>JAJOZX010000035.1:1200000-1800000 GCA_023014485.1 Bathynomus jamesi | reverse complement strand
TTAGAAATGATAATAGCTGATAGGATCGTTGAGCATTTGGATTCCTACAAGCTGCTTAGGGACTCCCAACATGGGTTTAGACGGCATAGGTCGTGTCTCACCAACTTGCTCGAGTTTTTCCACGTCATGTTGAGTGAGTACGATAAGAGTAGGGCGATTGATATACTTTATCTCGACTTTCAGAAAGCCTTTGATAAGGTACCTCACCGCCGGCTAATGGGGAAAGTGCGCGCGCTGGGTATTGGTGGGGAAATAGGTAGGTGGATTGAAAACTGGCTGAGGAATAGGCGGCAGAGGGTTGTAATTAAATGGGCTAGTTCGGGTTGGGCCTCGGTCACTAGTGGGGTTCCTCAGGGTTCCGTTTTGGGGCCACTGTTGTTTATCATTTACATAAATGATATCGACGTTGGCATCGTCAGTCGGATCGCCAAATTCGCTGATGACACCAAGCTTGAAGCCAATGTTGGGACGCCCGAAGCGATCGAGGAACTGCGTGCGGACCTAGGTAGGATAGGAGAGTGGTCCGAAAAATGGCAAATGCCGTTTAACTTGGGTGCAAAGTGATGCACATTGGTTACGCCAATCCCAAGTCGGACTACTCGATGTTGGGTAGTAATATCGAGGTGACTAATTTAGAAAAGGACTTGGGTGTGCTAATTAGCAGCGACCTTAAGTTTACGAAACAGTGTGTAAGGTGGAAAAGAAAGCCCAGAAACTATTGGGTTATATCAGGAGGCAATTTCAGTTTCGGAACAAGGAGATTGTGCTCTCACTGTACAATTCCCTTGTTCGGCCGCACCTGGAGTATGCTGTGCAGTTCTGGTCGCCCACCCTCAGGAAAGATATTGAGAGGCTGGAGCGATTGCAGGCGAGGGCCACAAAGTTAATCCCTTCCGTTAGGGATATGGGCTACAATCGACGGTTACGCGCCCTGAACTTGTTTTCGCTTGAAACTCGGAGGCTGCGCGGTCAACTGATCGAGGATTTCAAGCTGTTACGCGGGTTCAACGATGTCGATTTTAGAAGTATGTTTAGTTTAAATGATAACCCAACTCGTAACAATGGTTGGAAGTTGGATTTGAAAAGGTTTAGGACTAGTGTGTGTGGGAATTACTTTACGTATAAGATCTGTGACACGTGGAACAGGTTACCTTCGGAAGTTGTGAACAGTTCCTCTGTAGATCAGTTCAAGAAAAGGTTAGACCAAATCTTGCACATATTTGAGTGTGTACAAAATTTTCCCTGGCACACTGCCATTGGTACCTCCTCAGTATGGGCCGCAAGGCCTTTTGAGGTACTTCTTTTCCTTGTAACTCCTTGTAACTCTCTCTCTCTCTCTCTCTCTCTCTCTCTCTCTCTCTCTCTCTCTCTCGACCGGCAACTGGATGATCCCGGGTTCGATTCCTGGGAGGTACCCCATTTTTATTCTCCGCAGGGGGTATAAAGGTTATGCCTCCGCAGGGGGTATAAAGGTTATGCACATTTCTTCTGTATGTAGTAAACTTTATACTTTGGGTGTGACAGCCCTCCGGTCCCAAGTCGTGGGATTCTAGAGGAACTGGCTGCCAGTTCCTTTAGGTTCTCTCTCTCTTTCGGGAGGGCGGGTGAATTATTTTGCAGAATCCCGTCCAGTGGGTTACTAGGACCCCATCCCATCCACTCTGTCCTTTTAGCTTACGTTAAGGTTGTTCTCCTCTGACTGCAAAAAAAAAAAAAGAAAAAAAACTTTTAGTGTTAAGTCTTTTTCTCTTGTTTTACTATTAGGACCCTACTGCTACCTCATGCGTGGGAAGAGAGGCTTTGGAACCTCTATAAATAACACCATTTAACGCTCGTAGGTTGTGAGAGACTGGGATGGAGGGTCCCAGGCGTAGGGGCGCGATGAATGGAGTGTGGCTAGTGCCCCGTTAAGCCCATTCCTAACGCGTAATGGCCTGACCAGCCCCCTGCGACCGTTCTTTGGTGACCAATTGATGGTGCTTGGCTGTACTGCTCTGAGGTGAGAGAGCTTTACTGCCCAGCTGGTTGCCAGGCCAGCGTAAAGTCTCTGGCCTGGGCTCTGGGTCTGGTGGGATATCCCTTGAACACTGGATTCTAAGAGTCTGGCCGCTTGTGAGTGACTAGTAAGACTTAGTAAGGGGCTGCATCTCGCTGCCGCTCCTGGCGGGAAATCCGTGACGCTTGCGTCGCGAGTGTTTGTCAGTTGGTAGCTGCGACACGTTTGGGACTGTCCGGCCCTGGGGAGACCTTTGGTCGGTGCGACAGCAGGAGAGGTGTAGTCTTCTGGAAGGGATGAACGTCACTTGCAAATAGGTGGATGCGTCTACGCGCGGGATGAATTCACCCTCCCCCCCCCCTTTTTATATACTGGTCAGAACGTTTTTGGATAGTTTTCATTGCTAGAACGCTTTATCTTATTCAGAGTATTCAGAAAAAACAAAAAAAAGAGAAAATATGGCAGGGCCAACTAAATTGAAAGCAGAATGCTTTAAATGTAAAGTTAATCATTGGTGCGTTGACTTCCCTGAAGGTAGTATCAGCGATATCACATCCCTTAGTGTATGTTTGTTTTGTAAACTTAGAGACAACCACGAAAAGGAAGTTAAAGAGCTAAAGGAATTAGTAAAAAAGCTTGAAGCTAGGGTCGTAGCACTGGAAATCCAACCCAGTGGACAAGATCAAACTAAAAACACACCAGCAGATTTAAACTGTAAGATTAAGTATCTAGAACAAAGCGTGGCACACTTTGAAAACAAGGTGACTCTTCCGGAAAATAGAACGGACGAACAAGAATTTGGAACCCATTACCTTCAAAAATAAGTTTCATTTACTTGCTGACGAGGAGGATGAATCCTTTTTAATTGGGGATGCTATGGTAAGGAGTCAAGGGGACTTTTTCGGAGCAAGACGCGTGACCAAGAGAAAACTCCGATGTTTTCGGGTGCCACAAGCCAGATAGTTAATAGGGAATTAGGCAAAATTAATATCAAAAACAAGAGTTGCCCTATCATTGTCCTTTGGTGGCAATGACGTTTTTCGGGGAGGGAGAGGAGGGCAGAGAGAGTCCATTATAAAAGAATTTAAGAACCTAACTAAGAAGGTTAGGGATAGGACAGACATGGGTATGGTAGTAGGAATTCTCCCTCGAATGCGTGCTAGTGACTATATTCTAAGTAAAGCCATTGGCATAAATAAAAGGCCATAAAGTTTGTCGATTTTTGGCCTACATTCTATGGAAATGGGGAATACTTTGGTTCGGACGGGATTCATTTTAACCAGAAGGGGAAAAAGAAGTATGGGGATTTACTGAACATTAATTTGTACAATCTTTTTAAACTAGGACCCCCCAAACCAGCAATTGATCCTGCTACCCCAGCAGTTAGTCCCCCTCCCCCAGCAGTTAGTCCCCCTCCCCCAGCAGTTAGTCCCCCTCCCCCAGCAGTTAGCCCCCTTCCCCCAGCAGTTAGCCCCCCTCCCCCAGCAGTTAGCCCCCTCCCCCAGCAGTTAGCCCCCCTCCCCCAGCAGTTAGTCCCCCTCAAACAGCAGTTAGTCCCACTCCCCCAGTAGTTAGTTCAACTGCGTCGGGAAACGACTCAGGCCAGTTAGGAAAAACCACAACTTAGAATCACTCAAAACTGTGCTCTTCAATGCTAGGTCAATTAGAAACAAACTAATGGAATTTATAGCGCTTGTCAAAACTGAGAACTTTGACATCATCGGAATAACGGAATCCTGGATTCATTCTGAATCAAGGGATTTTGTAGGAGAATTTGAAATGGTAGGGTACAAAATGTTTCACAAAGATAGGAACGGAAGGGAAGGCGGCGGTGTACTTTTGTATGCTCGGGACTCCCTGCACCCAGTAAACAGTAATATCGTATCTGCTCATGAAATGTTGGGAATTGATCTAAACCTAAATAATAAAGTAGTGCAGCTACTTCTAGTATATAGGCCACCTCACTACCCCGTGGATAAGGATATAAACTTGTATAACCAATTAAGCAGAATAGTGAATAATAAGATCAGTGTGATTTTTGGTGATTTTAATTGTGGTAATGTAAATTGGGAAAACAAAACAGCTGATGCTGAGGGCTCAAGACTGTTGGAATTTGCCGATGATAACTTATTAAGTCAATGGGTTGATGGGCCTACTAGGGGTAATAATAAACTAGACCTCATATTCACGAACGAAGACGACCTAGTCTCTAACCTGACTATTGATGAAAATTTAAGTAACAGCGATCATAATTTGATTAGGTTTGACCTCAGGGTTCCAGTCAATACACGCGAAAAGACTCGTGAAAGTCTGGATTTCTCGAGAGCAAATTTTGAAAGCTTCCGAAGTAGTTTAGATACACTTGAAGTTCTAATAAGTGAGGATGTCATTGTCACCTGGAGCTCATATAGGGATCAATTTAGAATATTACAGAACACTTTTATACCCACTAAATGGTTTCCTTGTCAACAAAGTCACCGAAATGGTTTAACAACGAAATTAGGAGGGCTATTACGGGAAGAAATAGAGCCTACAAACTACTTAAGTCGCATTTCAACCACACTAATTCAGAAAACTACATAAACCTACGTAGGAGGGTTAAGTCCTTAATTAGATCAGCCAAACGTAATGAAGAAGCTAGAGTTGCCTCACTCTGTAAAGTTAACCCTAACGAATTTTTTGCCCATGTTAATAGCAGAAAGCCAATTAAAAATTCTGTAGGCCCCTTAAAAGATAGAAATGGCGAACTGAAATTCGGTGATAAAGATATAGCTAATACGTTAAACGAGTTCTTCGTTACAGTCTTCACGGAGGAAGACACAATAGAAGTGCCAAGTCCTCGGATTACATATGATGGTGACAATCCTGTAGAGACCATAAGTTTTACGAGAAATGAGGTACAGCAATTAATTGATAAGATGAATAAATACAAATCACCTGGTCCTGACTTATTTCTTCCAAGGGTATTAAAAGAGGTTAGCCACAATGTTGTTGACGACTTAGTAACCATATTCAAACAATCAATCGAGTTAGGGAAAGTTCCAACCGACTGGAAGTTAGCAAATGTAACACCTATCTTTAAAAAGGGTGATAGGGAAAATCCTTGTAATTATCGCCCAATCAGTTTAACATCAGTTCTCGGCAAACTGTTGGAATCCATCATTACAAAACGTATTGTGTATCACCTTGAATCTAACAATCTAATTTTTTATTCTCAACATGGATTTAGGCGACATAGATCCTGTCTGACAAACCTGTTAGAGTTTTTCCAAAGGACTAGGAATCACCGGGCTCGTTTCCAACTGGATTGAGGATTGGTTAAAAGATAGAAAGCAGAGAGTGGTAATAAATGGAGTGGCTTCGGAGTGGGCGCCCGTCATCAGTGGTGTCCCACAGGGTTCCGTGCTGGGTCCTTTACTTTTTATCATCTATATTAACGATATAGACGTCGGGCTTCTAAGTGCAATCTCCAAATTTGCAGACGATACGAAATTAGGAAGTAGTGTAGGTACTGAGGAGGGCGTAAGAATGCTTCAGAACGATCTTGTCAGGTTGGGCGAATGGTCTGCTACTTGGCAGATGCCATTCAACTTGGACAAATGTAAGGTAATGCACATAGGTTATAAAAACCGGAAGACCGATTACTCTCTCTTGGGAAGGAACTTGACTGAGACCGATCTAGAGAAAGACTTAGGAGTCTATATCAGCAACGATCTGAAACCGTCGAAGCACTGTGCAGAAGTCGAAAAGAGGGCCTTAAAATTATTAGGTTATATTAAAAGACAGTTCCAGTTTCGGAACGAGGAGACTGTCGTGTGTCTTTATAATTCACTAGTCAGACCTCAACTGGAATACTGTGCGCAGTTTTGGTCTCCGTCCCTCAGGAAGGACATAGAAAGGTTAGAAAGAGTACAAGCAAGGGCTACAAAATTGATCCCTTCAATGAGAATGCAAAGCTACCAACGGAGATTGGAGCGCCTAAATCTGTTTAGCTTAGAGACGAGGAGGTTGCGGGGTCAGCTTATTCAAGTCTTCAAGATGCTCAAAGGAATAGACAGGGTAGATTACAGACACTTATTCTCACCTAATGCCAATCCGACAAGAAATAATGGGTTTAAACTAGAACTAGACATTTAGGACCTCTGTCTGCGGAAATTTCTTTTCCTATAAAATCGTTAATATCTGGAACCAACTTCCCTCAGAGGTTGTTTCCAGTCAAAGTGTAAATGTGTTCAAAAATAGGCTAGACAAAGTACTGAATACACTCAAAGTTTAAGATTAAAACATAAGAAAACTCTGTAGGAGATCGCTTGCACGGTGTCTCTGTGAGCAAGCTAAATATAGAGCTATTTATATATTCTCCACTTTCCTGTAAAATTACCTTGTCTACTTTTCCAGGGTCAAGGTATTTTCTTCAACCTTTTTCCGTACCTGCCTCTGGCAGGGAGGGAGCGGAGGGTGGGGAGAGAGCCTTCTACTTTTCCATCCAGTTTTCTACTACTGCTAGGATAGTTGAAAGAAAAATAAACTTTTACAAAATTTTCCCTGGCACCCGTTGCCATTGGTACCTCCTCGGTATGGGCCGCAAGGCCTTTTGAGGTACTTCTTTTCCTTGTAACTCCTTGTAACTCTCTCTCTCTCTCTCTCTCTCTCTCTCTCTCTCTCTCTCTCTCTCTCTAGGTCCGTTAAAGGACGGAAGCGGCTTCTGCGGACCACCGACGCGGACATCCCCAATGTGCTTAATGAGTACTTTGCGGGAGTGTTCACCAGGGAGGATACCCGCGTCATCCCCGAGCCAGGCGTGAGGCACGAAGGTGCTGGCCTAGATAGTGTTAGATGTACCGCGACAGTCGTTGCCGATAGAATAGACAAACTGAGCGTGTTTAAGGCTCCTGGGCCAGACCAGTTTCTCCCCAGAGTGTTGCGAGAAGTACGCGACCAGGTGGCTCCCCACCTGGCTACAGTCTTCAACAAATCGTTGGAGATGGGCCAGGTGCCTGGTGACTGGAGGGAAGCCAACGTGACCCCTATCTTTAAGAAAGGGGATCACGAAAGTCTAGGGAACTATCGTCCCATTAGTCTCACTTCAGTTGTAGGTAAATTATTAGAAATGATAATAGCTGATAGGATCGTTGAGCATTTGGATTCCTACAAGCTGCTTGGGGACTCCCAACATGGGTTTAGACGGCATAGGTCGTGTCTCACCAACTTGCTCGAGTTTTTCCACGTCATGTTGAGTGAGTACGATAAGAGTAGGGCGATTGATATACTTTATCTCGACTTTCAGAAAGCCTTTGATAAGGTACCTCACCGCCGGCTAATGGGGAAAGTGCGCGCGCTGGGTATTGGTGGGGAAATAGGTAGGTGGATTGAAAACTGGCTGAGGAATAGGCGGCAGAGGGTTGTAATTAAATGGGCTAGTTCGGGTTGGGCCTCGGTCACTAGTGGGGTTCCTCAGGGTTCCGTTTTGGGGCCACTGTTGTTTATCATTTACATAAATGATATCGACGTTGGCATCGTCAGTCGGATCGCCAAATTCGCTGATGACACCAAGCTTGAAGCCAATGTTGGGACGCCCGAAGCGATCGAGGAACTGCGTGCGGACCTAGGTAGGATAGGAGAGTGGTCCGAAAAATGGCAAATGCCGTTTAACTTGGGTGCAAAGTGATGCACATTGGTTACGCCAATCCCAAGTCGGACTACTCGATGTTGGGTAGTAATATCGAGGTGACTAATTTAGAAAAGGACTTGGGTGTGCTAATTAGCAGCGACCTTAAGTTTACGAAACAGTGTGTAGAGGTGGAAAAGAAAGCCCAGAAACTATTGGGTTATATCAGGAGGCAATTTCAGTTTCGGAACAAGGAGATTGTGCTCTCACTGTACAATTCCCTTGTTCGGCCGCACCTGGAGTATGCTGTGCAGTTCTGGTCGCCCACCCTCAGGAAAGATATTGAGAGGCTGGAGCGATTGCAGGCGAGGGCCACAAAGTTAATCCCTTCCGTTAGGGATATGGGCTACAATCGACGGTTACGCGCCCTGAACTTGTTTTCGCTTGAAACTCGGAGGCTGCGCGGTCAACTGATCGAGGTTTCAAGCTGTTACGCGGGTTCAACGATGTCGATTTTAGAAGTATGTTTAGTTTAAATGATAACCCAACTCGTAACAATGGTTGGAAGTTGGATTTGAAAAGGTTTAGGACTAGTGTGTGTGGGAATTACTTTACGTATAAGATCTGTGACACGTGGAACAGGTTACCTTCGGAAGTTGTGAACAGTTCCTCTGTAGATCAGTTCAAGAAAAGGTTAGACCAAATCTTGCACACTATTTGAGTGTGTACAAAATTTTCCCTGGCACACATGCCATTGGTACCTCCTCAGTATGGGCCGCAAGGCCTTTTGAGGTACTTCTTTTCCTTGTAACTCCTTGTAACTCTCTCTCTCTCTCTCTCTCTCTCTCTCTCTCTCTCTCTCTCTCTCTCTCTCTCTCTCCGACCGGCAACTGGATGATCCCGGGTTCGATTCCTGGGAGGTACCCCATTTTTATTCTCCGCAGGGGGTATAAAGGTTATGCCTCCGCAGGGGGTATAAAGGTTATGCACATTTCTTCTGTATGTAGTAAACTTTATACTTTGGGTGTGACAGCCCTCCGGTCCCAAGTCGTGGGATTCTAGAGGAACTGGCTGCCAGTTCCTTTAGGTTCTCTCTCTCTTTCGGGAGGGCGGGTGAATTATTTTGCAGAATCCCGTCCAGTGGGTTACTAGGACCCCATCCCATCCCTACTCTGTCCTTTTAGCTTACGTTAAGGTTGTTCTCCTCTGACTGAAAAAAAAAAAAAGAAAAAAACTTTTAGTGTTAAGTCTTTTTCTCTTGTTTTACTATTAGGACCCTACTGCTACCTCATGCGTGGGAAGAGAGGCTTTGGAACCTCTATAAATAACACCATTTAACGCTCGTAGGTTGTGAGAGACTGGGATGGAGGGGTCCCAGGCGTAGGGGCGCGATGAATGGAGTGTGGCTAGTGCCCCGTTAAGCCCATTCCTAACGCGTAATGGCCTGACCAGCCCCCTGCGACCGTTCTTTGGTGACCAATTGATGGTGCTTGGCTGTACTGCTCTGAGGTGAGAGAGCTTTACTGCCCAGCTGGTTGCCAGGCCAGCGTAAAGTCTCTGGCCTGGGCTCTGGGTCTGGTGGGATATCCCTTGAACACTGGATTCTAAGAGTCTGGCCGCTTGTGAGTGACTAGTAAGACTTAGTAAGGGGCTGCATCTCGCTGCCGCTCCTGGCGGGAAATCCGTGACGCTTGCGTCGCGAGTGTTTGTCAGTTGGTAGCTGCGACACGTTTGGGACTGTCCGGCCCTGGGGAGACCTTTGGTCGGTGCGACAGCAGGAGAGGTGTAGTCTTCTGGAAGGGATGAACGTCACTTGCAAATAGGTGGATGCGTCTACGCGCGGGATGAATTCACCCTCCCCCCCCCCTTTTTATATACTGGTCAGAACGTTTTTGGATAGTTTTCATTGCTAGAACGCTTTATCTTATTCAGAGTATTCAGAAAAAACAAAAAAAAGAGAAAATATGGCAGGGCCAACTAAATTGAAAGCAGAATGCTTTAAATGTAAAGTTAATCATTGGTGCGTTGACTTCCCTGAAGGTAGTATCAGCGATATCACATCCCTTAGTGTATGTTTGTTTTGTAAACTTAGAGACAACCACGAAAAGGAAGTTAAAGAGCTAAAGGAATTAGTAAAAAAGCTTGAAGCTAGGGTCGTAGCACTGGAAATCCAACCCAGTGGACAAGATCAAACTAAAAACACACCAGCAGATTTAAACTGTAAGATTAAGTATCTAGAACAAAGCGTGGCACACTTGGAAAACAAGGTGACTCTTCCGGAAAATAGAACGGACGAACAAGAATTTGGAACCCATTACCTTCAAAAATAAGTTTCATTTACTTGCTGACGAGGAGGATGAATCCTTTTTAATTGGGGATGCTATGGTAAGGAGTCAAGGGGACTTTTTCGGAGCAAGACGCGTGACCAAGAGAAAACTCCGATGTTTTCCGGGTGCCACAAGCCAGATAGTTAATAGGGAATTAGGCAAAATTAATATCAAAAACAAGAGTTGCCC
Source organism: Bathynomus jamesi (assembly GCA_023014485.1). NCBI lineage: Eukaryota > Metazoa > Arthropoda > Malacostraca > Isopoda > Cirolanidae > Bathynomus > Bathynomus jamesi. The sequence goes on along the minus strand of JAJOZX010000035.1, from coordinate 1,789,880 downwards.
TATCATTGTCCTTGTTGGTGGCAATGACGTTTTTCGGGGAGGGAGAGGAGGGCAGAGAGAGTCCATTATAAAAGAATTTAAGAACCTAACTAAGAAGGTTAGGGATAGGACAGACATGGGTATGGTAGTAGGAATTCTCCTCGAATGCGTGCTAGTGACTATATTCTAAGTAAAGCCATTGGCATAAAAAAAGAGTTAAACGCATGTGTCATGAAAAGGCCTAAAGTTTGTCGATTTTTGGCCTACATTCTATGGAAATGGGGAATACTTTGGTTCGGACGGGATTCATTTTAACCAGAAGGGGAAAAAGAAGTATGGGGATTTACTGAACATTAATTTGTACAATCTTTTTAAACTAGGACCCCCCAAACCAGCAATTGATCCTGCTACCCCAGCAGTTAGTCCCCCTCCCCCAGCAGTTAGTCCCCCTCCCCCAGCAGTTAGTCCCCCTCCCCCAGCAGTTAGCCCCCTTCCCCCAGCAGTTAGCCCCCCTCCCCCAGCAGTTAGCCCCCTCCCCCAGCAGTTAGCCCCCCTCCCCCAGCAGTTAGTCCCCCTCAAACAGCAGTTAGTCCCACTCCCCCAGTAGTTAGTTCAACTGCGTCGGGAAACGACTCTCAGGCCAGTTAGGAAAAACCACAACTTAGAATCACTCAAAACTGTGCTCTTCAATGCTAGGTCAATTGAAACAAACTAATGGAATTTATAGCGCTTGTCAAAACTGAGAACTTTGACATCATCGGAATAACGGAATCCTGGATTCATTCTAAATCAAGGGATTTTGTAGGAGAATTTGAAATGGTAGGGTACAAAATGTTTCACAAAGATAGGAACGGAAGGGAAGGCGGCGGTACTTTTGTATGCTCGGGACTCCCTGCACCCAGTAAACAGTAATATCGTATCTGCTCATGAAATGTTGGGAATTGATCTAAACCTAAATAATAAAGTAGTGCAGCTACTTCTAGTATATAGGCCACCTCACTACCCCGTGGATAAGGATATAAACTTGTATAACCAATTAAGCAGAATAGTGAATAATAAGATCAGTGTGATTTTTGGTGATTTTAATTGTGGTAATGTAAATTGGGAAAACAAAACAGCTGATGCTGAGGGCTCAAGACTGTTGGAATTTGCCGATGATAACTTATTAAGTCAATGGGTTGATGGGCCTACTAGGGGTAATAATAAACTAGACCTCATATTCACGAACGAAGACGACCTAGTCTCTAACCTGACTATTGATGAAAATTTAAGTAACAGCGATCATAATTTGATTAGGTTTGACCTCAGGGTTCCAGTCATACATACGCGAAAAGACTCGTGAAAGTCTGGATTTCTCGAGAGCAAATTTTGAAAGCTTCCGAAGTAGTTTAGATACACTTGAAGTTCTAATAAGTGAGGATGTCATTGTCACCTGGAGCTCATATAGGGATCAATTTAGAATATTACAGAACACTTTTATACCCACTAAATGGTTTCCTTGTCAACAAAGTCACCGAAATGGTTTAACAACGAAATTAGGAGGGCTATTACGGGAAGAAATAGAGCCTACAAACTACTTAAGTCGCATTTCAACCACACTAATTCAGAAACTACATAAACCTACGTAGGAGGGTTAAGTCCTTAATTAGATCAGCCAAACGTAATGAAGAAGCTAGAGTTGCCTCACTCTGTAAAGTTAACCCTAACGAATTTTTTGCCCATGTTAATAGCAGAAAGCCAATTAAAAATTCTGTAGGCCCCTTAAAAGATAGAAATGGCGAACTGAAATTCGGTGATAAAGATATAGCTAATACGTTAAACGAGTTCTTCGTTACAGTCTTCACGGAGGAAGACACAATAGAAGTGCCAAGTCCTCGGATTACATATGATGGTGACAATCCTGTAGAGACCATAAGTTTTACGAGAAATGAGGTACAGCAATTAATTGATAAGATGAATAAATACAAATCACCTGGTCCTGACTTATTTCTTCCAAGGGTATTAAAAGAGGTTAGCCACAATGTTGTTGACGACTTAGTAACCATATTCAAACAATCAATCGAGTTAGGGAAAGTTCCAACCGACTGAAGTTAGCAAATGTAACACCTATCTTTAAAAAGGGTGATAGGGAAAATCCTTGTAATTATCGCCCAATCAGTTTAACATCAGTTCTCGGCAAACTGTTGGAATCCATCATTACAAAACGTATTGTGTATCACCTTGAATCTAACAATCTAATTTTTTATTCTCAACATGGATTTAGGCGACATAGATCCTGTCTGACAAACCTGTTAGAGTTTTTCCAAAGGACTAGGAATCACCGGGCTCGTTTCCAACTGGATTGAGGATTGGTTAAAAGATAGAAAGCAGAGAGTGGTAATAAATGGAGTGGCTTCGGAGTGGGCGCCCGTCACCAGTGGTGTCCCACAGGGTTCCGTCCTGGGTCCTTTACTTTTTATCATCTATATTAACGATATAGACGTCGGGCTTCTAAGTGCAATCTCCAAATTTGTAGACGATACGAAATTAGGAAGTAGTGTAGGTACTGAAGAGGGCGTAAGAATGCTTCAGAACGATCTTGTCAGGTTGGGCGAATGGTCTGCTACTTGGCAGATGCCATTCAACTTGGACAAATGTAAGGTAATGCACATAGGTTATAAAAACCCGAAGACCGATTACTCTCTCTTGGGAAGGAACTTGACTGAGACCGATCTAGAGAAAGACTTAGGAGTCTATATCAGCAACGATCTGAAACCGTCGAAGCACTGTGCAGAAGTCGAAAAGAGGGCCTTAAAATTATTAGGTTATATTAAAAGACAGTTCCAGTTTCGGAACGAGGAGACTGTCGTGTGTCTTTATAATTCACTAGTCAGACCTCAACTGGAATACTGTGCGCAGTTTTGGTCTCCGTCCCTCAGGAAGGACATAGAAAGGTTAGAAAGAGTACAAGCAAGGGCTACAAAATTGATCCCTTCAATGAGAATGCAAAGCTACCAACGGAGATTGGAGCGCCTAAATCTGTTTAGCTTAGAGACGAGGAGGTTGCGGGGTCAGCTTATTCAAGTCTTCAAGATGCTCAAAGGAATAGACAGGGTAGATTACAGACACTTATTCTCACCTAAGGCCAATCCGACAAGAAATAATGGGTTTAAACTAGAACTAAAGACATTTAGGACCTCTGTCTGCGGAAATTTCTTTTCCTATAAAATCGTTAATATCTGGAACCAACTTCCCTCAGAGGTTGTTTCCAGTCAAAGGGTAAATGTGTTCAAAAATAGGCTAGACAAAGTACTGAATACACTCATAGTTTAAGATTAAAACATAAGAAAACTCTGCAGGAGTTCGCTTGCACAGTGTCTCTGTGAGGAAGCTAATATAGAGATATTTATATATTCTCCACTTTCCTGTAAAATTTCCTTGGCTACTTTTCCAGGGTCAAGGTATTTTCTTCAACCTTTTTCCGTACCTGCCTCTAGCAGAGAGTGAGTGGAGGGTGGGGAGAGAGCCTTCTACTTTTCTAACCAGTTTTCTACTACTGCTAGGATAGTTGAAAGAAAAATAAACTTTTAATAACAGGAACCTCCCAGAGTAGACCAAAAGGTCTTTGAGGCTTCCTCTTGTCCTTGTAACTCCTTGTAACTCTCTCTCTCTCTCTCTCTCTCTCTCTCTCTCTCTCTCTCTCTCACGCGGGTTGAACGATGTCGATTTTAGAAGTATGTTTAGTTTAAATGATAACCCTACTCGCAACAATAGTTGGAAGTTGGATTTGAAACGGTTTAGGACTAGTGTGTGTGGGAATTACTTTACGTATAAGATCTGTGACACGTGGAACAGGTTACCTTCGGAAGTTGTGAATAGTTCCTCTGTGGATCAGTTCAAGAAAAGGTTAGACCAAATCTTGCACACTATTTGAGTGTGTACAAAATTTTCCCTGGCACCCGTTGCCATTGGTACCTCCTCGGTATAGGCCGCAAGGCCTTTTGAGGTACTTCTTTTCCTTGTAACTCCTTGTAACTCTCTCTCTCTCTCTCTCTCTCTCTCTCTCTTTCTCTCTCTCGAGTCGCGAGTGTTTGTCAGTTGGTAGCTGCGACACGTTTGGGATTGTCCGGCCCTGTGGAGACCTTTGGTCGGTGCGGCAGCAGGAGAGGTGTAGTCTTCTGGAAGGGACGAACGTCACTTGCAAATAGGTGGATGCGTCTACGCGCGGGATGAATTCACCCCCCCCCCCCCCCCCCTTTTTATATACTGGTCAGAAAGTTTTTGGATAGTTTTCATTGCTAGAACGCTTTATCTTATTCAGAGTATTCAGAAAAAAAAATTAAAAAGAGAAAATATGGCAGGGCCAGTTAAATTGAAAGCAGAATGCTTTAAATGTAAAGTTAATCATTGGTGCGTTGACTTCCCTGAGGGTAGTATCAGCGATATCACATCCCTTAGTGTATGTTTGTTTTGTAAATTTAGAGACAACCACGAAAAGGAAGTTAAAGAGCAAAAGGAATTAGTAAAAATGCTTGAAGCTAGGGTCGTAGCACTGGAAATCCAACCCAGTGGACAAGATCAAACTAAAAACACACCAGCAGATTTAAACTGTAAGATTAAGTATCTAGAACAAAGGGAGGGCGCAAAGAAGTGGCTGATAGAGAATGGTGGGAAGGGATCGATAGAGAAGGGTGGGAAGTGTCCAATGAAGAAAAAGGGTGGGAAGGGGCCAACTGATGGCCCAAAGAAACCGAAGGATGTAGCTACCAGTCGGGGTGGGTCGGGTGGTGTAACTGCGTGTATGGGTGGCGACGGGTTTCGAAAGGTCTAAGGCAAGAAGGCTGCGAAGCCGAAGCCTGAGACCCCAGTTGCCCCTGTCAAGACCTCTAACCGCTTTAGTCTCCTGTGCTCGAAGGAGGAAGACACCGTTTTGATTGGGGACTCGCAGATCAGGGGCCAGGAGAAGTACTTTGATTCTGCAAACCGGGATGGGAGGAAGGTAAGGTGCTTACCTGGGCGGGGAACGGCGCACTTAAGGAAGGAGGTAGAGAAGGTGCGCGTGGCAAGTCGGGGGACTGCGATCGTTGTCCACGCTGGTGGCAATGACCTTTACCTCAAAGGCGGTGGGGTAGGTCTTACAGAAGGGATCATCACCGGGATCATGTCTCTTGCGGATGATCTAAAACTGAAGACAGACAGGGGAATGTTAATGGGTATTTTACCGCGAATGAATGCCAGTGACCACGCGCTCAGTAAGGTCATTGGCATCAATGAGAGGGTACAAGACTTGTGCGTTCCGCTGGGCGTGAAGTTTATTTACCCCTTCGATGCATTTTCGGGTAGGAGGGACCTTTACCAGAGGGATGGTGTCCACCTCAATAACAAAGGTAAAGGTGTGCTAGGCGCGCTGCTCGACCGGCACCTATACAGAATGGTGAGGTCGAGTCCAGGGAGAGATGATGGGCCCCCACCGGGGAGAGATGAGGATGAGCCGGTGGCGGACGTACCTTCAACTGAAGGGTGCGTCGAAGTACTGGTGGGTGACCCTCCTCCTACGTTGGAGGGGGCTCAGTCTCCTGCGGAAGTTGCCCCCTCGTTAGTGAGGGGCTCTTCAACTCCCGACAGCCCTGGCTGTTCGGGAAACGGGTCGTGCTAGGGGGCGGTCAGAATAGGGAAGGCTCACTCCGTGCAATGCTTTTTAATGCTAGGTCAATTAGGAACAAGTTTTGCGAGCTACGGGCGCTCTTAGCATCAGAATACCAGGATATCGTTGCTATCACCGAGTCCTGGATTCATATTGATCGTAGTGACTACGTTGGGGAGTTCGAAATTTCCGGGTATAGAATGTTTCGCAAAGACCGCACCCGTGGGGAGGGGGGTGGGGTACTAATATACGTCAGGGACACGTTGAGTCCGGTTGACTGCCAGTTCCGATCGGAACGGGAGCTGCTTGGTGTCGATCTGAACGTGGGGGGGACGAACTATAGGTTAATCTTGATGTACAGACCTCCGCATCTCCTCCTCGAGGAGGATACAGCCCTGTACACCGAACTCAGTGGCCTGCTAGGTGATAGGGTGTGTAGTTTTAGGAGACTTCAACTGTCGCGGCATAAAGTAGGAAGACAGGACTGCTGATGCTGAAGGGAGGAGGCTAGTTGTCTTTGCTGATGAGAACATCCTCACTCAGTGGGTCAACGAGCCTACACGAGGCGAAAGCGTTCTAGCCTTAGTATTCACGACCGAAGACAACCTCGTCACTGGCCTCACCGTTGCGAATCATTGGGCGGGAGTGATCACGGTCTGATTAGGTTCCGTGTGCGCGTCCCTCGGTTGAAGCGTAGTAACTCGAGAGGCAGTAAGCTCGATCTCCGGCGGGCTGACTTTGTTAGCCTCAGGGATAGCGTAGGTGAGATGGGGTTAGAGGTCGGCGGCGATGTTGAGCGGGTGCGGAGTGCATTCCGGGACGAGTTTATGGTGCTGCAGTCTGCTGCCATACCCTCCAAACCGGTCACACCTGCTTCAACGCAGCCTAAGTGGTTCAATCGTGACATCGCTTTGGCTATCCGAAAAAGGAAAGTAGCGTATAGGAGAGTGAAGGCCAATCGTTCCTACGAGAACACTGAAGCGTATGTCCGCCTGTGTAGGGAAGTGAAGGCGAAGGTTAGACTAGCGAAACGTAACGAAGAACTACGGGTGGCAAGCCTCTGCAAGGGGAACCCTAAGGAGTTCTTCAGTTATGTTAATAGTACAAAGCCCATTAGAAGAATGACCTCCGACGCGGAAATCGCCACTGTGCCTAATGAGTACTTTCCGGGAGTGTTCACCAGGGACGATACCCGCGTCAGCCCGAGCCAGGCGTGAGGCACGAAGGTGCTGGCCTGGATAATGTTCGATGTAACGCGACAGTCGTTGCCGATAGAATAGACAAACTGAGCGCGTTTAAGGCTCCTGGGCCAGACCAGTTTCTCCCCAGAGTGTTGCGAGAAGTGCACGACCAGGTGGCTCCCCACGTGGCTACAGTCTTCAACAAATCGTTGGAGACGTGCCAGGTGCCCATTAGTCTCACTTCAGTTGTAGGTAAATTATTAGAGGGGATAATAGCGGATATGATCGTTGACCATTTGGATTCGTACAAGCTGCTTGGAGACTCCCAACATGGGTTTAGACGGCATAGGTCGTGTCTCATCAACTTGCTCGAGTTTTTCCACGTCATGTTGAGTGAGTACGATAAGAGTAGGGCGATTGATATACTTTATCTCGACTTTCAGAAAGCCTTTGATAAGGTACCTCACCGCCGGCTAATGGCGAAAGTGCGCGCGCTGGGTATCGGTGGGGAAATAGGTAGGTGGATTGAAAACTGGCTGAGGAATAGGCGGCAGATGGTTGTAATTAAATGGGCTAGTTCGGGTTGGGCCTCGGTCACTAGTGGGGTTCCTCAGGGTTCCGTTTTGGGGCCACTGTTGTTTATCATTTACATAAATGATATCGACGGTGGCATCGTCAGTCGGATCGCCAAATTCGCTGATGACACCAAGCTTGGGGCCAATGTTGGGACGCCCGAAGCGATCGAGGAACTGCGTGCGGACCTAGGTAGGATAGGAGAGTGGTCCGAAAAATGGCAAATGCCGTTTAACTTGGGTAAATGCAAAGTGATGCACATTGGCTACCGCCAATCCCAAGTCGGACTACTCGATGTTGGGGAGCCATATCGAGGTGACTGATTTAGAAAAGGACTTGGGTGTGCTAATTAGCAGCGACCTTAAGTTATACACTATATATGGAGTGTTTTTATTTGTACATTTCTCGATAACTTAAAAATTTAAAGACAGCTCCCCAGTAGGATTTTAGAAATATTAAAAACTTTTAAGAATTGCCTGCGGGCCCGGGATCGAGACCCGGTGTCGACAGACGATGTCTTAGCACTCTTACTTTTGAAAACTGTCAGGATATCTGCTTTCTGGTTATAATTTGTCATGCGTCCTAATTGGGATTTTCCCTTATTGTATCTCTTTAATTAAACTAATTTATTTTTACTTAACTTTATTTGATTCAGCATGAACTAATTTACTTAACTTTATTTGATTCAGCATGAACTAATGTACTTAACTTTATTTGATTCAGCATGAACTAATTTACTTAACTTTATTTGATTCAGCATGAACTAATTTACTTAACTTTATTTGATTCAGCATGAACTAATCATGTTAACTTCCCCTTATAGGACCGATGCGTAACTTGATCGTGTTATAGCTACTTTTCGTTTTTATGAAAGGGGAATAGATATACACCTTTACACAATACAGCGGGTGCTAAAATAGGGAACCTTTTTTTTATCTGTCTGCATACCAACTCGTCATTCATTTCAGTGTCGCACAAATCGAAATTTTTTTTAAATTTATAAATCCCTTCCCACGTGACATGTGCAGGAGAAATGAGAGTGTACATGCCAAACGTGTTGCTATAATAACCATACAATCTCAAGTATATGTATCTGTTCTACAAATCGTACAACTACAGGATCGTTCTAGGGCTGAGTGCCGAGTGAGTCAAAATAGTACATTCTTTCCCTATTTCCATAAAATAGATTGCAAACCAATGAATCCCTTCACCCCCGACAATGTCGGTGTTCACGATAATCCCGTACCAGTTTCTCGTAGTTGGCAATTTCAATATTTCATTCTTCGCAAACACACCGATAAACTTGGAGCGTGTGATTCGATCACTTTTCATTACTCTCTGGAGTGTATTCGCGTCCATTTTAAAAGTCTGTGACCACGTTCCTGAAAAGATCAATTTCTATTAGGGCTTGTGATGCGAGGTACACGAGTGAGTACACTAATAGGGACGTCTATAGGCTTGGCAAATTCTAACCTGACTGAGATATTCTCGCTCTGTTGTGGCGTTAAATGTGTATTTACGCCAGCAGACAAGTCAGGCATAACATCAAATGAATAAATTTTAAATTCTTCCGCAAATTCTTTCTGCGTTATGCCGAACCTGAGTTCATCACAGGTACCTGTATTATGAGCCAGACTACTGTAATAAGGTGTGTCGAATTTTTCAACTTTCAAATTCCAAATATGAGGGTGCTAAAAAGTTGCAGCATGACTTAGGAATTCTAAAGATATTTTTGTTAATTTAATATAATTTAGTTTTGCTTGGTAAGAAGCTACATAAAAATAGTGACTTTTTTGACTTTTTTGTGGAATTATATAATAATTATTATATTAATAATTATATATGCTGTATATATAATGCACTGCTGTTTTTGCTTATTTCACAGGTTGAAACATATTCATCAGTGTGCTGAAGATTACTTGTCCGTCAGTGCTACCATCCTAACCAGTCGGAATTGACCTACAATGGCTTCTAAAAGGAGGACAAGACTGGGGACATTCACACATATGAGCAACCTAATTGGAACTGGTAGAGAGTTGTTGCCCTCTGAACTCCCAACTCTGCGAGACGTTCTGAAATATGGGCTACTGCTAAGAGAACAAAGTGGTGAGGATGTGAGAAACTACCCAGCAGCCAGTCTTGCAAAGGACATTTACCCTAAAGTGCTTGAAAAGTGGGAACGAGCAAACACTTCTTTTGTAGCCCCCGTTGTAAATTCACGAGTCACAATCTTAAACAAGATCCAAAAGAGCTCGGAGCAGGCCAAAAACATATCTCTTGAGAGAGGAAAGCTACATGTCAAAGAGGCTTTCATTGCAAAACTTGACAAGCTTTTTGACATCCTCAGTTGCAAGTGTAAAATTGTTCTCTGCTCTGAATTTGGCTGCCTTGCAGATGCTGGTTGCAAAAACGAAACTCACATTAACTGTACATGCCCTAGGGAGATGAAGATCCCTGTGAAGGAACTTGCTTTCATTAAAGGTCAGAGAGACAAGTCTGGTTCTATTGGACCACATCAGATTGGCTTGCCAGATCAACCTGAGCACAACAGACAAGTCAAAAAGCAGAAGCGGCAAGAAGACGAAAGAAGAAGGCTTGCTGAATACAAGCAGACAAGTAAGTAGGATGTTTCAATGCCATCAAATGAAATAATTTTCTTCTCTGATGATGAAAATGAAGAACAAATAGCTGATGCTCAAGATGGAAAGGATGGAAGTTATGAAGTGACATTAGAAATACCAAGCACGTCTTCAACTTCCAATAAAAAGCCAGAGTACAACACATTAGAAATACCTAATGTTGCTATACATAGCATCAGATATGGTGTTGGCCTGCGTGCCACAGCTGCCATCACCACTGCTGCCTTTATGGATGCTGGCTTGATCACTGAAGAAGGCAAGAGACATGTAGTTGATCACAATAAAGTCAAGAGGGCCCAAGAAAAAGTTATGAGATCCCTGGATCAGGAATTTGATGATCTTTGTAAGAAGGGTGAAATTGACTGCATCTTCTTTGACGGCCGTCAAGATACAACTAAAGTTATGCTGAAAGCAGACAATTCAGATCGTCAGTTCCCCAGCATCATCAAAGAAGAGCATTATTCTGTGTGCAGTGAGCCAGGTGGAAGATATCTCTACCACTTCACTCCTGAGAAAGGCTCAACGAGAAAAAAACCTGCTGAAGTTATTGCTGATAATCTTGTAGATTTCATGAAGAAGAAGGGCATTGATAAAAGCCTGCAGGCCATTGGAGGTGATTCTACAAATGTTAACACTGGTTGGGAGGGTGGTTCCATGCATTGGGTAGAGGTCATGCTTTGCCGTAAGCTGATCTGGTTGGTTTGTGCCCTCCACACTAACGAGTTACCCCTGCGACACTTGATCACAGCACTGGATGGGAAGACCTTGTCTGACAACAAGTGGACAGGTAACATTGGCAAGATGCTAGACACTGCAACCGAACTTGAAATTGATCCTTCATTCACCAAACTCTCAATTGGAGAGCCTCTTACTTCACTGAGTGACAATGTCGTAAAGGATCTCTCTACTGATCAAGCGTACGGGTATAGGATCACACAGGCCATAAGGACAGGAGAACTTCCCACAGATCTGGCCCTTCTTGAAATTGGTCCAGTGAGCCATTCAAGGTGGTTGACAACAGCAAACAGGCTTTGTCGCATATGGGTTTCAAAACATGGCCTTAAAGGCAAAACCCTCAACAACTTAAGACTGATAGTGGAATACATTGTTGGTGTGTACTACCCCTGTTGGTTGAACATCAAAGTAAAACACTCTTGGGTGGAAGGCTCACGCCACATCTTGTTTCAGCTGCGGCTAGTTAGGCTGCAAAAGAAGGCTGTAGTGGATGCTGTTTTGCCAACCATTAAGCGCTCAGCATGGTATGCATTCAGCGAAATGATAATCCAGACACTCTTGTGCTCAGATGACAGTGAGGAGAGGAGAGCTGGTGTCCAAAAGATTGTTGACATGAGGGGTGGAGATGATGACACACTTGGAGATCTTTCTGTACGTCCCAGGAAGACACCTTCCATCAACCCCAGTGCTTCTTCCGTGTTGGAGCTGACAGACTGGTCTGACGGGGTATTTGAACCTCCTTTGACATGTAAACTGACTACAGCGGAAGTAAAGAAGTTCTTTGACAAGCCTATGCAAGTTCCACAGTGGCCTGTCATGCTCAGTCAATAGAGAGGTGTGTGAAACAAGTCACAGAGGCAGCAGGCAGGGTGTATGCACATGAGAAACGTGAGGGCTATATCAGAGGCCAAGAAGCAAGTCGGCGGCTGATGTCCAAGAACGAATCAAAGCAAGACTTGATGAAACTTGTTGTTTAAATATTTTTTTTTACTGATGTCATTACTTTCTAATGTTGTTTTATGATTGCAAGGATATGTTTTATGATTACTAGGATATGTTTTATGCAGAGAAACTAAAATTTTTATAGCATTACCTGACATTTTGAGAAGCTAAAATTAATAAATGTTGTTTTCCGAGAGCAATTTATGTGCTTTTTAATCAAACGTAGATTTACCAAGCTAAGTGTTGAGCAATCACAAAAATAATAGCAGATTTGAATTCTTCACATCCAAAAACATTTTTAAAACCCCTCAGTGAAGGAATTGGCAAAAATTAATTTTCACCTCCAAATTGACACACCCTACTACTGTAAGCTCTCGCGCAGAGCGGGAACACAGCGTCTGATGAGTAGTCCGTAATCATAGTCCATTCTCGAATTTAAAGGCACTCTTTTTATATTTTCCATTCGTCGAGGTGTGGTCCTGCATTCCAAATAATATCCTTTTAGGTAGACATCCAAGGGCCACGTTTTCTAGTTGCTTCGAGGCCAACCCGGCGGGCACCGTGTATAGTTTGACCTGTACCCTGTTAATTGGGTATTTTACTGTGGCATGTATTAAGTCTTTCTCAATTTCTATTTGTTTTGGCGAACTTAATTTCACTCGGCGTATACGCAGATACGCCTCCATGTTATGAATCACAACGGGTTTCGCGCTCTCTTCTTGATCAGACCCCAGATTTATGCAGGTCTCTGGACTCGTGCGGTTGAGCTTTAGCTTCAAATCGATGCCGTTCGTAAGCAGTTCCTCCCGGAATGTGAAATCTGCATGAAGACGTCCAAAGCACTCATATATCTTTTTTTTAGAATTTTTAAATTTATCCTTTTTACCATTTTCATCTTTAGTCTGATAAAACCCTCGGCTGTTAAAAAGGTGTCCTTCGCTTCTTTTGAAAAGTTGAGGACATTTTCCAGATAGGCTCGTACGTGATAATACCCCGTTCCTGCCGAGATGTTACTCTGATTTAAATACACCTCACACTGGTTGAATATGTAGTGTAAAAAGTTGGTTTCAGGGTACGCTGAGTAACTATCATTGCAGTTCGTTCCATCAGAATGGGCTATACGCAGTTTAGCGTACATGTGCATGCAGCTCGGGTCAAAAACGTAAGGGCCTGAGCTGGGTATCACGAATTCTACAGGGGCACTCGGCGAACTAATTGTGTTTAATAGGTTAATTGTAATAAAGTCGCTATGCTCAATAGAGACCTGAGTGGGGGGGTATATCAAAGAGGGACAGTTCCGATTTACAGCATTGTGAACCACACGGATGGATGAAACGCGCCATGACGAGTCAGAAATAGTGCCATTTCTCTCGACAAATAGTAATCAGCCTATGATTCGTGAAAGTAGTGTCCTCAGCCAATATTAGTTAAAAAAATGATCAGCCATAGGTTTCATACGCTTAGAGCACTTCTTTTTTTATTTCCTTTTACGTTTAGAGCCACGTGATGGTAACCCCTTCTTCCTGGCAGATCTCTTCTTTCCGCCACCACGCATTTTTCTCATTGCATCTTTGATGATTTCTCCTGTGTACGTTTCAAATGTTTTTTTAGAGCTTCTTTAGGCTTAGTTCCACCCATTATATCTTCTGCCGCGTTAAAACCTGTTCGTAACGCCTTCCTCCCTAGGTATCTAGCACCCCTCTTCAATAGTGGGAGAGCGGTGCGGAGTATGGATGAAAAAATGGATCCAAGCCCACTCCCACGCTGATATCTCACCCCTCAATAGACTGTGAATGGCCTTCGGGTCATTATAAACGACGAAAGTGTAGTTTCACTGTTAAGCTCCCATCACCGGATGGGAAATTTTTTCCCTCAATCCTTCTTATATATACCGAGAAGTTGGTTAATAGATTAGTTGCAACATTCACATAATGAGGCTTGTCATATGTAGTGCTCAAACTTTTCCCTCTTAGGTTGGGAATGTGCTCTACGATATTGCTCTAAATATAGCACATGTTTGGGGATGGAGAGCTTTCACCCAATTTCTCCATCTTCAATTGATACATTAAGCTGGACATGTCATGCTGTGCCTCGTGAAAGGTATCTCTTTGGAAAGCTGCGCTCTATCGGCCCTCAGCCACAAATGTGAACAGCTCTTTATCTTTAATATTACTACTAAGCTTTGATTTTAACTTCAATGAGCATGTAGGTGTGTCTATGTTTACGACATCAAAAAGTAAATCGTTTGTCAGGTACGACTTTTCAAGACTCTTGTTTAGCCCCGCCACAATGTCCACTAGGCCGGGTCGAAATCTAGTCAAAATGATTTTTTTTAGATGGGCACTATGAGGGGTTTATGAAATGATATCCTGACCAACATACTCCAAAAGAAAGTTTATGCTCCCCTCCGTACCACTAGCATACTCCCTCTTATTTTTGGGGCTCCGCCCCCAAATTAAAAATAGTATCATAAATCAAAGATGACCCCCCTTAAAATTGCATAATATACCTCATGTGCAATTTTCAGGCAATTATCCAAGAAATTTCAAATCCTTGAAAAATTGCCGCTTCCCCAAAAAGTGTTATCAGTATATAGAAAAGGGTGGCATAAACTTTAGTTTGGGTGGCATAAACTTTAGTTTGGAGTACTGATTGCCTAGGAGACCAATTCATAAACCTCATATAGGCCTAGTATATTTGTCTGAAAAGAAGACAATTAGTCTATTGTACCATTTATTACACAAAACAGCTTTGAAGTAAAAACAAAATTTAATTTAAAAATTACCTTCACAATTCACTAATTACTTGTGGATGTGCCTTGGCCCCATTGGCTTTTCCATTCAAACTGTGGCAGTCTTTTTCTTGATTCCAGTTGATTGAGGATAAATCTGTGCCGATTGCCGTAGCCAATCCTTTGTTCTGATGCTTTTGTCACTAAGTTCACTGCACTTTCCACGCTTTGACTGTGGCATGAAAAGGCAGCAATTTTCAAGGGTTCTGTTCTTGTATGCAGTAGCTCTTCATTGCTGAAATTCCTTATCAAAGGTGGAGGATTGATAGCTTCCTTTCTCCAGTCAATCATCTCATAGTCGTCTTTGGAATCGAAATTTAGAGATTTAGGAAGCTCAAAATTTCGTGTGCCACTGAAACGTGTCCGACTGAGAAGTATCTTCTGAAGAGCATCTTCTCTGACATGTTGTCTGCTATCAGCAGTGGTGTAGTGCTGTGGGAACGCGTGGGAACGGCGTTCCCTTACTTTTTTTGGTAGACGGAACGGCGTTCCCTCACTATTTCAAATAAATCCGAACTTACAAATCTCTAACGTCATGAAATTTTAATTCCCACCCCTAGAAGAAATATGAGAAAGAATCATTAAATGCTTCATTTCTTTTAGCTTCGACTGAGGCAATGCTAGCCTATAAAGATCTGGTGAAACAGTCACCACGGCGTACCAGTTGTTAACTTTTTTTTAGTTAATCATTCCAGTTGTTAGCTATTTTTATTGATCGTACTGGATGTCGTATATCTAATGACACTGGAAATACTGCATCTTCAACCTTGGAATATATCCTAATATCCAGTGCATATGACCTCAAAATATCCCTGAAATTGGTCAGATTTCAAAAGATTTCCCGGGGGGCTTACAGTGCCCCCGGACCCCCAGCTGTATGGGCTCGCCGCGCTCGCCATTGTCCCCCCCGCATCTGAGTAACACTTTCAAAATGCTTTCCCTCACTCCTTTATTTAGCACTACACCACTGGCTATCAGTAAGCATTGACAGTAGGATAGCTTCGGGATTGACAAAATAGGCATTATTATGGAACACCGGTTCCATAATAATGCGATGTTTTTCTTCCAATCCTCGCATCAAGACAATCAAATGAAAAAAATTCCGTGCTCCGTCAGTAGCTTTAGGATGGGATTTGATATGAAACCATCCAGGAGCATATGATTTCATGACGATGATTACCAGTTCTTTCAGATTTTGTTCGGGATGCAAAGTCGATACATATAAACGAAGAATCCGGTTTGCTCGGGTAATCCAGCGAGCATGATGAATGGCACCTGGAGACCTGCGGGCTAGACTTTCAGATACCCATCCAGATTGCACTTCTAGGCACATATCATAGAGATACTTTTGATCACTGCTCAACTCTTTCACGACATTCGGTGGTATATCTTGGACGTTGCCCTGAACTGGTGAAAATGCCACTAAGTCTAAAATGGTTAAATCACATTTCAATTTGGCTCCAATTGAACCTTTAAAGGATTTGGCCCTGATGTGTTTCCGTCTATGGTTTCAAATATGTGTCTGAAGGGGAGTTCATTCATGTGTAAAAGACACACGAGCCATTGAACTGATCCATGCAAAAAAATTTCAATCATTTTTATGGTACCAGCAATTCTACCAGGATTGACAGCAGTACCGTCGCATAGCAGTGCATTGAGAGTGTCGATGCTCGCTGAATCAATTAAGAACGTTATAATTTCATCAGCTATACACCGAGCATTTCCTGCGTCAGGGCAGAGATGGTCTACATAGATACCTCCAGGGTCTTTGATCAGCACATAATGTTCTTCTTTCTCTTTTCCATGCTTGGTTAACGTATCATCCTTTCTTCCATCAAACCCTATACATTCAATATTCACATTTTCACATCTAGATCTAACAATATTTTTCTTGCCTACACGAATTCTCTCTCTTTCTATTTTCTTCCTATCAAGCATGTTAGATTGATCGATTATTCCCATATCTTTCAATGCAGCATTAACAATAGCTGCTGTAGCTCTCGAACTCACACGGTAACGGTCTGCCACCAATGGTAATTCATTGTATGAATACCTATTTTGATCATTTTCAATCAATTCCACATCGGGCACGAATTTTAGCTCATTGTCACTGTCTTCTATATCTTCGCTAAAGTCATATACTGAGGAAGATGGCACAACTTCCATAGCCTCTGCCATTTCCACTTGTGACCTTTGTTGCCTCTCTTGTTCTCCTCTTGCTCTTGAGAGGGATCGTCTCTGGACAGCGGCAGCTTCACGATCAAATGGCCCTAATTGATTTACTCTTTGCTTTTGGCTTTGGACCTCGGTAATTATTTCCTAAAAAAAAAAAAAGAGACTGAACCGTGAAATATTGCTGCAGCTTTAATAAAAGTATTTTTGCTAACAGGTCCCTTTGTACAGTATTTAATTATAGACAAGGGTTTTGTGTTTAGTGTATAGCTTGGGTTGTGTTTGTAGATGTCATTTTGGTCTGAATTTTGCTCGTCCTGCCGCGCTCGAAAAAAATCTGGACCTCACTAATTTCTAAACCCTGACGGCCCTGATCATAATGGCCGATCCTATCAAAACATTTGTGCTATAGTACTACACCTCACCGAACAGGACTGATCGCATAGTATTGTCTAAGGTTATGTCTAATTTTTCGCACTCATCGATTCTTCTAAGGATCAGAAATATGATTTGCTCATTTTCAAGAGTTAAAAATTTGGAGACTAACTGGAGTTCACATAAACCCACCTCATACGAATCACGCTTCAATTCAATGGGTCCGTGGAGTTCTGTCACAAAGTTGGCGAGGGTGTTGTTAGGATGTACAGGCAGAGAAGAAGAGGACGGGAGTATGACATAGAAGTGGCTAGGCGCCATGTTGCATACTAATTAAGCTTCATTATTGCAACAGCTTTTATATAGGTGTTGAAACTTTCTGGGTAAACCAGCCATTTCACCAGCTACATTTTTCTCTTTCCTGAACCTTTGCTGCCTAAAGTTTTTAAAATTTTAAACACTTTTTCCATAAATTAAATATCACTTTTCTGCAACTCCTCGCGGTAAAAGCCTCCAGCGGATCTCTTCCCCACTCAAATCTTCAACGTAATGCATCATTATCTCACCTTTAGGTCTCACAGCACGAACTTTAAAAATCTCACGTGTCCAATTTAGGGTGGATCGATTTTACATTTTTTTCGATTTCCATATTCTAATAGAGACAAAAACTTGCGCATGCATGCGAAAATAGCCTCTGCAAAATCTTAGCTTAATAGGTAATCATCTTCTGCCCCCGGCAGAGCGATGAAAATCATATTTTAGTAGTCAAAAACGTATTTTTCTTATAATTTTTAAAATATTTCAATATGCATCAAAATTATTCCTAATAACTATAAAGTCGATGAAAAAGACCTCATATGATTGTTTTTCCAAGCGCGTTGTCCTACGTTAATATCTTTTGCCCCCGGCAACAACGTCAAATGTTGACAAAATAGGTAATTTATATACGGTACATATTTTCAGATCGGCTCTTTGTCTTAAATAATGCATTTATACATTTCCCATAGCATTTATATCGTTGCTTAGGCATGAAATAACACACGCAAAATTTTATGACTCTAGGCTAGGGTTTAAAGGTCATCTCTGGTGAGTGCTGCCAGCAGCAGCTGCCACTGACGCGCCAGTCGAAAGGGTGGAGCCATTCGTATGATTGAAATGAAACTACAAAGGCCAGTTCAGTGGATCATATGCCTATTACACGGTAATGAATTATCACTGCGACACCTCATTCAAGACTTGGACGGCAAAACAACTGGGCCAATGGGCTTTACTGGACCAGTTGGAAAACAACTGAACGACTGCGAAAAACTTCCAATTACAGAATTCGATGCCATTCCATCTCCCGACATTGACATAGATGATGCCGAGTTGAGCACTGACCAAAAATATTTGTTAGGCATCTACAGAGCAGTGTCGAGCGGTAGCTGCTCTTCAGCTCTCGCGGCTCGAAATCCAGGTAAGATGGCGCATTCCAGGTGGCTGACAACAGCAAATAGATTTCTGCGCCTCTATGTTTCAACCAGTGAACCCTCCAGCACCTTCAACGAAATTGTGCGATTCATTATGACAGTTTACGCACCAATTTGGTTTAAGATAAAGAAAAACTCCAGTTTCACTGAGGGCGCAAAACATTTTTTCGAAATGATGCGTCTCTCTCAGACCATGCCTCAAAGATCTAAGACAATCGCCAACAAAGTCCTCCGTAGAAATTCTTTCTTTGCTCACCCAGAAAATATTTTGATCTCCATGCTACATGCCGATGAGCAACACATAAGAGAATTGGGATGGAGAAGAATATTAAAAGCACGATCAAAACAATCACCAGCGGGGGAAATTCGAGCCTTCGCCATGCCTGAGCTGCTCTACGATAGTCAAAACTATTACGAAATGATCAACTGGCAAACGGCTGAGGTGACCGAACCCCCCGTTACAAAAACAATACCTGATACCCGAATAAAAGAGTTTGTTGAGACGGGAGACCAGCCTGATGGACTGATCCCACTATTCCCTTGTCATACTCAAGCAGTCGAGAGACTCATCAAATTAGTAACCGAAGCCTCTGCCAGTGTAAGTGGAATAGAAGAGAGGGACGGATTCATCCGCTCCCGTCTTCACTCCCGAACAAAAATTCCACGATTTGATTCTAAGAAAGATTACCGCATGTAAATCGACATGCAGCCAAAGGAAGGGTGGTTGAGGCTGGATAGGGTGGAACTCGACGTACAGCCACCTCCTCGTGGTGAGTTCTGGGTTGCTAATTTTATAAAATTAGCAAGCGAGGAGCTGTACTTAGTACTTATCGTACTTATAACATCGCATTAACGTAATTATAATCCACATTTAGACTTTTCTCGGGGACAGAAGATATTACTCTAGAGTCATAAAATCTTGCGTGTGTATTTCATGCCTAAGCAACGATATAAATGCTATGGGAAATATATAAATGCATTATTTAAGACAAAGAGCCGATCTGAAAATATGTATATAAATTACCTATTTTTTCAACATTTGACTTTGTTGCCGGGGACAAAAGATATTAACGTAGGACAACGCGCTTGGAAAAACGATCATATGAGGTCTTTTTCATCGACTTTATAGTTATTAGGAATAATTTTGATGCATATTGAAATATTTTAAAAATTATAAGAAAAATACGTTTTTGACTACTAAAATATGATTTTCATCGCTCTGCCGGGGGCAGAAGATGATTACCTATTAAGCTAAGATTTTGCAGAGGCTATTTTCTTATGCATGCGCAAGTGTTTGTCTCTATTAGAATATGGAAATCGAAAAAAATGTAAAATCGATCCACCCTAGACTCAGTCCTCTCCATCCTTGCTCAAATCCCTTCACGAATTTATTTCCCGAACGTGATAGCCTTACATAATCATTGGTTTTGAAATGTGTAGAGTATGGTGGCGGTGCTCCATCTTTTCTCACCTCTGGCAGCGTACCTTTTTCTAAAACTTCGTTAGGTGTTGTGCTAATCGTACGGTGGTGTGAACGGTTGTATGATGATGCCATTGACCCGAGAACGTTTACATAGCTCTATGTGTTTTTATGTGTAAAATAGCGACGCATGCGTTGCTTTATGGTACGTTGAACTCTTTCAGCTAAAGAGGCCTTATGTATAGAACTGCCAGTGTAGTAACTGATATTTGACTCTGTCAGCATGTTCTGAAAAGCGCGACCTATAAATTCTTCCCCCAAATCCGTACAAAAATAGCCAGGAAACCTTTCTTCTTTTAACATCAACGTTTTGGTCCCTTTAGCAACTGTTTCAGGCGATTTATTTTTCAATGGAATTAGCCACAGATATCTAGAGAATACATCTATTATGAATACGATGTAGCGGTATCCGTCATTATACACTGAATATCTTTGCATGTCTGTTAAATCCGCTTGCCAAATAGAGTCAATCGAAGCCGCTGTTGTCTTCGCCGTTTTAAAACTTTTTCTCACAACTTATGAAGTGTATAAGCATCCTCCTCCCCCAAAAACCGCTCAACATCTCTTTTCCTACTCCGTAAACACCTCTGTCCAGTCTATTAACCCCACCATAGGAGGCGGGGTTAGAAAAGTCGTAATAGCGTTTACTTAATATGTTAGACATTTGCGTATTTTAGAGACACGTGGATAAGGTTGGCCGTTTGTTCTCTTCTTTCTCTTCTTTCTCTTCTTCAGAGACGCTGCTGCTGGGGGCGATGGCGTACTCAGTTGTGACACATGCGAGACTTGATCCAGGTCTTTTAACCTATTCAGATTACCTATCAATGTTTTGGGGACATTTATTTGTTGTAGTCTTGCTTTAATATGCTTCCATCCTGTTGGTGAGGGCCTGTCCCACTTTCTCACCAGATCATGAACAAAATCAACGATGTTGAATCCTTGTACCCTTGTTCCTTCAACAATGACCTCGCCTGTATCGGCCCACTGTATGATGGGGTCCTCGCTCAATAGATTAAAAAGACTTAAGCCTTCATTCCTCAATGTTTGTGGGAGACTGTTTTTTAACCCATGTTCGATGTTTTGTGTTCCGTTGTTCTTTGATTGGTCATCTCTAACGTCGGGCCCAGGTCCTGTGTCGCCATGCTCAGCGCTGCTCGCGCTTTGCCTAATAACCACGGAGAGCTCTGTCGGATTCCTATAATCTTTGTACTCATGAAGAAATTTCTGCAAAACCTCTTGGTACAAGATCTTTTCTCATCATGTGACTTTTCACTGTTTAATAGTGCTAGCAACTCGCTTTCCATTCTTTTAAGCCTACTTTTACGGGGTTCTAGAGCCGTGTCTGGAACCTTTGAACATTGCAATGAAGCATACACCTCGTGCGGAATCACAACCACCTTCTTCATTATATTAATCTAGTCAGTAAAGGGCCCAAAACTGAAAATAAGATGGGAAGGAATGATCCTCCTCTTTGTATAATAACTCGCTTTTTCTTCACCACAGTTTGACTTTTATGAGCGAGCGCTCGTATTATGTTCTTGCAACGACGTAATCCAGGCTTCTGAGGGGGTTTCATTGGCACATTACATTTGATAACATTAAGACAGATTTCACAGATGCATTTTAAAAAATCGGATTCGATGTTTTTAACAAACATCTGTCGCAGTGCCCGGGGCAATCTTTGATATATTTTTATTAATTCACGATATTTCTGCAGCCTATTTGTCATTCTGGAATATACACCGTTTCAGGTTCGTTTGGGAATATATTTGTTCTTAGAAGCATTCTAATCGTGTTTCGCGGGTGAAGGTCACAAAGCAAATATTCATAACGCTGACATGTGGATTTTTTATAAACTTCCAAAAACTCCTTACGTTGATTCGGGAACATTTGATTGGCTAATACCCCAATTTGTGACACATCTCTACGTTGTGCGAATAAGACTAGATATTGTGTATTTAGCGACACATCGCGCATGTATCTATTTTTGAAAAATAGATTCTGGTTGATGAGGAATACGCTTATGTTAAGATGATGAGAGAACACTGTAAATGTCTCGGCAAACGTTTTATCCATTTCCAACATTAGATCGTCAATTACAATAACTGTATGGTCATTACCTTTTAACGATTTAACGTCATAGACCCCCTTGTGGAAGAAAATTTCATCTTGGTACTCGTTGAACACTGACGGATACGTCGAATAGCACCATACTAACTGGGCTGTATCCGAAGGTGGGCAGGACCGAGTTCCAAAAGGACCGAACTCCAGGAACTCGGCCCTTTTTAAGGACCGTGAGCGGGAAAGTCGGTCCTTTTCTCAGTGAGGAGCGACGGTCCATTTTTAAGCAATTCCGGACGGTCCGGTCCGGACGGTCTTTTTTAGTGATTTTAGTGTGTTTAGTGATTATTTATTTGAAGTTCTAAAGAAGATGGATCGTTTCCTCCAGAAGACTCAGAAAGAGACTGAGACTGAACTGAAACTTGTTTCAACACCTGGAGGGGACGAAGAATCTACTGATGTTAGTGCTTCAACTTCAAGTCAAGAAACTGGAGCTCCTAGCGGAAGAACTGAACCCGGCAATCCCTGGCCGTACCTGGACAAATACTTTGAATACCTGGGCCCCAAGGGTGAGCAGAACCTGGAGTACAAGTGCTTGCTGTGCCTGCCGAACAAGAACATCCTCTCGACAAGCAACAAGAGCCAAAACAACCTCAAGCGACATGTCTCCAGGCGCCACCCTCACGTCCAGAACCAGTTCGACCAGTGCATCAAGGACGGGGTGGAGCTCCAGAAAAAGAAGAAGCGGCGAGGAGACCCTCAGGAGCGCCCCGACGACAAGAGGCAGAGGACCATGGTTCAGCCGACTATACGGGAGGCCATGGCTGGACAGTCCAGAGTCACCAAGGCTCTCTTTGAAGAGAATGTCAGTAAATTCAATTAAAAATCTTACAACTTTGTCTAGAAGTATTTATAATCATTAAATTAAACTCAAATGTCAGTCAGTTATGATGAAACGTAACAAATTTTTATTTCTTTTTAATTAGTTGATCACCTTATTTGTGGGCAACATATTGCCTCTCGACGTCGTCGACTCCGATTCGTGGAAGGACTTTGTTAGCACCTGTGTCCCTGGCCAACACTCTATGTCTAGGAGGACGCTTACCAGGCGTATTGAAGACAGGTATTTTTTGTTTGGCTATTTAAATTCATTCTTGATAACAGTATTTTCTTTACTTTTTCTTTTAGTGATGAGCGATGACATTATAATTTTTTACTTTACTTTTGTCTTTTAATAAACTTTTTAAGGTTTGACGAGAAGAGGCAGCACCTGAGGTACGTCCTCAACTCTGTACAGTCGGTCTCTACTACGGCAGACGTTTGGACATGTGCCCACAAGTATGTTTAAATTTTAATTAATTTACTTTTTACTTCAATCAAAAAGAAACTAATAAACTGAGTTTATTTTAACCCTTCAGCCCTGAATTTTTTGTAGGGTTAAGTTATGAATGCGTGTATTTGAAACGTTAGCAATTGGCATCTTCAGTCCTTAAAGGGTTAATCAATTTATTACAATGTTGTGAAAATATAAATTATAATACTACATTTCAATTCAAAGCATTCCATTTTATTTAAGGTCGTACATGGGGATGACTGTACACTGGATTGACCAGGCCACCCTCCTCAGGCAGAAGGCAGTCTTGGCGTGCAGACGACTCACCGGACGACACACCTTCGAGGTCCTTGCGAAGATGTACAAGGTCCTCTTCGACTTCGCCATTGAGTCCAAGGTCTGCAGGACTACTACTGACAATGGCAGCAACTTCGTCAAGGCATTTAAGTAAGCAGATTTTTTTTTTTTAAATTTCTTCATTCAAATTTTTTTACTTTTAAATCTTTACATTTTTAATTTTTTCTATAACATTGAATAAAAAAAATAAAAAATATAATAATTGTGTTTCATTGTGCAGTGTCTTTGGCAAAACGGACGAGGAGCTGCCTGAGGAGGTCCAGGAAGAGGAGGAAGAAGGTGTGGGGCGGCCCGATGATGAGGACGTCGTTCAGGTTGAGGAGCTGGCATCGCTTTTGGAAGGTAAATTATGGATTATTTATTATTTCTTGATTTTTTTTTCACTTTTTACAAGTCTTGTAAGGTATTTTCTTTTCACTCAAATATATTATTGAATAAATTTAACATTTCTTTTTAGCCGGTGCCACGGAGGATCCTCAATACGTCCTGCCGAAGCACACAAGGTGCGCCGCCCACACCCTGAACCTACTGGCCACCTCCGACGCTGACAAGGCCCTGAAGAACTCACCATCCTACAGGAAGGCGTACCGGACCGCCTTTGGTAAAGCTACGGAGCTGTGGAACAAGCAGTCAAGAAGGTCACAAGCCTCAGACACCATCAAGGCCGAGATAGGGATGCAGCTGACTGTCCCCACCGTTATGAGATGGAACTCCATCTACGACGGGGTGTCCCGCCTGGTCGACATCTTCGGAGACAGGGAGAAGCTTCATGGACTACACCAGACGTGCAACATTCTTGGACATCCTGCAAGGGGAGGACAAGGCGTACATGGGGGCACTCTTGCCCACCCTGGCCATCTCTCTCAAAATGTTGAAGGAGCAGATGGAAAGCAGCGATGTCAAGATGTGTCAGCCACTGGTATTAGCTGTCAGGGATGGGATCAAACGTCGGTTTGGTCCCCATTTTGAGGATATGGAATTCCTCCTGACAGCTGTGTTACACCCAAAGTTCAAATTGGGCTGGGTGAGGCTGGTGGAGGACGACGTCATGTATGACGTCGAGGAGATCAAGGCCAAGGTGAAGAAGCAGATGATGTCTATGGTGGAGAGGATTCTGGCAAGAGCGGACTCAGGCAAGGGCACCAGCAGCAGCGAGGGTGAGAAAGACCAGGACAATGACGACTTCTTTGAGGCTCTCTACGAGGGCGGGGAGAAGACGAAGGAGACCGGGACCAAGTTGGTGGAGACATTTCTCAGCGAGAGGCCTGTGAAACCCTTCATCTTCAACAAGGACTCGTTCCCCAGCACGGCGTTGAAGGACTTGTTCATCAAGTTTAACACGCCTATCCCAACCAGTGCCGCCGTGGAGAGGCTCTTCTCTTTGGGGAAGGACGTCCTCAAGCCGAAAAGGTTAGGGCTCAGTGACAGCCATTTTGAAATGTTAGTCTTCTTGAAGGGAAACTCAAGCATTTAACTTAATAACTTTTTTTCATCATTTATGTATTGTATTAATTATAATTTACGTTAATAAAATTAAAGATTTCCGGTGTCTTTAATTTCATTTTTCATTTTAATCAAATTTTTCACTTATATATAAAGACCGAGGACCGAGTCGTTCCTAGGTCCTATCTTCAGAAAGGACCGTGACCGGGACCGTCTGTCCAGTTTGAGGCAAGGACCGGGACCGGGACCATCGGTCCTTTTTGAGGCCCGGGTGCCCACCTTTGGCTGTATCACATATGTCGACAGATTCGTCCAATGCAATTGAAAAAAAGGTGCAAGCATGGGCATGAACTTTTAATTGATCAGATACAGCAGTAGAGAGATCTTCAAAACATCTCGTTATTGTCTGCTTTGACAGTGTATGTTCACCAACTTTTCTTTCTACATTCTGATCACCAAGACGTCTGCCGAATATTTCTAGGCTAGGCTTAACAATTTCTTCGCCATCAGTGAATGGCTTCTTTTTTGGCTAACATTACAGCTCTTTCGTATGATGCTGCTGTCATTGCTGAACTTTCACAACTTCTTCTCATAAAATAATTTTGCATTTTTTCTTTTTTCTTTTATCTTATTTAAATAATCTTTACGTTCCTCAGATCCCAGGACTAGCTTTAATTTTTCTTCTATTTCTGTCTTATGCTGTGCCGTATAATGTCTATTAATGTGACAAGCGATATTATGTCACGTTACATCATACCGACTACTCGTACCCTACGGTTGAGAATATAAATCTTGTCATCATGAAGAATCTTAAGTATTTTTACCACTATATTAATATATATCATGAGGTTTGTAGTAAGGTTGTGGCTAATGGCCTGTGTGAGTTTTTAAGAGACTTTAAAGACGAGTATCGCTTGTTAAACAAAAAGAATAAATATGGGCATATGTTTCTCTCAAAGAGTGCACCGGATTGTGAAGATGCTTAGTTTGTGGAAATGAACGCCTGATGAGTGATACAACATTAAATCCAATATTGCTTCATGTAGCGGAAAATTCTGTTTGCCAAGTATAATGGGCACAAGTATTCGAACTGAAGCGTGTACGGGCTGTACACGCTTCAGCAGTTTATGGTGTGACTCGCTCTCCCCATCGAGCCGCCCACCCATGTACCTCACCCCTCCGAAACACACGAGTTCGAACAAACCCGTTCACGTTTCATCAGCGTGACTCACTCCGCCCGTCGAGCCGATCCGCCCACCTGTGGCTCATAGTCATCTCAGAGCTTGAACCGACTGGACGTGCGAATACGATGAAACTTCCTTTGAGAAGCATTCTCAACACCTCGTACGATGTGTCCGTGACGAAGTCATTGCGCGTTTTCAGGCGTGAAACCGGCACCATTATCTATGTACTTGAAACGATTTCCAGGCAAGCAAGCAAACGTAATGTTATTTATTTAAGTATTGAGGAGATGAGTAGAGTCTTCGTGATAGTTGAGAAGTTGGGTGAGGACCGTTATAAAATACCTGCAGGTGTAGGTACAAGAAGAGAACAGATTAGTGATGCCCCCTCATATGCTGTTGTTTGCACGTTGTGTATAAATAACGACCAGCCATGCATTGATATACGACTGATGTGGAAGAATGCATCTGATAATAACGTTCTTGTCCCTACGCGAAACCGCTTCATCCTCGACAGAATGTTTGAAATCGTCGGGTTCCGTAATCTGAAGCGTATATTAGACGCTCGTGTTACGGATATGATTTATTTTGACACGGTTCTTGAATACGCATACACTGCTCTGCTCGATGGATTTATCGAATGTAGGAATGAACAAGGCGAGAATGGTCTAGAGCTGGATGCGTATTTAAAAAGTTTAGACTCTTCGAAATATCCCGCACTTTGGTACAAAGCACTTGAGCGGTACAGGGCAGAGCTTGCCTATACTGTTCACCCTGAAGAGCTGTATCTCTATATAATGAGTAGTTGTCGTTACGACTTGGAAGATTATTTCAATTGCCGCTATGCGTTGTGAAGAAGAGTTCACGATTGAAAAGCTCGGGATAGTAAGAAAAAACCCTCGATTGGAAAGGAGTGTTTATAAACTTGTATTTAATAATGATGTTGTGGTTAACGATGACCTCTTTGTGCGTGCTTTTGATTGTATTCTAACCGTGTTTAAAGATAACTTGCCAACCGAATGTAAAGTGGGTGCAAAAAGAGTATTGAACGATATGAAAGCCGTTTATATCGAGTATAGGTATCTGGAAACTTGAGCGGTGAAGTAATGCTTGGACGGTTTTACCATGTAGTGCAAAGCAATAACGATGTGAATGGAGACTCGATTACGTGTGAGTTTAGCGTTTTGCGCCATAGAACATAAAGTATTTTGATTTATATTTATTTTCAATATATTTAATTATTTATTTTTGTAATTATATATAAATTTCCTGTACTAATATGCAACTGATTATACTCCTTCGTTTTGTATATTATTATTTTCAATATATTTAAGTATTTAATATAACCCTGTATATATACAGGGGTTGGACAAAATAATATGAACACCTTGGTAAATGGCGGTTTTTATTCTTAATATGGAGTTGGTCCTCCTTTAGCGGCAATAACAGCTGCAATGCGTCGGGGAATTGATTCATACAGCTTTTGGACAGTGGCTAGAGGAATCCTGAGCCATTCTTCGAGCAAACCCTGCTCCAGTTCCTCCAAAGAAGCCGGCGGTGGGAATCGGCTTCTGACCTGCTGCTCCAACTGACACCACAGATGCTCGATAATGTTAAGATCCGGGGATTGTGGAGGCCAATCCAAGCGTTCTACTTCACTAACATGCTCTTCAAACCAGTTTTTAACGACCCCAGCGGTGTGGATTGGTGCATTATCATCCTGGAAGACGGCGCCGCCATTGGGAAACAGCGTTTGGACCATGGGATGGACCTGGTCAGCCAATATTGACAGATAAACCTGGGCGTTAACCCTACCATGCAGTACTACAGCTGGGCCAAGAGTATTCCACGATATTGCTGCCCAAACCATCACAGATCCGCCTCCATGCTTAACGGTTGGGGTCAGGCAGTCGGGGTCATAAGCATCTTTAGGCTGTCTCCAGACGTAAACTCGACCGGAACATGGAAATAGCGTAAAGGAGGATTCGTCGGAGTAGACTACATTCTTCCACCAGTCCATTGACCAATTCTTATGGTCATTACACCATTTTCTGCGCCGCTCAATGTTGATGTGCGAAAGGAAGGGTTTGGCAATTGCAGCCCTCCCATGGTATCCAGCTCCATGGAGCTCGCGACGTACAGTTCTGGTCGATACCGGGCTTGCAAGATGCTGGTTAAGCTCTGCAGTCACTTTTGGAGCTGTGGTCTTATGGTTCTTTGTCACAATGCGCTTTAGCACCCGGCGGTCTCGATCACACAGCTTCTTCTTGCGTCCACTATTGCATTTGTCGGTGCTTGTCTTTCCATGGTTTTGGTATGCAGACATGACCATAGAGACAGTTCCTCTGGATACATTGACCATCTGAGCGGTTTTCGTCACCGATGCACCAGCCATCCGCGCTCCGACAATTTGCCCTCTTTGGAAGTCTGACAGGTCTTTCATAACTGCTAATTCATAATTCACTCAGATCTGTAAAAACAACGTGATGGTTATAACATGACGTATACACTCTCTGTTACGCATTTAAATAGGTTTGCCAGTCATTTGACCGTTTACTTTGTGTCTGAGCAGTCCGTAAGGATAACCGGTGAAATCGGCGGGTGTTCATATTATTTTGTCTAACCCCTGTACATATATTTTTCCTGTACTAATATATTGATGGTTATACTACGTCGTTTTGTATATTTTTGATTATATATATATACATATTTTTCGTTCGTATTTCTTATAAATGCTATTATTATTTTTTGATCATAAGCACACCGGACAAAAAATTAGTCACCCCTCTCAGAATGTACCTAATAACGTGTGACGGCGCCTCTGGCCTTAATAACCGCACGAATCCGGCGAGGCAGAGACTCTACGAGGTTGTGCATGTACTGAACATCGTTTTGCTGCCACTCGTTCATCGGCTGGTCCCGAAGTTCCGCCAGAGTCCGTGGGTGTCTATTCCTGCGCTTCACTTTCTGTTTCCAGCCTGAACAACACCTTCGACGCATTCAGGATTAAAGGCTTCATTGGACCTGCGATGTACTCGTCGCCTCCCATCATTGGAGAACAAACAAAAACGGGACTCATCGGACCAAATTATACGTTTCCAATCTGCCGCAGTCCATTTTTTGTGCCTCTGAGCCCATTTATAACGTGCCAATTTGTGACTTGCTGTTAACAGCGGCCTCTTCCGTGGTACCCTGCTCCAGATGTCCATCGCATGCAGTTCTCGTCGCAATGTCCGTTCGGAAATTGGTCGTTGGAGAACCTCATTGGTTTCTTGGAGCAATTGTTCTCTGGTTTGAAAACGATTTGCAGTTACTAGACGAGAAACATGGCGGCGTCCCCTATTGTCGAGAATTGTTTTCCGGCCACAGTTACGCCGTCGATTGTCAGTTGATTGCGAACTACACCACTCTTTGTAAACTCGCTGGACAGTACGCGTTGACACACCAACAAATTGGGCTACTTCAGACATTTTGTGTCCGTGGGCTCTGCCAAACACGATCGCTCCTTTTTGCCACTGAGTAACGTCTGCCTCACGACCCATTTTGCAGACTATATCCAACACACACTTTGTTCTTCACCACCTCACGAAACAGATCTGATCCTGTGTGCTACGTCACCGCTACTTGTCACTTACCAATGCTACATCAGCGCCCTCTGTGTGACCTTGAACTTCCTACTATCGGTGCTATTAGGGGTGACTAATTTTTTGTCCGGTGTGCTTATATATTCCATTGTATATTTATTCTGATTATATATTCATCGTTCGTATTTCTTAGGCTATTAATATTTTTTGTCATATATATTCTACTGTATATTTATTTTCTCTATATTTCGTGAAATTGTATCCATTAATTCGTCTAAATAAACAGAATGTAATGGAGTTTTATTTAATTCTTTTGGTTGTAAACGACATTTAATTATATCAACCGACCGTCTTTTAAAACGGCTGACGGATTTCTAAGCCAACTGTCAAAAATATCTGCATAGCTCAATCTGGCAACCATAATAATGTACATCTGAGCAAGCCATTTACGCCTCCTAAGTCAACTGGCTGTTTAAGCCAGAATATATGTTTTAATTAAATAAATAAACGCAATCTGGCAACTCAATAATATTCACCTGAACAAGCCATTTACGCCTTCTAAGTCAACTGGATGGTTAAGCCAATTGGCGGATTAAGCCTGAATATATGCTTTAATTAAATAAATAGCGCAATCTGGCAGCTGAGCCAGATGAGCCAACTGGCTGATTAAGCCAGCTGGCTGATTAGGAAGATATTAAGACAACGCTCGGCTGAAGTTTTAATATATGCTTGACTTCTGCCAGGTGAACACCTCTCTTCCTCTCTCTCCTTGTCCTCTCTTTCTCTTGGGGGATAACTCCGCCTCCAAGTTGCATAACCCTTGTTGCTCTTGCAACATTTCCCCTCCCCCTTTGTTGCATAACCTTTTGCAACTTTCCCCCTCCCCTTGTTGTATAACTTATGCAACATTTCCTTTGCAAAATTGATCAACATTTGCAATCGCATTGCACTCTGTACTTTTGCACCCATACTACTATCCTGCACTAGTAACTAATTACAGGCCGGTGTGTTCAGCAAAGTTTTTGAAAAAATTGTAAAAAGTAGAATGCAGCGATATTTTGAATCCTACAATTTTTATCTCCAAATCAATATGGCTTCCGTAATAATAAAACAACGAAAGTGGCTATTTTAAATCTTATGGAAAATGCAAATACAGTTAAAGAGAACAAAGATGGATTTGAGTAAGGCGTTGGGTGTAATAGATCATAATATTCTACTTAATAAATTATATTTTACAGCTTTAAAGGAGCAATCAGTAATTGGTTTAAAAGTTATTTGTCCAATACCTATAATTTTATATCAGTAAATAAGGTTTGCTCATCTAAAGCGCTTGTCAAACATGGTGTGCCACAGAGCTCAGTTCTGGGTCCACTGTTATTTTTATTATATATAAATGACCTTCCAGGTTCATCAGATATACTTAACTTCACAATGTTTGCAGATGATACAACTGTCTTTTTCTTGCAAAGATGTTAATTCAGCCGAGAATATATTTAAATGGAGTGATCATGTAAATTATATCGCAAAAAAGATTTGAAGGAGCGTTGCTATAGTGTTTAAGCTTAGAAATGTAGTCCCTAAACAGGTTTTATTAATAAATGCAAAAAAAATCACATTTTCTGCGTGAAGGTCAAAATATGATAATTAAAACCCACTCTAATAGACAGAGTTTATTTCCACAACAGTTTCGATGCCCACTGGCATCCTCTTCGGGTAGATACAGAAAAACGTTTTTCTGTATCCACCCGAAGAGGATGCCAGTGCGCATCGAAACTGTTGTGGAAATAAACTCTGTCTATTAGAGTGGGCTTTAATTATCAGGTTTTATTAAGTCTGTATCATACCCTTGATCTTCCTTGTATAATGTACCCCGCGAACAACGCTTTGAACAGTTCTTTGCCATCCAAAATCGAGCACTAAGGTTATTATCTGATGCTGATTTCCTTCATCATTCTAGTGCATTATCTAAAGAGCTAACACTACTAAAACCCAATGATGTAATCAAACTGGCACATTTTATTTATATTTACGAGTGTAAGAACAAAGTCATTAACTTACAAGAAGTAAATAGATATTTTGTAACTCACCAAGAAATCCACTGATATCAGACTAAAAATAGATCAAAGCATGTTATATTTCAATTTAGATTGTCTTCATCTCAAAAATTAGGTACCCATTTTCATTGGATTGAAACTATGGAATGATTTAAATATAAAAAATATGGCGAATGTAAATTCGTTTAAAAACAAGTTCAAATCTTGATTAATAATGAAATACAAATAAAATCTAGGATTAATGTGCAGTTGTGCTCATTATTCGGAGGATACTCTTGAGAACAGATAGCGACACCTGGCATATATTTCTTGTGTGTACTACAAACGATTGTAACATTTTATGAATGAATTTTTAGTGAGTGAGCGCTCATAGGTTGGCTGACTCATTGCCAAATGTCTTTAGAACATAATTATTTCCATTCATCACACTGGTTTACATATTACTAAGGAAACATAAATGAATAATTAAATATAAATTCCAGAAGAGGATATATATTAACAATGAAGTGAATAAAAAATGGTCTTGTAAAAACTAAAAAAAACCTTTCGACGGGAGCCGTTGGTAGGCATTATTGCGCCCTGAGCAAATTCCAAATTGATTTATTTACTTATTTATTTATTTATTTACATTTAATATTGGACACAGATTCAGACATTATTTTGTATTATAACAAAGATAGAGCAAAAAACTCATATATATATATATATATATATATATATATATATATATATATATATATATATATATATATATATATATATATATATATAGGCGGTTTATGAATGTAAAAACAATGTTTTGATGCATACTAATAACATATTTAATATTAAGGAGAACATCGAGAAAACAGACTTCGATTTCCTCAGCAATACTGTATGTCGACAAAGGACTTTACTTTTGGAGCCGAGTGATATTTGCTGAAGAAAAGGCCTTTTCCTCCACATCCCATGGCCATCTTCATTTTTGAAGGAGGTAATACTCAATGTACGCAAGAGCACACCTATAAGGAAGCACGTAGCGGTCATGTCACCTGTAACATGTGGGGATGGATTCATCTGTATGGTGTAGGAGAGATCACCAAAAGAGAAGGGAGGTTCACTGCAGACCAGTAAATAGAAATTTTCAGAGGTTATGCTTCCTTCTGTGCGTGCATATGGTCTGCCATTTCCTGAGCGAATCATTTTTCTGCAAGACAGGTTCCCAATTCACACAGCACGGATCGTCACACGCTGGTTCTCTGAGCAAAGAAATATCGACCGTCTGGATTGCCTAAGTAAGGGTTGTGATATGAATCCCATCGACAATATATGGGCCAATATTGTAAATGTGTGGAAATCAGCGGAGGAACAAACAACGGACCAGCTTTTACAACACTCATTCAGTGAGAGGTGCTGAGGAGGAATCAACAGCTGGTATATAATGATGTTGCTGTACCACATCGACTGCAGGAAGTCATAGACAACAACGGTGGCTGGATGGACAAGATATTAAATTTGCTGTGTTCACGTATAAAATATCTCGAATACAATGATAATTATGAATATGTAACACCTTTGCAAAATTGTCGACTATCATCGTTTAAATGGCTCTATGTTTATTGATATGAGTCACTGTAATAGTTTTATTTTCTGTAATTCTCTCTTTTGAGGTGAGAGACCGCCAAGAGTCACAGCTGCAATGATTCAACACTTAAGTTGTAGCATGGAACTTATTAATACAAAACAATTATATGCATTTATGATGCTGCCTCAATACAAAACATTCTTCGTTTGTAAATAATATTTCTGTCAGTGACTCTTAATTAATATATCAGTGTTGCTGATCAAGAAATAGCATTTGCTCCGGATATAACAATGCCATACCAGTAGTGTCCATTCAGTTGTCGTCCATTTCCCAATTGCAAGATATTCTAAGCAGTGACTTATGAAACCTACAGATACCCATCAATCTGGTAATGTTATAATTAGAGCCTGAAAGTTTAGACACTAAAAACCCTTAAAAAAGGCAGGGAAATAGGCAAAATAAACATTCAAAATAGGCAGTAAAAAAAAACCAAAAAGGTATTTATAAATTTTCTTTCAAAAAAGGTTTACTCCAGAATAATACCTTTATATACGCATAATACATATTACAACGCCCGCAGTGAACTAAAGAGTAGGTAATGCAAATATTAGTATCACATAATACTGTGACCATGATTTCATTTCCAAAAATAAAGTTTAATATACAGGGTGTCCACAAATTATCTTCACAACTTCTCTCTCAAATAAAAATATTAGGAAACGAGGTACACATACCGGTTTGCCCCTCACGAAATTCCCTTAACATGCATTTCCCAAATCGGTGGACTGGCCGTGGGGGCCTGTGACTTTTTTCTATGGGGTTATTTAAAAGACTGCGTGTACACAACTCCAGTCACCAACATCTACGATTTAAAGACCAAAATTCCCTCTGCTGTTGCAAGAGTTGACGTTGAAATGTTGCAGCGTACATGGATGGAGATAGAATACCGTTTGGACGTCATACGTGTAACAAATGGTGCCCATGTTGAATGTGTTTGAGGTTATATGAAACTTTGTTACTTTCTCTCACAGATGGCGCAAAAACGGTATGTGTACCTCATTTTCTAATATTTTTATTTGAGAGAGTTGTAAAGATAATTTCTGTACACCCTGTATAATAATACCATTACACACGTATAAATAACACATATTACAACGCCATTATAGTGAATAAAATAGTAGGTATTGAAAATTTGGGTTACACAACAATGACAAGTGTTTAAATTTGAAAAAATGTTTAATAAAAAATAATACCACAAGGCCCACTCAATATAGCAGGTCATCCCATAAGTAATGTCGTTTTCTACGATAGATTAAGTTTAAACTAGTCCTACTCAGTTTAAGCATAAATTTTCCGAAGGTTATATCTAAGAGGAGATCTATCGTGTTTCGCTACATACTTTACAGACCTTGACCAGTGAAAACGTGTGTTTTGCTTTATGTGAACCCCTCGTAAACATGGTGGTATCAGAAGAGCATATCAGGCATATAATGCTTTACGAGTTCAAAAAAGGGAATAGTGCTACTGAAGCAACGCGAAACATTCAGGACGTTTATGGCAACGATATTCTGCATGTGAGGAAATGTCAAAGATGGTTTCAAAAGTTTAGGAATGGTGACTGCTGTTTGACAGATGCAGCACGCTCTGGACGCCCTGCTGAGTTTGATGATGACCTGCTGTTAGCCGCACTTGAAGAAGACTGTTCAACAACTGTCGAAGAATTGGCCCAGAAACTCAATTCGTCCCCGTCCACCATCCATCGACATTTGCAACAACTCGGAAAAGTGCCTAAGTTAGGAAAATGGGTGCCACATGAATTGTCGGTCGACAATCTGAGGGTGCGGGTAAACATTAGCACAGCTCTTCATTCCCGTGAACTCCAAGATCCGTTTTTGCATCGTTTAGTGACTGGTGATGAAAAGTGGATACTGTACCAGAATGTTAAACGCCGTCGACAGTGGGTTTGTGCCGGAGAACCAGCGACACCACAGCCAAAACCAAATCTTCACCCTCGGAAGGTGTTGCTTAGTGTTTGGTGGGATAAAGGTGGTGTAATACACTTTGAAACCTTACCACACAACCAAACAATCACCGCTCAAGAGTACTGCCAACAACTGCATTGATTGAACACTGCACTAAAAGAAAAGAGACTTTCTTTGGTTAATCGGAAAGGAATCGTGTTCCACCACGACAACGCACGTCCTCATACCGCTCGGATCACTTCTGCAAAAATTGATGAGCTTGGGTGGGAAAAACTTCCACATACTCCATATTCTCCAGACCTTGCGCCTTCAGATTATCATTTTCTTCAGGAGTCTGCAAAACTATCTTGACGAGAAACAGTATACTTCTTTTGATGACCTGCACACCAGTCTTTGTACGTTTTATAAACATGGCATTGAAAAGCTTGTAGGACGTTGGCAGAGTGTCACTGATTCCGATGGAAAATATATACTAGATTAACAAGTTTCAGTTGAGTTTTTTTGGTCCTTCAAATTCCGATCTAAAAAACGACATTACTTAGGGGATGACCTGATATTTAGCCCCACCTTTTTTTTTTCTTTCCAAGTTTCCTCGTAACTTCCAGAAATTTTGTACAGAAGTAGTTACATACCTTTTTTACAAGTTTTTATTTTTCCACATAGTCTCCATCCTTTCCTACGGCTTTCCTCCATCTCAAAACAAGGGCCTTTATTCCTTGCTGGTAAAAGTCCGCTGGGTTCCGCTGGAGCCACCTCTTAACCTCCTCAACAACCTCTTCGTCACTCTGAAACTCTCTTCCACGACTGGCATCCTTCATTGGCCCAAACAAATGGAAGTCTGAAGGTGCCAGATCCGGGCTGTATGGAGGGTGGGATAACACAGTGAAGTGCATTTTTGTGATGGCCTCTCTTGTTTGCAAACTGTTGTGTGGTCTTGCGTTATCGTGCAAAACAGGGACGTCTTCCAGTTTTCTCTCCCGTCGAAATCGCTTTATATGTCTCTGGAGTCTGTAGGAGAGCAATATATGCCTCTGAGTTGACTGTTTGTCCTTTCTTCATAATATTCACCAGAATCACCCCTTTCATGTCCCAGAAGATGGTGGCCATAACCTTTCTTGCAGAGGGAGACATTTTGAACTTTTTCTTGCGTGGGGGGTCTGCGTGATGCCACTCCATGGCGCTTTGTTTCAGGTTCAAAGTGGTGTACTGAAGTCTCATCCCCATTCACAATTCGTGAAAGGAAGTCATCCCCTTCTGTCTCGTATCGAACCAACGACTCAGAAGCAATTTCTTTTCTTTGGGCTTTGTGATCTTCAGTCAGTTGGCGAGGAACAAACCGTGAACACATTTTTGAGTGTTGCTAAATTCAGTTGCTGAATTATCGTATTCACACTTCCCTCACTAATTCCTAGCTCCAGTGATAGCTCCCTGTATGTGACACGCCGATTTGATCGAATGATGCTGTTAGCACGGTGCACAGTGTGAGATGTCAGAGCCGATGCCAGGCGACCGCTGCGTGGCTCATCATCGAGGCTGGCTGTCCCTCTCTCCGATGATCTCACACGTTTAGACCAGCGTCCAACTGTGCTTCGATCAACAACAGCATCTCCGTAAACGATTTGTAGACGTTTGTGAATATTTCCAACTGTTTCCTTCTCTGCTGTTAAGAACTCGATAACAGCTCTCTGTTTACGACGCATATCACTGTCAGACGCCATTTTCGAAACTGCGTTAACCATCGGTTTTGTACAAGGGCGTTTAAAAACGGTTTTATACAAGGAGGGGAGCTTCAAACTGGAAAAATTTGGTTATGTGAAGCGATAAAAGTTCAAACTTCCGGCCCAAAATATACTTCAGCCCTATGGCTTATTATTTAGGTAAGATAAAAGGGTAGTGAAAAATATATTGAGTGCTAGTATTATGCATGCTGTTTCTGTTATATATACAAGCTTGACCTTTGTGAAATGAGGAATCATCGCGCGAAACATTTGAATGGTATATATATATATATATATACACACATACACACGAGTATATATATATATATATATAGGGATGGGAAACTGAATCGAATTGGAATCGATAAACTGATAAAACCGATATTATTTTATGAATTGAAATTGAAAAAAAAAACGAACTGAAAAAAATTCTGACAACTAAACTCGAAATTTGAACTGAAATTAAAAACAAAAATCAAGAACTGAAATCTGAATTCAAATAGATTAAAAATAGTTTGAGTTTCAGTTTTGAGGAACATTTGAATTGCAAAAAAATATAAATAACGTGAATTATTTTCCTGTTTTTTGCAACTTAACATTTGTATGGATTTAAAATATTCATTTATCCTCTAATTCGATGTGGAACGGCTTTTAGTTCCGTTAGTGTGGAACAGCTTTTTTCTCTTTTCAGATTGATTTTAAGTCCTCAAACAAACAATTTGTTGCCCGAAAACACTGACAATATTTTAATTGTTCGTTCTAATTTTAACATGTGAGTTTACAAGGTATTTCTATTTTGTATATAATAAACAGAGGTGCATTTAATGGCTTTGTTCCCCTTTCTAATACTATTATTTATATATTTTCTACATGATGTGTACTTTAAAATTTAAAAAGTGTACAAATTAATAAAACATTTCGAATTGAAAGTTTTTTGTTAAATAAAACTTTATGTGAAACAAATGAGGCGAATAAGTAAAAAAAAAAGATGAGCGTTTCGTGCTGATTCAGTTGGCTATAGATGCTTACGTGTTTAATCATATAAAAGTAAAGATAGTTACTAAAGCAAATTCTCTCTTTGGAAAACAGAAATCGAATGCAAATACAAATATAAAATTAAATCTAAATTTGTCAATATGGTGCCCCGCAAAAAATTATATAAATAGTATAAAGATATTCTTAAAAAATTCTGAAAAAAAACTAGAATCGAAATTTAAATTGAATCGATCCGAAAAATATAAAACTTGAATCGAAAAATAAACTCGCATCGAAAAAAAATTAAAAACTTAAATCGAAACTGAAATTTATATTTTTGCAAACTTAAACTGAAATCGAAAACTGGACTTAAAAATTTATCAGTTTCCCATCCCTGATATATATATATATATATATATATATATATATATATATATATCAGAAACTGATAGGCCTATTTTAGGACTCTAATGAAATAATACTAGAAAATTGTGGAAAAAAGGCAAATTAGGCACTTTATGACGAAAGAGCCACTTTTTTCTGTAAACATTGTTTTTTTTTCAATTATAAACCGCCTATATATGTATTTATTAGTGATGTAGCGGATGTCTTTTTTTTCACATCCGCGGATGCGGATGCGGATGAGGATGTTTGATTTCAAAATCCGCGGATGCGGATGCGGATGTCTACATTTTCGTTATTTTTTAGGATATATTCGAGATTTGTTGTGTTTAACGTATATAATAAGTTATTATATAGAGAGAGCTGTAGCTATAATGTAGTATAATTGATTAATTGTACAACAATTGCTGTACTTTTCTCTGAATATATAAAATAATATCAAGCATCTAACTAATATAGAAATCAATTAGTGAATTCGTCTGCAAATAAATTCGTTATATTTTGTTGAGTTTCAACCACAATTAGAAACCATAATTGTGTTACCAGGATGCGGGACGTGAACCCAACTCAAATGCACCCCACCGACCTCTTTCCCCAACCTTCACCCTTATAGAAAGAGATCTTTAATTAGCTTGATAACTATTTATATTAAGTTTAAAGTTTTATTAGGCATATTTATAAATGAGTAATTAAAATAAAGTAAACTAAGATGTTCATCGTTTAATGTTCAAACTTAATTATAGGAAGGTTATGCTTAAGGAACATTAATTTTTCTGCCTTTTCTGCTGCCAGTCTGTTTCTCTTTTCATCATATATTAATCCAGCACTGCTAAATAATCTCTCGCTTGGTACGTTTGTTGGAGGACAGGCTAAATGTTTCCTTGCAAGTTTACTCAAGTATGGATAGATATTCTGCGTATTTTTCCACCAACTAATAGGATTGTCACATGCAGCCAGGCGTTTTCTTGGTGATAGCTCTCGATCATTTTTACTACATCTTTTGACATCGCGTAGGTCTCGTCATTGCTGCTTGACTCAAGAAACTGAGAGAGAGATTCTGTGATAGATTTGCTTGTTGAAGGTGTTGGTTCTGTCACTGAAACTTTTATTCTTTTGGTGGGTGGGGCGAAGCGACAGATTCAAGAGATTGAAGCTCTTCAACTGCTTTGCCAAGTGATGATTTAACTCGTTCTAATGTACTAGGTGAAAATAACTTAGCTTTGTAACGTGGATCTAAGTAGGTTGCAAGAGAGTAACTTCATACAAGAACAGCCTCTCGTCTTGTCGCTTGCATCACTTTTGCGCACAATGAACTAGTTCTATTAATATAGTAGAATTTGATAATTTCCGCTTATTAATGACATTTTATCTCAACGGTCCACATCCGCACGACATCCGCAGTCCAAAGTGTGGATGCGGGTGCGGATGCGAGAAAATGTGCGGATGTTCAACGGATGCGGATGCGGATGTGACCTACATCACTAGTGTTTATACATATCACGTTTTTACTCTGTCTTTGTTATGACACAAAATAATATCTGAAGCTATGTTCAATATTAAATGTAAATAAATAAATAAATAAATCAATCAATTTGGAATTTGCTTAGGGCGCAATAATGCCTACCAACGGCTCTGTTCGTTCAGGATGACAGGCTTGCCAATACCATGAACACTTTCATCACGTCCAGAGGTTTTTTTTTAGTTTTTACAAGACAATTTTTTATTCACTTCATCGTTAATATATATCCTCTTCTTGAATTTATATTTAATTATTAATTTATATTTCCTTAGTAATGAAAATGAAAATGAAAATGAAAAGGTTTATTGGCAGACTATAGTCCATATGACAAATATTATTAATACAATGACAGTTCATACACTAAGGATAAAAATATATACAATTGATTAGAAATAATACTGCACTGTCGAAGTTAAGTGGAGCTACAGACAGACGTTTTCGTACCAAAAAGTCCATAGCTTAGAGGATAAATGGCAGGACTCATGGATAGCTTGGATGAACGGGTTGGTTGATTTTTTAATTCTTTGCATTAGACTGTGTTGAGCACGTCTTGTTACCTCCGGGAAGCTCGGAACATTGCGGGTTGCAAACATTTGCGAAGCTGAGCATCTCGGGGGTAATTTATGTAAGAGTCTAAACGACCTGTTGTACAGCAAATTTAGGGTTCTGCCAGAACCTTTTTTATAATTCACCCAGAGTTGCTGACCGTATATATTACTGCAGAAAGTACGAAAGAGTGTGTCTTTAGCTTCACTTGTACAGAAACGAAAGTTCCTTATGGTCATATTCGCTTTAGCACACAGGCTTCGAGATTGTTTTCTTATATCCGAGTCATCACTCAAGGAGCTGGTAATAGTTTGACCCAAATACTTAAACTCTTGTACTTCCTCAATTACTTCACCATTCATTTTAAACCTTATATCAGCTGGCTGATTACAGCTTTTAGGATGAAATTGCATAACCTTAGTTTTTGTCACATTAAAAAGAATATCATGTTTCTGCGAATACACTTCGCAGTAATATGTAAACCAGAGTGATGAATGGAAATAATTATGTTCTAAAGATATTTGGCAATGAGTGAGCCAACCAATGAACTCTCACTCACCAAACATTCATTCATAAAGTGTTACAACCGTAAACGCAACAAATATATGCTAGATATCGCTATCTGTTCTCAAGATTGTCCAATGAATAATGAACGCAACTGTATATTAGTATCGTTTATTCATTCCTCGTGTGCAACCTAGGATTAAAGATACATTACTTGTGATTGTTCAGTTATTATCTCTTATCTATAATATTGATTTCTTTGTATGGTATT
Organism: Bathynomus jamesi; assembly: GCA_023014485.1. Lineage (NCBI taxonomy): Eukaryota > Metazoa > Arthropoda > Malacostraca > Isopoda > Cirolanidae > Bathynomus > Bathynomus jamesi. Next base: position 1,748,427 of record JAJOZX010000035.1, on the reverse strand, counting down.
GGTATAATACCTTCAATAATGACCTTGCATTTGTCATGTCGATAATGATAATCTAAGATTAATACATACCCTAATTGATAATTCTTATTCATGATTTATGTATTATTAATAATAACAATCTGTTTTATTTTTAATTAAGAGCCCAGTAAATCCGAACGCTTAAGGGCCAAATAAAATAAAATAAATAGTCCAACTTCACAGTTATTTATGTCACTGTAAATTCTAAAAGTACTGTATTTATTTTATCATTAATAAAGGTTATTCAATTCAGTTTAATTCAACAAACTTACCTTTCACGACAATAGTTCACTTTATAAATTACACTTTTTCTGACCAACTAACAGCTCTTACCACAAACCAACAAACTAAACAGTAAAGTTAGCATGTACTTGTATCTCAGTTTCAAGCTCTCGTTTGTTGAGTATGGAGGGTCACTTTTTGTTTTAAATTCAGCATTTGAGGTGACTTTTGTTGTACATTCATCATAATCTGATACTCTCCCTTTGCTTGTAGATTTTATTTCATAATTTTCATTTTATTAGTCCAACTTCACAGTTATTTATGTCACTGTAAATTCTAAAAGTACTGTATTTATTTTATCATTAATAAAGGTTATTCAATTCAGTTTAATTCAACAAACTTACCTTTCACGACAATAGTTCACTTTATAAATTACACTTTTTCTGACCAACTAACAGCTCTTACCACAAACCAACAAACTAAACAGTAAAGTTAGCATGTACTTGTATCTCAGTTTCAAGCTCTCGTTTGTTGAGTATGGAGGGTCACTTTTTGTTTTAAATTCAGCATTTGAGGTGACTTTTGTTGTACATTCATCATAATCTGATACTCTCCCTTTGCTTGTAGATTTTATTTCATAATTTTCATTTTATTATTACGTTTTCAATCTCCTTTAAATTTATTGTATTTTTATTTGATTTAAATTTACATTTCACTGTTCTAAAGAAATTTTAATTTATTTGCTCATTTCAGGACGAGAACGTTTGGCTCCTTTTGGAGCGAAGAAGACTCCTTTGGCTGCTTTTAAATGGGGAAGACCCTAATGTGTGGAACGAAGCGTCTTGTTTTCAAAGGAAATATTACAGTATGTTATATCGCTTATATATACAATTTAATGTTGTCCATAAAAAAGGAAAATACAAAATATATTTCTCATGACATTTGACCATATTTTACAATCACCAATGATGTTGGAAATAAAATATTGGATTGATTCGTGCATATTTAGAGGTGGCGCAACTCGAAGCCTTATTATCATTATACAGTTTGGGGTGGCAAATTTTTTAAACTTGCGCCACCCTTAAATATGCATCAGAAGTTCTTATTTGTGTATTTTAATTTTTTATCATATGTGTGTGGCTCATCCTAATATATATATATATATATATATATATAATATATATATATATATTATATATATATGCGCCTCGGTGGTGAATTGGTTAGTATCGCTGACTACGAATCTATCGGCCCCGAGATCGAGACCCGTTGACGTCAGGCGGCGCGCAGCAAAACCCAGTTGTTCAGTAGTTTCGGGAATCTTTCACCATTATGGCGACCCCAATGAAGAGGATTCGTGTCGCGATTGATTCGTGGCTCCTTTGAATAGATGTCTCATTCTTTTTGATAACTTTTCTGACTATTTTTGATAGGTGGAGGCACAACCTCATCGAAATAATTCCATAAATTAACCTTCGGCTTCTTTTTCAAAGGTTCTTGATCTTCTCATGAAACAAAATCAGTTGCTTCATCGCCATAGGTTATATTACGTGCAGGACTAGCGTTAGGTGATGCAGATATAATGATTATCTCATTTTTTACAAACTCAGGCACTGTTATGCAAGCAAATTTGAAACGAGAATCTAAAAAGTGAGAAATCATGCGAGTAATGTCTGCCTTCCACTGCCTGAAACGATTCTGTAAATTTTCTATTAAATCGTTTTTCATAGTATGAACACCTACATCATCAGTTATCTTAGGCAAAAATACCGAGACCTGTTACATCGGGAGACACCATGTGAAGACAAGAAGAATCAGAGGAAAAGTCATTGGTTAATTTTTCACATCGACTAAGAAGCTTTACAACACAATGAATTAGAGTCCACTGATGATTATTATTGAAGGTCGCTACAGTATGTCATAGTCCAAGGCGTATGCAACAACCGCAGTTTTTCGTTGAAGACGTCGTTGTAGCGTATAGAATGTAGAGTTCCATTGGGTGATAACGTCTCTTATAAGTTTGTTTTCGGGTAAATTATGTTGCTTCTGGAATTCCTTAAGTTTGTTAAAGGCTGGAGATGAATAATTAAAATGCAACAGATTGGGCGCGCAATTGCACATACCTCTGAAACAGACTTCTGGCTAAGAAGGGCTTCATCAACTGCAAGTGCTAAAGTATGATTCGCACAAGCAACAGGAGTAATTTTGAGAGCGCTAACAGCTTTAGTAATATTACAGCCATTGTCGTGCACAACTACATGTACACGATCTCTCTTTATTGACCATTCTTGCAATATATATAAATCAATGCAGTTGCAAATTTTTCATGAGTATGGGAATCTGGCAGATTTTTGGTGGCTAAAACATGCTGCTTTTGCTCATATTTACTATTAATTCTCTGTGCTGTCAAACTGATAAAGGCTTCAGTTTTTTATCGTGACGCCCAATAACCCAAATAAAACTAATATTCAGAATTCGGTATTCGGCCGAATAGTTTTGCACCAAATATTCGATATTCGGTGAATTTTAGTATTCGGTACATCCCTAATACTCGTATATGTAATATATATATATATATATATATATATATATATATATATATATATATATATACAGGGTGTCCCATAAGTCCGGCATCATAGGAGAAATTCATATTTTTCTATTTCTACAAACCATAATTCATATGCTCAGGATGCCAATTTCCCGTCCACCATTCTGTTCAGTGACGAGGCTGTTTTTTATGGAAATGGTGAGGTAAATCGACAGAACACCCGCTACTGGTCTCAAAACAACCCTCACTGGTATACCTCTTCAAAGGAACAAGGTGCATCTCGGGTGATGGTATGGTGTGGCATTTGGAAGGATCGCATCATAGGCCCCCTCTTTTTCGATGAACATGTCACTGGATGCACCTACCTACGTATGCTCAAGGAAGAAGCATTTCCCAGTGTCTTGAACGAAGTAGGAAATTTCCCAACATGGTTCCAGCAAGACGGCGCTCCTGCACATTACAGCACCCAAGTAAGGGAATACCTGTACCAACAATTCCCTGGTCATTGGATAGGACGTCGAGGGCCTGTGGAATGGCCAGCTAGAAGCCCGGATCTCACGCCACTAGATTTTTATCTCTGGGGCCACTTGAAAGCGCTGGTATACGCAGAGAAAATTAGGAGTGTTGAACATTTGCGGCAGCACATTATTGGGGCATGTAACACCATTACTCCTGACATCATTCACCCTGTGCTTGCTGACTGGGTATCACGTCTGAATTTGTGCATTGAAAACAATGGTGGACATATTGAGCACGTTCTGTAAATAAAAGCTTTTGTTTTGCCTTTTTTTATTATTTTTCCTATGATGCCGGACTTATGGGACAACCTGTATATATATATATATATATATATGGGAATGAACTCAGAATGGTCCATTGAGTTTTTTATGATACACACAGACCGTGCATGGAACAAGGAACTCTTCTGGGATAATTAAATCCACTATAGTCCGAATAAGTAATGGTAAATGACAAATACCATAGTTTTTCTTTTTCATGATGCTAGCCCGACGTGGGCAACGGGTCACTCGCAAAGAGGTCCCACAAATATAGCTTCCCTCACCAGCTATCTGCAAAGCAGACAGGATCCAGCTTTGGGACATGGATCTAGCGTTTAAAGCAGCCTAGCCCTTGTGCCTTGAAAAGTGGCACTCAGGGGACCATTCTGAGTTCATTCCCATCTTGAAACGGACGTGTTATGTGCCTTGAAAAGTGGACGCTGAATTCTGCCAGTTGAGGTTTAAGTTTTGGTTTTTGGCTAGAAATATAATAGTTACCCCTTTTTCTTTGATGTATTCAATCTAACGTGAAGGCAGCGAGTCTTTTGCTTATATTGAGGTTCTAAATGTAGCAGGGCTAGGCTGCTTTAAACGCTAGATCCATGTCCCAAAGCTGGATCCTATCTGCTTTGCAGATAGCTGGTGAGGGAAGCTATATTTATGGGACCTCTTTGCGAGTGACCCGTTGCCCACGTCGGGCTAGCATCATGAAAAAGAAAAACTGGTATTTGTCATTTACCATTACTTATTCGGACTATAGTGGATTTAATTATCCCAGAAGAGTTCCTTGTTCCATGCACGGGCTGTGTGTATCATATATATTAGGGTGGCCCCTATTTTTCAACTTTTGAAATTACTTACTCCCAGCCCCTAATCTTCTTCCAATATATAAAAAAGTGCTCTGTGCAAAATTTCAGCTCAATTGGGCTATATTGAGGTGGCCCCCAAAGGCCCTAAAGTTTCAAAATTCACCGATAATTGGTATTTCTAATATAAAACCTTTATAATTCATTTGCAAACTTTGTTTGGGAAAATAATCACAAAGCATAATCGAAAGTGAATTTTATTTACAACAAATTTTGTTCATACCATTATTTATAATTAATACCATTAATACCATTATTTTAAAATGGCAATAATAACATACTGACAACGATGTAATAAGTTACCAGATTTCACTGCTTCATTAGGCCAGTTTTGGTAGCATCTGGGTACTTTTTTCTGAGTTCACCGACAATCTGCACAATGTATTGCTTTACTTTTTCGTCCTTGGTTAGAATGTTCTGATATTCTTGTATTAGTTTCACTCCTCTCTCAGCTACGTCGTTAACCACTACAATGCTTTTCAATATCTCCAACCCACGTTGGAAGTTGGCATCATCTTTCCATGTAGATGGGCAGTTTTTAAGAAAATTTGTATTTATTGAAAATCTTGAGAAACATGTCTTCGATTCAGCTGAAATGAAGTCCGAGAATTCTTTTTCTTTTAAACGGTTGAGATCTTCACTGTTAACAATGTATCGTTTTATTCGGTTTTCTACATCGCTGTCTTCTGTAGTCATCATTATAGTAGCCATTTTTTGCTTAATGTCTAGTGGGACTTCATCATCAAAGAATGCGAATGCCGCAGTTTCTGTTGACAGATACCATAAATGGTTGGCGAATTTTTTCACGGCAGCACTACTAATTTCTGGATTTACTTCCTTATACTCGATTAATTTCAGTAAAAAATTGTAATCGAGATACGGAGCTTTCACAGCCAATGGTGCTAGGAACCAAGCTCGTAAATAGAGTCGGATAAGGAAAATGCATATTCTTCTGATTGACTCGTTCTCTTTTTTGGTCAGTTTAAATTGATCTGGAATAAATATATTTTAAAGGCATAAATAGCCTTTGCCATCCACCGAGCATGGCTCACAGCTCCAGGAATACGAAATGAGACTCCTCGTCGGGGGGCACCGCCGAGGAAGATCACGGCCAATTCTAATAATTCTCGATAATCATCTCTATGCTGTTTCTGGCGTAACTGTTCTTGTAGAAATTCCAGTATACTGACACGGACATCTTCGGTGACATCTTCTATCCCACTACGGTATTTTTTATTGTCTATGGCCGACCACGTTTCCCTAAATCTTTTAAACAAAATCACATCTGGTCCAGAACTTGCACCCATTACTGCATGAAAACTACCTCTCAAGACTAATTCGAGGATGTGATGTCTACACGGAAGGTAGAGTAAATCACGATCAAACATTTTCTCAAGATTTGTACAGGCACCATTTATTCGGCCGGTGTTGTTTGCAGTTGTATCGAAAAACAACGCCTGTATTTTTTCTTCTATGCCCCATTTTTCCACTGCTTGGTAAACGGCTACAGCTTGATCTTCTCCTTTAGATGTTGGAATTTCAGGTATACCTAATAATTGTTCTCTGCCGTGAAAAGTAACAATTATTGCTAGTCTATCAACCTTTTCCACGCCACATAAAGCTGGAAGTAGCTTGCCATCCCAGTTTAACACCAAAGCGTTGCAATCCGCTAGATTAAAATTTCCTTTAATTTCTGCTTGCCTCTGTTCCCTCAATTTTTTCCGTCGACGTTGAAACGAAGTGCGATTAATAATTAAGCTTTTAGTATTACAGTTGAAAGCTTCTGCTGCAGCCATTAAAAGATGAACCGCATTTCGGTCGCTGATTTTGCATCTGTCTAATGCTTCAGACAGACGTGGAGTGAAAAAATCTAGTGCACCTCTCGTACCCGAAGTACTTGGTTCACTCACTCTCATTGTATCACTTGAGCCTGGTTGTGTATCTTCAGCTGGATCATTAGAATGCTGGCTGTCTTCTTCATCTTCACTATCACTGCTTGACAATGATGGTAGGTGAACCATGACGTTTCGTTCCATTTCCTCGTAAGTTCTCTTTCTTCTCTCTGTTTCCTTTTCTATGCGTTCCTGGTTTTTTTCTTCACTCGCTTTAAATTTGCGATCAATGCCAGCCATGGAACCTGGTCGTCCTTTCTTACGCTGCAATAGTAAATATTGCTTATCCTCTTCGTTCTTAACGATGTTTAACGCATTCTCATGGGCAACATCAAATAAATCATCTAATTTATCGAGGAATTTCGCTCGTTTATTCGTTTCCACATCTGATTCTCTACTCAACCTCTTCTGTAAATCTCCCCATTCTTTATGCAGTGATTTAACTTTTTCAATGCAATGATCAGTTCGTTTTGTGGGAATTCGTGCCTTTTCCCAAAAAACTAAACTTCTTTTACAACTAAGGTCGCACTTGCTTTGATGGATAATTTAACTACATGTAAATTGAAGAAAAGAACACTGAGTACTTGCCGATTTGAAGGTAGTTTCGCTCCTACAATTTGGTTTGTTATGTTTCTGATGAGACTGCATTCGTAATCTTTCCGTAAACAGCGCGGAGGTTTTGAAGTGGACTTTAATGATGATGCCATTATATCACAACGTGAAATAACATTAATAGATATTCACTAAATGAAAGAGCGTACAGCAAAATAACCCGGAGCGAACTTAGAAAACTGCCTTACTGGCTCGAAGACTCGAACTGAAATGACTGAGCGGTGTTGAGGGACCCCGCTTATATAGGCCGCAGGCGCAGAACTTTCTAGAACCTTCCAGAAGCGGTTTTTTTACGCACTTATGATACTTTTCAATTTCCGTGAATATCTCGTCCAATTTTGGTTTTAAGTAAATAATGGTTACAACTAAATTTATTGTAAATTGAATTCTCTTTCGATTATATTCTATATTTCTTTCGAATAAAACACTGTAAAGAAGATAAAAACGGTTTTATATGAAAAAATATCAATATTGTTAAAATCTGAAACTTTAGGGCCTTTGGGGGCCATCTTAATATTGTCTGATTGAGCTGAAATTTTACACAGAGCATTTTTACATGGATTAGAACAACTTTGGAGGTTGGGAGATGAAAAATATTTCATTTCAGAAAATCACATACAACTAAGGGCCACCCTAATATATATATATATATATAATGTCATATATATGTTACACACAGACCATGCATGGAACAAGGAACTCTTCTGAGAAAATTAAATACACTATAGTCTGAATAAATAATAGTAAATGACAAATACTAAAGTTTTTCTTTTTCGTGAGAAAAGCCCAATGTGAGCAACGGGTCATGACCGGATCATGATTTAATTTTCCCAGAAGAGTTCCTTGTTCCATGTGCAGTCTGTGTAACATAAAAGTTTCTCAGGTGACCATTCTGAGTTGTATCGTGTAATTAGAGTTTATTCTGTTCAATTCAGTTCAATTCAATTCAAAAGGAAATTTTACAGGAAAAAGGAGAATATGTACGCTAGCTCTACAATTACGTTATGCATACATCGGGATCGTACACTAGATAGCATCGCTCTAAAAATTAGCCAATAATATACTTGTGCCGATCGCAAATCAACCACTTGGTATTGTCACAAAAACCTCGAACATAACCTTGGTTAACCTTGGTTTTGCTTCCACCGAATTGTTCATTCTGACGAAGGTTAAGCTTGTCACTCCACCTAAATTTACAGTTTAACGTGGAATCCAAACCTCGCCCCACCACGGGCGGTCAGAAATTACAAAGTCCTCGACCGGACTCGATTTCACGACCTCCCGATCAGCAGCACAGCGTCTTAACCAGTAGGCTACCCACGGTACCCATTTATCTACCAACCAATTTGTGTGGAAGGATGAATAGCTGGGTTTGGCTGCGCGCCGCCTCCCATCACCTGGTCTCGATCCTAGGGCCGGTGGATTCATAGTCAGCGATGCTAACCACTACACCACCGAGGCGCATGGTATCAGGACAAAATCCCCCCGTGGACAAAATCCCCTCGCGGACAAAATCCCCCATGGACAAAATCCCCCCGGACACAACCCCCCCCGGACACAATCCCCCGCGGACAAAATCCCCCTAAGGCTTTATTAAAAAAAGAAGAATACGACTGACTTTATTAAAGAAGAAAAATTAAAAACACAATAAGAATAAGAATAAGAATAAGAAAAGAGGCTTACAGAAACGGATTACAGAAACACGGATTACAGAAAAAATATCAAGATGACAATGATTTTGCCTTAAAAATTCGAATGATACCTGCTCTAGCTTTTGTGCCTCCAGAAAAAGTTGTTGATGCTTTTGAACAATTATACGATTTTATACAAGTGGAAGGTTTGCCAATTCTCGATTATTTTGAAGATAATTATATTGGAAGGCCATGCCGACGAGGACGAAGAGAACCCACTTTTAGCATTTCTATTTGGAATATGTACTCAAGAACAATTACAGAACTTCCACGTACAAATAACTCTGTCGAAGGCTGGCATAGACGCTTTGCATCTCTAACAGGATGCTCGCATCCAAACATATGGAAATTTTTAAAAGTTTTAGGGCAAGAAATAAGCTACCAACAGGCATTTATTTCTCAAATTATCGCTGGCTTGCCGACAGAACCGCAAAGGAAGAAGTATAAGTCTTCTTCTTCTCGCATTTTGAAAATTGTACAAGACTATAACAACAGGTCTATTTTGATTTTCTTAAGGGAATTGCTTTTAATTTGTCTTTTTAAATTTTGAATTTTGTTTGACTTTGTTTTTAATTTTTCTTCTTCAATAAAGTCAGTCGTATTCTTATTTGTTTGCCCGGTTAGGTAATTGTACGCCCTTGACGATTGGTTAGGTTAAGTCGTGATATTTTTGTTAAAACTTTAATAAAGTCAGTCGTATTCTTATTTTTTTAATAAAGCCTTAGGGGGATTTTGTCCGCGGGGGGATTGTGTCCGGGGGGATTGTGTCCGGGGGGGTTGTGTCCGGGGGGATTTTGTCCGCGAGGGGATTTTGTCCACGAGGGGATTTTGTCCACGGGGGGATTTTGTCCTAGAAGCGAGGCGCATTATGGCTTTGATTTTATGCAAAATATTTACAGCTCCATTTACCTTGTGTAAAACAAGGGGTCCAAACGTCTTTTGAGCGCAAACATGCGTTGTCAACTTGTTCACTCAAACGTCCAATAAGGTGATGAACACTTTTAGCATATGGTTTGAAAATAAATATTCAACCGTTTTCAAGTAAACTCTTAACTTTTTGGATTTCAAAACGAATCATTATTATCGTAGGATATATTTTAGAAATATATATATATATATATATATATATATATATATATATATATATATATATCGAAATTAAGCGACATTGGGTCTGGGTAGTAGTTGGATGGGAGACCGTCCTCTGCGCCCAGATTATGTAGCGACCCGTGGTTCGGATCCCACGTAAAGCTGTAGGTCCCCTCCGTCATATGACCTTAGATGTTGCGAAGGAGGTTAAACAACCCCAATTAAAAAAAAAATTAAAAAAAAAATATATATATATATATATAAGAAAACTCGACAGTAGTAACAAGAATGTAGTATAAATATTTTTGTGAAAGTAAGAAATGAAATACTGAGCTAACAACGACCCGGTTATACGCTGCACCAAACGGCTTTCTCCGGAGTTTATTATTAATAAACTCCTGACGAGACTGCTTTTAGCAGCGAAGCTGTTAAGAGCTTAACTCAGAATTTTGTTGTCATTATATATATATATATATATATATATATATATATATATATGAAAAAGGACACCAGTGTTGCTACAATCACCTTCATTGAACCAAACGTTTTGAAAAACATGTTTTCATCTTCAGTGGCACGAAGCTATTTTATAAAATTGCTGCATTGTATTACAATAATCTAACCGCCTTGCTTCATTGTAGCATAGGAAAGCATTAGCATAGGTAGGTCCCAATAGGGACCTCATCGCCACTCCGTATGACTCTCGATAAAATTTTTTATTACTGATTACGAAATCCAAAAGGGAAGAAAACTGATTTTTAGTGAATCCCTGAACGCTATTTTTGGCCCTGAGAAGTTCATTTACACAAATCTCGGTAGTTTCTTTCAGCGGGATAAATAATGATTTAACATCAAAGTTAGCCATTACAACATTACGGTTAAGTTGAAGGTTAATAATTTCTCTAAACAAAAGAGAAACTGTTGGAAAGTGAAAATTTATCTCCAATCGCACGTTTCGAAAGAGCGTACAATCTTTGCTTGCATTACTTCTCATTACACTCTGAACTTCAATTTTTGCGGGATTTTTTGAACAGAATGAATAGTCAAAAAACTTAATTGACTCGTCCATTGGACGTATCTTAAATAAATTGGTCATGCCTCAAGTTAAGAAAATTTCGTAGAAAAGCATACTACAGTATCTCTTTTTTCATTCCAATCCATAAGGCACAATTCAATCATTGCCCGAAATAGGTTACTTAAAATTACTGAATTTTTTCCACAACTAAACTTACGAATTATCTTAAGCCTATTCTGACTGTCGGAAACTTCTTCAAACTTAAGAGTAAAATACCTAAAGATTTACAATCTTCCATTGTCAATTTCTATGAGTGTGACTATTGTATGGGCCATATCCATGAACACTGGTATTTCTGTCCCAGCCCACAAACCTTACCATAAACCTCCTTATTCTGTCATTCGGACTCATAGTTATATAACCAACCACCCAATATCTCCACATCTTTCAAAATTATAGCTACATAGTTCTCAATTTTAGCTCAACCTTTTGGTGATGGAGACACTCCTAATTTACGAACTTTAACCTTTTCTCTACTATGATGATTCTTCTATTAAGTTGCTTTGTGTTTAGTAAGTTCTGTTTCGTGGTTTTATTGTCTTACTTCTACTGTTAGGAATGAAAAAATCTGAATAAATGATAATATAAGGTAAACGTATGACAAAAATGAAGAATTTAGAACAATTTTAATCATTTTGTGTAGTGACGTCACTCGTTCCAGTTACTACCACGCAGGTCTACAAGAGCTTTACCTCTGTTTAAGGGAGCGTCACGTGACTACGTTGTAGTGCACTGTGCAACAAGTGCTATGTGACCCCAAGTATTTTGGTCTTGTGAGTGTGTGGAATGTTGGTGTTGTTTAGTGTAAGCTGTGGATTTGTCTGGTGTTCTTTTGTGTTGCTTGTAAGGAAGGTGATGGTTGATTTTGTGGGCGCTACTTTGAGTCTATTGTGTGTGAGCCAATCTTGTATAATGTTTATGTATGTTTGTGGGTTATTTGCAGCGGTGTCGATGTTGTTGTAGGTGGATGTTAGAGTGATGTCATCTGCATATAATGATAAGGTAAGCTTGTTATCTATGGGTGTTGGAATGTCATGCATGTATAAGTTGAAGAGTGCTGGTGAGAGAACAGAGCCTTGAGGGACCCCGTTCGGAAAAAGCTTGTTTTTGGATGACTTGCCATTAAATGTGACATGTGAGTATCTTCCTGAAAGATAGTTGCTCAGCCACCTTTTGGTGTTATTGTGCATGTTTGTGTTGAATATTTTGTTTATGGAAGGGAAGAGCGGAATAGCATCAAATGCTTTACTAATGTCTATTGTTGCTAATAGTGTGGGCCCAAGTGTTTAAGGTGTATGTTAGATATGTTGTCTGGTCCAGTAGCCTTCGAATTCTTAATGTTTTTGATGATCTTGGTGGTCTGGTCTGTATTGAAGGGTGTAATGGTCGTGTCAAGTCTGTAGGTTTTCTTGTTTCTGACTGTTTGTCTGTCTGCGTGCTTCTGGTTGTTGTCTCTGTTTAAGTGACTTATCTTTGCGTAGTGATTAACTAGAATGTTAGCTTGTTGTGTATATGTTGAGATATTATTTTGGCTGCAACAGATAGCCGCGTGTGAGGTATGAATGCCGCTGTTAGAGTGGGTAATGCTGTTTATAGTCTTGTATAGCCTGGATGTATCTGTGGAGTGGTTTAGTGTTGTTATGAATTCCCTAAATGTTTCTGTTTGTTTTTCTTTGAGTTTGTTGTTTATTTCCGTGTTGAGCTGTTGTATCTGCTGTTTTATGGTTTCTGTGCGTGGTGTTTGTGTGTTATGTGTGAGGTTGTTACGTTGCCTTCTCTAATGTAATTTGGGTTGTATTTCCTAATGTTGCCCTTGGGTATGTATTTGTTTGCATTATTTATGATCTGATTAAATGTCTTGAGTGTTGTATTGATGTTTATGATGGGTGTGCTGTTTAATGTGGTGAATTGTTCCTCAGTCTGTATTTTGAACTGTTCCCAATCGGCTTTCTTGTAATTTCTGTAAGTGTGCCTAAGGCTGTTGGGGCAGAGTGTAGAACGTGTTGTAATGATGATGGGCAGATGGTCTGATGACAATTGTTTTTCTGTTCTCCAGTGTGTATGTGTTGCTAGTGAGGGGGAACAGAACGTTATGTCTGGGGAGGAGTTTGAGTATCCTGCTTGATGTGGTATGTGTGTATGTTCTTCTGTATTGTTAAGAATGAAGAGGCTGTTTAGTTGTGTGGCTATGTTGGCGCCTCTGGTGTTGCTTTGGTTGTGCAGGTACCAACTAGTGTCTTTAGCGTTGAAGTCTCCTCCTAAGATGACATTAGTGAGAGAGGCCAGATTGTGTAACTGTGGATTGTAATTGGCTGGCACCTGAGGTGAACTATCTGGTGGAATGTAAGTGTTGATTAGTGTGGTGTTGTGTTTTGCGCGTTTTAATGTTAACTGCCTGTATTTCTATCGTGTTATCTGCTTGGATTGTGTTTGTAATGTTTTGGGTGGCATCAGTGTAGCTAATGCTTTTACGTATGTAAGTGATGAGTCCACCCCCGTGACCCCCAGTACAATCTTGACGGATCGCCGTGAAGTCAGGGATGGTGGGTGTTTTGTGTGTGCGTTTTAGTTTTGTTTCTTGTATAAGTGCTATGTGAATGTTTTGTTTCTGTACGAATTCCCTAAGCTGCATGATTTTGTTTGTGAGGCCATCTACGTCAGTGGTGCACAAACTTTTTTGATGTGAGGGCCAAGCGAAGAAAATAACTAAATGTATCAGCCTACTTACTTTCCATCTAAGTCATAAATTGGGTCACTTTTATATTCTAACTTTTTCATTGAATTGAAAAGACCCGTGGGGCCACTGAAAAGACCCGTGGGGGACACATTTGGCCCGCGGGCCAGGGTTTGTGCATCACTGATCTACGTTGTACTGTAATATGTTTATATTATACTTCTTATGTGTCTCATGGTCCTATTTTCTCTATGTCTTTGTGTATGGTGGCATGTGTAAGTTGTAGTGGGGCCTCGATTAGTCTTAATGTCGCCGGAGAGTAAGAGTAGTCCAGGGAGCACGCAATTGCTCCCCGTAAATGAAAAAACAGCACGCTGAGAATAGGTTCGGCCCCGGGAGCCGATCGGCACTCTGACCGTACGACGCAACAGGCCGTCGACTGCCAGTCTGGCCAACCGTAGACAGCCCTCTGCACGGAGATTTGAGGAAGTTTGGCCACCAGCGCGTTGATGTTCCGGTTTGATGTCGCCTCTTCTTCGCGTTGATGTGTCCTGCGCTGGAGGATACAGCCACTGTTAGAAGCTTCCTCGTCAGCTGCTAACACTTTTTTCATGTTGTTCTAGCTAACTGTTCAGAGGTTTTTTTTATAAACAAATCTCAGTTTTCTGCTCCAAACTGCTCTTTCTAATTTTAAAATTGATTATTCAACGAAGGAAGATGTTGACTTCTATTTTCCAGCAACAGTTGATGATATTTATGTTACTTTATTGATTGATGAAAATGATTAGGCTCTTCAAGTTGTAAAGGATTTCTTTCGTAATAATTGATAAATACGAAACACAAAATGCATATGCAAACAGGATGATGATGCTTTGACTACTCTTAGTTGTTGTTGTTGTTGTTCTACGTACTTGTAATAAAGAAAATAAAGAAAATCTGGTTCGATATAACATAACAACTGGAAAAGAATATTCTGGAAGACCACTATAAGAAGCGCAGTGCAACGCAGTATAAAGGTTGAAATTTGAGAGATGGAGAGAGAGTGAAACCAATTCGATTTGGAAATGTCAACCCTTTAACACTTATCAATTTATTTTCATATTCAGTTTAATTATTGTTTGAAAGTAGGCCGTCGGTAAGGGGTCTCTTTCCATCATGAAATCAGTCTTTAAAATCGAATTTAATTTTTACCCTTGGGTAAGGAATTTCCCAGCCTGCCCTGGCCATGTTTCTTATATATCATAATATAATTTAATATTTGTTTTAAATATGTGAAAAAAACATACGCATATCTATCCTGCAAGAATTTAAAATAAAACAGTGACAAATATTATATAGAAATAAACAACGTTTCATTAGTTGGGTCCCCCGGGTTGCGGATGTGGGGAACCCCCTACTGAGAAATCAGCAGGGAAGCCTCGAATAAAAGAATAAGAGGCCGTGGACAGCGGAAAAAGAAACACAATGAACTACAACTTAAGAAGGAAAGCCAACGGCGTGAATAGGGGTAATGGTGAATCAACCAGAGCCACTTCGCCCGGTCGCACAGGTGTCGAAAGCTGAGTACGATGTGACCGTTATCAGGATATCGGCAAATAGGGGAATGGTCTTAACCTCGAGCATTACCAGCCCTGGAAAAGAGGCCCAAGTCCACACTAATGCCCCCCCGGTGTGGACGGGTTACACAAAAAGAGGGGAAACCTCCACAAAGTGATATGCCAGGGCTACCCCAGGAAGCTCCCATTTCACACAACAACAAAAAGAAACGGACTAATTTCACCTACAACCCCAGAGGGGGGTACCAGGACACAATGGTCTGTGGAGGAAAAGCTAGAAATACTGTGTTCGACCATCTATGCCACAAGTGAGCAGTTCCCAAAGAATGGAACCCGCAAAAGGTGCAGAGAAATGCTAAAAGAGAGAGGAGTCATAGATAGGGAGAAGCTAGAAAAAACCCCAGACTGTAGGTTCCACAGTATTAGCGCAAACATCAAACTAGGGAAATCAGAGATCACAGCAGAAGAAATGAAAAAGATGAAAAAAGGGGTAGAAGACTATGTCCAAGAGAGAAATGAGAGCACTACGAGCGAGTGGACATGGTCACTGGAGAGAAATCTGTACCTGTTAGAAAGCCTGTATATAGGACAGATGATCCCAGAATAAGAGAACAGGAGCGAACTCCTGAAATGGGCAATTGAAAGGAAGGATTCGATGAGAATGACTACATGGTATACAGGTTCCAGAAACGGTACACAGACCATATGGTGGACCGTAAAAGAGTGATCAGGCAAAAACATCATATCCTAAAGACAATCGCGGAAAGGAAAACTGATCATGAGGGAAAACAAAGAGCCACACTACCAACATATGATGAGACACAGAAAGTAAAAGAAAAGGCAATTAGGTTTGTACAGGAACAACTGGCGATAACTGATGACATCCTAGAAGAAATAAGAACAAGCAAAGGGACAATAGGTAGAGGAAAGAAACAAGTAAAAAAAAACAAACCTGACAAAACACCAGAAAACCAAATGGAAACCTCAGTAAATGAAGAACCACCAGTAACGGAGAAAACAAAGGAGACAATCCCAACTGCTGTAAAGAGAACACCTACCAGAGACAGCACAGAAGAAGTGGAGCATGATGTCTGCCCAGGACAGGATGAGGAGGAGATGGAAGTGGAGATGGACCATTGGCACACATACACCTTGCCACCCCCCCTCCCCCTCCCCCAAGTGGACCATCAGATGATGAGGGAGACTCTACATCAGGGACAGACAATGATAGCATGAGAGAGATGGAAAAGGAAAGTGAGGAAGAGAAGGAAATGAAAAGGAGGATCCTGATCCACAGAGAAGACATACATCTGGAATTGAACCACAGAAGACCACTGCCGAATCTGAAAAGCACCTACAAGGTAAAAAAATACATAGGACTAGCAAACAAAGTACTGCCTGCAAAAACACCCCAGGATGGCAGGGATAAATATACGCAAGCATAACAGTCAGGAGCAATACCAGGGAGTAAATGGAAATGAGAGGAAGCCAAGGTGGCAGCAAAGACTAGAGAGCAGACTGAGTAACCTCAGGAAAGAGATCTTAATTCTACAGTAACTACCCATATGAGGGGGTAAATAAGATCTGAACTGGGAAGGAGGAAAGTAAATGTACTAATCCAAAGAGAAAAACCCATGAAACTATTTAGATTAATTAACCTAATTAACCTAATTAAAGAATGGCCAGATAAAGGTTGAAAGACCGCCTGAAAAAAGAACAAGTGGAGCATTTCTGAAAGAACATCTCTGAGAATGAAGTCAACCATAATGATGGTGCAGTGGATTGGGAGCCTTTATAACAGCGTAAAGGTGAGAAACATCTCAGAGATGAACATGGACAGAATAACCATGAAAGAAGTTGAAGAGAAAATTAAAAAAAGCAGTAACTGGAAAGCACCAGCCCCAGAAATGTTTAAGAACTTTTGGTTGAAAAAGCTAACATCACTAAGTGGAAAACTAACAAGGTGCTTCAACAAGATACTAACAGCAGAAGAATAAGCACCTGAATGGTTGACAGAAGGAAAAAATAACATTACTACCAAAGTCCCATGGAACCCAGAACCCAAGCAAATATAGACCAATAACATGCTTGCCAACAACCTACAAAATACTAAGAGGAATCATAGCAGACAGGATCTACAGGAATGCAGAAGAAAACATTATAAGCCCAGAACAAAAAGGATGTAGCAGAAAAACGTATGGGACAAAAGACTAGCTGTTAATCAACAGGGCTATATTGGAGAACAACAGGAAGAAACAAAGAAACCTAAGCATGGCATGGATTGACTACAAAAAGGCATATGACAGTGTACCCCACTCCTGGGTGAAGGAAGTGCTGAGACTATACAAGATCCACCCTACCATCAGGATCTTCTTAGAAACAGCTATGACACGATGGGAAACGGACCTAACCCTCCATCACAGTAGGGAACTTTAGAGGTGAACAGTGTAAGAATCAAGAGAGGGATCTATCTACCAAGGTGATTCAATATCCCCTCTTTTGTTCGTACTGGCGCTAAACTCACTTAGCCAACTAATAAATAACCTAAACAAAGGCTACGTGATGAGATGAAGGGAAAAGAGCAGCCCCAAAGTATCTCACTTGTTCTACATGAATGACCTAAAACTGTACGCCCCAAACAAAAGTGAGCTAACAGAAGAGATTAAGGAGGTCAAAAAGTTCTCAGATGACATCCAGATGGAGTTTGGTCTTGAGAAATGTGCCACTGTCATACTAAAGAAAGGCAAAAGGTGTGAATCAGAAAACATCAGGGTGGACAATATCGTGATAGAAGAACTAGAGCAATAGGCTACATATAAATATCTGGGAATGGAAGAATCTGAAAAGATGGAAAATGACATCATGAGAGAAAGACTACGGAAAGAATGGCTTTTTCTTGTTACCAATGGTTATCATTTATGTTTCAGAAATTATGTTTGACATATCTCATGCAAATGCAAGTGGCCTAATAAAGATTGCATAAGCTTATTTGGCTAGCAAATTTATCTACCTATATTTAGGCTCACTACAATAATGTTTCAGAAAGATAGCATAAGCTTATTTGGCAGCAAATTTATCTAACTATATTTAGGCTCACCACAAAAATGACTTAAACGAGAAGGCAAAATATAGTATGGCTGATTGGTGTCATGGTAAATAATGTTGATGGAAATCAGCTTCCAACACTTAGACAAGTGCTTTGTCGTTTATTCCATGGCATCGAAAATGAGAAGCAAACGCTACCCGAAGCAGCATCAATTACTGTTGATGAAACGTTGGTAATGTGGAGGAAGACCAATATACCATCATCACAAAAACCAAATGTTGTCGCCAAACTCAAGAAAATCTATAACCAGTATGTATGCTTGGGAAAAAATAAATATAGAAAAAGCAGCACCCAAGAATCTAACACAAAAGCATTTGAAGAACAGCTTGATATTCTTTTTGATATATCTCATGCAAATGCAAGTGACCCAATAAAGATTTCGGAAGATTGGGAATTTCTGGAAGATCAACGTGGAGTGCGAAAAATGTACATGGCTGGTGAAGATAAGGTTTTCGTGGCGAAAACGAAAAGGAAGGAAAAGAGACTAGAGGCAAAAAAATGAGCGTCGAAAAAAAACATATGACATGAACACTGATGAAAAGCAAGCAAAGACTGGGAATCCAAAGGATGAACTAGATTCTACACCAAGTGACACTGAGGAGGAAACATGCACAAGTGAATACCATAAACGAAAAATCTCCAACCCCGTGCCTTCTACTTCTATTTCAACTCCCTCGAAAAGACAAATATCAAATCCAAATCCTCGGCGAATAATCAACGATCCTAGGTTCTCTGCTGCATTGGATCGTCCAAATACATCTTTAAGAGAAGCAATGCACATAGTTACTCCTGCTCTCCAGGTAGCTGGAGTTTATATTAGGGAGGTTACCCTCTCAAAATCATCACTACAATGATCAAGACTGAAATCTAGAGCCAAGTTAAGTAAAGAAATAAAGAAAACATTTAACCCAGAAACTCCTCTCATTATACATTTCGATGAAAAGCTACTCTCCAATTCTGATGGAGGAAAATCTGACCGTTTAGCTGTTGTTGCCTCTGGTAGAAATGTAGAAAAACTCCTAGGAATCCCTAAATTGGTGGAAGGTACGGGAGTCAAGATGGGTAGAGCAATATTACAGTTAATAGAGGAATGGGATGGCATACAAAACTGGATCGCTGGTCTTTGTTTTGATACAATAGCCAGCAATACTGGCATTCATGGAGGAACCTGCACCACCATTGAGCAGGGACTCCAGCAGAAAATACTTTTCCTAGCTTGCCGCCACCACATTCTTGAAAGAGTAGTGGGAGCTGGTTTTGACAAATTCTTTGTATGTCGAGGGCTTGATATAGATATTTTTGCAAGGTTCAAAGATCAGTGGTCTTGGTTAGGCAAAAATAAATATACTCCCTTGAAAGTGATGCCAGAGAAATGTCAGAAAAAGAGTTAGAATGGGTGAAGCGGGAACGCGATAACCTGGTACAATTTCTGCATGAAAAATTGCGAGACAGCCATGAGCGCCACGATTATCAGGAATTCCTAGAGCTAGCTCTCATTTCTTTGGGGGAAAAACCATCAAAGGGGATACACTTTACAGCTCCTGGACCATACCATCGGGCAAGATGGACGGCAAAAGGCATTTATTGCTTAAAAATTTATTTATTCCGAGATCAATTCAATTTAAGAGACAAAGAAAAAGAAGTCATCAGACGTATTAACATATTTTGCGTATCAATATATATAACAGCCTGGTTTAATGCAACAAGAGCTGCCAGTGCCCCTATCAATGATCTATGGATGATAACAAAGCTGGAAGATTACCAAGAAATTGCTAAGGAGATATCGACTGTGATATTAGGCAAACTCAGAACTAGTGATGAAAGCCGGTATTGAAAAACCGGTATTTATACCGGTATTGGGCAATAGACACGATACCGATATCGTGATTATCGATACCGGGTTTTCGGTATTGAAAACTGCCTATTGTCTTTATTGTGGGAGCAATCAGCAAATGTCAAGTTAACAAAGATTTGTTTTTTTGTAGGATTTTGTGGCCAATGTGAGTAGAAATAATGATTTATCTTCATACATAACTTACACATGCAGTATATCTTTGAGGGGCGTCATTAGTGTATGTCACAATTTATCATTTGTTATAATATTATGTTATTGACGTTATATGATGTGTCCGTTTTTCTGAAAAGGGAAACTATCATCCAGAACTCTCGCCTTAAACATTTGAAATCGTATAAATACGTATTCAAACGTACAAAAATGTTTTTACACGATTCCAAAACCTGGCGTTGCTTTTTTAGATTCGTTATTGAGTTCATTCAGATTTCGAATTTCGTACTAGACGCTTGCAGTGGTTGATTGATGCGGATATTTCACGTATTGCAGTCTTGTGATATGGGAATAAGCTATTTCTTACTTTAAATAATCTACCCCTTCGAATCTACAGTATTACAAGAATTACAATCATTAGATAGTCTTTGTTTCCTCAAAACTTACTTCCAAAACCAAAATAAGAAATAAATATGCAAAATTATTAATAAACGTTTTTTTTTTAAATTTGTTATTTTTCCCGTTTACCTTTGGTTATCTGATATACTTAATCATTATAAATAGTCCTTCCTTTTTCCTGCCTTTCCCTAGGAGCTGCTGTTCAAACTTTTTTCAATCAATGGTATTTTCCCTTTGGTGTCGGTGACAGAATTTAAAAAGTAACTTCAGTTTTTATTGTCGTTAATGTGGTGAGTACTACAGGTCCTGCAGCTTGTGGGAGGGTTGGCACTTGGCAGGGTGACACCAAAAAAATCATTATAAATTATTCTCTGCATAAAACCGGTATCAACACAGGTATCAGTAAAATAATTGTTCAAATACCGGTATTAAAAATTGTCGGTATTATTTTATCCCTACTCAGAACCCACCTTCGGTACTTATGCGAAGATTTAGCACCTTCAGCATTTTTTACAGAAGAAGGCAACAACTCAGGAAAGGGTGCAATGGTGCAAGCTCTTAGAAACCAAGCTAAAACTAAAGATCTTCGCAGAGTAGAATGCAAAACAATTCGAACTTTCAAATGTAAGAATCCTTCTGACTTTATAACGTGCATATCATTAAATTTTTTCAAGGCTATAAAAATTGATGAATCATTTCTGACAGTAGATCCAGCTGCATGGTTTGAACACCCAGCATATATTCATGGAAAGGATTTAGTTTCCCAGCTTAAAGTGGTTAATGACTGCGCTGAAAGAATGGTAAAACTTGCCACTGATTGTAATGAAATCATTACGACCAGTGAAAAGCAACGCCAGTTTCTTTTTCAAATTGTTGAGTTCCATCGTAGAAAAATTTTAACCCCTGCAAAAGCAAGTTTTTTATAAAACCAAACAATATAAATTTATGACGCAAATTGGTATCAACGGTAAGAAATTGTGATTTCTCCCAAAATTTCATATTTTTAAATGCTGTGAGCAGTCAGTAAATATGCATCAAATTGGATAAAATTTGTACATGATGCATGTTTCATCAAGTGTCACAAAATGAAAACCTATGCGACTTGAGCGAATAATTTTTTTTTTTAACATTACAACTTGGGACAGTAATATACTGTATATATATATATATATATATATATATATATATATATATATATATATATAGAGAGAGAGAGAGAGAGAGAGATATGCAATTTTTGTTTATTTGCTGTTTTTATTGTTTATAAGTATGATTTCACAGAGCTTTGTTCCAGGCTATACGGTTATTCGCTCTCGAAAATAAAAACGATGCGAATCGACTTTCTTGTATGCGACGACTCGGTTGGCCAACAGCCAGTCTTAATTTGGTGCCTGGAAATAAATTTACGCCTGGAATGAACTCATTCGCTTTTTATATTCTTTCCAGCATAGTCGAGGGGCGAACGAGGGGAAATTGAATATATGGTGCTTCAGGCACAATCTATATTGCATATATAATGCTATATACTCATCTGGAAATTATTTTATATGCATCCTTTCAAAGGAATATTATATTCGCATATAGTACTGGTTCTATATACAGAATGCAAATTAAACAAATAAAAAGTTAAATAGGAAATTATTACGCAAATAATAAACTTTGCAAAAAATATTTTGTTATGTTCTTTGTTTATATATAAAGTTCGAACAAATATACGAATATTTACGTGTAAATATTTATTTAGTTCAGTAATTTGTTTTTGCAAGAAAAACTCTTGACCATGATTTCTCTCTCTCTCTCTCTCTCTCTCTCTCTCTCTCTCTATATATATATATATATATATATATCGGGTGAGTCATAAGTTTGTTACCACTGTAATGGTGAAATATTTTCTGTGTTTCAGATTGTTGATTTGTGAAAATATTGGGTATGGTCAAGGATAGGGTATATGCAACAAAACCTCGTAATGTCAATGATTTAAAAGAAAGAATTTCCACTGTTAATTTCCAATGTGTAATTGTGTAAAAATAACCTCAAATAAAAAAACATCACAGGTTACTGTGGTTTGTAGTTATTTTTTATTCACCATTACAGTGGTAACAGACTTATGAATCACCCGATATATATATATATATATATATATATATATATATATATATATATATATATATATATATACAAATATACATTGATATATATCACACCCAAGTGAGCCCTAGATTCTTGATTTTTTAGAAAACCATTTCCAGTCGTCTTTAGTCTAAATCTATTCCTAATGAGAAAGAAATTTGAGCTGTAAATGAAATGACTGATTGTAATAATTAATAAGCCTAATGACCAAACTCTGTAAAATGACAAGTTGTCTGTTTCACGCTTAAGTGGAGTGAGTCTGTTATATATATATATATATATATATATATATATATATATATAATTTTAAAAAACACAATAAACGTGTAAATATATATTATAATATATATATATATATATATATATATATATATATATATATATATATAATATATATTATATATATATATATATATATGTATGTATATTGGGGTTGGAGTGAAAATATTAAACCGATTTGCCTCACTGATGATTTTGTGTATTGACCCTCTAAAAGTTCTAAAAATATAATATTTTCCTTTTAGAACCCTCCACCCGCCGCGTTTTTGCCGAAAACAAAATGGTGGAAAGTCATATTCTGAAAGACACTCTAGTATAATATCTATTGGTTTTTGAGAGAAGATATCGCGTTATGTTGTGCGTTATTTGGTTATAACTATTGATAACGAGTAAATATATTCACACAACACAAGCGATACTTACTAATCACCAACTACTTAAGAACACACAGACGCTTATCTAAACATCAGTCTCACTGGAGGTCAATGACATCTTGCATATGGCTGATAAGAGATGGGGGTAGGAGCCGCTTGTTGCATATTGTAGCATGTGTGGCTACAAAGACTAGTGAGTAAAATATATTTAAATTTTAGTTTTAGAGCTCATATATATAATTTGTCTTAACTAATTCCGTGTTTTTTATTTTCTCAGATTTTCATAGTGATATTTCTGTAGAAATTTAACCTCAGATCTAAATATGACAAAATCCCTACTAACTAGACAGTCGGTGAAGCAACATTTTCTGTTCGGAATTCCAAGTGAATTGCCACATAATGTCACCCTCTAATATGCAGGTTGGGAGATATTTTCTTCTACTGAAGGAAGGCTCATCTGCAAAATTGACAAATAATGATATTCTCGAAACGATAGCAGAAGCATTGGTCGAAGTGTGGAAACGTTCATCAATACCCTCAATGAGTAAAAAATCCATAATTACCAAGCTGAAACGCTTTACCAACAAGGTTACGCAACTCAATCGATCCAAAAGCAGTGCAAAGCTTATTGAATTGGTAAAACAATCATTGGTAGAACTCTTTGACATTTGTGCCTGTAAATGCAACTTCGTTTCGCACCAAGATTTTGGCTGCCGAAAAAGCGGATGTAAAGAAAAACATATTTGTGTTTGTCCAAAAGAATCAAGAATACCCAAAGAAGTATTGGAATTCCTTGAGAATCAGAGGACTATG
This sequence comes from Bathynomus jamesi, assembly GCA_023014485.1. NCBI lineage: Eukaryota > Metazoa > Arthropoda > Malacostraca > Isopoda > Cirolanidae > Bathynomus > Bathynomus jamesi. The sequence goes on along the minus strand of JAJOZX010000035.1, from coordinate 1,724,296 downwards.
CGAAATATGGTGATTGGAGGTGTGGATGTTACCCTTTCAAGATCTATAGCAAAAAGAAATGCAAGAAAGTTGAAAGAGCAACAAGGAAGTAAGCGAAGAAAAATAATCATGCATGAAGAATTCGAAAAGGTAGTCATTGATGATGTGCCTTCACCTGATACTAATATTGATCCCTCTAATACCGAAGAAAGTTCAACAACTGAGTCTGAATATGAATGCTCCAGCATTCAAATGAGATATGGTGTTTCAGATAGGGCCGCATCGAACATTGCTTCAGCTACTTTGGTGGATTTGGGGATCATTACCGTAAAAGAGAGTGACTTTTTTACTGATCGAAGTAAGGTGAAAAGAGAGAGACAGAAATTGAGAAAAATATTACAAGTTGAAGTTGCACGAAGTTATGGTGATGTTAAAGCTTTATATTTTAATGGGAGAAAAGACAAGACGTTGGTAAATTCAAAAAAAGATGGTAAATGGTACCACGATATAATTGTTGAAGAACATTATGTACTATTGAGTGAGCCTAGTGGGGAATACCTTAACCATTTGAGCCCTAAATCTGGAAAAGCAAGTGATGTATCTGAATCGTTGTTCGCTTACTTGAATGAAGTGACACTAGACCAGAATCTTTAGGTGATAGGGTGCGACAGTACGAATGTCAACGCTGGGTCTAAAGGTGGCATAATCCATTTCATCGAGCAGAGGCTGAACCGACCATTGCAATGGAGCATTTGTATGTTACATACAAATGAACTTCCCTTAAGGCATCTGTTTGAGCGATACAACGGGAAAACAACTGGGCCAAGATCATTCAATGGATCTATTGGTAATGCTCTTAAGACTTTGCATGAGATGCCTGTGGTAAAGTTCTCCCCAATTACGGATGGGGCCGATAGCATCCTAGTTCTCACAGATGAGCTCATAGAAGATTTAAGTAATGATCAACAATACATGTTCAGAATAATTGGGGCCATAGGAGAAGGATATGTTGAAGGAAGTCTAGAGAAACTCAAGCCTGGTCCCCTTAACAACTCTAGATGGTTAACTCTAGCTAACAGACCATGTCGTTATTATGTCTCCCAAAAGAATCCCTCCAGAGAGTTACGTAGCCTTGTTCTGTTCATAGTAACAAAATATGGTCCTAACTAGTTCAATATAAAATTTAAACTGTATCTGCCTGATGGATCCAAACATATCTTTGATGCGATAAAAAAGTTCAACCTGTTACCCCAATAAATGCAAAAAACCACTTTTTTCTACGTGAAGGTCAAAATATGATAATAAAAACCCACTCTAATAGACAGAGTTTATTTCCACAACAGTTTCGATGCCCACTGGCATCCTCTTCGGGTGACTACAGAAAAATGAATGACAGTCATATGTGACTGACATGGCCTCCATGGTGAAAACTTTTGTATAGAGAGCCATGTCAGTCAAATATGCCTGACATATGAATTCTTATTTAGACACTATTTCTCCTAACTTAATTTTTTTTCTTTTTTCAGACTAGTTATATAAAATATAATGAAATTAGGGTTATAAATAAGTCAAATAATTCTAAAATTTTGGTATAAAAATGAGCCGTCCAAGTAGAAGAAATGTATTGTCAAAGGGTGACTGATTTTTTATTTGAAGCATCTGATTCAGAGGGGATTCTTTCTGATGATTCATTTGCAGATGTAGAATGGAATCCTCCTGATTCATCACATGAGGAAAATGATGCTACAGATATGCCAGAGAATATATAAAATATAATCGAAGCTTTACAAATTGAGGAAGAGTATGATTCTCAATTAGATGAAGAAGAAAATATTTCACGGGTCAATTGGAAGACCTTCCAGTCGAGGCAAAAGTCCTTTGAATTTACAGGAAAGTCAGGTTTAATGAAAAATCTACCAAGAAATGTCACTCCTATTGGTGTCTCCTCACTCTTTTTTGATGATGAGATTATTTCTCTGCTGGTAAATGAGACAAACCGATATGCTCATCAAAAAATTGAATCCCAAGTAATGAAACCACATGCAAGACTTAAAAAATGGAAGGCAACAGATAATGCTGAGATAAAAATATTCATGGGCTTAGTCGTGTGGATGGGATTAGTTAGAATGGGCAGTATTCCATCCTATTCGTCTAATAAACCTTTGTATAAAAATAAAGTAGCAAGCAGCATTATGCCTCGCAATAGATTTGAGTTGCTGTTAGCTCATGTGCATTTTGCTGACAATGAAGCAATCGCTCAAGGTGACCGGCTTGGGAAAATAAAACCTCTTTTTGATATGTTTCAGAAGAAATTTTAAGATACATTCTGTCCAGGAGAAAATTTTGTTATTAATGAAACCCTAAGCCCATGGAGAGGGAGACTTGTCTTTCGACAGTACATCCCAAATAAAGCTCATCGATATGGGATAAAGCTTTTCAAATTGCGTTCTACTGAAGGATATACATGGTTTGGAAGATCAGCCAGTGGTGAAAGAGAAGTTGGAATGGCAAAGAAGGTCTGTGAAAAACTGGCAGTTGGACTTCTAAATGATGGTCGAACATTATAAGTCGATAACTTTTACACAAGTTTCGAATTGGCAAAATCTTTTCTAAATAAAAAAAACGCATGTAGTTGGAACTGTTCGCGCATATTAAAAGTTCATGCCAAAGGAAGTCTTTGTTGCTAACCTTAAAAAAGGAAAGACAGTAGCAAGAGAGGAAGAAAATGGAATTGTTGGCTTGAAATGGAAAGACACAAGGGATGCTAGAGTTCTTTCAACAAAACATGCCCCAATAATGGTAGACACAACACGAAACGAGAATCAAAATCAAGATGAAACTCATTCCGCCACAGATGCTAGGAGTCGTAGAAGAAGTAAGAAAAAACCAGCAGCTGTATTTGATTATAACAGAGTAAAAGCTGGGATAAATCTATCAGATCAGTTGGCTTCATATGCAGCAACGCTTCACAAAGGAGTAAAATGGTATAGGAAGCTTGGGATAGAGCTGATTTTAGGTATAGCAGTTGTAAATGTTTTCGTTGTTTACAAAATTGCTTCAAAAAAGAATATCAAAATAAGAGATTTCAGAGAAGAACTACTTTAGCTTCAAGTCGTTTAGGTTTCCCCAATGAACCTACACGTCCAGCACGCAATAATGTCCATGTTCTGACAGTGAAAACAAATGAAAATAACCAAAAGGTGAGAAGAATGTGCGCAAAGTGTTATGCAAACCTGTCAAAAGAACAAGGAGGCGAGATTGCTAAAAAAAAGGCAAGATGGTGTACACTTATTGTCCTCAGTGTGAGAATACACCTTTCATGTGCATTGATTGCTTTGGAGCTCACCATAAGAATTTGTTTGATTGCGTTTAACTCACAAGGATTAAGTTTATGAAACATATAATTTTTTTAAAAAATTGTTTATGCTTCAAAGGAAAAATTCTGGTTGAATGAAAATATTAACGATTTTATACGCAAGATAATTTTGTTAAAAAAATTTCTTAGCTGTAATGAAGCTTAAGGTCAGTATATTTTTGCCAGAGAGTTTTTCTTGTTTAGTTTGTATTTACTTTACATTTTATAAGTAAAACTTCTTAGCTACATTGGTTGGTTTTCATGTTCCTTTTTCCTATAAATTATTTACAAAATATTTCATAGTGAATCATGATTCTCAAACAGAAGTCGTTCATGTGGGGCTACATTATTAAGAAATAATATAAAACACCCTTATTGTCAGTTAAATATGTCTGACATGGCTTACTGTTGAAATTAAGGTGTCAGTCAAATAGTATGGCTGACATGGCATCGTTCGAAACAAGGGATGTCAGTCATATATGATTGGCATGGCAATCAATGTGTTAAAGGAGGAGGCATGCAGTTAGAGAGTTCAGAAGAGCAATGTCCGTTATAATAGCGATAGTAAAGAGAGAATGTGGCAACATTGCGGCGAAGAGAGCGGGAATGAAGATAGTCAGTAAGAGGAGGGGAATTGATGAGACGAAAAGCCTTTGATTCCACCATGTCAAATACGGGTGTGTGGGTTGAGCCACCCCACACACGAGAAGCATACTCCATACAGGGACGAACAAGACCCCGGTACAGAGACATCAATTGAGTGGGGGTGAAGAAACTGTCGAGGCGGTACAGCACACCTAACCTCTTACAAGATGTTTCAGAAAGAGAGTATGTGTGATCTTTTCAGGAAAGATCACAAGAAAAGAAGACGCTGACACTGTTAAGAGAAGAGGAAGGATTGAGTTGTGTGTTGTTGAAGGTAATGGGATAGTCGTGTGGAAGATTATGACGAGTAGACAGATGGAAGAACTGAGTTTTTGAGGCACTGAAAGCCACAAGGTTTTCTCTGCCCCAGTCAGATATAGCAGAAAGATCAGAGGTCAGGTGCTCCATGGCCTTCATACGCGAATCATGGAGTGACTGTTGAGAGGGACGCTTTGGGAAACGGATGGAGAAGTGAAGATTGGAATAATCGGCATAGGAGTGGATAGGACAGAAAGTGCGAATTAAAAGATCATTAATAAATAAAAGGAAGAGGATGGTTGACAGGACAGAACCCTGAGGAACACCACTGTTAATAGCTTTAGAAGAAGAACAGTGGCCATCTACAATTGCAGCTATAGATCGGCCAGAAAGGAAATTAGAGATGAAGGAACAGATAGAAGGATAGAAACCGAAGGAGGGCAGTTTGGAAATTAAAGATTTTTGCCAGAATCTATCAAAACTTTTGATGTCTAGCGCAATAGCAAAACTTTCACTGAAATCCTGAAAGGAGGATGATTAAGAGTCAGAGAGCTATGCAAGGATATTGCCAGTGGAGCGTCCCTTGCGGAAACCATACTGACGATCTGAAAGAAGGTTGTCAGAAGAGACAACCAAACTGTTTATTATGTATTTTTGCTCTCGTCATTTTCGTTTAAACTAACGAAAATATCACAACTTAACCTAACCAATCATCAAGGGTGTACAGTTGACCTAACCGGGCATTGAATTAACTGAATGCCCAGTTAGGTCAACTGTACGCCCTTGATGATTGGTTAGGTTAAGTTGTGATATTTTCGTTAGTTTAAGCGAAAATGACGAGAGCAAAAATACATAATAAACAGTTTGGTAGGCCCGATAATACGTAAGTACCGAATCTTCTTATTGAGGATAGATTAAACAACTTTAGAAAGGCAAGAAATGAAAGCAATTGGACGATAGTTGGAAGGTTGAGAACGATCACCCTTCTTTTGCACAAGCTGAATGAAAGCGAACTTTCAGCAGGTAGGAAAAGTACCAGATGAGAGACAAAGACGAAAGAATTTGCCTGGGCAGGGTGTGAGCACAGAAGCACAGTTCTTAAGAACAACAGGAGGAACACCATTAGGACTGTACGCTTCATAGAGTTGAGCCCAGATAGAGAAGAAAAAACATCTTTGGAAAAGATTCTAATTTCAGACAAAATAAAGTCAGAGGAGGAGATGGAGGAACAGCACTGGAATCATCCATAGTTGAGTTGGAAGCAAAAGTTTGGGTTAATATTCGTTTTAATGCTCCCTTCGTTTTCGATAGAAGGAGACATTCTATGACAATTTAACATATAAATTCGTATTTAGGACACCTTGAAACCTCAGGGAAACTGATAAAAACCAAGGAAAAACGCGGGTTAGGTTAGGTGAGGTTGTTAGGTGAGGTTAGGTTAAGTTAGGTTAGGTTAGGTAAAACAAATTTTTATGGTGTTTTTTGGTGTTTTTTGTTTAAATTTAGCCTTCATTTCATTGGAATATGAGCTTTTTTGAGAAATTTTAAAATTGAAAATTTCCCAAAAACGGCTCATTTTCCAAAGAAATGAAGTTCAGATTTGAACAAATCACACCAAAAAACACCAGAAAAATGTGTTTTGGTCCAGAGGGAGCACTAAAACGAATAATTACCAAAGTTTGGCAGAAGAGTTCAGCTTTGTCAGGAGAAGAGACGGCAACTGAGCCATCAGAATGGAAAAGAGGAGGGAAAGAAGAGGAAGTAAAGTTGTTGAAGAGGTTCTTAGCTAGATGCCAGAAAGAGCGAGAAGAATTAGAGTTGGATAGGTTTTGACATTACATGAGAGAATTGAAAATGGCATATACTACTACTACTACTACCACTACTACTCTTATTAACAATAATAATAATAATAATAATAATAATAATAATAATGTAAGACTTGACAAAAGTAGTGTTTGTTTATTTTACACAGTTTTAAATAAAATTTTCAACTTTATATTTAGTGGAAAATTAATGATGCTTAAGGAATTTTATTTTCAGGATGAATTATGAAATCAAAAGTGTTTAATAAAATTAGTATATTTTAGATAGTTAATTATAAAATGGGTACTTAGTTACTATGGTAATAATGGTAGTAGTGAATTTATACATCAGTAGGAGCTGATGAAGTTCTTCTTTAGTTACTTGTGAAATACATTTAGTGATGAAGTCTGTCTGATATTTATGGGCAGAACCATTCCTTGCCATTTAGTGGACGATTCATCTTTCGTCCCATCGAAAGGTTGCACCTCGGAGCCTTTTCTATTGGGTGTCTTTCTTCCTCCTTCCATTGCATGCGGCCATTGAGCCACTCGTTTCAAGACCATCGCCCTTTTCTGATTTATTCTTAGAACTACGCATTTTCCTTTTGTAAGGCGAACTTGTCAGCATTGCCATCTGATTTACTTTCCTTTTCCCTTTCTTGTTCGAGACATCTGTTGGCATAGCGTTGCTCATCCGGAAAAATTCACCAAATGACACCTGATGAATATTATCCCTGTTCTCAACGTCACTGTTATTATCATCGGGTGTTGGATAGTTTGTGTTTTCGATATTTTGATTTGGTTGGAGAATGTTGGTCACTCTCTTGTCCCTCATCTTCCGTCTCACCACATGAGGTGGATGGCTGAAGGAGGTCGATTCCGCAACTGGCAGATGTCTCGTCAAAACAGACTGTGACTCACTTGTCGGCTTTGCTGCTTCTCCAGCATCTGGGTGGAACCTAATGATTCCTGCTGCAATTAAATCCTCATCTGTAAATACATCGGGCCTAAATGCCACAGCAATGCCACAGCTGTGAAGCCCATTGACTGCATTCTCTGCACTCCTGAGGGGAATATGGACCCCCGCGTCCATATTCCCCATATTGCCAGTATGCTTTTGGAAGCAAAGGCACCATATTGAATTCATTTTCTAACACAATGCACCAAACACTATGTTCTAGAAAGCTGATGCTCTGTACTGGCAAAATAATAACTATTTTTTTCAACCCCCAAATAATTTGGGAAGGTTCTGAACAATTATTACCGTATATTGGCGCGTATAGGTCGGTATTTTAAACTTAAAATTATGCTCCAAAAGTAGGGAGTCGACTTATAGGCCCAGTCTAAAAAATTAACCTTCCACTTTCCATTTTAGCTTGTATTTAAAGACAGGTCTACCTGTCGCAGGTCCTCAGTCCTGCATTAGCTCGCTTTTGGTCAACATCTGAATTGGATCCATATGACGAAGCACTTGCAAATGTATCTCAGGATATATACAGGGCGTCCCAAAAAAATGTATACACACTTTAAATAATTATAAAGGCAGTGTTTATTAAAATACATTTCATTTTCAAAATGTAATAGAATCTACAGACATTATTTAATTGTTTTGTCAACGCCTGTTTTCAAACTGACGTCCGTTCTGGTCCAGGCACTGCTGATAACGCGAAGCAATGGAATCGCAAACATCACGAAACATTTCGTTTGGTATTTGTGTGCATTCTCGTTCAATGGCTGCTCTCAATTCAGCGACAGTTGCAGGTTTTATAGCGTAGACTTTGTCTTTTAAGTATCCCCATAAAAAAAAGTCTAGTGGTGTGAGGTCTGGTGAACGCGGAGGGTATTCTACGAAACCCCTTCGTCCAATCCACATCCACATCGTGCCAAGTACCACTCGCAATACTCCACTCTTCGGTCCGGATCATCTTCATTAATAGCATGGACTAATCTTGGAATGTAACTTTTCCATTGACAGCGCTTCAAAATGCGTTGGACCGACGATTCTGAGATTCCTACCTCACGACTCGCTTGCCGCACAGATTTTCTTGGACTTTGGTGATACGTTTCCAGTACTCTTTCTTGCTTTGTGGGGCTTGTCGATGTCCGTGGTCTTCCTGAACGTTTCTTGTGGACATTCTGAACAGTTCCATCGGCTTCAAACTTATCTCTAATTCGAGTGATGGTAAGTCGCGTTGGTGGATCTGTTTGAAACTCCCTCCTAAACTGTCTTTGCACTTCAACTGCGTTTTCACACTTCCAGTAGCATTTTAGAATGAATTTCCTTTGTTCAAAGCTTAGTCTGACTGCCATTATTAATTCTAATGGGTTTAACTTGGAAAGAAAGAAACATCAATTGAGCTATCAGCTGTTAAAGTGTGTATACATTTTTTTGGGACGCCCTGTATAATGAACTTATGATGTCAGATGATGATTATGATGATGATTATGAAGGATTTGATAACTAATTTTTACAAGGTTTTTACAAAGTTTTACTTTTTTATGTTGGCAAGTTGGTGGTCAACTTAAACACCGAGAATGAGAATAGGCTAAAATCGAAATCTGAAATTGAAAGTTAGGGGATCGACTAATCTGGACCGTAGACTTATACGCCCCAATATACGGTAACTTTCTTTAAATTGCCTTCTTACCTTTACATTCCTGGACGAACAGCTATGCCAACTTCTCAAGACAAGTGACTGGTAGTTGTCTAACCTGAGCATACATGACAGCGCTTCTATCATCTATGGCAAGAAACAGATGGGGAGTTCATATTACCTGCAATTTCCATATTACCTCACTCAATCCGAATACAAAGTTACCCTCATCAGGATTTGAACCCAGGATCTCTTGTTCATATGTTAGGGACTCACTGAAGAGGTCTCCCCTGTTTTGAATTTTGGTGGTTTAATTTTGTAATATACTATATATATATATATATATATATATATATATATATATATATATATATATATATATATATATATATATATATATATATATATATATATGATACACACAGACCGTGCATGGAACAAGGAACTCTTCTGGGATAATTAAATCCACTATAGTCCGAATAAGTAATGGTAAATGACAAATACCATAGTTTTTCTTTTTCATGATGCTAGCTCGACGTGGGCAACGGGTCACTCGCAAAGAGGTCCCATAAATATAGCTTCCCTCACCAGCTATCTGCAAAGCAGACAGGATCCAGCTTTGGGACATGGATCTAGGGTTTAAAGCAGCCTAGCCCTGCTACATTTAGAACCTCAATATAAGCAAAAGACTCGCTGCCTTCACGTCAGATTGAATACACAAAGAAAAAGGGGTAACTATTATATTTTTAGCCAAAAACTAAAACTTAAACCTCAACTGGCAGAATTGAGCGTCCACTTTTCAAGGCACATAACATGTCCGCTTCAAGATGGGAATGAACTCAGAATGGTCCCCTGAGTTTTTTATGATGCACACAGACCATTCTGAGTTCATTCCCATCTTGAAGTGGACATGTTATGTGCCTTGAAAAGTGGACGCTCAATTCTGCCAGTTGAGGTTTAAGTTTTGGTTTTTGGCTAAAAATATAATAGTTACCCCTTTTTCTTTGTGTATTCAATCTGACGTGAAGGCAGCGAGTCTTTTGCTTATATTGAGGTTCTAAATGTAGCAGGGCTAGGCTGCTTTAAACCCTAGATCCATGTCCCAAAGCTGGATCCTGTCTGCTTTGCAGATAGCTGGTGAGGGAAGCTATATTTATGGGACCTCTTTGCGAGTGACCCGTTGCCCACGTCGGGCTAGCATCATGAAAAAGAAAAACTATGGTATTTGTCATTTACCATTACTTATTCGGACTATAGTGGATTTAATTATCCCAGAAGAGTTCCTTGTTCCATGCACGGTCTGTGTGTATCATAAAAAACTCAGGGGACCATTCTGAGTTCATTCCCATATATATATATATATATATAATATATATATATATATATATATATATATATATATATATATATATATATATATATTAATAACAGTATTTATCATGTTTCGCAGATGACACAAAGATATGCAAGGAAATACTGAACAAAGGTGACAAAAAAATTAGAAAACGACCTTGAAACATTATTCAAGTGGGCGGAAGACAACAAATGAAGTCTGACAAAGAAAAATTCCAACTTCTAAGATATAGCAGTAACATGGTGCTACAGAATAAAGCGTACAAAACTCTGCAAGCCAAACAGGTAACACCAAATCCACAAGTCAGGGACCTTGGAGTAATAATGTCGTAGGATGCAGAACTCAGAGAGCAATATAACATCAAAATTACAACGGCTAGGAAAATAATGGGAATCATCTGGAGGAGCTTCCGCAGCAGAAAAGTAAACATCATGCTCAAATTGTGGAAGAGTCTAGTTCTACCGATAATTGAGTATTGCTCAGTACTCACAAGCTCATACAGAAAACGAGACATTGTGAACACTGAAACTATACAAAGCACTTTCGCGTCTAAGATAGAGGAAACAAAAGGTGAAGGCTATTGCTCTCGATTACAATCCCTGAAACTCTACTCTCTGGAAAGATGACGCGAGCAGTACACAGTAACATATATATGGAAAATACTCAAGGGCTTTGTCCCTAACCTCAGAAATGAAATAGAAACAAACTGGTATGAGAGAAGAGGCAGATTTTGTACTGTCCTGTCCCAGCTGCGATGGGACAGGGGGCCATGAAAACGAGGATGGAAAATACCCTCAAAAAACGAGGCCCAAAGCTTTTCAATGTCCTTCCAAAAGAAGTGAGGAATCCCCAGCACACCGACCTGAATAATTTCAAGAAACAGCTGGACAGGTTCCTGTGCAAAGTCCCGGACCCGTCATGCGTGGCTGGCTACGTGGGCAGGAGGAGATCGGAAAACAATCCCCTCCTTCACCAAATCCCTCAAATGAGGCAGGATGCTGTAGAGGGGTCGACCGCAGGTCGATCCTGATCCGTCCTTCAGACCCTCATAAAGTAATATATATATATAATTTAGGGTGATTCAAAAAAATCAAAGTTGTTTTTTTTAATTGTTCAACCTGTATTTTTGTTCCCTATGACAAAAAAGTAGTGTATGCCAAATTTGGTGAATTTTAAATAAAATTTACTATGTGCTACCAGGCGTCAAAGTTTCCCTCTTTTTCAATTTGTTTGTTTTTACAACTTATGATTGTATGTTTAATTTTTTATATTTCAGAATTTTTAATTAATGGTTTATATACTAGCTTGCTTTTAATTGTTGCTTGGAACTCGTAATTTTGATACCAATTAATCGATTATGGAAGCTAGGCCTAACTCACCATCACCCAGTTGCTCATTTGGGAGAAGTTCTACAAGAAAAGAAACTGAAGTATGGCTAATTGGGCAGCCCTCTGCAGTATTAAAAACATCCGTATTACCATCAGAGAAGGAAATGATGGCCCTCTTTATGCACTACAGAAATATTAAAAAGCAAGACATTAGAGAATCATGCTGCTCTACTGCAGATGATGTGCTAGCAGTTTGGAAAAAAGCAGGAATACCAGCAAAACAAAGAATACATGTAGTAGATAAAATTCAAGGAATACTGAAGGAATGACAGCTGCTTAAGAAAAACAAAGCAAACAAATTGAAAAGATCACAAAATTTAAATAATAAAGAAGAAAAATGGAAAGATAAACTGGAAAACTTATTTGACATTGCTCATGAGAATGCTATGCAGCTTATAAAAATAGAAGATGATGATAAATTCTTGAAAATGCAACGTGAGAAAGGACGTCATGGAAAAATGGGTACCATTGATAAGGCTGTTGCTAAAAATGAGCAAAGAGCAGCAGAAAAGCAACAACGTTATGAAAAGAGGAAAGCAGAAGAGATCAAAAGAAAGAAGAATGAAGAGGCTGTCATACTCACCAGTACATCATCAGAATCAGAATCAGAGGAGAGTAAAAGTGATGAATCTGGTTTCTGTGCTGCACAACCTTCAACATGGAAAAGTAAGGTAGGCAAACGTAGAAAATTGTTTGATGATAAATTATTAGGAAGTCTTGATGTTGCAAAATTGAGTGACAGAAATGCGTCTCTTTTTAATGCAAACAATCAGACATCGCTTGAATGGGACATCTGCGAACAAATAAAATGCATGTGTTTCAATACAACGGCAGCCAATACTGGTCCTAGAAATGGTGCAGCTATTCTTCTAGAACAAAAATTCGACAACGATTTATTGTGGCTGGCATGTCGACACCATATATTTGAAATTATGCTGGAAGCTGTTGTTTCAAAGTGTTTATCACCATCTTCTGGCCCAGATATAGTCCTTTTTAAGAAGTTCAGAGAAAAATGGTCAAGCATTAATAAAGAGGACTACGAAACAGCATTATCAGATCCAGATATCTATGAAAATATTCATGACATCAAAGATGACATAATTATATTTGCAACAAATCAACTAGATACATTCCAACCAAGAGACGATTACCTAGAACTATTGCAGTTAACAATTATTTTTTTGGGAGGTGAACCAAAAGGTGGAATCAAATTTAAACATCCAGCGGGACTTCATCGGGCTAGGTGGATGGCCAAAATTACATATTCATTAAAAAATTTTATGTTCAAATCTCAGTTCAAAATTTCAGTAAAAGACAAAAAAGGACTAAAAGACATCTGTCTATTTGCTACTCGGTTATATGTAAAGGCATGGTTTACAGCTCCTGTGCCATCTTGCGCTCCTCGTCTTGATCTGGAATTATTACAGAATCTTGTAGTCTACAAACAAATAAATGACACAATTGCATTTGTTGCTATTAAAAAACTGTTAGGTCACCTCTGGTACCTATCAGAAGAACTGGTAGCCTTGGCCTTTTATGATGATGAAGTGCCTACTGAAACGAAAAGCAAAATTGTAAAGGCCTTGCAAAATACAACAGAAATTCTTCCTGCAAAACGGGCTTTGCTAGATCCTGCACTTATTCCAACGAAGAAATTAGAAGATTTTGTCACATCAAATGCTCAAAGATTCTTTACAATAACAGAATTTAGTTCAAAATTTTTAATCAAAGATGCTAAAGAATGGCATAATGATGAAGAGTATAACTCCGCTAAGAAATCTATCAAACAGTGGAAAGTCGTGAATGATATAGCGGAAAGAGGAGTAAAATTAATGGATGAATATAATAAAATACTAACACATGACGAAGATCAAAAACAATTCTTGTTACAAGTAGTGAAAAACTTCAGGGCTGTTTACCCTGATAGAAAGAAAGAAACATTGATGAAGTAAGCACAGCTAATGTCTCAAATATCATGCTAGTTTAATTATGCATGCTTGTGGTTATGGTAGGACCTACGGGGGAGCTTTCCACATTAAAAAAAAGCAATGCGCCTTGTACTGTACCCCCTGGGTGGTGTGGAAAAATTTGACAATTTGAGTCGTTCTGTCAATTTTTAATTGCTGGTAGCAACCCCTAAAAATCAAAAATTTGCTAAAATATTTTAGGATAGTTGTTTTTATGCTGAAATGAACCATTTAAAGGGTTGAACACATTAAAATCTAAAAAAAAATTTTTTTACCCCCATATTTGAATCACCATATTTGAATCCCAGAAGAGTTCCTTGTTCCATGCACGGTCTGTGTTTAACATATAATGTTCTCAGGGAACCATTCTGAGTTTGTGTATATATATATATATATATATATAATTTATGGTGATTCAAAAATTTTTTACCCCCATATTTGAATCACCATAAATTATATATATACTGTATATATATAATTTATGGTGATTCAAATATGGGGGTAAAAAAATTTTTTTTAGATTTTAATGTGTTCAACCCTTTAAATGGTTCATTTCAGCATAAAAACAACTATCCTAAAATATTTTAGCAAATTTTTGATTTTTAGGGGTTGCTACCAGCAATTAAAAATTGACAGAACGACTCAAATTGTCAAATTTTTCCACACCACCCAGGGGGTACAGTACAAGGCGCATTGCTTTTTTTTAATGTGGAAAGCTCCCCCGTAGGTCCTACCATAACCACAAGCATGCATAATTAAACTAGCATGATATTTGAGACATTAGCTGTGCTTACTTCATCAATGTTTCTTTCTTTCTATCAGGGTAAACAGCCCTGAAGTTTTTCACTACTTGTAACAAGAATTGTTTTTGATCTTCGTCATGTGTTAGTATTTTATTATATTCATCCATTAATTTTACTCCTCTTTCCGCTATATCATTCACGACTTTCCACTGTTTGATAGATTTCTTAGCGGAGTTATACTCTTCATCATTATGCCATTCTTTAGCATCTTTGATTAAAAATTTTGAACTAAATTCTGTTATTGTAAAGAATCTTTGAGTATTTGATGTGACAAAATCTTCTAATTTCTTCGTTGGAATAAGTGCAGGATCTAGAAAAGCCCGTTTTGCAGGAAGAATTTCTGTTGTATTTTGCAAGGCCTTTACAATTTTGCTTTTCGTTTCAGTAGGCACTTCATCATCATAAAAGGCCAAGGCTACCAGTTCTTCTGATAGGTACCAGAGGTGACCTAACAGTTTTTTAATAGCAACAAATGCAATTGTGTCATTTATTTGTTTGTAGACTACAAGATTCTGTAATAATTCCAGATCAAGACGAGGAGCGCAAGATGGCACAGGAGCTGTAAACCATGCCTTTACATATAACCGAGTAGCAAATAGACAGATGTCTTTTAGTCCTTTTTTGTCTTTTACTGAAATTTTGAACTGAGATTTGAACATAAAATTTTTTAATGAATATGTAATTTTGGCCACCCACCTAGCCCGATGAAGTCCCGCTGGATGTTTAAATTTGATTCCACCTTTTGGTTCACCTCCCAAAAAAATAATTGTTAACTGCAATAGTTCTAGGTAATCGTCTCTTGGTTGGAATGTATCTAGTTGATTTGTTGCAAATATAATTATGTCATCTTTGATGTCATGAATATTTTCATAGATATCTGGATCTGATAATGCTGTTTCGTAGTCCTCCTTATTAATGCTTGACCATTTTTCTCTGAACTTCTTAAAAAGGACTATATCTGGGCCAGAAGATGGTGATAAACACTTTGAAACAACAGCTTCCAGCATAATTTCAAATATATGGTGTCGACATGCCAGCCACAATAAATCGTTGTCGAATTTTTGTTCTAGAAGAATAGCTGCACCATTTCTAGGACCAGTATTGGCTGCCGTTGTATTGAAACACATGCATTTTATTTGTTCGCAGATGTCCCATTCAAGCGATGTCTGATTGTTTGCATTAAAAAGAGACGCATTTCTGTCACTCAATTTTGCAACATCAAGACTTCCTAATAATTTATCATCAAACAATTTTCTACGTTTGCCTACCTTACTTTTCCATGTTGAAGGTTGTGCAGCACAGAAACCAGATTCATCACTTTTACTCTCCTCTGTTTCTGATTCTGATGATGTACTGGTGAGTATGACAGCCTCTTCATTCTTCTTTCTTTTGATCTCTTCTGCTTTCCTCTTTTCATAACGTTGTTGCTTTTCTGCTGCTCTTTGCTCATTTTTAGCAACAGCCTTATCAATGGTACCCATTTTTCCATGACGTCCTTTCTCACGTTGCATTTTCAAGAATTTATCATCATCTTCTATTTTTATAAGCTGCATAGCATTCTCATGAGCAATGTCAAATAAGTTTTCCAGTTTATCTTTCCATTTTCTTCTTTATTATTTAAATTTTGTGATCTTTTCAATTTGTTTGCTTTGTTTTTCTTAAGCAGCTGTCATTCCTTCAGTATTCCTTGAATTTTATCTACTACATGTATTCTTTGTTTTGCTGGTATTCCTGCTTTTTTCCAAACTGCTAGCACATCATCTGCAGTAGAGCAGCATGATTCTCTAATGTCTTGCTTTTTAATATTTCTGTAGTGCATAAAGAGGGCCATCATTTCCTTCTCTGATGGTAATACGGATGTTTTTAATACTGCAGAGGGCTGCCCAATTAGCCATACTTCAGTTTCTTTTCTTGTAGAACTTCTCCCAAATGAGCAACTGGGTGATGGTGAGTTAGGCCTAGCTTCCATAATCGATTAATTGGTATCAAAATTACGAGTTCCAAGCAACAATTAAAAGCAAGCTAGTATATAAACCATTAATTAAAAATTCTGAAATATAAACAATTAAACATACAATCATAAGTTGTAAAAACAAACAAATTGAAAAAGAGGGAAACTTTGACGCCTGGTAGCACATAGTAAATTTTATTTAAAATTCACCAAATTTGGCATACACTACTTTTTTGTCATAGGGAACAAAAATATAGGTTGAACAATTAAAAAAAACAACTTTGATTTTTTTGAATCACCCTAAATTTTATATATATATATATATATATATATATAGAGAGAGAGAGAGAGAGAGAGAGAGAGAGAGAGCAGGTGTCCCCCAAAATGTTCCTATTTCTAAATAAATGTTCTAAGCTAAAAAAGATTAATTTAAACACAAAGACAAACGCAATAAGTATGTAATTAACCTTAATTGAATAATATGTTCAGTGTAATTGCTTTTTTTTCTAGCACAATTGAACCTTATACAAATGTCTGACATAAGTTTTGGAAATAGCTCAGCTGGGATGTTGATTACCTCACAGACTTTGGTCATTAGGTCTTCAAGTGTTTTAGGCTTGGTAGAATAGATCCTATCTTTTAACTAACCCCATAAAGAAAAGTCAGGTGCTATGAGGTCAGGTGAGTATGGAGCCATTCTACTAGCTCATGAAGGGAGATTAGTAACCCGGAAAAGTGCAAATGTATCGCAAACAGTGTGTAGACGTGCTTCATCCAGTTGAAACCACTGTGAATCTGGACTAATGCCGTTATGGCCTGGTACAGGCATCGTCTTTTCCTAATTTCCTAGAAATTAGGAAAAGTTATTGCTTTAAGTATGAAATGGTGAAAGAACAGTTTAACATACAATATTTAAGTTATTAAGTAATGAAAGATTAGAAATGTGTTGGTATATGCGGAATAAAGACCCTAATCTGTTACCTTTCTGAAGAACAAACGCCAGTAATAAAATATGCATCCATTATAAAATAGCGGACAAATAAAAATATGGAATTTTTATGAAAACACACTATCTATATATATATATATACATACACAATATAACTGTACAGACGAAGTATATATATATATATATATATATATATATATATATATTTGCAAGGAGAAAATTGTAGACCCAATCGACCAGGGAAGTACTCTGAGGGGTGGGGGGGAAACGTTAGGAGACAGGAGACAGGGAGAGCTGGATCTCCCGTTTCTCCTGTCATTCTCCTCTTTAGCTGATATTTTTCCGTGTTTCATCTACCCTGGGAGCATGCTCTTAAACACCTACTTCTTCTTTTATTCCTCATTACACATACATGCATCTTACACACTACACATTCTTTTCAAAATTTTAAAAAATAAATTGTATAGTTTTTAACAGCCTCGGAAACCTTGATTTCGACTCTCTCCTTTTCCTTTTGTTGGGGGCTTTTATGAGGGTGTTTGCCCTTGACCCCTCCTTCCTGCATAAGAAAAAAATTTATATATGAGAATAACTTCAACTATAGTGTGTTGAAACGTCTTGAAGAAATACTTTCTCTTTCATTATAAAAAATATCTGTTAAAAGAGGAACGTCCATCAAATACTATTATAGGTTGTAGGTTATATTAAAAACAAGATACGCATGAACCAGGTTCTGTAACTCTGTTTGAGAAAGCGGTAAATTAAGAAACGTCAAGTTCTCTTCAACTCTTCATGAAAAGAGATCAGAAGTTATCCATGACAACGGTCATTTCTGTAATATACAGGGTGTCCCATAAATTTGTGTAAGATTTAATTTAACTGCTCCATTTTATCCTACACTCACTTACGAACACCTGCATATCTGAAAGGATAGCAAACAAATTATACTGTGGTCCGGTATTTTGTACAAATTATAAATTAAATTCAGTTTGGACTGTCAAATTGGCCTTCGTTCGTTCAACGACCGATCTCCTGTTAATTATTATCCATAACTTATAAATTAAAGTACTATAGACCAGGAGTGGGATAATTGTAATTTGTAATTGTAATTTATTCTAATTAATTAAATTTTTTCATGTAACTGACAAGTAATTGAATTGTAATTAATTCCATTAGGAAACCAATATAACTGATACAATTACAGTTAATTATTTTCAGTTACACGAATGTCGTTAGGGCTTTCCGCTCGAACGTAGGAATTGACGATGGACTGAATCCGGTAAGTGGTCCCTTCGTTTGGTAGACGGAATTGTATCTGTAGGGCTTTCGACCATGTCACTCTTGGAATGATGGGGATCCAGGAGGACTCTATTTTGGATCACGTTTAACGTCAACGCTCGTGGGCGCACACAACTCTCTTCAATGAATGTTAACTCTCATTAATCACTCTCACCTCGGTTAACTACTTCGTCTCGGAGAATTACCATCGAACAACTTAATCCGACTTCTTCGAGAAGTACTGTAATTTGTATAGTTGGGATACAATTTTATAAGCTGAATTTTCAAGGTGAATGAAAACAATGAAGTTCACTTCTTTAGGCTTTATTATTTCACGAGTTCATAAGTTACGTTCACGAATAACAGTGGTTTAGGATTCCTTTTTAGGGATTCTTTAGGAAATGAAATGTAATAAATTCTTATTGTAAAGTTAAAATATAGCCTTAGTCTTATACAGAGTGTTTATAAAGTCCCTATCTATTTCAATGAAAACGTAGCAAAAAAGGGTAAAATTCAATAACAGCAGTTACAAAAATAACCCCTGTCATGCTCCAAAATGTGTTCCGCAATGCTGCTGACAGATTCGAACTCTGTAGAGATACTGATGGTGCTCACGTAGAATCATAAGCTTAAGTATTCATTAACTGTATGCCTTCTATTATATTGTTATTGAATTTTACCCTTTTTGCTACGTTTTCACTGAAATAGATAGGGACTTTATAAACACCCTGTACAGTATAAGTCGAGGTAGCGTAACTACACAATCAATCACATAGCCTGCGGCTTATGGTACAGTTAAAGTAGGTGTACACGGCGCTATTTGTCGTGCTATTCATGGAATGGTATATCGTATGAAACTCGAACAGGAGCGTGATTATAGACGTAGCAAGCGAGAATGCACACACACGGTTCGATTTTCAGTCAAGAGATGGACTCGGTGAGAGATGCTTGTGGAGTTATTTGCGGGATGATAGCATATGATTTAATAACGAAAATGAAAAAGAAGAAAAGGCGACCCTGGGTGCGTCAGTGGGTACAAAGACGTCAAGCTTTGGGTGTTTCTAACACATTGATAAATGAATTGCGTACGGAAGATCCTAAATCATTTACCAATTTCTTTCGGCTGTCTGAAGAGCAATTTCATTTCCTCTTACGTAGAGTTGAACTTGATATACAAAAGCAATGGACAAATATGCGTGAACCCCTACCAGCAAAACTGAAACTGGAAATTACGCTCAGCTATGTTCATCTCCTCAACAATAGCCTGCAAGGCACTATTGCGACACATTTTATTTTTGTAAGAAGGATCATCAGACATCCATAGACACTTGTGTTCTTCATATAAATTAATAAATTTACTTAGCTGCTCGTCGTTAAATCTCATTGTCATTGCTAACGCACAATCTACAGTTATATTTTCTAATTGATTTTTCAACACTGATGACGCACGCGTGTCGCCAACCAGATTGAACTCGTACTGAGTCGAAACTCGTTCCAGAAATAACAAACATGCACGAACTTATTCGATCCGATCTGCGAGTTGAATCTCGAATGCTAGAAGTAAGCACACGGTGCTTATTGTCGTACGAGATCTCGTCATAATCACATCTCGAACGAGAAATAGCGCCGTGTACACCCACCTTTAAGGGCGGCGAAAGGGCGAAGAATCTCGCCGTCGAATCTCTCAGGGTTTTTATAGCCTCTGGTAGGCGAGGTGGATTAAGTGCCACCTTTTTACGGAGTTTTCGGGAGGGGCTTAACAGCACGTGCCTATGCGAGTGCTTCACGTCAAAATTTGGGTGGAATTATATTCGAGGGGGTAACCCACTCAAAAATGAAATATTCCCTGCCAACCTGGGTTTTCTTTCGGGGTATAACTCATCATTGTTTCTGTCTGTGGGCGCCAGAATGGCGGGCATTTTGATAGGACTAGTCCCCACAAAGGGATTTAGTTCGAGAGGAAAATATAGAGTGCACCTGAATTCTATGGTTGAAAGAACCTTTTTAAGCGATTTTTATAATTAAATTAAATACTGTAAATAATTAAATTAAATAATTAAATTAAATACTGTAAATTTAGACTGTAACTGGGTCAGGATAAGAGAAAGAGGATGGTATAGGGGTTGGCGCTATTATGCTTTATCTATGGGAATGGCAAGATACTTTTTAGTAAAATCTAACTAAACAAAAATGCGTTTATAAACGCTTCCATTCACTGACATGCGAGATGTATGTTTTCATACTCGTATCGCATTGATTGCGGTCGGGAGGTTACATGGGGTTACATGGGGTTACAGGAGGTTACATGGGATTACAGAAGGTTACATGGAGATACGTTGGGGTTACAAAACACTGCAACACTTTGTGATGATATGACTAAGATATTTTAGTTTAACATTAGGACGTAATTCGTCAGAGACGAACTCGTTTGGACCATAGGCTTTACTACTGTGGGACACGAATATTAAAGTTAATGGGTGATATTAGAGTTTAAACTACTTCCTCATCATGTCTCAGGGAGCTTTCTTTTGAAATAAAATGTTATTCTTTTAATTTGAAATAAAATGTCCCATTTATTTTAAATGTTCCTAACTGAACCGACAGTTTTTTGCCCTTATTATTTTGATGAAATAAATGCCAGTTCTTTTGTCTTATATTAGTATTTTTTGAGTGCCTTATCCTTGAATTCATTAGACCATATCATATACATACGTCCAATGTCCAATTGTCCATAGCAACAAGTGCTTCATGAAAAAACTTGAAGATTTCTAACAGAAGTACTTATAATGTACTTTAAACTCGTGACCGATAGTTGGAGTTCGCCTTACTTTCTAAACTTTCCTGTGTAAATATTTTTTTTTCATCTTTATTTTGATGACTTTGGCCTTTTCTGTATCTGTCTTCATAACAAGAAAAGTAGTGTAGAACAGCTGGCTTATTTCTTATTTTACTTTAAAGTATAAAAAGTTCTGAAGAAACCGAAGGAACCTTTTATATATGCCCCCAGTTTGCTTCTCTTCGATTTGACAGATCATTCCTTTTCAGTCATAAAAATTACTGAGATTTTCTTCATATATAAACATTTTCATCATTCTTTCCATAATAATTTAATCCAGACTTCCTCAAACTCAGCAAAGTGGAAACGAATTGTAATATACAATGGAGCAATAAGCTCGACACTGTAAAGAAAATGCTGGAGCGATATTTGCTGTATGTAATCCTGAATTAATAATATCGGCTTACGAATTACTATTCCATAATTTTTCAATGTTTAGAGTAGAAATTTCTCCCATAATTTTACTTTTATTTTTATCGAACGTTATCCTTCTTTAATGACCTAAAGTAGCTTTAATTAATGCTTCCTTCTCAGTTTGTGATTTTAGGGTTTCATGAAAATACCAAAACAAATACTGAAATAGGTCATTTAAATAATCGATAAGCTGCCATCACGAGTGAATCTCTACCTTATCTTTCCGCTACGATGCGAAATCTCTTTCCCTTTCAGGCAAAATTTCAATTTAAATTACATTAAATTGTTCCTTTTCCTCGAAACTGCTGCGAATATCTTTGAGGTCCAGTCGCTGCCATAAATTTCAGAATTTTATTATCTCCCCTCAAAATTGCGAATTCTTGCGTCTAACTTTTCACTTTTACGCGGATGCAATTCCAGCGTCTTGTAATTATATTAAATTAAAAATTATAATATTCCGCTATTGATTTGTGTTAATCATTAAAGACGGAATTTAAGAGCTGGATTTTGTTCTTTCCAGCAAACCTGTATACTGCAAGGCTTAAGAGCCAAAGGGAATAAAATAAATAAGAATACTACAAAATTTATGCGTTCCATTTCAAAATTATTTTAGAAATATTTATATTTTAACAATAAAGAATTTACTTTCTTTCTTGTTTCTAAGGTTAGATTTCAGTTTATCCACTAATGCAACGTAGATGCATTAATAGATAAACAGAGATAGACACAGAGAGTAACAGACAGATAGATAGACACTGTGTACGACCAAATTTCAACGCAAGAAGCAATAAACGGTTTCATCACTGGAAATCACGGACTTCCGATATATATATATATATATATATATATAACAGGGTGGGTAAAAAAGTGACCCCTTAGAGGTAAACTGTCATATTAAAAAAAGTAAGGAGACTAGAGCTCCCAAACATTCATAGATGCTTACCTTAACATGTTGTCCGCTTAGTTGAGAAGTTGCTCGATGTGTCCCCCTTCTTGCTCAATGCAGGCCTCCAAACGTGGACGCCACTGATCAATACACCTGTTTACATATCGTTGAGACACCTTCTCCCAGCCGAGCAGATTTCTTTGCGTAGTTCATCTACAGTATGTCTCTTATATTGGTACCAAGGATGTAAACTTTGGACTTCAGGGCTTCCCAAACACCATAATCTAGTGGTCAAAGATCGGGGCTACTAGCCAGCCACATATTGGGTTCGATAAAATCCGGTGTTTCGTTCTCATGGAATGTGACAGATTGGCGTGCTCTGTGAGCAGGGACTCCATCTTGTTGGAGAGTATATCTTTCACCACTAATTCGTCGAATATTAGTTCGATAGAGTGAAAGATATACTTCCCAACAAGATGGAGCCCCTGCTCACGAGCACGCCAATCTGTCACATTCCTTGAGAACGAAGCACCGGATTTTATCGAACCCAATATGTGGCTGGCTAGTAGCCCCGATCTTTCACCACCCACTAGATTATGGGGTTTGGGAAGCCCTGAAGTTCAAAGTTTACATCCTTGTTACCAATATAAGAGACATAGATGAACTACGCAAAGAATTCTGCTCGGCTGGGAGAAGGTGTCTCAACGATATGTAAACAGGTGTATTGATCAGTGGCGTCCACGTTTGGAGGCCTGCGTTGAGCAGGAATGGGGACACATCGAGCAACTTCTCAATTAAGACGAACAACATGCTAAGGTAAGCATCTATGAAGTTTGGGAGCTCTAGTCCCCTTACTTTTTTTAATATGACAGTTTACCTCTAAGGGGTCACTTTTTTTTAACCATCCTGTATGTATACATATATATATATATATATATATATATATATATCAGAGGCGACAGCGGGGGTCAGGCAGGTCAGGCTCAGCCTGACCTAACTTTAAAAGAAAAATAAATTTAATTTCCTGGCCATCATGTAAAATTTAAATTTGTGTATTTCAAAGATCTATTTATTATGGTCACTTTATTAGAGCAATATAAATTCTAGAATGCCACATTTTTTCCTTCTCTCCATGCGCCGCTTCTTTGGGCAAAGTCAGACTTGTTTTATGCCGCCTGAGCGACCGAGCGCATTAAGCCACAAAGCCAGGTCAGGCATCATTTCCGATGCCTTGCATCACACTTATGAAAAAATTAAACTTTTACGAAATTTAATGTAATTTAAAATCAACATTAGTATAGCATCTGTCAAAACAATCAGATAAGTATATAATTTTGTCAATCTATTTTTTCAAAGAAGAGAAAAGCGAGTTTTTCAGTTTACAAGTCAGGCATATTCTAAGTGCCTAATATTACGCTGGATGCCAAATCTCATTCTCAGAAAGCTGTTTGAGTGAAAATAGAGATATGTGGCAACTATGAATTGCGCACGGCTTTTCCTCATTGTCAGTTACCTCAGGGACTGTGTCGTATTCGTTTCAATGCATTTGAATTTTTTTTTTTTTTGTGCTTTTTGTGTGTGTGTGTGTGTGTTTTTTTTCTTTTTTTACTCGACCTTAGATACCCATTTACATTGAAGTACATTTATAAAGATCCTGATTTTACTGCCTGCAAAAATGTCAAAGAACTGATAAAATTATGCATTGACTTAAATTTAGAAAAAGCTTTTAGCGAATCTGCAAAACTGTTTAGATTGATTTTAAATATACTAGTGAGTAGTGCATCCACAGAGAGAAGTTTTTCAACATTAAATCGAATTAAGACGTATCTAAGGAACAGAACTGGTCAGGAAAGACTAGTATTTTTAGCAAGAAATGCAATAGAGAAATAAATTGTGGTTTCCCTGGAGAGGCAAAAGATTCTACATGAGAAGGTCATCGAAGAATTTGTATTGAAACCGAGGAGGTTGGAGTTTACGTATAAATGACTCATGGTAGATTAAATATGATGAAGACATTCTCTAAGGACATAATAAAATACAAGTAAGTTATTATAATTATTAAACAATTTAGGCCTTAAGTAATTTTTGAAAACAAAAGCAAAATTATTTAAAAAGCAAAATTTACATATTCATTAATATGAATTATATCGAAGTCATATCAAGCCCATAATGCTTGTGCCTGACCTATGTATGTATACTGTATATATATTACACGAATTCGAAACCAAATACATTATGCAGACATTGTAATCCCGTCTTTGTGAGTTTAAGGATGACTTGAAATTATGGAACATAAGCACAGTTAAATACACTTGACTGCATCACATAATGAAGTAAGTGATGTAAATAATATTATATACTGTGTGTATATATATATATATATATATATATATATATATATATATATATATATGGGATGAATTTCACAATTAAATACCGATCTACATATATATGTGTATATATATATTATATATATATATGTGTGTGTGGGTGTGTGTCTGTGTGTCAGGGACTCAGGTCAGCGCCACCCCTTATCATCCTACAGAGGTAAACAAGATCACGAAGCATTTTTTTTTTCGTTTTTTTTGCGCACAAATCACGACTAGTACAGGGGTATTCTTCTTCTAGGAGATTGCAGACACCAATCGGCCAGAGAACTACTATAGAGGGACGTTAGACAGAAGATAGGGAGGGCTGGAACTCCCGTTTCTCCTGTCACTGTCCACTTTAGCTGATCTTTTTCCGTGTCTCATCTACCCTGTCAGCAGTTCAGCATGCTCTCAAACACACACTTCTCTCCCTATTCCTCACTACATATACATGCATCTTACACACTATATAATCTTTTCAAAATTACCAAAAAAAAAAATGGCGTCAACCACAACGAGCCTTGGAGTTCCCTGGGGAGAGTACCATGAATGTCCCCAATTCTGGCTCACCGCTATCGATACAGGGAACGCAGACCCAAGTAGAGGGGCTGGATCTTGCTACTGCCCATTCTAGATGTTCTGGGCCTCTACCTGATTCACTTTTTATTAATTTCTGCAACATTCGTGGCCTTTTCTAAATTTTTCAAACTGTTGAACACTACCTCTTCTACTCTAAACCTCATCTTCTTTTCCTTACTGAAACTCAGGTGTCTGGGACGATTGACAGCAACCCCTTCTCTGTACCCTCTTACTTTCTATCTAGTCAATTTCACTCCAAAGGCGGATATTGCGTATATATACGCAATGACCTAGCTTGTTCTCGCATTCCCGAACTAGAATCTTTCGAATTCTATACCCTCTGGATACGGTTTACATGCCAATCTCAAACTAAATACATCTGTGCTGTTTACCTTTCCCATAATTCTACTGAGTATCCAAAATTCTTTGACTACCTCGCTTCCAAAGTGGAATACATTCTTTCCCACTCTCCCTTTGCTGAAATCTCCATTTTAGGAGATTTCAACGTTCACCACCACCTTTGGCTTTCCTCCCATTTCACTAACATTCCTGGTAAACTAGCTTGCAACTTTTGTATCCTGAATGACCTAGAGCAGATTGTACAGCACCAGACTCGTATCCCTGATCGCCTTGGAGATTGGCCCAACATTCTCGATTTATTTCTTACCTCTCAGCCATCTTCCTACTCTGTGAAACTTTTCTCTCCGTTGGGCTCCTCCTATCACAATCTTGTATATGTTTCCTGTCCTATCGCTCCAATACGGCGAGACCCTTAGGCAGTACTTTTTTGATTTCCCATGAAATGATTACTGCTTGCGTGGCCGGGGGCCTCCCGGGTGTGCTGAGCGCATGACGGAGGTGATTCTCTCGAGCTTGGAGGTGTACATTCCATATTCTATTCCTATTACTAAAACAAAAACTCATTGGTTTAACTTTACTTGTACTAATGATATCTGCAACAGAAAGGAGGCTTTCAGAAGGTACCGTCGCCATCCAATTCCTGGCTCTGACTCAGCTTATATTTCTGCCCAGAATCGTACAAAACCCGTTCTTCGAATCGCTAAAAATTCCTTCATCAAAGGAAAATGTGAAAACCTATATAATTCTAATTCTTCTCGCTTCTTCTGACATCTAGGTAAGAATCTCTTCAACATCTCTACTTTCTCTTCTTTCCCTCCTCTTTTCCATTCCGACGGCTCAGTTGCCATCTCTTCTCCCGACAAAGCTGAACTCTTCGCTCACACGTTTGCTTGCAACTCAACCCTGCACGATTCCGATGCTGTTCATCCATCTCCTCCTCCCTCTGACTTTATTATGTCTGAAATTAGAAACCCTTCCAAAGATGTTCTTTCTGACTCTACGAAGTCGTACGGTCCTGATAGTGTTCTTCCTGCTATGCTTAAGAACTGTGCTTTTGTGCTGACACTCTGACTAGACAAAGTCTTTCGTCTTTGTCTCTCATCTGGTACTTCTTCCTGCTGGAAGTTCGCTTTCATTAAGCCTGTCTTAACCCTCCAACTATCGCCCAATTGCGTTGATTTCTAGCCTTTCTAAAATTTCTAAAGCTATCCTTCACTGGAAGATTTTTAAACACCTCTCTTCTCACAATATTCTTTAGATTGTCAGTGTGGGTTGTTCAGTAAGGGACGCTCTATTGGCGATCTTTTTGCATATCTGTCGAACTCTTGGTCATCGTCCTCTTAGGATTTCGATGAAACTTTTGCTATTGCGCTAGACATATCGGAAGCTTTTGATAGAGTCTGGCACAAATCTTTATTTTCGAAACTGCCATCCTTCGGTTTCTATCCCTCTATCTGTGCCTTCATCTTTAATTTTCTTTATGGCCGCTCTATAGCTGCGGTTGTAGAAGGCCACTGTTCTTCTGCTAAAGTTATTAACAGTGGTGCTCCTCAGGGTTCTGTCCTGTCACCCACTCTTTCTTTTTATTTATTAATGGTCTTTTAATTCGCAGTTCCTTCTCAAAGCGTCCCGCTCAACAGTCACTCCGTCTCCATGATTCACGGAGGACGGCTATGGAGTACCTGACCTCTGACCTTTCTGCCATCTCTGACTGGGGCAGAGAAAACCTTGTAGCTTTCAATGCCTCAAAAACTCAGGTCCTCCATCTGCCTACTCGTTATAATCTTCCACACGACTATCCCATTACTTTCAACAATACAAAATTCAATCCTTCCTCTTCTCTTAACATTGCTGGCGTTTCCCTTTCTCGTGATCTGGAGAGATCACACATACTCTCTTTCTGAAACATCTTGTAAGAGGTTAGGTGTGCTGTACCGCCTCCGCAGTTTCTTCACCCCCACTCAGTTACTGTTTCTGTACAGGGGTCTTGTCCGGCCCTGCATGGAGTATGTTTCTCATATATGGGGTAGCTCAACCCACATAACCGTACTTCACCGGGTAGAATCAAAGGCTTTTCGTCTCATCAATCCCTCTCCCGTCGCCGTAATATTGCCTCACTCTCTCTTTACTATCGCTATTCTAACGGACACTGCTCTTCTGAACTCTCTAACCGCATGCCTCCTCCTTTAAGGATGGCACGCAGCACCAGACTTTTACACATTCTAATTCCTTTTCTGTCCAACTCTCTAACGCAAGGGTTAATCGGCATTCTCAGTCTTTCATCCACTCAACCGGTGAACTCTGGAACAATCTTTCTCAATCCATCTTTCTTCATGTCTAAACCTCCAATCTTTCAAACGCAGTGTCTAGGCATGTCGAAAACCCTGGACCTAGAGTTTGGCTCTCTTCTTCTTCTTCTCTAGGGGGGGTGTGCTTTTGCGGTCGTTTGCTCTTGGTCCCTCCTTCCTGCATAAAAAAACTACACCCCTGGGGTCATACGACGCCCCGTTTGAGAAACAATGGTAACCTGCACAAAATTTTGTATACACATTTATTATATACATTCTTAACTAACAAATTACTCTTTTAGTCGCCGTAATATTGCCTCACTCTCTCTTTACTATCGCTATTCTAACGGACACTGCTCTTCTGAACTCTCTAACCGCATGCCTCCTCCTTTAAGGATGGCACGCAGCACCAGACTTTTACACATTCTAATTCCTTTTCTGTCCAACTCTCTAACGCAAGGGTTAATCGGCATTCTCAGTCTTTCATCCACTCAACCGGTGAACTCTGGAACAATCTTTCTCAATCCATCTTTCTTCATGTCTAAACCTCCAATCTTTCAAACGCAGTGTCTAGGCATGTCGAAAACCCTGGACCTAGAGTTTGGCTCTCTTCTTCTTCTTCTCTAGGGGGGGGTGTGCTTTTGCGGTCGTTTGCTCTTGGTCCCTCCTTCCTGCATAAAAAAACTACACCCCTGGGGTCATACGACGCCCCGTTTGAGAAACAATGGTAACCTGCACAAAATTTTGTATACACATTTATTATATACATTCTTAACTAACAAATTACTCTTTTAGTTAAAAAATTTATATTTAATGCGATGATGACTGACTACTGACTTTTACGCCACCCTGTGTGCGTATATATATATATATATATAATGCAAATCCACATGGAAAAAGAAAAATCATTTTTCTTTTTCCTTGTGGGTTTGCATCATTCATTCATTTCACGTGTTTAATTGTGAAATTCATCCCATATATATATATATATATATATATATATATACACACCACACACATATAGATACATATACATACAGTATATATATATATATGTATATATATATGTGTATAAAATTAGGGTTGTTCCCAGTCATAGGGGTAAAAGTTCAAATAAACATATCCCAAGTCTTTCTCCCTTGTTTTGTTAGGAAACAGTGGAAAAACGGTTTGTGCAAAACATTAGGACATTCGTCCTGTATTTAAAGGTCACGCAGTTCAAATGAATTTGTCCAGTAGGACCATAAGGGAAATTCATCTTCGAGTAAGTAGTACAGAAAATTGTTCTTCGTTTTTAGTCAACTGAAGTGAATATATAATAGCAACGGAACAAACGCATAAATCGCCCCTCTCTCTTCATTTCTTGGTGAGATTCCTTTTCAGGAGCTTTGTGAAGCGGGCCCGGTGGTCCTCTATTACTTGAAGGAGATACTGTCGCTGTTCTTCGTCGAAGGTCATCGAGTTATTGAATGACTGCATTAGTTCGACCTCATGCTCGGCAACTTCATTCACGACGCGAATGCCTCGCACGACGTCCCGGGCCTTTTTCCAGGATTTCTCATCGCCCCAATCAGACGGGTGCTTGTCGACGAAGGTCGTTAGAGATCCAGGATGAAGAAGAACCGCTTCGTGTTGGGCGTCACGAAGTCCTGTTAAAGGCCTCGACGAGACGCCAACGTCGAGGCCTTTAACGTCCAATTGGACCTTCTTGATACATCAGCCGATCCCTCCTCATCCAAAGTTTTTACCATTTCTCGCTTCTCCTCGACAAGAATAGAAGGCTCGAAAAAGGCGAGGCCGATCAGCTCCTTGCTGATATACCAAAGGCTGCGTGAGAATGCCTTCACTACGGCAGTTGATGGCGATGAATCAACATCTCGAAAGTTGATGATCCTCCCGACAAACTGGCCATTGTTCCAGGAAGCCTTGATGGCATTGGAGGCCGTGAACTGTTGAACGAATAGGAAGATCTTGTGCTTATAGATGAGCCGAGCCATCCATCTCGCTCAGTGGAGAACTCGATGCAGGCTCTCGGACACGAACACCTCGAGGTGGCATTTCACCAAGCAGGATAGGCGAGAGCTCCAGCAATTTCCGGTAGTCGTCTCGAGGCTGGTCTTGCTCCAAGTGTTGGAGACAGAAGGCGACGATGGTCTCCTTGAAGGGCTTCAACTGCCGGCTCAGGTCCTCGCCATCCACGAGGGTGTCGAGGTATCCACGATCGAAAGAGCCGAAGCCGTTCTTGAATCTCTTGAAGTGGTTGATTTCATGACCCAAAGACTTCGCTGCCATGCTCTCAGCGGAGACTTTATCGAGCCTTACCCTTAGGACGTGGTGCCCGCAGGCCGTGTGAAGGAGGATGCGTCTGAGCTTCTGCTCGATAAGAACACACGACCCACTTCATCGTTCTGTGTTGCTGGATGTAATGTCGAACGACATGCTCTTGACTCGATCCTCGACGTGCCAATTCCTGAGGCATTGTAAGACGGCGTTGACCTGGGCCTCGCCCGTTCCTTACTGCAACAAAGGGACATAAGTGAGCTTGTCAACTTCGGCGGCCAACACGAAGACGGGAAGACGATCGACCTTGCCGTCGTCGTCCATCGTGTCCGGAGGGAGCTTGCCATCCCAGTGGACGGTCAGGGTGCTATGAACTTGGATGGAGGTCTTGCCGGATCTTCGCTGAAGTTTCCTCGCGATACTTGATGCGGGCCCTCTTGATGGAGTACCGGTTGATGGCAGCTCCTTCACGTCGTGGCCAAGGCCGTAGGCGAAGGCGGTGAGGATAAAGGTAGCATTACAGACATTCGTTTTGGTCCAATCAAAGGATGCAGCGGTTCCTTGATCCACGACCAGAGTTGGACAGGTGCTGCTTTGGAGGCGGAAGTGCGGTGGCATCCTCCTGGTGCCGCTCCTTCTTGGCGACCGCCTTCTCAACTCCGGCCATGTAGCCTCGGCGCCCCTGTCGCTGGAGCTGAAGGAAGTCGCGATCATTCTTGATCTTCATCATCTTTATGACATTAGTATGGGCGATATCGAAGAGATTCAAGGACTAGTCCTTGAACTCAGTCTCGTTGCGGCGCTGGGCTTCCGTTGTCCGCTTTGAGCTCTTCTTGAGTCCTTGCCAAGCCTTAAAGAGCTTGTCCAACTTGGTGAGGGCGTTGTACTCCTCTGTGGTGGGGATCCAAGTATTCATTCAGAATGCTCCCTCATCACCACCGTCTCCGCCTCTCTCGCAGTCTTTTCTGCAAGGTGGAGGTCCAGAAGTTGCAAAAGTATTCCGCCTCAGAACGGAAGCCTGCTCCCGGACAAGGGGATCTTGATGGGCTGCCAGAAAAGATAAAGGTCGTCCTTTCGACGGGTTCTGATGGTCGATACACTTGAAGTTGACGTCGACAGTCCTGCTGCCGCCATATTCTCAGTCATAAACTTTCGGGAAGATGGAAAAATTATTAATTTTGATCAGACATGGGGCCGATTATAATCATAATCTTGTAATCCGTAATTAATTACGATTACGGTGTATTCATAATCGTAATCGTAATCTAAATATTCATACCTATGTAATCGTAATTGTAATCATAATCAAACATTTTCAAGCAGTATAATCATATTCGTAAACGACGTAATGCATCTTCTATAGTTCGTAATCATAATTCTAATCGTACTCCATCCAAAAAATCGTCATAATCTTTGATTACAGTATGACTACAAGAGAATTACATTACAAGTGACGACATCCTGCTTCTGGCCTACTGGAGAGACCATCAGGATATACTCTCTATTCCCACAGCTCTGCATCCTTGCAAAGTCTTACGTTTATCCAGAAAAATAAACGTAATCATAATCATAATCAAATGTATCGAAACCAATGTAATCACAATCGTAATCGTAATCAAGAAATATCACTGTATTCATAATCCTAATCCAAAATATTAATATTTGGATTATGCAATCATAATCGTAATCAAGAAATATAATCATTTGAAATCTTAATCGTAGTCGTAATGAACAATCCTATTCTGTCCCATGTCTGGTTTTGACTCTTACTACTATTTCTACTATGCACCGCAAGGTGAGCCAACAACAAAAACTTCAAGATGGTCGCGAGACTATTAAATATTCTTAGAACCGAATAAAAACTTACCCCCAGGTTTCCTCTAGGAAGAGAACAAATTGAAGAGGTAAGATCAGAGAAATTTGAATGTATATATATTAGGTCATCCGATAAGTAATGCGGCATTTTTAAATTTTTTTTTTTCCATTTTTATCATTATTTTACGGATAGAAATCAAACAACTCTTTGAAGTTATTTATATTTAAATAAATATTTATTTAAATATAAATAACTTCAGAGTTGTTTGATTTCTATCCGTAAAATAATGATAAAAATGGAAAAAAAAAAAATTAAAAATGCCGCATTACTTATGGGATGACCTAATATTAGGCTGACCATAATTTATTTCCTTGAGACAAAAACGGGACATTGGGATGGCAAAAAAGGGACGGGGGTTATGTAATATTCTGTATTCATGAAAAAGTAAGTACATAAACATATTGAGCTTACAATTATTCTTCAGTGACAGAACCCATACAGAACCCATAAAAAAAACGGGACTGTCCCGTTCAAAACGGTACGTATGGTCAGCCTACCTAATATATATATATATATATTATATATATATATATATATATATATATATATGCCTCGTTGGTGTAATGGTTAGCGTCGCTGACTACGAATCCATCGGCCCTGGGATCGAAACCCGGTGACGGCAGGCGGCGAGCAGCAAAAACCAGCTGTTCATCCTTCTACACAATAAAAAAAATTTGGTTGGTAGATAATGGGTACCCTGGGCAGCGTAGTGGTTTAGACGCTGGGCTGCTGGTGGGGCGTGGTTCGGATTCCAAGTTAAACTGTAGGTCTTAGGTGGAGTGAGAAGCTTGACCTTTGTCAGAATGAACAATTCGGGCGGAAGCAAAATCAAGGTTAACCACGGTAAATGATATATAAAAATGAAATCGTTAAGTTTTGTTATTTTTGCTGTCATTTCATTAAAAGGTACCGGTACGCCGTTCCGGCAGG
This sequence comes from Bathynomus jamesi, assembly GCA_023014485.1. Lineage (NCBI taxonomy): Eukaryota > Metazoa > Arthropoda > Malacostraca > Isopoda > Cirolanidae > Bathynomus > Bathynomus jamesi. The sequence goes on along the minus strand of JAJOZX010000035.1, from coordinate 1,691,152 downwards.
AAAAAGCACTGCCGAGGCCGGATTCCATATATTCCATACAACTAAAAGAATTAAAAGAAGGTATTGTTGTACCGTTAACAAAGATTTTTAATGTGTCTACTTTTGAGGGGTGTATACCAGATAATTTCAAGTTAGCAAAGGTAACGCCTATTTTTAAAAAAAGGCAGTAAAGGTGCAGCGGGAAATTATAAGCCAATCGGTTTAACGTCGGTTGTAGGTAAGCTACTGGGATCGATAATTAGGGATCGTATAGTAGAACACTTAAAATTGCATAACTTTATTAGAAATACGCAGCACGGATTTAGGCGAAACAAATCTTGCTTAACTAATCTTTTAGAATTTTTTCAAAGCGTGGTTGAAGTTTACGATAGTCATCGGGCCGTAGATGTAGTGTATTTAGATTTTCAAAAGGCGTTCGACACCGTACCGCACAAAGGCTCGTTAAAAAACTAAGCTCATGGGATAAGGGGCGTAGTAATAAATTGGATAGAAGAGTGTTTTCGAAGTAGGAAACAGAGGGTGGTCGTTGATGGAGCAGTCTTCTTGGGCTAATGTAGCGAGCGGCGTTCCTCAGGGTTCTGTATTGGGCTCCTTGCTTTTTCTTATATATATTAACGATTTAAATGTCGGCCTAGTCAGTACAGTTTCAGAGTTTGCGGATGACACGAAGTTGGGTGGTAGGGCGATAAATGACGAAGAAAGAGGTAAAATCCAAGAAGATCTGAGTAAAATCGTAGATTGGTCAGTCACATGGCAAATGAGATTTAACATCGATAAGTGCAAAATTTTACATATAAGTTCGCGTAACGGTAATTTTGCGTATAGTTTATCAGGGAAGGAGTTGGCAAGCGTAGAAGAGGAAAAAGATTTAGGAGTTATAGTCACTGGTGATTTAAAAGTAGCGAAACAAAGTACAGCAGTGACCAATAAAGCGAAGAAAGTGCTAGGTTTTATAACAAGGAATTTTGATTACAAATCGCGCGATATTATTGTTCCTCTTTACAAATCATTAGTTAGACCCCATTTGGAGTAGGCTACGTAATCTAATTTTGGAATTCGCGTATGCGCAAGGATATAGACAAAATCGAAAGAGTTGAAAGACGAGCAACTAAGATGATTCCGTCGCTTAGGTCAAAGTCGTACGAGAATAGGCTTAAGGAGTTAAAATTGACTACACCCGAGACTAGGAGTCTAAGGGGTGATCCACTCCAGGTTTTTAAAATTATAAATGGGTTCGATATTCGATAACGTAAATAGAGATAGCTTTTTCGAAATAGCACAATATAGTACAACTAGAAATAATGGATGTAAGCTGACTATTAGAAGGTTCGAGACGGTAGTTGCCAAAAACTTTTTTACGCATAGAATAGCAAATAGTTGGAATAGTTTTCAGGTAGAAGTAATTAGTAGCACGTCTATAAATATGTTTAAAAATCGATTAGATGCATATGGTGATAGATTGGGTATAGTTTAAGGTAGTAAAATTAAGGGTTTTGTGGTTCGAAACCCACGTAAAATTGTAGGTCCCCTTCGCCACTACGGAGGACATGCGTGCGCAATACACAATTACAAACACGGTTAGGTAGGCCAGTCATGAGTGGATCCTAGGGTCTTTGTTGGTCTGAAACATTATAACATTATAACATTATATATATATATATATATATATATATATATATATATATATATATATATATACATTATATATATATATATATATATATTAATGTAAAGAACGACGCTTGTTTAGAAGAGTGTCCGCACAAGAGGAGGAGAGAAAACGAGCAATGAAAAATGAGGCACCTCCCGGGAATTTCTCATTGCTCGTTTTCTCTCCTCCTCTTGTGCGGACACTCTTCTAAACAAGCGTCGTTCTTTACATTATAGGCCCATTAGCTTAACGTCAATTGTCGGTAAACTATTGGAATCCGTAGTTAGGGATCGTATCATCGATCACTTAGAAAGTAGAGATTTGATTAATAGCAGTCAGCATGGGTTTCGACGCCATAGATCTTGTATAACTAATTTGTAGAATTTTATAACGAAATAGTGCGCGAATACGATAGGCATAGAGCGGCTGACGTTATTTATTTAGATTTTAGAAAGGCGTTCGATACAGTTCCGCATAGAAGATTAATTGCAAAGGTTAAAGCGCACGGTATACGCGGTCAGGTAGCTAACTGGTTAGAAGAATGGCTTCGTGTTAGGAGACAGAGGGTCGTTGTTAATGGTAGTGAATCGGGGTGGTTGGATGTAGGTAACGGTGTCCAACAGGGTTCAGTGTTAGCCCCATTGCTATTCGTAATTTACATTAACGACATAGAGTCTGGAGTCTTGCGCAAAAGCTAATAGGATGTTAGGCTTCATAGCGCGTAATTTCGAATTTAAATCGAAGGATATTATATTGCCCCTTTACAAGTCCCTAGTCAGGCCTCGTTTAGAATGTGCCGTTCAGTTTTGGTGCCCGTATTTGCGTGAGGATATTGATAGGTTAGAAAGGGTTCAGCGTCGTGCCACGAAACTAATTCCGTCGTTGCGCAACAAGCCTTATGAAGATAGGATTAAAGTGTTAGACGTGTATTCACTCGAAACTAGGAGATTAAGGGGAAGCTTATTGAAGTTTTCAAAATCGTTAATAATATCGATAACGTAAATTTTGACAAACTGTTCACTTTCGATAATAGCAATACTCGTAATAAAGGATTTAAGTTGAGTGGCAGACGTTTCATTACTAATATCGCTAAAAACTTCTTTACGTTTAAAGTAATTGATAAATGGAATAATCTTCCCGCGTCAGTCGTTAACTCTACCAGCGTTAATATGTTTAAGAACGGTTTACATAGGCATTTTAAAAATATTAACGTTGTTTAAAATAAAAAAACAATTAGTAATAGGAGCTCTAGGGGTGGTGGTCGAGGATGAGTCTGTTGACGATTAATACCAGCTTGTGACATGCCAGCGTGTGATATGCCAGCAAAAAATTATTATGAGAAAAAAAATTAGACTAACACGATCGTAGATGTAGCTCGTAGCGTAAACAAACCCACTTTTTGTTTAACTTTACCTACTTTTTTTTTTTTTACTTATCCTCCGTACTTGCATGTCTGTAACTCTCTTTACTTGCATGTCTGTAGTTTACCTGGTATGACAGTGAGTTAAGACTGTGTTTGCATGGTTTGTAAGCGTTCTTATTTTACTTTTCATTTTTCACCCCTCTCCTATTCTCGTCGACTATTTTTCCGACTTGTCGGCAGTGGCCGGCGGATGATGATGGGGAGTCTTTCTTTCTCTTTATCTGAATGAATGTTAACTCACGAATGATAGGTTGTGCTACTTACTTAACCCCTTATTCTCCTCTTTTAACCCCCTCCTCTTTCCTTTCTCTCGGGCTAACCTTAGAGTGGATCTTAGGGTCTTTGTTAGCCTTAGCTTCTCTAGATCTGTAGATTAATTATACTGCGTGTCGTTTGCAGTTAAAATGTGTGTGTATATATATATATATATATATATATATATATATTATATATATATATATATATATATATATTAATGTATATATATATATATATACATATATATACTTATTTCATAGAATCTATAATAGTTAAAGGTATATCATCACCTTATACTCATAATATCAGTTCAACTCTGCTAAAAGCATCATCTTTGGTACTTTGAGCCATTTACAGATAGTTCTTTCATGCATTCCTTCACCCGTATTCAAATATTGAATTCGCCAATATCGGACTGATTGGCGACACATAATCTCTCAAATACGCCTTGTGGTTTGCATGAGAGATGAGGGTAGGATGAGTTGTATGACCGCAAAATGTTAGAGTGCAATTGCAATGCAACATTGCAACATTGCATGCACCATACTGAGTGTGTTTTGAACCTCCCCCTCCACCACCTTCAAGCCCACCTAAAAAATTATATATATATATATATATCTGTGAACTCTAACGAAAAAAAAAATATATATATACATGTGTGGGTGTGTATGCATGTATAGAAAAGTTTCTTTCATATATATGCATGTGGGTGTATGGGTAGCCTGAACAAAAGGAGAGAGAGAGAAGGTCCATCCAATCGTAGCCATGGAGCATCAAATAATGGTGTTTTTAGCATCACAGACAACTGGCTTAGAAGGCAGCCATTCGCTTCACAGCAAGTCGTATAGGGCGTACACAGTTATTTACTTGCATATAAACTAGCATCGCTATGCCTCAAGCGCGCGCACACATTGTATCGTATATATATATATATATATATATATATATATGATACACACAGACCGTGCATGGAACAAGGAACTCTTCTGGGATAATTAAATCCACTATAGTCCGAAGAAGTAATGGTAAATGACAAATACCATAGTTTTTCTTTTTCATGATGCTAGCCCGACGCGGGCAACGGGTCACTCGCAAAGAGGTCCCATAAATATAGCTTCCCTCACCAGTTATCTGCAAAGCAGACAGGATCCAGCTTTGGGACATGGATCTAGGGTTTAAAGCAGCCTTTCATGGCTTTCATTTCCATTGATGTTTGTTTCAAAGGTGTAAATAAAACACAGCTACAGCGTTCTGACTATTGAATATATATTGAAATACAAAACATGTATAAGGTTGAAACATATTCTGCTCGATTTTTTAGTTCATTCAGAACAAAAATTAAATGACTTATAAGGACAAATTTGCTCGAATTTTTAGTTTATTCACAACAAAAATTAAATGACTTATAATGACACATTAATCAACAATATAATTCCCTTCCTTTTCTTCACCTCCTCCACCTGTAGAAAAGTTTTTTTATGCCACGTTCGAAGAAATCCCTTGGTTTCGAGTTAAAAAAGCGATAACTTCGTTTTCGATAGCTTCCCCGGATTGTAACTTTTGTCCATCTAGGTGGTGTTGCAGACTTCTGAATAAATGGTAGTCTGAAAGTGCGATGTCCGGAGAATAAGGTGGATGAGGCATTTTTTCCCAACCAAATGTCTCCAATTGGGCAGGGGTGATTCGAGCAGTGTGAAGGTGCGCGTTATCTTGGTGGAATAGAACACCTTTGCGATTAATTAATGCAGGACATTTTTCTTGTAATGCCATCTTCAATCGTTGGAGTTGTTGGCAGTAGACTTCAGCTGTGATTGTTTGATTATCTGGCAGAAGCTCAAAATGAATAATTCCTTGCATATCCCACCAAACGCATAGCAAAATTTTCTTTGGATGGGGTCCATTCCTTCGCTGAGGTTCAGGTTCTGTTTCACGGCTAAGCCAATAATTTCGACGCTTGATATTGTTATAGAGGACCCATTTTTCATCCCCAGTGACGATGGAACTCATACATCACATGTTGAATATGCTCTTTCGTGGGCTCCATGTTTTTTCAATTACTGTAATATCGTAGGGGTGGCGTTGTAACTGTATGAAAAACACCAAAGAAAATATTCATTAGCCTAATCCTACACTAGCCTAAGTCATTCTGTATCGTGATAAAACATGTGCGAACCTGTCGCGGCGTGTATTTTGCAACATTCCTAAAACTATTTCATATTATCTTGAGGTGATTCTATCATATTATCTATCGTCCGTTTTCTAATCGAGCAGAATTTATGTTACAACCTTATATATATATATATATATATATATATATATATATATACATTAGGTGCAAAAGCAGCGATAATACGAATCATATATAGTTACATAAAAAAATATCACAGCAGTATAGGAGAATTGCATTAGACGCAAAAACAGGAATAATTGGTGTTATTTAACATATGTATATAATTATGTATCAAAAATAATAGAGCTAGTACAGAAGAATTCTATATTCAACAAAGTACACAACACAAGTTTATATATATAATATATATATATATATATATATATATATATATATATACGCGTTAATAATGGAAATACATGGATTAAGGTGGGTTTCTGCCACGCTTAAATTATATATATATATATATATATATATATATATATACGCATCAGCACAAAAAATAATACAGTTAGTACAGAAGATTTTTATATACAAGAAAATACACGTTTAATACATATACGCGTCAAAAATGGAAATACATATTTTACGTTCTACTATGCCTAAATAAAACAGTGAACTCGTATGTGATCGAGTTCACACTTACATCCTCATGCTCTGGGCTACACAATAAATGCGATTTAACATTAATTCACCACTCAAAGTATGCGGGTATCTATATTCAATATAAGGTGTTTTCAACTGTTTTAACACTATTTTTGTACCCACTTTACAATTGGGAGTCAAACTATCACGCTCTTTAAACGTGGATAGAATACAATCAAAAGCACGAACAAAGGGTTTATAAACAATTATTTCCAAACGGGTGTTTATTCTTTCCCCGGTAATTCAATTACGTTTCTAAATCGTGCCGACAACTGTGTCTTATATAAAGAAATAATTCTTCAGGGTGAACAGTGAAGGTGAGTTGAGCCCTATACCATTCTAGTTCTTTGTACCAAACCATTCTCACCTTGTTCATCCCTACACTTGGTAAAATCATCGAGCAGGACGGTGTACGCGTATTCAAGCACCGTGTCAAAATAACGCATATCAGCAGCACAGGCGTCTAATATAGGTTTCAGTTTACGGAAGCCAACGACTTCAAACATTCCGTCGAGAATGAAACGGCTTCTTGTGGGGATAAGGGTGTTATTGGCAGCATCATTCTTCCACGTCAATCGTATATCAAAGAAGGGTTGTTTTGTATCACGATTTACGCAGAGCGTACAAATAACGGTTTATGAGGGTGCATCGCTAATGTGCCCCACTTCTCAACCAACACGAAGATTCTATTTATCTCTTCAACAATTAAATAAATAACATTGCGTCTTTGAATGTCTACATTTCGTTTCAAGTACATAATTAACAGCACCGGTATTACGCCTTATTACACGCACCGACTTCAACACGGACACGTCGTATACTTCACTGAGGATGCTGCTCAACGGAAGCTCCATCTTTTAATAGTTTTTTGTTGATCCTGCAGGTGAGAACGTCCAGTCAGGTCAAGCTCTGAGGCGACTATGAGCTCCCACACCACCGCAATGCTTGTCTTCTTTTGCTCGTGAGCAAGTCAATTGGACTCCTCCAAAAGCAACCCTTTCCTTAAAAGTGCACGGGGCGAATCTTTCTCCTGTTCTTCTCCACACTCTTTCCCGTCCATCGGATGTTCGAAGATTAACACTTTCGCATTCCAATGACCGCAAATTGTGTAAAAAAAATTTTTGCGTAAATGTTCCGATGACGCATTTTGCGTCATTTGGTAAAAAAGAAAAATCTTCTAAAGTCGTCATGTTTTGAAGCAATTTCTGTCATTTCAAGATCGAGTTATATTTTAGGATGTGTATTTACGTATGACAACAAAGGGGCAAAGACTCAGTGTTTATTTGGACAGTGTAGGGGGGAAGATATGTTGCTCATACGATTTTTAGGTTTAGCAGCTGTATTTTGCATGTCGTATTCTTTTAGAGTGTTAGCGTTAAATAGTTTTATTACAATTATCCAGAAATGCAAGAAACAATTCCATCATCTCCTTTAAGTTTTATTCAACTTTTTGTAACAAGAGAGTTATTAGAATATGTTAGAATATTTGTTTACAAAGTTATAATAAATTTCATAAAATTAATTGGTTTGTTTATTTGCCTCTCATAAGTTTTTATGATTCATTATCGATATCATGCAGTTTTCATTAAAGAAATGTACAGTTGTAGTTATAAAACAATACAGTAAAATTAAATATAAAATTATTCAGACTGTCAACATGATCAGAGCAGAAACCAATGTGCGAAGCGAACTGCTTGCAAGCCTAGAACGGTTAGGGGATAGGAAATAGGCACTTGCGCGGAAGCGAAAGTGTTAAATCTTGATTCGTCCGTGAACAATACTCGTCGCCATTGAACCATAGTCCATTTGATATGCACACGAGCGAAAGCAAGACGAGCATTGCGGTGGTGTGGGAGCAATTCCGGGCCCATTGCTGGACGTCTAGCATGTAAGCCACTTTCCATAAGTCTCCTTCTAACGGTTCGCTCCGATACACTGACATCTCGAGACCTTTCCAGCTCATTGCGGACGTTTGTGGCAGTCAAGTGACGATCTCGCAAAACAATCAAGACGATGAAACGATCGTCACGGACAGATGTGCAGCGCGATCTTCCAGATCCTGGTCTTCGGGTGTACTCTCCTGTCTCCCAAAACGTTGGTAGACACGTTGAACCGTTGTTCTTGGAATTCCTAGCAGCACATCGGCGACGTAATGCTGGTTCCACCATCTTCAATTAGGGCGACGACTCTTGCAACGTTCACGGCACTCAAAGCCATTGTAAATGTCCAATTCTGAAACCCAAAAGAATTAGAAGTCTACCTGTTACTAAACGCAAACGCCTACTCCCACTAGTGGAAGAAAAAAGTGGCAATAGCAGTCTAAAAGCAACTGAATGTCAGACTGTCGAATTCTTAAAAGAAGTCGAAAATTCGTTACAGCTAGTGTGTTCGCAGCTGACGTTAGTTTGTCTCGTTATTTGGTTACCTCATAGACTATATTTTCGAATTTTAAAACTTTCATAAACAGAAGCTTGCCCACTTTTTTGCTTTTCGCGATATTCCAAGTTGGCCGACTTTTCTGCAGCTCAGTGTATATATGCGTGTATTTATTTTTGAAGTTAATTGCTCACCGACTTTTTATATATTGTGAAACACAGGATCCGTCCAAAAATAGGATATTTTTGTATAAAAAATGAATGTTAGCCCTTAAATTAAAATCTAGTTTTATTATAAAATTATATTAATATTTTTTGTAATAAGATTTGAAGATATATTTGTATATTAAGGCAAAAATTTTGTTTTTGCTTTAAATTTGGTTTACCGTTTTACAGTTTTTGTTTTAAAGAGCATCAAGCCGGCAGTACATGGCCTCGTGGTGGTTTTCTGCCACGAGAAGTTCAATAGCTTTGACTCTTGGCTGTGTCGTTTTTTGAGACCTTACTGCTCTATTATGGCATCATAAATGTATTTTAATACGTTAATGGGAAGATTAATAGCTTTGACTATTGTCTGTGTCGTATTTTGAGACCATATTGGTCTATCAGGTGTTGGTAAGTAAGATCTGGTTGGTAAGTAAAAGACGTAGGTAAGTCGGCTATGAAATACTGTTACTGACAAACGTACATGCATACACACCCACATACATACATTTCATATACTTTTGTGGGCCTGAGCCGCCTTAGGTTAGGATACCCCTTGGAGTTCACATACAAATCATATATATAAAAGAAACTTTTCTATATATGCATACACACCCACATACATATATATATATATATATATTTTTGTGGGCCTCAGCAGCTAGGTCAGGTTACACCTTGGAGTTCACATATATATATATATATAATTTGGGGGTGAGGCTGAAGGGGGTCAAAAACACTCTCATCATGTTGCATGCAATGTTACAATACTGCAAGTGCAATGTTGCATTGCAATTGAACTCTAACGTTTTGCTGTAATACTACTGGATGCTATCGTCTTTCGAAAGAAATGAAGAGAATACATTTTTAAGGTACTTGTATTTCTAAATATATAATATTATACTGTATTTAATGTGTAATTCATAATACTGAGATTAATATATATATAGATATATATTTAGGAGAAATCCAATGACAAGGAGAAATGTAAATGCCATGAAAAGTCTTCTTTAATGCGCAACGTTTCGAGCAATACGCTCATCTTCAGGCTGTTTAATAACAATGTGAAATTAAAATCAATATTGAATGAAAAACAAAACAGAAAATTTCTATAACCTATTCGTAAAGACAAATTTTAAAAGACTGAGAAAAGAGGGTTAAATTCTAAGTTATACAGATTTACATATAAAAATTAAGAAGTTATTTTTAAATACATATAGTAAATGTGAAATTAATACACTGGAAAAATTAACAATAGTACACTGGAATAATGGAACTAGCTACCTTACACAGCAGTATCCGAGGCTGACTAATTTGAGCAGAGACAGGAACGGGAAACACGAGAGATGGCGAGGGCGATTGGGGAAGGAGGGATTATAAGGAATTGGGGAAGGAGGAGGGATCATAGCAAATTGAGAGGGACGGCCGATGAGTCAACATTCAGACTAGGGGACAATGCTTTAATGAAAAGGGATTCTAAAATTCTTAGTGAGTTGGGACAAGTATTACAACCAAGAATTTTAAAATTGTCTAAAGTGACATCAATTTTACATTTAATGCTGTGTTCACGAATACTCGAGGCTTCTTTAAATGTAAAATTGATGTCACTTTAGACAATTTTAAAATTCTTGGTTGTAATACTTGTCCCAACTCACTAAGAATTTTAGAATCCCTTTTCATTAAAGCATTGTCCCCTAGTCTGACTGTTGACTCATCGGCCGTCCCTCTCAATTTGCTATGATCCCTCCTCCTTCCCCAATTCCTTATAATCCCTCCTTCCCCAATCGCCCTCGCCATCTCTCGTGTTTCCCGTTCCTGTCTCTGCTCAAATTAGTCAGCTTCGGATACTGCTGTGTAAGGTAGCTAGTTCCATTATTCCAGTGTACTATTGTTAATTTTTCCAGTGTATTAATTTCACATTTACTATATGTATTTAAAAATAACTTCTTAATTTTTATATGTAAATCTGTATAACTTAGAATTTAACCCTCTTTTCTCAGTCTTTTAAAATTTGTCTTTACGAATAGGTTATAGAAATTTTCTGTTTTGTTTTTCATTCAATATTGATTTTAATTTCACATTGTTATTAAACAGCCTGAAGATGAGCGTATTGCTCGAAACGTTGCGCATTAAAGAAGACTTTTCATGGCATTTACATTTCTCCTTGTCATTGGATTTCTCCTAAATATTAAATTGAAGCTCTGTAGAAGCAACCCGCATGATTATATAGATATATATATATATATATAACCTTGGTTTGGTTTTAACCTTGGTTTTGCTTATGCCCGAAATGTTCATTCTGACGAAGGTCAAGCTTGTCGCTCCACCTTAGACCTACAGTTTAAAGTGGAATCCGAACCACGCCCCACCAGCAACCCAGCGTCTTAACCACTAGCCTACCCAGTGTACCCATTTATCTACCAACCAATTTCTTTATTGTGCGGAAGGATGAACAGCTGGGTTTTGCTGCGCGCCGTCTGCCTGCCGTCACCGGGTCTCGATCCCGGGGCAGATGGATTCGTAGTCAGCGACGCTAACCACTACACCACCAAGGCGCATTTAAAAGGTTTAAAAGGATCATATATATATATATATATGCAAAGAACGACGATTGTTAGAAGAGTGTCCGCACGAGAGGGGGAGAGAAAACGAGCAATGAAAAATGAGGCACCTCCCAGGAATCGAACCCGGGATCATCCGATTGCCGATCAGATATGCTAACCGTTAAACCAAGAGCCACCCTAAATCGGAACTCGTAATTCTCCTACGTACGAGCGGAATCGAATGCCCTTTGAGGGGGCACCATCTCATGCCGTGTGCATATATATATATATATATATATATATACACATCTTTTAACTGCAAACGACACACACAGGGTTCAATTATTAATATTATTAATAATTGAACCCTGTGTGTGTCGTTTGCAGTTAAAAGATGTGTATATATATATATATATATATATATATATATATATATATACAGGGCGTCCCAAAAAAATGTATACACAATTTAAATACTTATAAAGGCAGTGTTTATTAAAATACATTTCATTTTCAAAATGTAATAGAATCTACAGACATTATTTAATTGTTTTGTCAACGCCTGTTTTCAAACTGACGTCCGTTCTGGTCCAGGCACTGCTGATAACGCGAAGCAATGGAATCGCAAACATCACGAAACATTTCGTTTGGTATTTGTGTGCATTCTCGTTCAATGGCTGCTCTCAATTCAGCGACTGTTGCAGGTTTTATAGCGTAGACTTTGTCTTTTAAGTATCCCCATAAAAAAAGTCTAGTGGTGTGAGGTCTGGTGAACGCGGAGGGTATTCTACGAAACCCCTTCGTCCAATCCACATCCACATCGTGCCAAGTACCACTCGCAATACTCCACTCTTCGGTCCGGATCATCTTCATTAATAGCATGGACTAATCTTGGAATGTAACTTTTCCATTGACAGCGCTTCAAAATGCGTTGGACAGACGATTCTGAAATTCCTACCTCACGACTCGCTTGCCGCACAGATTTTCTTGGACTTTGGTGATACGTTTCCAGTACTCTTTCTTGCTTTGTGGGGCTTGTCGATGTCCGTGGTCTTCCTGAACGCTTCTTGTGGACATTCTGAACAGTTCCATCGGCTTCAAACTTATCTCTAATTCGAGTGATGGTAAGTCGCGTTGGTGGATCTGTTTGAAACTCCCTCCTAAACTGTCTTTGCACTTCAACTGCGTTTTCACACTTCCAGTAGCATTTTAGAATGAATTTCCTTTGTTCAAAGCTTAGTCTGACTGCCATTATTAATTCTAATGGGTTTAACTTGGAAAGAAAGAAACATCAATTGAGCTATCAGCTGTTAAAGTGTGTATACATTTTTTTGGGACGCCCTGTATATTATATATATATATATATATATATATATATATATCTTTTAACTGCAAACGACACACACAGGGTTCGATTATTAATATTTTTAGATTTTATTTTTATTCCCCCTCTTTCCGGGCCCCCTAGAGGTCAAGGCCCTGGGAATTTAACCCGGCTTCCCCGCCCTCTCGGCGGCCCTGCAAGTTGGAGATAAGCTCAACATTTCCGATTTATTTCTAACCTCTCATCCTTCTTCTTATTCTGTGAAACTTTTCTCTTCGTTGGGCTCCTCGTACCACAATCTTATATCTGTTTTCTCTCCTATCTCTGCAATTCGGCCTTTGAATCCTCCCAAAAGGAGGATTGCCTTTGGCAATTTGGCGCCGCTGATTGGGAAGCCGTCAGGCAGTACTTCAATAATTTCCCCATGTGTGCAGTGCGCATGACGGAGGTGATTCTGTCGGGCATGGAGGCGTACATTCCATATTCTATTCCTATTACTAATTCAAAAAATTTTGTTTAACTTTACTTGTTCTAATGTTATCCACAACAAAGAGGAGCCTTTCAGAAGGTACCGTCGCCATTCAACTCCTGACACGTATTCAGCTTATATTTCTGCCCGAAATCATGCAAAATTTATTCTTCGACTCGCCAAAAATTCCTTAATCCTACAAAAATGTCAAAACCTATCCAATTCTAATTATTCTCGCTCTCTCTGGCATCTAGTTAAGAACCTCTTCACCAACTTTACTTCCTGTTCTTTCCCTCCTCTTTTTCATTCCGACGGCTCAGTTGCCATTTCTTCTTATAAAGCATTCACCCTTCGATCAAACTTTAGCCTACAACTCAACTCTGGACGATTTCGGTGCTGTTCCTCCATCTCCTCCCCCCTCTGATTTTATTACGTCTGGAATTAGAATCTCTTCCAGAGATGTTTATTCTGCCTTATCTGGGCTCAACTCTAGGAAGGCGTATGGTCCTGATGGTATTCCTCCTGTTCTTCTTAAGAACTGTGCTTCTTTGCTGACACCCTGCCTTGACAAACTCTTTCGTCTTTGTCTTTCATCTGGTAGTTTTCGTTCCTGCTGGAAGTTCGCTTTCATTCAGCTTGTCCCAAAGAAGGGTGACCGTTCTCAACCCTCCAACTATCGTCCAGTTGCTTTCATTTCTTGCCTTTCTAAAGATTTTGAATCTATCCTTAATAGGAAGAGTCATAAACAGCTCTCTTCTAAAATCTTCTTACAGATGGTCAGTATGGGTTCCGCAAGGGACGCTCTACTGGCGATTTTCGTCCATATCTCTCTGATTCTTGGTCATCCCCCTGTTGAGTTTTTGGTGAAGTTTTAGCTATTGAGGTTGACATATAAAAAGTTTTGATGGTGTTCTCCACAAATCTTTAATTTCGAAACTGCCCTCCTTCGGTTTCTGTGCTTCTATCTGTGTCTTCATCTCTAATGTCCCTTCTGGCCAATCTATAGCTGCGGTTGTAGATGACCACTCTTCTTTTCCTAAAGCTATCAACAGTGGTGTTTCAATGCCTCAAAAACTCTGTTCTTCCATCTGTCTACTCGTCACAATCTTCCATATGACTATCCCCTTACCTTCAAACACACAACTCAATCCTTCTTCTTCTCTTAACATTGTTGGCGTTTCCTTTTCTCGTGATCTTTCCTAGAAAGATCACATATATTCTCTTTCCAAAGCAGCTTCTAAGAGGTTAGATGAGCTGTATCGCCTCCGCGGTTTCTTCACCACTACTCAGTTGCTGTCTCTATACAGGGCTCTTGTTCGCCCCTGTATGGAGTATGCTTCTTGTGTGTGGGGTGGCTGAACCCCACATAGCCGTACTCGAATGGGTGCAATCAAAGGCTTTTCGTCTTATCAATTACCCCCTATTACTGACTGTCTTCAATCTCTCTCTCTTCGACGCAATGTTGCTTCATTCTCTCTATGCTGAACTCTCTAACTGCATGCCTACTCCCTTAAGGAGAGCCCGTAGCACCAGACTTTCTACACTTTCTGATTCCTTTTCTGTCCAACACTCTAACGCAAGGGTTAAGTGGTATTTTCAATCTTTCATCTACTCATTCGGTGAACTATAGAACAATCTTCCTCAATCCATCTTTCTTTCTCTCTGTTAGAAAATCTAGAAGAGGAAGAACCATTGTTGTCCCAAGGCGATATGATGACTAAGCTGATTGATGCAGCATAGCTTGTATATATTAAGTTAAGGTGTATATATATCCATCTCATAATTGTAAGGTTAGTGAAAAATTCACTTAATTTAGAGCTAGCATTTTTGGGCTCTTGTGGCATCATTGTTTGGGCACTCTTGTGGCATCATTTTTTAGGGCGCTGCGCGTCTTTTCTACTCGTTTGCGGAATGCCGTACTTACATGGTGTGGTTTTATAGAGAGCTCTCTTGCAATTCAGTTTGGTTGTTTAGATACAAGATTGTTGCATCGTGCATTAGTGCAGGTTGTGTTGTTGCAAGGTTTAGAAAGAAGACCATAAATAGTGCCCCTTTTGTTTTTATCTTAAATTCATGCGACTGAGGCCTAAGGTAGGCCCACATCGAGTCAGCAACCCTGAGGTAGGACCTAATAGGACCTCAAGTCCGTAAGTTTTTAATTTTAGCTTAACTTGGGCTGTAGGTTGAACTGGCCCTTCAGAGCTTGGCCGTTCACGGCTCAGCTGGGATTTTGAACCCAATAACTAAATAAATAACATGGTCCTTCAGAACCGGATTGTAGCCCAAGACTGAGTCAGTGACTATTTTTCGGCAAAGTTCTGATTGTGCAAATTGTAGCCCAAGTTAGGCCTAGACGGGTTGAGCATAATTGAGTTAAGGTTCCAGGGTAGAAAGTTTGGTCGCCCAATTGCGAAACTTGGCCACTCGTCTGTCGTTGTTTTTGGCCTAAATTTTTACCGGTTTGGTTAATTTTGGTTTATTATTGAATTAAGGTCCCAGGGTAGAAAGTTTGGTCGCCCAATTGCGAAACTTGGCCACTTGTCTGTCGTTGTTTTTGGCCTACATTTTTACCGGTTTGGTTAATTTTGGTTTATTATTCGTAGGCGAAGGTTGCAGACTTCGGTGCGCCAGTTACTTGGGTGGAAAATTTGGTATTCCATACTGGTGGTTGGTCAGTACCCCACCCAGCAATTCAGTTTATTTGAAAAAAGAAAAATTTGCGTTTGATCAGTTTGGTTAAGTATTTTTGCCAATTCAGCTTATTTGGTATTGAGCCCAATTGTTGTTTGCATTGAAGATGAGTGCAGCTGAATTGAACAAGTTTAAAAAAAGGAGAAGCACCTACAAAGGTCTAATTACAAAGGTCATTGCCACTATAGATTCTGCCATAGAGCAAGAGGATTTAAGCTTAGTGACTGCGCAGCTTTCCATATTAGAAACTAAAAAGGTTGCTCTAAGTGAAGTAAATGTTAAAATTGAGGCTCTTATAGAAGAGGATGAAATAGAAAATAACATAATTTACTTTGAAGAGATTATTGATGATATAATTAAAGTAGGCCACTGAGCAAAGGAGTTTAGCAGCTCAGTACAGTTAGAGACCAGGTCTAATAATGAAACACAACCCTCAACAAATGGTGTTTGTGAAGTTAAGGTTAACAGATCTGCAGTTCAATTACCGAGGCTTGTACTCAAAACATTTTCTGGGAGTATTCAGGAATGGCAAGGATGGCAGCAGTTTTCAATCAGCCGTTTCATTCTAGTCAAGTGTTAGGTGCAGTGGAGAGTTTATTATTTGCAGTCCCTCTTGGAAGGGATGCAGCAAGACAATAGCAGGATTAGCATTAACAGAGGCTAATTATACTGTGCTTTGGGATATATTAAGAACGGTTTGGTATGCCAGAGATCTTAATTAAAAGCCACCTCCGTGAACTTTTAGCTATACCTCTGTTAATAATCCCATAGTGTCAGGAGTTTACGGCAGTTATATGATGAATTTTGAAGTTAGAACTAGGTCCCTGGACAACTTGGGTGTAGGAATGGAAAGGTATGGTTATAATGTTGGTTCTATACTAGATCTAAATTGCCTAGCTCAATTTTGCTTGAATTAAGTAGGGGACACTCTACAGAACATGTGTACATCCCCCTTCAGCAGATGTTAAGTCTTTTAGGCACAGAATTAGCAAGACGAGAGGGAATTGAGTTTCCACAGTGGGATGTTAAACAAGGGGACAAAGGCAGGCACAGCACCAAGGTTTCTACAAAAAGGAATAGCCCAGGTACAGTGTCAGCTCTACATGCATCCTCTGAGAATAAATTAAAGGGAATCAAGGAATGCATATTTTGCGAAGGCAACCACAAGTCATATAAATGTGAGGTGGCTGAGACTTTACCTTTTGAGGAGAGGAAGGACAGGGTAACTAAGTCCACAGCATGTTTTAAATGTTTTTTGAAAGGTCACAGAGCAAGGTTTGTAAGTTTAAAATTTTGTGCAAAAAATGCCATGGCAGGCATCAGCCATTATTGTGTGAAAACACTCCTAGTAGGCCTACCCCAGAAGTAGAGACATCAGTGGCACATGCCACTGCTATGAAAGGGAGTAAAAGTAAAGGGGGATTATTGCAAACAGCTGCAGCCTTATTAATTGGGAATGATGGAGAAGCTACTGTAAGAGTGTTGTTTGATAGTGGTAGCCAGTGTAGCTTTATTAAGACCAGAATTTCCAGAAAATTGAAGTTTAAAGAACTGAAGTGGGAAAATTTAAGAATTTCTGGGTTTGGGGGTTCCGTTCAAAACCGAACCAAATTTAAGAAGGTAGAAGTTCTGGTTAAGGGGTTGTTACCACAAAGTCCCACTGTGAAGGTCCAAGCTGTAGAGATTGAGGAACTTTGTGCTCCAGTCACTACTTGTTTAGATATGGCATGTGTCCAAGAATTGCAAGTTAAAGGAATTAATTTGGGCAATAATAAGTTTGAAGGAACAGAAGATATTAGTCTTTTGGTTAGAGCTGACTATTATTGGGACTTCATCACTGGTAATATTGTCCGCACATCTCGAGGCCCGGTAGCTATTGAAAGTAAGCTAGGCTGGATGCTACATGGTAGCTATTGCAATGAAATGGAAGTTAAGGCTCTTTTTGTTAAAATTGAGGAGAACAGCCATGGTTTGGAAAGGCATTTGAAAGCGTTTTGGGAACTTGAATCCATTGGCATAAAGGACAAACAGGCAAGTACAGTGAACAATGATGTTTTAGAGCAATTTGAAAAAGGGATTGGGTTTAGAGATGGTTGCTATGAAGTTGGCCTCCCTTGGAAGGATTCTTGCAAACCCAGTTCAAACCTTCAGCTAGCTAATCGGAGGTTGGAGACTTCATTGTACAGGCTAAGAAAAAATGAGTTGTTAATTGAATACAATGAGGCCATCCTAAGCTATGTAAGGGAGGGCTATGCTGAAAGGGTGCAAGGTGAGCTGGTGAGCCAGGAGGCACATTATCTGCCACACCATGCAGTGGTACGGCGAGACAAAACTACCACCAAACTGAGGGTAGTTTTTGATGGCTCAGCCAAGGACAAAGGTGGTGTGTCCTTGAATGACTGTTTGGATACTGGGCCAAATTTAAATGCAGATTTATTTTCCTTGTTACTGAGATTCAGGTTTGGTAGAGTAGCATTGACTGCAGATGTGAAGCAAGCCTTTTTGCGGATAAAGTTAAAACCAGAGGACAGAGATGCAGTAAGATATCTGTGGGTGGATACGAAAGACTTGTTGGAAAATGAACCTAAGGTTCAAGCATATAGAATGAAGTCAGTGTTGTTTGGCCTCAGATCTAGTCCATTTCTGTTGGCAGCTACTATGCAGTACCATTTTAAGAAATATTCTGAAGTCTATCCTAACACTATTGAACACATAAGGAAAATTTTTATGTTGATGATTTGCTGTGTTCCGTGGATAATACAGAAATGGCTAAACAGATATTCATGGAGGCTAGAGCTATAATGAGGGAGGCTGGCATGGAGCTTAGAAAATGGCAGACCAATCATTCTCAATTACAAGAGTTTATGAGTCAGTCCTGTGTAGTACCTGATGCAGCAGAAAGTATTGAGGATTCTGGTATTAAGGAGTTGTGGGCAATAGACGCAAAAGTGCTAGGCATTGTTTGGCAGCAAGGAGATGATTTGTTTACCTTCAATGGGAAATCTTCAGTAGAGCTGGCTGAGAATGAGACAAGGTGGACAAAACGTACAGCTCTTAGTTTGGCTTCAAAGGTCTTTGATCCTCTTGGATTCCTGGCTCCATTTGTGATAAAGTAAAAAATTTGGTTTCAGAGCCTCTGGGAAATTGGACTTGGTTGGGACCAAGAGTTACCTGATCATATGGTGGTAAGGTGGAAATATTGGTTCAAAGAATTGGCACATCTTGGAGACATTGAAATCCCAAGATGGTACTTTGGAGAGTTGAACAATAGTCCAGACAATTTAGAGCTGCACATCTTTTGTGATGCAAGTGAGGAAGCCTATGCAACTTGTATTTATATAAGAGGCACATTGCAAGAGGAAGTAAGTTGCAGGTTGGTTGCTGCAAAGGGCAGAGTAGCACCTTTGAAAAGGCTTTCTGTTCCAAGGTTGGAATTGATGGGTGCAGTTATTGCTAGTCGGCTTGCAGTTACAGTGCAAATGTCTTTGGCCCTCTATGAAATTCCAAGCTATTATTGGACAGACTCCACTATAGTTTGGCACTGGTTAAGAAGCCAGGCAAAGAAATGGAAACCATTTGTTGCCAATAGGGTGGAGGAAATTCAAGCGCACACAGATCCCAAGCAATGGAAGCATTGTCCAGGCATCCAAAACCCCACTGATTTACCAACACGAGGAATTTCAGTGAAAGATCTTGCACAGTCAAGTTTGTGGTGGAATGGGCCAGAGTGGCTAAAACGTGGAAGTGAAAACTGGCCTTCTAATCAGCCTATTGTAGGAGAATGCCAGGCTGAAGAAGCATGGGTGAGTGAGGTGAGAAAATGCACTGTGAACAGTTGTCAAGTTATGCAGCAGGACCCCATATTGAGGCTTGAGGATATTAGCAGTCTGAAAAGGTTGTTAAGAGTGACAACATGGGTATATAGATTTACCAACAATATTAAGGGAGAAACAAAAAGAGAAGGAATTCTGAACAGTAAGGAGATTCAGCAAGCCAGGAAATACTGGGTGGTATATGTGCAGAAGGAAAAATTTGGTGAAGAGAGGGAATTGCTCACCAGCCGTCCATTACAGGTTCTACCAACACATTCTGCTCTCAAGGGTTTGGATGTGTTTTTGGATCAGGATTTATTGAGAGTAGGAGGTAGACTACAGTTTTCTGGGCTTCCAGAGGAGAAAAGACATCCAATTTTGCTACCCTCTGGGGGGCACTTTGTGGACCTTTTGATCCTGAATACTCATCATAAGCTGTTACATGCTGGAGTTAGAGAAGTGATAATAGAGATCAGACAACAGTTTTGGATTCCCAAAATTAGACAAGTAGTAAAAAAGGTCTTGCATAAATGTGTGGTTTGCAAGCGTTGGAGTGCAAAGCCTTATTATGAAAAGGTGGCTCCACTTCCAAGAGAACGGTGTGTCTATACTGCCCCATTTGATGTAGAGGGAGTAGACTTCGCAGGTCCAGTCTATGTGTATGAGCAAGGGGAGTCTAACAAAGGTTATATATGTCTTTTCACATGTGCTACCACCAGAGCAATCCATTTGGAGTTGGTAAGCAACTTAAGTAGTGATGTATTTCTTTTGGCCTTTAAAAGGTTTGTGAACAGAAGGGGTTTCCCAAATAAAATCATATCGGATAATGCAAAAACCTTCAAAAAGGCTGCAAAGGAACTCCAAGAAGTTTGGTCCTTGCTAAAAGAGGAAGGATTCCAATCCTACCTTTCACACCAAGGGGTACAGTGGGAGTTTACAGTATTGTTGAAAGAGCACCATGGTGGGGAGGATTTTGGGAAAGGCTAGTGAGAAGTGTAAAGTGTCCATTAAAGAAACTTTTAGCTAATGCTCATTTCAGCAAAGAAGAATTCTGCACTGTTTTATGTGAAGTAGAAGCAATGGTGAACAGTAGGCCTATCACTTTTGTTTATAACAGTATGCAGGATGCAGAGCCATTGACACCAAATGATTTTCTTTGTGGTAAACGATTAACATCAAGCCCCAGTGTGCCAGAAGACTTGCAGCCTATCCAGAGCACTCAAGCAGAGTTAACCAGACGGTTCAGGTACCTTGAAGAGCTACAAGATCAGTTATGGAAGAGGTGGCAGATGGAATACTTGCCAGAACTCAATTATTACCCATCAGGCAAGGTAAAGGGCTCCAATGCAAATTGTATCAAGGTGGGAGAAGTGGTAATGATTGGGGATGAAAGACCAAGGCAATGCTGGAAGCTTGGCATAATTGAAGAGTTGTTTGTTGGCAAAGACAATTTAGACTGGTAAAGACTTTAGGAGGAAAGTTAAAGAGACCTATACAAAAACTCTATGCTTTAGAAATCAGCAAAAACACAGACAGTCAAGATGAAACATTTGAGTTACAGCCTCATGGAGAAGGCTTGGCTAACCTTGCAGAAGGTAATGACAACAATGCCTCTTCGGTGGGGAGTGTTAGAAAATCTAGAAGAGGAAGAACCATTGTTGTCCCAAGGCGATATGATGACTAAGCTGATTGATGCAGCATTGCTTGTATATATTAAGTTAAGGTGTATATATATCCATCTCATAATTGTAAGGTTAGTGAAAAATTCACTTAATTTGGAGCTAGCATTTTTGGGCTCTTGTGGCATCATTGTTTGGGCACTCTTGTGGCATCACTTTTTGGGGCGCTGCGCGTCTTTTCTACTCGTTTGTGGAATGCCGTACTTACAGGGTGTGGTCTTATAGACATTGAGAGCTCTCTTGCAATTCAGTTTGGTTGTTTAGATACAAGATTGTTGCATCGAATAGTGCAGGTTGTGTTGTTGTTGCAAGGTTTAGAAAGAAAACCATAAATAGTGCCCCTTATGTTTTTATCTTAAATTCATGCAACTAAGGCCTAAGGTAGGCCCACATCGAGTCAGCAACCTTGAGGTAGGACCTACTAGGACCTCAAGTCCGTAAGTTTTTAATTTTAGCTTAACTTGGGCTGTAGGTTGAACTGGCCCTTCAGAGCTTGGCCGTTCACGGCTCAGCTGGGATTTTGAACCCAATAACTAAATAAATAACACTGTCTATGACCTCCCATCTCTCAAACGTAGAGTGTCTAGGCAGCTCGAAACCCTGGACCTTGATTTTGGCTCTCTTCTTCTTCTATGAGGGCGGGGGCCACTTTTGTGGGCATTAAAGGTCATGGTCACAAACAGTTCAAAGGTCAAATGAAGGTCGGTGTCATTACTTTTGAACCACTAAACATAAACTGATGAAAGTACACACATTTCTGGATCTTCACAACATGATGAGTTATGAACAAGAATCAGATATTTGCATCAACGGTCGAAGTCACAGATATAAGTCAAATGTGAAATAGAGCGTTTTCCTGCCCGTGTCATAACTTTAGAACTAGTCAACATACATTGATGAAATTTCACATACATAAGACGATATATCGTGAGGAAGAACTAGGTCGTTGTATCGAAGGGAAAGACAAATAGAGGTCAAAGGTCAAGTGGAGGTCCGCGCCATAACTTTTGAACCACTCAACATAAATTGATGAAACCTCATACACATATGTGTAGGAGCATAACGGAAAATTCCTTTTCCTTGCCTCCCTCACATGCCTGTAAATCTCCAAACACGTGGGCAAGAACAGTTCACAAAGGAATGCTTATTTTACTTTGTTTCTCAAAAATGCCTGTCAAATCTTCGCGTCACCGGAGCTTATAAAAGTGCCAGTCCACTTCAGGTTAGACTCATTTGCCCTCTTCTCGCATCTTCACTTCATATCCCGCTCTCCGTTCCTTCGTAACCTAACGTCATTCGATCTCAGCCGGCTGCCGTCCTTCAAAACTCCCTTCAAGCATATACGAAGTTGATTATCTCTGTTGAGGCCTACTGCTATTTCATGCCTCCTCCGGAAGCAACCTCACTTCTGCAATATTCAATCGTTGTCAACCTTCTGGCCTTTCGCTCATCCACTTCGACCTGCGAACCTTCATTTCCTTTCAACGAGTATTTCGCCACCCAAACTGGCGTAGGCCCTTTCGTCTTCAGAGTTACCCTCATCGAAACCCATGTGTGTAAACCTCACATAGGCCACACGCTCATTGGGCCTACTGAGCTCTTCTTTCATCGTGCAAAACGGTTTTGTGTACACTACAAACTCAATATACTCTCAGCATAACCGAATAGGCTCTTTTCAAAATGTCCTCAATACCGTTGAAGCTAACTCACGCATTTACGACCGGACTTAGCCTATTCTGTTACTGTGACAATACCGTATTGTTATTACCTCAGTTGTTACTAACTTATTATTGTTGTGTTCAATACCGTATACCTCATTACCTTAATTATTGTTTCTTATCACTATTGTAGCAGTTAACTCTTATACTGTATAAAAATAATTTCTTATTCTCAAGAATCATTTCATTGCACAATTACCATATAAATAACGGGTCAATCCCAGAATAGGCACCTGATGTACCTCAATCCCAGATGAAGCACCTGCGTTCAACCTCAATCCCAGAATAGGCACCTTGCAAGGAATTAAATAAAAAAAACCTGTATATCAATAAGTACTTTAATATAGCCTATCATGATATGCTTGAGTTTTTGAATGTCGCATACTTTCCCGTCCCTGACCGTTACGAACGATTCAAAATGTAGA
Source organism: Bathynomus jamesi (assembly GCA_023014485.1). Classification (NCBI taxonomy): domain Eukaryota; kingdom Metazoa; phylum Arthropoda; class Malacostraca; order Isopoda; family Cirolanidae; genus Bathynomus; species Bathynomus jamesi. The sequence continues at coordinate 1,667,765 of JAJOZX010000035.1, read as the reverse complement.
AGATTCAAGAGGCTGATAAGGGATGTGATGCGTACGATAATTATCGTATATATATAAGATAATTTGAAATCTGTGTACGATGTACGATACTGTCTACAACCGTACGATAATTTTGGCCTATCGATCATATTTACCAAAAAGCATTGGAAAAAAGTCCTTTTGAACGTGCAATTGTCCTGAGTAAAAGGATTGTAGAGGTCTGGATAAAAGATTAGGAGGTTTCTAGAGGTTTTCTAGTCCAATTTGAGAGCCAGAGGTATCTAGCAACAATGCATCATCTGTGAGCTGGCCCGGCAGCGTGTAAGCAACATTCATTCTGCACAGGAGAGTAGGACAGAACTAAGGTGAGCTTGCTGCTTTTGTCATATTTCTAATATATTTCATAATACAGGGTGTTTCGAGTCGACCCTAGAAATATATATATATATATATATATTTAAAATATATTTAACTTCAAATACCAAATACCAAATACAAACTACAAATTCCATATTTCTAGGGTCGACTGAAACACCCTGTATATTAGAATATATGTCACATTTCTAATTCTAATATATATATATACGATAATTTCAAGTAAAATACGATAATTTTGGCATGCTTTGGGTTGGAGGACAGCACAACCCTGGCTGCCGTATTAAATATTCTCTCTGGCAGTATTTCTCAACCTACGAAGTGCTTAAGAAAAATTTAGCGTCATGGAAAAAGGTGAGTCACGACGAAATGTCATAACTTCGGGAGCTTATAGCTGAGGTCATTCCCAGTCAAAAATTTCACATGAACATAGGTCTGATTCTTAACGGTTATGGAGCTATGGATGTTTGAATTTCAAGCATGCGCATGCGTGGCTTTCGACTGAATTGACAGTTACTTACCGAACCGAACTAACTACGCAGTTGAGTGTTGTGTTTCACAGCGTGCAGTTGATGTTTTGTGCGTTCAGTATGCCTTTTACGTTTTCAAATGCCGAATATGCCGATATGGTGTATGTTTACAGATTTTGCGATGGAAATACTGCTGCTGCTGTCGCTGAATACCAGCGAATTTTTCCAAATCGAAGAATTCCCGATCGACGAGTGTTTAGCAACGTTTTCCGAAGATTGTGAAAGAGCGGTGCATTTTCTAGCGTTACGGTTATATCTGAGCGTCAGGTACAACAAGATGTGGCTGAACAAGAAAACATTGTTCAGATAGTACAGTGGAATCCTCATGTTAGTACGCGAAGGATTTCCACACGTCTTAGAGTTCCTCAAACGAGAGTGTGTAGAACGTTACACGAAGAAGGTGATCCATACCACGTACAGCGCTTTCAGCACCTCCAACCTGGGGATCCTGCCCAACGGCTCGAATTTTGTAATTGGCTCAATGCCGCTCGACAATTGCATCGATACATCTTGTTCCGTCATGAGGCTCAATTTACCCGCGACGGTGTCAACAACTCTCGCAATTCACATGTGTCTTTTTTTATGCAGAAAGGAGCGAGCCAAGGGAAAAAATGCCTGCAAAAGCGCCCCTCCCATAGAAAAAGAAAGATGGGAGGTCATAGACAGGAGGAAAGATGGATTGAAGAAGATTGTTCCAGAGTTGACCGGTTGAGTAAATGAAAGACTGAAAATACCGATTAACCCTTGCATTAGAGAGTTGGACAGAAAAGGAATGAGAAAGTGTAGAAAGTCTGGTACTGCGTGCTCTCCTTAAAGGAGGAGGCATGCTGTTAGAGAGTTCAGAAGAGCAATGTCCGATATGATAGCGATAGTAAAGAGAGAGAGAGTGAGGCAACAGTGCGGCGAAGAGAGAGAGAGAGTGAGGCAACATTGCGGCGAAGAGAGAGAGAGAGATTAAAGACAATCAGTAAGAGGCGGGGAATTGATGAGACGAAAAGCCTTTGATTCCACGCGGGCAAGTACAGCTGTGTGGGTTGAACCACCCCACACATGAGAAGCATACTCCATACAGGGGCGAACAAGAACCCTGTACAGAGAGAGAAACAGGGTAGTGGTGAAGAAACCGCGGAGCCGGTACAGCACACTTAACCTCCTAGAAGTTGTTTTAGAAAGTGAGTATATGTGATCTTTCCAGGAAAGATCACGAAAAAAGGAATCACCAACAATGTTAAGAGAAGAGGAAGGATTGAGTTGTGTGTTGTTGAAAGTAAGGGGATAGTCGTGTGAAAGATTATGACGAGTAGACAGATGGAGGAACTGAGTTTTTGAGGCATTGAAAGCTACAAGGTTTTCTCTGCCCCAATCAGATATAGCAGAAAGATTAGAGGTCAGGTGTCCCATAGCCGTCCTACGCGAATCATGAAGCGACTGCTGTGAGGGACGCTTTGAAAATCGGGTGAAGAAGTGAAGAGTGAAATCATCGGCATAGGAGTGAATAGGACAGGGAGTACGAATTAAAAGATCATTAACAAATAAAAAGAAAAAAATGGGCGACAGAACAGAACCCTGAGGAACACCACTATTAATAGTTTGTGGAGAAGAACAGTGGCCATCAACAACTGCAGCTATATATCGGCCAGAAAGGAAATTAGAGTTGAAGGCAAAGATAGAAGGATAGAAACCGAAGGAGGGCAGTTTCGAAATTAAAGATTTGTGCCACTCTATCAAAAGTTTCGATATGTCTAACGCAACAGCAAAAGTTTCACCGAAATCCCGAAAGGAGGATGATCAAGAGTCAGGGAGATATGCAAGAAAATCGCCAGGAGAGCGTCCCTTGCAGAATCCATACTGACGATCTTAAAGAAGATTGTGAGAAGAAAGGTGTTTAAGAATCTTCTTGTTAAGGATAGATTTAAAAACTTTGGAAAGGCAATGAATCAAAGCAATTGAACGATAGTTGGAGGGTTATGAGTGGTCACCCTTCTTTGGGAGAGCTGAATGAACGCGAACTTCCAACAGGTAGGAAAAGTACCAGATGAAAGACAAAGACGAAAACGTTTGCCTAGGCAGGGTGTCAGCACAGAAGCACAGTTCTTAAGAAGAACAAAAGGAACACCATCAGGACCATACGCCTTCCTAGAGTTGAGCCCAGATAGGGAAGAATAAAAATCTTTGGAAGAGATTCCAATTCCAGACGTAATAAAATCAGAGGGAGGAGGAGATGAAGGAACAGCTCCGGAATCGTCCAGAGTTGAGTTGTAAGCTCAAGAAGACTTTATCTTTATAAGGAGAAGAGATGGCAACTGAGCCGTCGGAATGAAAAAGGAGGGAAAGAAGAGGAAGTAAAGTTGTTGAAGAGGTTCTTAGCTAGATGCCAGAAAAAGCGAGAAGAATTAGAATTGGATAGATTTTCCCATTTTTGTCGGATGTAGAAATTTTTGGCGAGTCGAAGAACAGATTTTGCACGATTCCGGGCAGAAATATAGGCTGAGTGAGAGTCAGGAGTTGGGTGGCGACGGTATCTTCTGAAAGCCTTCTCTCTGTTGCGGATAGCATTAGAACAAGTAAAGTTAAACCAAGGTTTTTTTGCATCAGTATTAGGAATAGAATATGGAACGTACGCCTCCATTCTTGAGAGAATCACCTCTGTGATGCGCGCTGCACACTCGGAAGGGCCCCGGCCACGGAAGCAGTAATCATTCCATGGGAAATCACAGAAGTACTGCCTAAGGGCCTCCCAATCAGCGGCGCCGAAGTGCAAAGCGCCTCCTCTTGGGAGGATTCAAAGGCCGATTTGGAGCGATAGGAGAGAAAACAGATATAAGAGTGTGATCGGAGGATCCCAACGGAGAGAAAAGTTTCACAGAGTAAGAAGAATGATGAGAGGTAAGAAATAAATCGAGAATGTTGGGCCTATCTCCAAGGCGATCGGGAATACGAGTAGAGTGATGTACAATCTGCTCCAGGTCATTTAGGATAGAAAAGTTGTAAGCTAGTTCACCAGGGATGTTAGTGAAATGGGAGGGAAGCCAAAGGTGGTGGTTAACATTGAAATCTCCTAAAATGGAGATTTCAGCAAAAGGAGAGCGGGAAAGAATGTATTCCACTTTGGGAGATATGCAAGAAAATCGCCAGGAGAGCGTCCCTTGCAGAATCCATACTGACGATCTTAAAGAAGATTGTGAGAAGAAAGGTGTTTAAGAATCTTCTTGTTTAGGATAGATTTAAAAACTTTGGAAAGGCAAGGAATCAAAGCAATTGAACGATAGTTGGAGGGTTAAGAGTGGTCACCCTTCTTTGGGAGAGCTGAATGAACGCGAACTTCCAACAGGTAGGAAAAGTACCAGATGAAAGACAAAGACGAAAACGTTTGCCTAGGCAGGGTGTCAGCACAGAAGCACAGTTCTTAAGAAGAACAAGAGGAACACCATCAGGACCATACGCCTTCCTAGAGTTGAGCCCAGATAGGGAAGAATAAACATCTTTGGAAGAGATTCCAATTCCAGACGTAATAAAATCAGAGGGAGGAGGAGATGAAGGAACAGCTCCGGAATCGTCCAGAGTTGAGTTGTAAGCTCAAGAAGACTTTATCTTTATAAGGAGAAGAGATGGCAACTGAGCCGTCGGAATGAAAAAGGAGGGAAAGAAGAGGAAGTAAAGTTGTTGAAGAGGTTCTTAGCTAGATGCCAGAAAAAGCGAGAAGAATTAGAATTGGATAGATTTTCCCATTTTTGTCGGATGTAGAAATTTTTGGCGAGTCGAAGAACAGATTTTGCACGATTCCGGGCAGAAATATAGGCTGAGTGAGAGTCAGGAGTTGGGTGGCGACGGTATCTTCTGAAAGCCTTCTCTCTGTTGCGGATAGCATTAGAACAAGTAAAGTTAAACTAAGGTTTTTTTGCATCAGTATTAGGAATAGAATATGGAACGTATAGCCTATCATGATATGCTTGAGTTTTTGAATGTCGCATACTTTCCCGTCCCTGACCGTTACGAACGATTCAAAATGTAGAAGATTCAAGAGGCTGATAAGGGATGTGACGCGTACGATAATTATCGTATATATATAAGATAATTTGAAATCTGTGTACGATGCCAGAAAAAGCGAGAAGAATTAGAATTGGATAGATTTTCCCATTTTTGTCGGATGTAGAAATTTTTGGCGAGTCGAAGAACAGATTTTGCACGATTCCGGGCAGAAATATAGGCTGAGTGAGAGTCAGGAGTTGGGTGGCGACGGTATCTTCTGAAAGCCTTCTCTCTGTTGCGGATAGCATTAGAACAAGTAAAGTTAAACTAAGGTTTTTTTGCATCAGTATTAGGAATAGAATATGGAACGTATAGCCTATCATGATATGCTTGAGTTTTTGAATGTCGCATACTTTCCCGTCCCTGACCGTTACGAACGATTCAAAATGTAGAAGATTCAAGAGGCTGATAAGGGATGTGACGCGTACGATAATTATCGTATATATATAAGATAATTTGAAATCTGTGTACGATGTACGATACTGTCTACAACCGTACGATAATTTTGGCCTATCGATCATATTTACCAAAAAGCATTGGAAAAAAGTCCTTTTGAATGTGCAATTGTCCTGAGTAAAAGGATTGTAGAGGTCTGGATAAAAGATTAGGAGGTTTCTAGAGGTTTTCTAGTCCAATTTGAGAGCCAGAGGTATCTAGCAACAATGCATCATCTGTGAGCTGGCCCGGCAGCGTGTAAGCAACATTCATTCTGCACAGGAGAGTAGGACAGAACTAAGGTGAGCTTGCTGCTTTTGTCATATTTCTAATATATTTCATAATACAGGGTGTTTCGAGTCGACCCTAGAAATATATATATATATATATATATTTAAATATATTTAACTTCAAATACCAAATACCAAATACAAACTACAAATTCCATATTTCTAGGGTCGACTGAAACACCCTGTATATTAGAATATATGTCATATTTCTAATTCTAATATATATGTACGATAATTTCAAGTAAAATACGATAATTTTGGCATGCTTTGGGTTGGAGGACAGCACAACCCTGGCTGCCGTATTAAATATTCTCTCTGGCAGTATTTCTCAACCTACGAAGTGCTTAAGAAAAATTTAGCGTCATGGAAAAAGGTGAGTCACGACGAAATGTCATAACTTCGGGAGCTTATAGCTGAGGTCATTCCCAGTCAAAAATTTCACATGAACATAGGTCTGATTCTTAACGGTTATGGAGCTATGGATGTTTGAATTTCAAGCATGCGCATGCGTGGCTTTCGACTGAATTGACAGTTACTTACCGAACCGAACTAACTACGCAGTTGTGTGTGTTGTGTTTCACAGCGTGCAGTTGATGTTTTGTGCGTTCAGTATGCCTTTTACGTTTTCAAATGCCGAATATGCCGATATGGTGTATGTTTACAGATTTTGCGATGGAAATACTGCTGCTGCTGTCGCTGAATACCAGCGAATTTTTCCAAATCGAAGAATTCCCGATCGACGAGTGTTTAGCAACGTTTTCCGAAGATTGTGAAAGAGCGGTGCATTTTCTAGCGTTACGGTTATATCTGAGCGTCAGGTACAACAAGATGTGGCTGAACAAGAAAACATTGTTCAGATAGTACAGTGGAGTCCTCATGTTAGTACGCGAAGGATTTCCACACGTCTTAGAGTTCCTCAAACGAGAGTGTGTAGAACGTTACACGAAGAAGGTGATCCATACCACGTACAGCGCTTTCAGCACCTCCAACCTGGAGATCCTGCCCAACGGCTCGAATTTTGTAATTGGCTCAATGCCGCTCGACAATTGCATCGATACATCTTGTTCCGTCATGAGGCTCAATTTACCCGCGACGGTGTCAACAACTCTCGCAATTCACATGTGTCTTTTCTGTAAGAGGGTACAGAAAGGGAGTTGCTCTCAGTCCTATCAGACACCTGAGTTTCAGTGAGGAAAAGCAGATGAGGTATAGAGGAGGAGAGGTGGTGTTTAATAGATTGAAAAATTGAGAAAAGGCCACGAATGTTGCAGAAATTTATGAAAAGTGAATCAGACAGAGGTTCAGAACATCTCGAATGGGCAGTATCAGATCCAGACCCACTTCCTGGGTCTGCGTTCCTGGTGTCGGCAGGGGGGGGAGCCAGAATTGGGGACATTTATGGTCCCCTCCCCAGGGGACTCCGAGGCTCTTGAAGTTGATGCCATTTTTTTTTCTTAATTTTGAAAAGATTATGTGGTGTGTAAGATGCATGTGTATGTAATGAGGAATAGGGAGAGAAGTGTGTGCTTGAGAGCATGCTGGACTACTCACAGGGTAGATGAGACACGGAAAAAGATCAGCTAAGGAGGACAGTGACAGGAGAAACGGGAGTTTCAGCACTCCCTATCTTCTGTCTAACGTCCTCCCCGGAGTACTTCCTTGTTCGAGTGGTGTCTACAATCTCCTCCATACAGAAATGAATCCTCATGCCATTGTGGAAAGTAATTTTCAACATCGGTTCAGTGTCAATGTGTGGTGTGATACGGCCAGCTGATTGGTCCGTTTATCTTCGTAGGCGGTCTTATAGGTGACATTTATCTAGGATTTCTGCAAGACGAACTGTCGCCACTGTCAGAAGATGTACCTTTGGCAACACGATTGCGTATGTACTTCCAAGAAGACGGAGCTCCTCCCCATTTTAGCCGTGCAATGTGAAGGCATCGCGATGATCGCTTCCCTGGTCAATGGATTGGTCGTGGTGGTGCAAAAAATTGTCCACCCAAGTCTCCGAACCTAACCTCTCTAGACTTTTATCTATGGGGGCGCATGAAAGAGCTGGTGTACCAGAGGAAAGTAGAAACACGAGATGCATTGCTCCGTCGCATTTTGGATGCTGCAGCCCTCATAAAGGACAATCGTAATGAACTAATGCGAGCTACACGAGCGATTTACAGAAGAGCCGCGATGCGTATTAAGGCCGAGGGCAGTAATTTTGAATAGTTATTGTAAATTCATGAATAATGACTTTAGCAGCTATTTGTTAACTTTTTCTGATTTTTAAACATTCAAACATCCATAGCTTCATAACCTTAAAGAATCAGACCTATGTTCAATTGTTCATATGATGTTTATGACTCGGAATGACCCCAGCTATAAGCTCATGAAGTTATGACATTTCGTCGTGACTCACCCTGTATATAAAATTAGACAGAAACTATTTTTCTTTAAGTGAACAACTCGTGCAATATTACAGTTTTACTGTGGAACTTACTTTCTGTTAGTCGCAATTTTTTTAAGTTATTTTTTGTCTTTCAGTGAGATATCTGTGCATTTTTTAATCTTTTTATATTCGGCTGAAGAGACTAAACACAAAGTAACATGGGCAGTTAATTTCATTACTTTGTTTTATTGCAACCATTAATGAGAAGCCTAAATCGCATAAATATGATGTTGCAAATGAAATTAAGCCTTTCAGTGCTTCAGGCACCAGTTCTGAATATTTACTTTTACTCACATTTCCTTTCTATCTAAAATGTATATAAAACTTCTGACACGAATGACAATTGTTGGGTCTTGTCAGAAGAAAGTGCAATCAGTTTATCGTGTAGATGTTCTGCAATTTCGGCAGACACAACCACTCATTCATGGAATGGATTAAGTATTCGCCTCTTACCAAGCTTTCCATCGTCATGGAGAAATAGTCTTGGAGCTCTTTTGTTAGCATTTCAAGTATGTGCTGCGTCATCAATGAGAGAAGTGGGGGTAGCGAAATATTCCTTATGTCCAAAGGGGATCGCCAGTACAAAAAGGTCGAGAAGCATCTTTCTGCTGTAGGTTCTAAGCCTAACATTAATAAATATAAAATCTTTTAGAATTTTTACACGAATGCTACATATTTTTCCTTGTTTCAATAATATTTAACAAGTATTTTATTTCCTCTATATTTACATATATTTTTTGTTTGAAATAAAAAAGTTGATAAAAGTTATTACATTAAGTCTATCGCAAGGCTTCCCAACCTTGTAGAGGGATCTCGAACCGATCTGATAATTTTATTTTCAATTCTCTTCCTACTGCCGTCCGACAAGACATTTATCAATCATGAATGTAATTGCATGTAACAGCTAAAATCTGGGTCATTCCCGCGCATAGTAAACGCTGTGCTTATGAAGTACAGTATATATGATACATAAAATAACTTTCGGGGAGTTTGTCGAACTTCGACCAGTGTTTGGGGTTGTGAATTGTGTGAACATGATTTTCGGAGTCGCACACGATAAAGGTTGGGAAGCTCTGGTCTATGGTGTGTTCCGTAGGTTAGCAGTTCTCAAATTGGGGTACACAAGAGGTCACCAAGGAGTACGTAGTGACAGAGGAGAAAAAATTTCAAAATAAAACCACATACAGTATCTTTATTTGAACGAAAACACGAAAATATAGTGTCACAAGAGAGAAAGTGAACCATCCGACTACATACTGCAGAAGACTGTTGCCATTCATATATAATTATATATATATATATATATATATTAGTGATGGATCGAGTGGTCGGTTTTTCACAACCGCGGTTGCGGTTGTGTTTGCGGTTGTCGAATTTTTTCCAACCGCGGTTGCGGTTGCGGTTATCATATACTAGGAAAAATGTGTAATTATTAACTGGATTTAGCCACTATAGTGCGATTTAGCCACACTTGGTACATAATATATACTAAATAGTATTTATTTAGTAAATACCTTATGTTGAACACAACTTTTGCAATACACCGCTACCGCTATTTGTGTGTTGCAAAACTTGTGTTCAACATAAGGTATTTACTAAATAAATACTATTCAAATGAAGTATATTCTAAACTTATATAGCTATTATGAAAGAATAGGTCAAATTAATTAAAACCATATTTTGCACTAAGTGTGTTACCAGGATGAGGGACGAGGACGCATCGCACTGTTCATCCCACCTACCACTTTCCCCAGCCTCCACCCATTGGAAAGTTATGGATTATTATTCATTTGAAAAACTGATGTCAAACTTAATGACAGGCAGTGTGAATTTCAAGAATAATATTTTTGCTGCATTTTCACCTTTCAAGCGGCAACGCCTCTCATCGTACAACGTTCCCGCTCCACGCATAAGGAGACCCATCATTTTCTTTTTAAAAAAAGAAATATTTCTAATTAACCTAAAATTAAAATTAACTAAGCTTTTACATCCGCAACCGCACTTATGGAACGGCGGTTGCGGTTACGGTTGCGGTTGTGAATTTTTGTGCGGTTGTAGTGCGGTTGCGGTTGAGGTTATTCGATCCATCACTAATATATATATATATATATATATATATATTACACCGTGTGTATATGTAAATATATATATTATATATATATATATATACCGGTTGGCCATAATTCAGGAACCATAGGAATAATTGTATTTTTTTCCTAATAAATCTTGTAGTTTCTAATAATGTTTTTTTCTTTATTTTCTTTTAGATAAAAAAAAATCGAGTGGAGTGATATCTGGTGACCTGGGTGGCCATTCGATAGGACCTCTTCGGCCAATCCATCTGTTGGGGAACGTTTTATCAAGATATTTGTGAACTTGCATAGCAAAGTGAGGAGGTGCACCGTCTTGCTGAAAAAACATGCCACGTCGTTTGTTTATCGGTACGTCATCCAGGTAATTCATCAAAAAGAAAATAAAGAAAAACAATTATTAGAAAGTACAAGAATTATTAGAAAAAAAAACGATTATTCCTATGGTTCCTGAATTATGGGCCACCCGGTATGTATACATACATATATATATATATATATTATATATATATATATATATATGGGAGTGAACTCAGAATGATTCCCTGAGGTTTTTTATGATACACACAGACCGTGCATGGAACAAGGAACTCTTCTGGGAAAATTAAATCCACTATAGTCCGAATAAGTAATGGTAAATGACAAACACTATAGTTTTTTTCTTTTTCATGATGTCAGCCCGACGTGGGCAACGGGTCACTCGCAAAAAGGTCCCAAAAATATAGCTTCCCTCACCAGCTATCTGCAAAGCAGATAGGATCCAGCTTTGGGACAGGATCTAGGGTTTAAAGCAGCCTAGCCCCAGTACATTTAGAACCTCAATATAAGCAAAAGACTCGTTGCATTCACTTCGGGTTGAATACATCAAAGAAAAGGGGTAACTATTATATTTTTAGCCAAACACCAAAACTTAAACCTCAACTGGCAGAATTGAGCATCCACTTTTCAAGACACAAAACATTAGGGTGTGTCAATTTGGGAGGTGAAAATTAATTTTTGCCAATTCCTTCACTGAGGGGTTTTAAAAATATGTTTTTGGATGTGAAGAATTCAAATCTGCTATTATTTTTGTGATTGCTCAACACTTAGCTTGGTAAATCTACGTTTGATTAAAAAGCACATAAATTGCTCTCGGAAAACAACATTTATTAATTTTAGCTTCTCAAAATGTCAGGTAATGCTATAAAAATTTTAGTTTCTCTGCATAAAACATATCCTAGTAATCATAAAACATATCCTTGTAATCATAAAACAACATTAGAAAGTAATGACATCAGTAAAAAAAAATATTTAAACAACAAGTTTCATCAAGTCTTGCTTTGATTCGTTCTTGGACATCAGCCGCCGACTTGCTTCTTGGCCTCTGATATAGCCCTCACGTTTCTCATGTGTATACACCCTGCCTGCTGCCTCTGCGACTTGTTTCACACACCTCTCTATTGACTGAGCATGACAGGGCCACTGTGGAACTTGCATAGGCTTGTCAAAGAAATTCTTTACTTCCGCTGTAGTCAGTTTACATGTCAAAGGAGGTTCAAATACCCCGTCAGACCAGTCTGTCAGCTCCAACACGGAAGAAGCACTGGGGTTGATGGAAGGTGTCTTCCTGGGACGTACAGAAAGATCTCCAAGTGTGTCATCATCTCCACCCCTCATGTCAACAATCTTTTGGACACCAGCTCTCCTCTCCTCACTGCCACCTGAGCACAAGAGTGTCTGGATTATCATTTCGCTGAATGCATACCATGCTGAGCGCTTGATGGTTGGCAAAACAGCATCCACTACAGCCTTCTTTTGCAGCCTAACTAGCCGCAGCTGAAACAAGATGTGGCGTGGGCCTTCCACCCAAGAGTGTTTTACTTTGATGTTGAACCAACAGGGGTAGTACACACCAACAATGTATTCCACTATCAGTCTTAAGTTGTTGAGGGTTTTGCCTTTAAGGCCATGTTTTGAAACCCATATGCGACAAAGCCTGTTTGCTGTTGTCAACCACCTTGAATGGCTCACTGGACCAATTTCAAGAAGGGCCAGATCTGTGGGAAGTTCTCCTGTCCTTATGGCCTGTGTGATCCTATACCCGTACGCTTGATCAGTAGAGAGATCCTTTACGACATTGTCACTCAGTGAAGTAAGAGGCTCTCCAATTGAGAGTTTGGTGAATGAAGGATCAATTTCAAGTTCGGTTGCAGTGTCTAGCATCTTGCCAATGTTACCTGTCCACTTGTTGTCAGACAAGGTCTTCCCATCCAGTGCTGTGATCAAGTGTCGCAGGGGTAACTCGTTAGTGTGGAGGGCACAAACCAACCAGATCAGCTTACGGCAAAGCATGACCTCTACCCAATGCATGGAACCACCCTCCCAACCAGTGTTAACATTTGTAGAATCACCTCCAATGGCCTGCAGGCTTTTATCAATGCCCTTCTTCTTCATGAAATCTACAAGATTATCAGCAATAACTTCAGCAGGTTTTTTTCTCGTTGAGCCTTTCTCAGGAGTGAAGTGGTAGAGATATCTTCCACCTGGCTCACTGCACACAGAATAATGCTCTTCTTTGATGATGCTGGGGAACTGACGATCTGAATTGTCTGCTTTCAGCATAACTTTAGTTGTATCTTGACGGCCGTCAAAGAAGATGCAGTCAATTTCACCCTTCTTACAAAGATCATCAAATTCCTGATCCAGGGATCTCATAACTTTTTCTTGGGCCCTCTTGACTTTATTGTGATCAACTACATGTCTCTTGCCTTCTTCAGTGATCAAGCCAGCATCCATAAAGGCAGCAGTGGTGATGGCAGCTGTGGCACGCAGGCCAACACCATATCTGATGCTATGCATAGCAACATTAGGTATTTCTAATGTGTTGTACTCTGGCTTTTTATTGGAAGTTGAAGACGTGCTTGGTATTTCTAATGTCACTTCATAACTTCCATCCTTTCCATCTTGAGCATCAGCTATTTGTTCTTCATTTTCATCATCAGAGAAGAAAATTATTTCATTTTATGGCATTGAAACATCCTGCTTACTTGTCTGCTTGTATTCAGCAAGCCTTCTTCTTTCGTTTTCTTGCCGCTTCTGCTTTTTGACTTCTCTGTTGTGCTCAGGTTGATCTGGCAAGCCAATCTGATGTGGTCCAATAGAACCAGACTTGTCTCTCTGACCTGTAATGAAAGCAAGTTCCTTCACAGGGATCTTCATCTCCCTAGGGCATGTACAGTTAATGTGAGTTTCGTTTTTGCAACCAGCATCTGCAAGGCAGCCAAATTCAGAGCAAAGAACAATTTTACACTTACACCTAAGGATGTCAAAAAGCTTGTCAAGTTTTGCAATGAAAGCCTCTTTGACATGTAGCTTTCCTCTCCCAAGAGATATGATTTTGGCCTGCTCCCAGCTCTCTTGGATCTTGTTTAAGATTGTGACTCGTGAATTTACAACGGGGGCTACAAAAGAACTGTTTGCTCGTTCCCACTTTTCAAGCACTTTAGGGTAAATGTCCTTTGCAAGACTGGCTGCTGCGTAGTTTCTCACATCCTCACCACTTTGTTCTCTTAGCAGTAGCCCATATTTCAGAACGTCTCGCAGAGTTGGGAGTTCAGAAGGCAACAACTCTCTACCAGTTCCAATTAGGTTGCTCATATGTGTGAATGTCCCCAGTCTTGTCCTCCTTTTAGAAGCCATTGTAGGTCAATTCCCACTGGTTAGGATGGTAGCACTGACGGACAAGTAATCTTCAGCACACTGATGAATATGTTTCAACCTGTGAAATAAGCAAAAACAGTAGTGCATTATATATACAGCATATATAATTATTAATATAATAATTATTATATAATTCCACAAAAAAGTCAAAAAAGTCACTATTTTTATGTAGCTTCTTACCAAGCAAAACTAAATTATATTAAATTAACAAAAATATCTTTAGAATTCCTAAGTCATGCTGCAACTTTTTAGCACCCCTCATATTTGGAATTTGAAAGTTGAAAAATTCGACACACCCTAACATAACATGTCCGCGTTTCATGATGGGGCTAAACTCAGAATGATTCCCTGAGTTTTTTTATGATACACACAGACCGTGCATGGAACAAGGAACTCTTCTAGGAAAATTAAATTCACCTGTCATAGGAGAAGGAGAAAGCTAAAATCAAGGTCCAGGGGCTTTGAGATACCTGAACAGTACGAGTGGGCTGAGTGAGTGAACACTCTACTTTTGAAAGACTGGATGTCATAGACAGGGGAAAAGGTGGAGTGAGGAAGATTGTTTCAAAGTTGACCGGTTAAGTAGATGAAAATCTGAGAGTACTGATTAACCTTTGCGTTAGTGAGTTGGACAGAAAAGTAATGAGAATGTGTAGAAAGTCTGGTACTGCATGTTCTCCTTAAAGGAGGAGGCATGTAGTTACAAGGAGTTACATGGATAATAGGAAACCTCAAAAACCTTCCGGCCCACTCGGGAAGGTTCCTGTAATTAAACTAGTGCATTTTTTAAATTATTCTAGCAGTAGTAGGAAACTGGATAGAAAAGCATAAGACTCTCTTCCCACCCTCCGCTCCTTCCTCGCCAGTAGCGGGTAAGGTAAAAGGCTGAAGAAAATACATTGACCTTGGAAAAATAACTAAAGATATTTTACAGGAAAGATGAGAATATATAAGCTAACTCTACAATTATGATATGCACACATAGAAATCGTACACTAGATATCACCGTTATATAAATTAACATAATATATTTGTGCTGATCTTATATCAGCTACTTGGTATCGTTACAGAAACTCCAAGCATATAGTTTTGATTTTATACAAAATATCTACAACACTATTCACCTAAGTATGGGGACAACAAAGACCTCATGGCCCACTCCAGGCTAGCCCAAAAAGGATGAAGAGAGAAAAAATGTTAAATTCTCCATGTCTACACCCATGTACATGCAAAGTCATCCGGCAGAAATGGAAGTAAGGCTCCTGTCCCTTCCACTCGCGTGGGCCGCTGCCATTAAAGTGATGAAATGCTTCAAAAGGAAAGGGATAGAAACAGGAATTGAAAACGGAAAACAAATTTTCCACACCATGCCCTCACCACTTTCGTGCACCAAGCCACTCAAGAGGAAAAAGTGAAAAAAAAGAAGTAATAACAGCAGAAAGGCAATTGCACCTCACCTAATACATGCTATGCATTTCATTTTGAGTTTTTTGTTCATTTGGAAATTTTGTATTTCTACAAAATACTTATCTACTCTAGTTTTAGATATGTTAACAAGGCAGACAAGTGTGTGAGCGTATTTTCTGTAATTGGATGTCTGTCTTGTGAATGTGTCTGCCAACTTCTTATGTCGCCGAGATTCAACTTGGGTGTCCCGCCGTGAAAGGTGTTTATGCGACAAGTGATACATTCAGTCGACCGTACTTTGCGGTGTTGTGCCACCTAGAGAGTAAAAAAATCTCTTTCCGGCGAGGAATATCAGTGGGAGGTCCCTATATCGTTCCCAATGTACTTGTCCCTTTTGGAAAATGAAAATATTTCGTGGGTGATCACCAACGACGAATTTAAGAGTCTCCCACTTAGAGGTGTTCAAAAGGCAATTGATCAAAAACTGGGTTGTTCAATGGATAACCAATTAACCATGCTATGTTAGGCACAACGCAACCAGAGACGTCTCTCTAAAGTAGGGGAAAGACTAAATATAGGAGTAAATGTTTAAACAATCGCCTGCAGGGTTACGTTATAATACTATTTTCAAATTACTTATCTAATACATTCTTAAATTGTGTTATATGTGGGGACAATCTTAAACCCTAAGTGTATTCAAAACTTTATCCAGCCTGTTTTTAAACATATTTACACTTTGGCTTGAAATAACCTCCGAGAGAAGTTGGTTCCAGATATTAACTATTTTATAGAAGAAATTACCGCACATGGAAGTACTAAATGTTTATAGTTCCAATTTAAAGCGATTATCTCCCATCGAATTGGTATTAAATGAAAATAATTTCCTGTAGTCAACCCTGTCTATTCCATTGAGCATCTTGAAAACTTGAATAAGCTGACCGTGCAGCCTCCTGGTTTCTAAGGTAAACAGATTTAAGCGCCCTAAACTAGGTTTGTAGTTTTCAAGTCTCACTGAAGGGATCAATTTTGTGTCCCTCGCTTGTACCCTGTCCAACCTTTCTATATCCTTCCTAAGGGATGGTGACCAAAACTGCACACAATACTCGAATTGAGATCTAATAGTGAATTGTAAAGAGATTACAATCTACTTCTTTTCTGTAAAAAGAGAGTCCTGTTCGTCCGTCCTTCCGTCCGTCCCTCTGTATTCCGGATTGGTTGAAAGATATGACATCATAGACACGTCATAAAATGGGCGGAGCTCTATCGCGTGCTTTTCATTCTTTGCATTTACGATTCAACAAACAAAATTATAATTTTTTTTAATTAGACAAAAATTTGAACTTTTAAAAACCTATATATACGAGTATGCTGTCTGTCTGTCTCTCTGTCTCTCTGTCTGTCTATCCTACCCCAAAACACGGAAACGGCTCCTTGAGAGAAAACATTATAGGGTAAAAGTTGCTAAAAATTAATCGAAACGTAAGGGAAAATTATTAAATGCCGGGTAATTGAATGCCCGGTTAGGCCAACTGTACGCCCTTGACGATTGGTTAGGTTAAGTCGTGATATTTTCGTTAAAAAAAAAAAGTATACATTATTTCATTATTTTTGACTCTACAACTATGTATTACCCGAAGGGTACTAACAGCCTTCCGCAGGAACTACCAAAAATATCTCACCCTTAGGTCTGGATATTTTTGCTACCCGCACGAAGGGCGGGTTTTTTGCTATTATTTCTAAAGTGAAACGGTCTTTTCATATAACCTAGCATTTTCAAAACCCAACTTTCAAATTCTGCACAGTGCTTTGACGGTTTGAGATCATTACTGATGTAAACTCCTAAGTACTTCTCTGGATTATTTTCCCAGTTAAGTTCCTCCCCAAGAAAGAGTAAGCGGTCTTCGGGGTTTTTTTTTACGCAGGAAGGGGTAACAAGGGCGAATGCCCACAAAAGAGGCCCCGTATAGAAGAAGAACAGAGCCAAAATCAAGGTCCAGGGGTTTCGAGATGCCTTGACACACTGCGTTTGAAAGATTGGAGGTCATAGACAGGGGAAAAGGTGGAATGAGGAAGATTATTCCTGAGTTCACCGGTTGAATAGGTGAAAGACTGAAAATACCGATTAATACCGTTTGTAACCTATGTGCATTACTTTACATTTGTTCAAGTTGAATGGCATCTGCCAAGTACCAGACCATTCTCCCATCCAATCAAAATCATTCTGAAGCGTTTTTACGCCCAACTAATTTCCAACACTATTTCCTAATTTAAAAATTTAGAAATTTAGAAATTGTACTGAGGAACACTATGTCTGCATCGTTCATATATATAGTAAAAAGTAAAGGACGCAGAGAGTTAAGAAGAGTAGTGTCCATTATAATAGCGATAGCAAACAGAGAATGAGGCAACAATGCTGCAATGAGGGAAGGATTGAAGACAGTCAGTAAGGGGCGGGAATTCATGATATGAAAAGCCATTGATTCCATCAGGTCAAGTAGGGCGGAGTAGGTTGAACCACCGCACACATGATAAGCATACTCCATTAGGGTGTGTCGAATTTTTCAACTTTCAAATTCCAAATATGAGGGGTGCTAAAAAGTTGCAGCATGACTTAGGAATTCTAAAGATATTTTTGTTAATTTAATATAATTTAGTTTTGCTTGGTAAGAAGCTACATAAAAATAGTGACTTTTTTGACTTTTTTGTGGAATTATATAATAATTATTATATTAATAATTATATATGCTGTATATATAATGCACTACTGTTTTTGCTTATTTCACAGGTTGAAACATATTCATCAGTGTGCTGAAGATTACTTGTCCGTCAGTGCTACCATCCTAACCAGTGGGAATTGACCTACAATGGCTTCTAAAAGGAGGACAAGACTGGGGACATTCACACATATGAGCAACCTAATTGGAACTGGTAGAGAGTTGTTGCCTTCTGAACTCCCAACTCTGCGAGACGTTCTGAAATATGGGCTACTGCTAAGAGAACAAAGTGGTGAGGATGTGAGAAACTACGCAGCAGCCAGTCTTGCAAAGGACATTTACCCTAAAGTGCTTGAAAAGTGGGAACGAGCAAACAGTTCTTTTGTAGCCCCCGTTGTAAATTCACGAGTCACAATCTTAAACAAGATCCAAGAGAGCTGGGAGCAGGACAAAATCATATCTCTTGGGAGAGGAAAGCTACATGTCAAAGAGGCTTTCATTGCAAAACTTGACAAGCTTTTTGACATCCTTATGTGCAAGTGTAAAATTGTTCTTTGCTCTGAATTTGGCTGCCTTGCAGATGCTGGTTGCAAAAACGAAACTCACATTAACTGTACATGCTCTAGGGAGATGAAGATCCCTCTGAAGGAACTTGCTTTCATTAAAGGTCAGAGAGACAAGTCTGGTTCTATTGGACCACATCAGATTGGCTTGCCAGATCAACCTGAGCACAACAGACAAGTCAAAAAGCAGAAGCGGCAAGAAGACGAAAGAAGAAGGCTTGCTGAATACAAGCAGACAAGTAAGCAGGATGTTTCAATGCCATCAAATGAAATAATTTTCTTCTCTGATGATGAAAATGAAGAACAAATAGCTGATGCTCAAGATGGAAAGGATGGAAGTTATGAAGTGACATTAGAAATACCAAGCACGTCTTCAACTTCCAATAAAAAGCCAGAGTACAACACATTAGAAATACCTAATGTTGCTATGCATAGCATCAGATATGGTGTTGGCCTGCGTGCCACAGCTGCCATCACCACTGCTGCCTTTATGGATGCTGGCTTGATCACTGAAGAAGACAAGAGACTTGTAGTTGATCACAATAAAGTCAAGAGGGCCCAAGAAAAAGTTATGAGATCCCTGGATCAGGAATTTGATGATCTTTGTAAGAAGGGTGAAATTGACTGCATCTTCTTTGACGGCCGTCAAGATACAACTAAATTTATGCTGAAAGCAGACAATTCAGATCGTCAGTTCCCCAGCATCATCAAAGAAGAACATTATTCTGTGTGCAGTGAGCCAGGTGGAAGATATCTCTACCACTTCACTCCTGAGAAAGGCTCAACGAGAAAAAAACCTGCTGAAGTTATTGCTGATAATCTTGTAGATTTCATGAAGAAGAAGGGCATTGATGAAAGCCTGCAGACCATTGGAGGTGATTCTACAAATGTTAACACTGGCTGGGAGGGTGGTTCCATGCATTGGGTAGAGGTCAAGCTTTGCCGTAAGCTGATCTGGCCCTCCACACTAACGAGTTACCCCTGCGACACTTGATCACAGCACTGGATGGGAAGACCTTGTCTAACAACAAGTGGACAGGTAACATTGGCAAGATGCTAAACACTGCAACCGAACTTGAAATTGATCCTTCATTCACCAAACTCTCAATTGGAGAGCCTCTTACTTCACTGAGTGACAATGTCGTAAAGGATCTCTCTACTGATCAAGCGTACGGGTATAGGATCACACAGGCCATAAGGACAAGAGAACTTCCCACAGATCTGGCCCTTCTTGAAATTGGTCCAGTGAGCTATTCAAGGTGGTTGACAACAGCAAACAGGCTTTGTCGCATATGGGTTTCAAAACATGGCCTTAAAGGCAAAACCCTCAACAACTTAAGACTGATAGTGGAATACATTGTTGGTGTGTACTACCCCTGTTGGTTCAACATCAAAGTAAAACACTCTTGGGTGGAAGGCCCACGCCACATCTTGTTTCAGCTGCGGCTAGTTAGGCTGCAAAAGAAGGCTGTAGTGGATGCTGTTTTGTCAACCATCAAGCGCTCAGCATGGTATGCATTCAGCGAAATGATAATCCAGACACTCTTGTGCTCAGATGACAGTGAGGAGAAGAGAGCTGGTGTCCAAAAGATTGTTGACATGAGGGGTGGAGATGATGACACACTTGGAGATCTTTCTGTACGTCCCAGGAAGACACCTTCCATCAACCCCAGTGCTTCTTCCGTGTTGGAGCTGACAGACTGGTCTGACGGGATATTTGAAACTCCTTTGACATGTAAACTGACTACAGCGGAAGTAAAGAAATTCTTTGACAAGCCTATGCAAGTTCCACAGTGGCCCTGTCATGCTCAGTCAATAGAGAGGTGTGTGAAACAAGTCACAGAGGCAGCAGGCAGGGTGTATACACATGAGAAACGTGAGGGCTATATCAGAGGCCAAGAAGCAAGTCGGCGGCTGATGTCCAAGAACGAATCAAAGCAAGACTTGATGAAACTTGTTGTTTAAATATTTTTTTTTACTGATGTCATTACTTTCTAATGTTGTTTTATGATTACAAGGATATGTTTTATGATTACTAGGATATGTTTTATGCAGAGAAACTAAAATTTTTATAGCATTACCTGACATTTTGAGAAGCTAAAATTAATAAATGTTGTTTTCCGAGAGCAATTTATGTGCTTTTTAATCAAACGTAGATTTACCAAGCTAAGTGTTGAGCAATCACAAAAATAATAGCAGATTTGAATTCTTCACATCCAAAAACATATTTTTAAAACCCCTCAGTGAAGGAATTGGCAAAAATTAATTTTCACCTCCCAAATTGACACACCCTAATACTCCATATAGGGGCGGACAAGACCCCTGTACAGAGAGAGCAGCTGAGTGGGGATGAAGAAAGTGCGGAGCTGGTGCAGCACACATAACCTTTAGAAACTGCTTCAGAAAGAGAGTATATGTGATCTTTCCAGGAAAATATCATGAAAGAAGGAAACACCAAGAATGTCAAGAGAAGCGGAAGGATTGAGTTGTGTATTGTTGAAGATAAGGTAATAGTCGTGTGGAGATAGAAAAATCAGAGATCAGGTGTGCCATAGTCGTCTAATGTGAAGCATGGAGTGATTGTCGAGAGGGACGCTTTATGAAGCCTGTGGAGGAGTGAAGCGTGGAATCATCAGCAGAAGAGTGGATAGGACAGGAAATGTGACTTAATAGATCATTGATAAATAAAAGGGAGAGAGTGTGTGACAGGACGCAACATTAAGAAACACCGCTATTAATAGCTTTAGGAGAAAAACAGTGGCCAAGTACAATCGCAGCTATAGATCGGCCAGAAAGGAAATCAGAGATAAAGACACAGGTAGAACGATAGAAACCGAAGGAGGGCAGCATGGAAATTAAGGATTAGTGGCAGACTCTATCAAAACATAGCAAAGGTTTAGTCGAACTCCCGAAAGGAGAATGACCAAGAATCAGAAAGATAGGCAAGAAACTCGCAAGTAGAACGTTCCTTGCGGAACCCATACTGATGATCTGAAAGACGATTATGAGAAGAGAGGTGTTTAACAGTCTTCCTACTAAGAAGAGATCAAAAAACTTTAGATTAAACAGATTAAAAACTAAAAACCAGAACAATTGGACGATTGTTGGAGGGTTGAAAGCGGTTACCCTTCTTTGGGACAGGCTGAATGAAAGCAAACTTCCAGCAGGACGGAAAAGTACCAGGTGAAAGACAAAGCCGAAAGAGTTTCCCGAGACAGGGTGTGAGCACATAAGGACAGTTCTTGAGAACAACAGGAGGAACACCATCAGGATCGTAAGCCTTCCTAGAGTTGAGCTCATAGAGGGCAGAGAAAACATCTTTCGGAAGAGATTCTGATTTCAGACAATTAATTCAGAGGGTGGAGGAGATGGTGTTTGAGCGAAGAAGTCAGGTTTATCAGGAGAAGAGACGGCAACTGAGCCGTCAGAATGGAAAAGAAGAGAAAAGAAGTAAAGTTGTTGCAGGTGTTTTTGGCAGAAAGCCCCAAAAGAATTAGAATTTGATAGGTTTTCACATTTTTGTCGGATTAAGGAATTTTTAGAGTGTCGAAGAGCAGATTTTGCACGATTCCGGGCAGAAATATAAACTGGGTGAGTCAGGAGTTGGATAGCGACGGTACCTTCTGAAAGCCTTCTCTTTGTTGCAGATAACATTAGAACAAGTAAAGTTTAACGAAAGTTTGTTTTGCATTAGTAGTTTGAAAAGACTACGGAATGTACTCTTCCATACCCGAGAGAATCACCTCCTTCGTGTGCACAGCACACTTGAAAGGTCCTCGGCCACGGAAGCGGTAATCATTCCATGGAAAATCACAGAAGTACTGCCTGAGAGCCTACCAATGAGCGGCGCCAAATTGCCAAAGGTGTCTCCTCTTGGGAAAATTCAAAGGCCAAACTGGAGAGATAGGACTGGAGACAGATATAAACTTGCAGGAGCGGCTTGCAGGTAGGCACTGTGGAACTGCAGCACCCCCATGATCTTATGATCTTTATATTTAAATATTTAAAATAGCCTCTCTGATTGTTTTTCTTTCAATGAACTTTGAGTTTTTAAATCAGATTATATCCTTTTTTCCTTAAACTATTTCAATGCCGAACGAATGAATCACGAAAGTAGCTTCAGCCTTCCTGTGGAACTGCGTACTTAAGAGTTCCAGATTTTGTTCGAAACGCTTGAAACCTCGGTGGCAGACGTACGAAGAGCGAGTCAGAATCGCGGGTTTAAGAGGATCCAAAGCATTGTGGACAGAGCAGTGCCGATTTGTTTGTTTGACGTGGTAGTTGTGTTACTGTATCGTTTGCTAATTCGAAATTTAATTTCCGAATTGCATTTATCAATGATTCGTTATCATTTATTTTTTGTCGTGAGATTGAAGTTAATTATATAATAATTGGATTATTTACAACATATAGCTTTCATTTCTTAGAATATTTTTTCGCTCAGAATAAAAACAGAAGAATGGAATTTGTTTATAAATAAAATTTTGGCAAATTCGAAATTACCCGTTAAGGGTAAGTACCCTATAATTGATTTTATGATACTATTTTACTTATTTTTATGACTGAGTAGTGAGTAGTTATCTATTTATCTATTCGACTTTCTCTCTCTCTCATATATATATATAATCGACATAATTGTTCGCAATTTCTGAGGCAGCACCCCCATAACTGAAAGTCACGAGCCGCCACTGGATATAAGATTGTAGCCAGAGGAGCACAATGAAAAAAAAAGTTTGACAGAGTAAGAAGTAGGATGAGAGGTAAGAAATAAATCGAAAATATTGGGTCTATCTCCGAGGCAATCGGGGATACGAGTAGGTTGCTGTTCAATCTGCTCTAGATCATTCAGGATAGAAATTTGAAAGTTAGTGGGAAATAGGAGGAAAACCAAAGGTGGTGGTGCACATTGAAATCACCTACAATGGAGAGTTCAACGAAAGGAGTGGAATAAAATGTATTCTTCTTTAAAAATGAGGTAGTCAAATAGTTTTGGATAGTCAGTAAAATTAAGAGAAAGGTAGACAGCGGAAATGTATTTAGGTCAAGATTAGTATGTAAACTGTAGCCAGAGAGTATAGAATCAGGAAGAGTCAAGTTTGGGAATACGAGTGCAAATGACACTGAGGAAGTGAGGGGAGTGCCAGTAGAGAAAAATTTATTTTTTAATAAGAACTCTTAATCCCTGATAAGATCTACAGATCTAAAGAAGCTAAAGCTAACAAAGACCCTAAGATCCACTCTAAGGTTAGCCCGAGAGAAAGGAAAGAGGAGGGGGTTAAAAGAGGAGAAGAAGGGGCTAAGTAAGTAGCAAAACCTATCATTCATGGGATAACATTCATTCAGAAAAAGAGAAAGAAAGACTCCCCATCATCATCCGCCGGCCACTGTCGACAAGTCGGAAAAATAGTCGAAGAGAACAGGAGAGGGGTGAAAGATGAAAAAAAGTAAAATAAGAACGCTTACACACCATGCAAACACAGTCTTAACTCACTGTCATACCATGCAAACTACAGACATGCAAGTAAAGAGAGAGAAAAAAAGTAGGTAGAGTATAACAAAAAGTGGGTTAGTTTACGCTACGAACTACATCTAATTTCGTGTTAGTCTAATTTATTTTTTTTTTAATAATTTTATTGCAGCATCCCACGCTGGCATGTCACAAGCTGGCATTAGTCGTCAACAGACTCATCCCCGATCCCAACCTCAGAGCTCCTCTTGCTAATTGTTTTATTTTAAACAACGTTAATATTTTTAAAATGCCTATGTAAACGGTTCTTAAACATATTAACGCTGGTAGAGTTCACGACGGGCGCAGAAAGATTATTCCATTTATCAATTACTTTAAACGTTAAGAAGTTTTTAGCGATATTAGTAATGAAACGTCTGCCAAGCAAATTAAATCCGTTATTACGAGTATTGCTATTATCGAAAGTGAACAGTTTGTCAAAATTTACGTTATCGATGTTATTAATGATTTTGAAAACTTCAATAAGCTTCCCCCTTAATCTCCTAGTTTCGAGTGAATGTAAGTCTAACTCTTTAATCCTATCTTCATAAGGCTTGTTGCGCAATGACGGAATTAGTTTCGTGGCACGACGCTGAACCCTCTCTAACCTATCAATAACCTCACGCAAATATGGGCACCAAAACTGAATGGCATATTCTAAATGAGGCCTAACTAGGGACTTGTAAAGGGGCAAAATAATATCCTTTGATTTAAATTCGAAATTACGCGCTATGAAGCCTAACATCCTATTAGCTTTTGCGCAAGACTCCAGGCACTGGTTCCTAACTTTTAAATCATTAGACACGCGTATGCCTAAATCTACTTCCTCGTCAACGCTCGCTAACTCTATATCATCCATCGTGTACGTGTAATTATTGTTACGAGAACCTATATGCAAAACTTTACATTTGTCTACGTTAAATTGCATCTGCCACTTATCCGTCCACTCCATAATCTTATTTACATCGTCTTGGAGCTTATTTCTATCGTCCTCGTTAAAACCTTACCGCCTATTTTAGTATCGTCAGCGAATTTTGACACGTTACTAGTCAATCCTATATCTATGTCGTTAATGTAAATTACGAATAGTAATGGGCCTAACACTGAACCCTGTGGGACACCGCTACCTACATCTAACCACCCCGATTCACTACCATTAACAACGACCCTCTGTCTCCTAACACGAAGCCATTCTTCAAATCAGTTAGCTACCTGACCGCGTATACCGTGCGCTTTAACCTTCGCAATTAATCTTCTATGCGGAACTGTATCGAATGCTTTTTTAAAATCTAAATAAATAACGTCAGCTGCTCTATGCCTATCGTATTCGCGCACTCTTGCGTTATAAAATTCTAACATATTAATTAAACAAGATGTATGGCGTCGAAACCCATGCTGACTACTATTAATCAAATCTCGACTTTCTAAGTGATCGATGATACGATCCCTAACTACAGATTCCAGAAGTTTACCGACAACTGACGTTAAGCTAATGGGCCTATAATTGCTAGTTACTGTGCGGTCGACTTTTTTAAAAATGGGAGTGACGTTAGCTAATTTGAAGTCTTCAGGAATAATCCCCGTTTCGCGTGACTGATTAAAAATCTTCGTTAAGGGGCCTACGATAGCGTCTTTCAAATCTTTCAAATGTCTGGGATAAAACGTGTCAGGGCCTGGAGCCTTGCTAACTTTTAGCCTATCGATATAATGCGCAGTCTCACCCTCGTAAACAGTTATTTCATCCAAAATAGTCTCGCTACTAAATGGAACGATATCGTCCACGTCGGGGACATTATTTACATCTTCTACGGTAAAAACTGTCGCAAAAAAGTTATTGAAAATACCCGCCATCGCCTGAGCGTCAGAAGCCAAAGCGCCGGTAACATCCACTAGAGGGCCTATGTTATCTTTTATTGGCTTACGATTATTGACGTATTCAAAAAACTTTTTGGGATTATGTTTACTATCTGCAGCTATAAGTATCTAAATTACGCTTAGCATTCCTAACTGATCTTTTAACTTGACGTCTAAGCTCGATATATCTATTAAAGTTAGCTGCGTGCCATTGCCCTTATTAAGTCTATACGCTCTGTTACGCTCGTTTATGAACTCGCCTATTTCCCTAGTCCACCACTTGGGCCTACCATGATTTCTAGCGCGCTTGGGCCTACGAGGAATAAACGCCCTTTCGATATTCATAAAACCTTCTATAAACGTCTCCCAATGCAAATTTGTGCCATTACCCATAAATAAGTTATCCTTGTCCACTACTCTCATCCTATCCGCAAAACTATCAAAATTGGCCCTACTTAAATCAGGGACGATCACTACATCCTAAACTCTCGCCTACTTCTAAACCTTCGACTATATTTTCGCCGTTCGTCATCACCACGTCTAAATTATTGTCACCGCGCGTTGGTTCGGTAACCATCTGTCGTAAAAAATTATCCTCCATGAACTCAATCAATCTCAAACCCTCATCATTACCAGTAAAAGTCTCGTAATTAACATTAG
Source organism: Bathynomus jamesi (assembly GCA_023014485.1). Classification (NCBI taxonomy): domain Eukaryota; kingdom Metazoa; phylum Arthropoda; class Malacostraca; order Isopoda; family Cirolanidae; genus Bathynomus; species Bathynomus jamesi. The sequence goes on along the minus strand of JAJOZX010000035.1, from coordinate 1,641,194 downwards.
GGCAGTTAAAGTTTCCGACAATTATACTATTCCGATTATCAATAAAGTTACCAAGAAGTGAGTAAAATCTAGTATCGGAATCGAGGGGTTGAACGGGAGGCCTATAAACAACAAAATTAAAACTAATACTACGCGCCCTAACTTCAATGCATATCGCATTAATTGCTGCCGGAAAATCTATTTTAACCTCGATAGCCCTAAGGGAATTACGAATGTACAGCAAAACGCCGCCACCAATCCTATGTAACCTATCATTAGTAAAGAGTTTAAAACCTGGTATATCAAATTCCCCCAACAAGTCCCAAGTCATGGTATTCAACCAAGTTTCAGTGATAACAACTATATCGTAGTTGCTGGAATAAATTATCGCCTTAAATTCGTTTAATTTATTTCTAATACTACACGTGTTACAATGAAAGACGTTAAAGTTATTTTTTACCACGGGCTGGCATTTTAAACTATTTCTCACGTCGGGCCCGCGTTCCCAGGATCCACAACGTTTAAAGAAGGCTTCGACCTATACAGCTTTCGTACGTTGTCGTCAATTAACCTACCTAGCCTAGCATTACCTATTTCATTAAAATGCACCCCATCTTTTATAAAAAGGCTCGGATCACTGAATTCTGACCACAGCTTTACGAAGGGTACATTTTCCTCAGCACAAATCTCTTCTAATTTATTATTCAAAAATATTGTTTTAGACGTAATCCTTAGACCCAAATCGTGCCTAGGGGTAATACCTTGAACTAAAGACCTATCTGACCTCGCCTTTAGGGACATAATTAACCCCTATATCTCTCCAAAAGGTCAGGCACTCTTGTACTGGGCCTATACGAGTCGTTGCCTCCTAACATCGTCACCAACATCGAGTGACGGGAGGCAACGTCACTCCTATCCACTTCGTCTCTAACTCTGTCAACCCTGGCCCCTGGGAGACAGACCCTCCTCCTCTTGGTTGGATGCCGTTCAACGAACTCTTTTTCCATATGGCGCACTAATGAGTCCCAATTAAAATGGATTCCCCCTCATTCACGTCCCTTTCCAAATGGGCGAAAGGGTTCGAAACCTCGATAGGGGGGATGGAATCCTTTCACCTAACGTACGCGGCGTAGCTCCACCCTTAACTTCTCTAAATCCTTCCCCATCTACTAATCTCGGACCAGCCTTAACCCCTTCCTCAACTCTATCCAACCTTGCCGATAAGCTACCTAAACTAGAAACTAGGTTACGCACCTCACCCTTCAAATTATTAACGTCTTCAACGTTAGTATTGGTTCGGCTTTTGTCAACCGTAGCCCTACCCCCTGCCCTCATCAAGCGTTGCAAGTCTTTCCGTTACCTCACGTACGCTGCGTTTTATGTCAACTATTTCCTCCTTTAAATCGCAAAAGAAACAAACTGATCTCTCGGTAATCGCCATAGGACTGCCGTTATAATCTTTAAAATCCGTATACCACCGGTTTACCCCACACCTAACACACGACGCTTTCTGCGACGGCATCGCGCAAGTTAAGTTAGTTTATAACCGTCACAAGTTTAAGTTAAGTTAAGCCGGCACGCTATGAAAACTTCTAAATCGCTAAAAAACACTAATATTCAATTACTTAACTATAATAATGTGAATATAAACGCAAGTAAAAAAATTCAAAACTTTCCAAAAGTAAAATTATCAGCAATATGCAAAAGTAGGAAAAAAATATGTAATAAAAATGGTGTGACATCACTCTGTGAACTTTAACGGCCACCGTTTGAATAGTAAAAAATTTTCAGTTATTGGTATAAGGTGCAGCGACCACCGGCAGCACAATGATGCAATAATATAGGTTCTCGGGATCAACGGTAGTACGATGACACATGCATATACCCATATGGTCAATAGATCAGCGACACATACACACACGACCGATGATTAAGAAAGACTGACGATCTCGTGCCTTGCTTTTCTTGCCAGACGATCGTGAGACGGAGCCTATACAAAGTATAAGTGATATTTTCTGAATGTTACAGCGAGCTTGAGCTAATAATAATAATAATAATAATCTCAGGCTGAGATCGTTTTACATGCTTCTCAACGTTGAGATGTGAGATTATAAAAAATGTGCATAATTAATCTCTGCGAATTAACTTAACCTGAACATACGAGTAACTGAAAAAGTGTGCACACTTCAGGATTATTTCTAAGACATGATAATAGCTTTTGGTTTTTATGTCTATTTGTTTGTGTAATTCTTCTCTCAAAATATTATATACAGGGTGTCCCAAAAGTCTCCATACATAGGGAAAATTAGCACGTTTTAGCAAAATGTAACTTTATTTACAAAACATTCTCTACATGATTGCCATTTCTTTGTAAACACACACGGATGCGTCTCTCCCACTCATGGTGAACACGTGTTAACACATTTGGTGTTATGGACGTAATTGCACTTCGAATGCGTTCCTTTAGGCGATCCATGTTCTGTATCTTTTCCTGGTACACCATGGCCCCGTGGAGTGGCCTCCGAGGTTCCCAGATCTCAGTCCACTTGATTTTTACCTGTGGGGGCACTTGAAGGCCATGGTGTACCAGGAAAGGATACAGAACATGGATCACCTAAAGGAACGCATTCGAAGTGCAATTACGTCCATAACACCAAATGTGTTAACACGAGTTCACCATGAGTGGGAGAGACGCATCCGTGTGTGTTTACAAAGAAATGGCAATCATGTAGAGAATGTTTTGGAAATAAAGTTACATTTTGCTAAAAAGTGCTAATTTTCCTTATGTATGGAGACTTTTGGGACACCCTGTACATATATTATATATATATATGCGCCTCGGTGGTGTAGTGGTTATCATCGCTGACTACAAATCCATCTGCCCGGGATTAAGACCCGGTGATGGCAGGGGCGCGCAGCAAAACCCAGCTGTTTATCCTTCCACACAATAGAAATTGGTTGGTAGATAAATGGGTACCATGGGTAGCCTAGTGGTTAAGACACTGGGATGCTGAACGGGAGGTCGTGAGGTCGAGTCCGGGCGAGAACTTTGTAATTCTGACTGACCGTGGTAGGGCGTGGTTCGGATTCCACGTTAAACTGTAGGTTTAGACCTTCGTCAGAATGAACAATTCGGTCGGAAGCAAAACCAAGGTTAAACTTAGGTATACCTGAATATTTATTTATACACTGTATTTATTTATAGTACGTAGAACTTGATTATTTTTCCTTTATGTCGATTTTTAAAAAATACAGAAAAATAGATAATTGTTTATTAAACCAGAAGACACGATGGAATTTTGTAAATTTCCCACCCATATATATATATATATATATATATATATATATATATATATATATATATATATATATATATATATATATCGGGCGGCCCCCAAAAAAAGCCTTGAGATTTGAACATCAATAACTTCAAAAATATGCAGTTTACACTTTCAAAATTTACATAACTTTTACCTCAATCTAATAGTAAGCCATCATAAAAATTTCAGACTTCTAAATAAAATACTTTTTCCACAGCTGAGGGAACAATGAGGTATGGTGAAAAAAAAACCGAATATCCTAAATCCTAAATGTGTATAGATGTACCTGGCAACTATTCTAATACTTGTAGTAGTTTCCTTAGCCTATGGATAACCTGTTAGTCTCTGAAAAACTTACCCTTCAAGTTGTGGTTCTAACTAGCGATGAAGAAGTGGTGATTGAAAAGTGTTTCTTGGAAAAAAGATTGACTGGGGCAAGAATTTTGAGGGAATTTCCAGGAATAACTTGTAATGTTACGTCTGTGAATAGAATAATTAAAAAACTTAAAACAACCGGTTCGACGGCACGGAAGCGTAGAGGTGGTCGGCCTAAAACAGTTTACACTCAATACAATATAGCAATGATCGAAATGATGAGCCTATCTCAAGAGGATCGACCTGGGTCACACTGCTGTCAGAGGAAAATTCAAGAAATTTAGGAATCAGTCGAAGTTCCATACAAAGAATGCAGAGAACGGTAGGACTTAAAACATTTAAAAAGATCCGTGTTTGAAGACGTGACAGCAATGTAAGAGCTAAAAGAAAAATTCGCTGTAGAAAATTGCTTGATAGATTTTCGTCGAATGATGTTAAGAAAATAGTTTTTACAGATGAAAAAGATTTCACCAACGAGATTGCTCGAAACTCCCGAAACGATGTTGTTTATGGTCGGTGTAAGAAAGACATTCCTCCATCGAGACTTCACCGACAGACAAGTCGGTTTTCTAAAAAAATCATGGTATTAGCAGGTGTATCGTGGAATGGAAAGACGAAAATTAATTTCATTTCAGAAAATAAAAAAAATAATTCAGAAACCTATGTAAATCTTTTAGAGGAGAATCTTTTGCCTGATTGTCGGCGCCTGTATTATGCAAACGATTTTATACAACAAGATGGTGCTACAGCTCATACTAGCAAGTTCACACAGGATTATCTACAACAGAATGTAGTCACCTTCATTGGAAAAAAATGACTGGCCCCATATGGAACACTCTAGCAGAGAAGATTTATGAAGACCAAACAGAAAAGTTTACCGAAATGCAATTAAAGAAAAAAATACTCGAATGTTGGGACAAAATAACAGCAGAAATCAAAAAATGTATCATGTCGTGGAAGAAAAGGTTAAGATTAGTTTGTAAGCAGGACGGCGAACATATTTATCATATTTGTTGATAAGATGTGAATAATAAAATTTTTTCAGTTTATGCTATTCGTTTTTTTCACCATACCTCATTGTTTCCTCGGCTGTGGAAAAAGCATTTTATGTAGAGGTCTGAAATGTTTATGATGGCTTATCAATAGATTGAGGTAAAAGTTATGTAAATTTTGGAAGTGTGAACTGCATATTTTTGAAGTTATTGATGTTCCAATCTCAATGCTTTTTTTTTGGGCCATCCGATATACAGGGTGGGCCGTAAGTTTCCATACATAGGAAAAATAAACATTTTTTTATGAACAACCATTTTTATTTATATAATATGCTCTACATGGTTGCCATTGTTTTGAAAACACATTTCAATACGTGTTCCCCACTGTTGATGAACACGCATTAGCACAGTTGACGTTATGCTTGTAATGGCGTTGGTGATACGTTCCTTTAGATGATTTATGTCTCGTATCTTTTCCTGATACACCATGGCCTTCAAGTGCCCCCAAAGATAGAAATCAAGGGGGTGAGATCTGGGGATCTGGGAGGCCACTCCACAGGACCACGCCGACCAATCCAAGCATCCGGAAACTGCTGCTGATCCAAATACCGACGCACGTGAAGACCATAATGAGGTGGAGCTCCATCTTGCTGGAAGTAAACTGGGAAGTTACCTTCCTCGTTTAGCAGGGATGGGAAAATCTCTTCTTGCAACATGTTAAGATACCTTTCGGCATTAAGATTTCCACTGACAAAAATTGGTCCAATAATTCTGTCACCCCATATCCCGGCCCACACCATCACTTTACCGGCACCTTGCATCTTCGTCGGACTCAGCCAGTTAGGGTTAGCATTACTCCAATAACGTATGTTTTGCCGATTAACCTCTCCATTGACGTAAAAATTTGCTTCATCAGTAAACAAGATCTTACAAACGCATATTCTTAGGGTATCTGAAACATAAAAACAAACGTTTAAATTTTCCTATGTATGGAAACTTACGGCCCACCCTGTGTATATATATATATATATATATATATACATCATTACTACAGTCTTAAAAGATTTAAAATTCCACTAAAACCAAGTTATTTTTCTTTTAACAAAACTTCGCGATATTAGTGTCTTCTCGCACAAAACTAATCTGGGCGTCGGGACAGTCTCTAGGGGGTCCCATCGTTTCTTTTTAGTTACGTTTGTTCTAAAATAGCAATAATGCCTTTCCATACAATTTCATAGAACTTACTCGCATCACCATTGTGACAATTTCTGAATATAAGAAAATTATGTCAATTGTGTTGAATAATATAAACGTATTTTATACATTGTTAATAACTTTGATTGCCTCTGGTCTCCTTGTTTCAAAGTAAGCGGGTCAAGTACTGTATTTCCTATGAGAATCGTTTTATGACGGTATACCTCCTCCAGCGAAACAACAATGTTTCCTCTCTCTCTCTCTCTCTCTCTCTCTCTCTCTCTCTCTCTCTCTCTCTCGCATACACACACACACACACACACACAAAGTACACACATTTTCTATATATTAGTGCTGTACCAATTAATCGGCATCGCAGAATCGGCCAATTTTGTGGCATCGACATCGGCTAAATTTAGATGATTCTTTACCGATACTTTGAAATTTTGAAATTTTCATTACAAACCACTATCTATATTTATAGGAAACTAAACATACAAAAACCACTATTTATGATAATTTATACTCATTTCAGAATGTAATTATATAAAAATATTTTACATTTACGAAAAAGGCAAAGCTTAATAAGTTAAGTTCCCTATAAATTTACATTTTCTCTAACTAGCTAATCTCTAAATATTATAAACTATTGTAATATCCTACTCTATATTAATAATAATTCTATATTAAGGTGTACTTTATAATTTATATTTGAAACCATCTTATTATGTTGACCTTATTTTTAGTATTTTAATAATTTTATAAACCAAAATTGTATATCCATTTTCTTTTTATTCAAATTGGCCACTAGGAACTTGAAATTTGAATGAAAAATTTTGCTGTTGTTTACATTATCGAAGAAAGAAAATACCTTCAACAAAAGGAAAAACAATTTCTTTAAAAATTGGTATTCAATTTGTGAAACTAAAATTATTTTATCATTTTACTGAGTAATGAAACTATTTAACATCATTTTAGTTATATGAGTAACAAATTATGAGATTGTATATTGTGGAATGAGCGAAGGAAAAGTATTTAAATAAATTTGAAATGTAAAAATATGAAAATTAAAAATTTTCACATTAGATTAGTAAAATTTATGAAGGGAATTGATTTTTTAAATAAAGCAAGGAATTGGCATTAGCATCGGTATCGGCAATGGCTAAATTTTGGAATTGGTACATCACTAATATATAGCTTCAAACGATGACCACTGAAGTTCATAGTGTGACGTCACACTATTTTTTATTTAGTTTTATTTTTCCTTATCTTTTTTCAAATCACAAGTCATTAACTGATTAAGATCTAATCAGAGTTTAAGAGACCTTATCATGGATTAAGTTTTGCTCTGCTGGCACTCCTCTTTGGCACTCCCCTTAGTGACAATCCCCCTCCCCTACCCCACGTGGCACTCCTCTTAGTGACAATCCCCCTCCCCTACCGCACTTGGCACTCCCCCTACCCTTCTTGGAATTGAAGACAGTCAGTAAGAGATGGGGAATTGATAGAAGGATAGAAACCGGAGGACAGTTTGGAAATTAAAGATTTGTGCATGACTGTATCAAAAGCTTTTGATATGTTTGGAGCAACAGCAAAAGTTTCACCGAAAGGAGGATAACCAAGAATCAGAGAGATATGTAAGAAATTCGCAAGTAGAGCGTCCCTTGCAGAAACCATACTGATGATCTGAAAGAAGATTGTGAGTAGTGAGGTGTACCTTCTCTGGGATAGGTTGAATGAGAGCGAACTTCCAGCAGGAAGGAAAAGTACCAAATGAAAGACAAAGACGAAAGAGTTTGCTTTGGCAGGGTATCAGCACAGAAGCACAGTTACAAAGGAATACAAAGGAAGGTTAAAAGATGGAAGAAGAAAAGAAGAAAGAAGAAAAAGAAGGGAGGTTGAAAGAAATTTATAGATAAGTCAGAGTTTTTAATTAAAGCAAGGAGGAGAGAGTCCGAGTGAAAATTCTACAATACATTTATGTGCTAACAAATGCTTCTAACTGGGGGTTTAAGGCAAGATAAGCATCTAGTCTCCTTTTAAAGGACTCAACCGAATTAAGTTGAACTACGATGGCTGGCAATCTATTGCACAAATTAACTGAAGCTGAAATATTTTTCGGTTTCGACATTATCAAAACCTTTAATCATTTTAAACACCTAAATTAAATCTTGAATCCTCCTTTTTACAAGTGAGAATAAATTTAACGTTTTTAAATGGGCAGCATATGATTTGATTCTAAATTTGGGAATCATCTCAGTAGTCCGTCGCTGCACGGTCTTCATTCTGTCTGTGTCCTCTTGTAAATATAAGGACCAGAATTGAACGTAGTATTCCAAGTCGGGGCGCACTAAGGAATTATACAATGTTAGCATTTTTTCTGACTTTAATTCAAAGGATCCATCATTAAATCCTAAGATTCTATTTGCTTTTGTAACTGCTTCGATACATTGCTTAAGTATCAGTTTAAGAGTGTCGGCAACAATAATACCTAAATCTTTCTCTTCCGTAACACTCGTTAGTGTCTCGTCGCCCTTTCCTTAACATTGTTTCTACCGATATGAAACGTTTTATATTTATCTACGAGGGCCACTCAATATATTTTACCCCACCTTTTTTTTTCTTTCCAAGTTTCCTTGTAAGTTCCAGAAATTTTGTACACCAGTAGTTACATACCTTTTTTACAAGTTTTTATTTTCCCACATAGTCTCCATCCTTTTCTACGACTTTCCTCCACCTCGAAACAAGGGCCTTTATTCATTGCTGGCAAAAGTCGGCTGGGTTCCGCTGAAGCCACCTCTTAATCTCCTCAACAACCTCATCGTCACTCTGAAACTTTCTTCCACGAATAGCATCCTTCATTGGCCCAAACAAATGGAAGTCTGAAGGTGCCAGATCCGGGCTGTGTCGAGGGTGGGCTAACAGTCAAGCGCATTTTTGTGATGGCCTCTCTTGTTTGCAAACTATTGTGTGGTCTTGCGTTATCGTGCAAAAGAAGGACGTCTTCCGGTTTTCTTTCTAGTCGAACTCGCTTTATACGTCTCTGGAGTCTCTGGAGGATAGCAATATATGCATCTGAGTTGATGGTTTGTCCTTTCTTCATAATGCCCACGAGAATCACCCCTTTCATGTCCCAGAAGATGGTGGTCATAACCTTTCCTGCAGAGGGAGACATTTTGAACTTTTTCTTGCGTGGGGAGTCTGTGTGATGCCACTCCATGGATTGGCGTTTTGTTTCAGGTTCAAAGTGGTGTACCCAAGTCTCATCCCCAGTCACAATTCGTGAAAGGAAGTCATCCCCTTCTGTCTCGTATCGAACCAACGACTCAGAAGCAATTTCTTTTCTTTGGGCTTTGTGATCTTCAGTCAGTTGGCGAGGAACAAACCGTGAATACACTTTTGAGTATCCCAGTTGCTGAATTATCGTATTCACACTTCCTTCACTAATTCCTAGCTCCACTGATAGCTCCTTGTATGTGACGCGCCGATCTGATCGAATGATACTGGTACCACGTTGCACAGTGTGAGATGTCAGAGCCGATGCCGGGCGACCGCTACGTTGCTCATCATCAAAGCTGGCTCTCCCTCTCTCTCCGTGATCTCACACGTTTAGACCAGCGTCCAACTGTGCTTCAATCAACAACAGCATCTCTGTAAACGTTTTGTAGACTTTTGTGAATATTTCCAACTGTTTCCTTCTCTGCAGTTAAGAACTTGATAACAGCTCTCTGTTTATGATGTACATCACTGTCAGACGCCATTTTCGAAACTGCGTTAACCATCGGTTTTATAAAGGGCGTTTAAAAGCGGTTTTATACAAGGAGGGGAGGTTCAAACTGGAACAATCCAGTTATATGAAGCGCAGAAAGTTCAAACTTACGTCCCAAAAGACATTTCAGCCACATGGCCTATTATTTAGCTAAGAAAAAAGGGTGGGGAAAAATATATTGAGTGCCCCTAGTACTGTATATTAAAGTTCATTTGCCAAATTTCTCTCCACTCGAGTAACTTAATAATATCTTGAATCTGCAAACGCTCTGCCGTTTATTTTGCTCATCCTACAGCTTGCTATCGCCCACAAATTTAGAAATTATGCTGTTAATTTCCATGCCGATGTTATTGATATAAACAATAAAAAGAACTGATATCTGAGTCACGGCGCAAGTTACACCTCTCCAGTTAGATGCGTTGCCATTAATGAACACTCTTTGTTTATGTCCGCTAAGCCAATTTTCGATCCATTTGAGAACATTATCATCAACTGCATAATACTGAAGCTTATCTAATAATCTCCTATGAGGCATTTTATCAAACGCCTTTTAAAAATCGAAATATACAACATTTACTCTATTACTCTCGTCATAAATACAATTTACAATATCATTAAAAATGTCTAGCAAGTTAGTAAGACAAGAACGATTACGTTGAAAGCCGTACTAAGAATCTGTAATTAAATTATTCGTTTCTAAGTGATTAATTAACGATCTTGTCCCGAACGATCGTCTTCATAAGATTATCAACTACTGAAGTTAGACTGATGGGACGATAATATCTGGGAAGCGATCTGTATTCTTTTTTTTAAATATTGGAGTAACGTTTGCAAGTTTTCAATCGGTCGGAACGTACGCAGACTGCAACGATTTATTATTATTATATTAAATATGTATGTAAAAGGAGAGACTATTGCGCAGATTATTTCTTTAAGTACCCTAGGGTTGAACTTATCTGGACCTGGAGTTTTATTAGGATTAAATTTACCTATGACAGAAAGTACTGTAAGAGTGAGAGTCTGCTATGGTAGGATCATTGTGAAAGTTGAATGTGAGCGATAGGTGGAGTATGAGATTTGGTGTGAATGATTTGAAACAAGGTGAAAGATAGTAATGGAAGTTTGGGGATGATTCCTGCTTGTTTTCCCGATAATAAGGGTTGGAAGCAGGTGATTTAAAGTTACAGAAATGTGCAAGAAAGTTGGATATTTACCAGTTTCTGAGTTTGTCGGCATTAGATCTGGGGGATCACCTGAAGATCAGGGCCCCCAACCTTCTTCAGTTAGCTTTATAAGGCTAACTAACGAAAATATCACGACCTAACCTGACCAATCGTCAAGGACATACAGTTGACCTAACGACTGGTTACGTTAGATCGTGATATTTTCGTTAGTTAGCCTTATGAGGCTAACTAAAGAAGGCTGGGGGGGCCCTGATCTTCAGGTGATCCGATCTGTGGTCACTTCAGGTAATTTTTATATATGTATTTCCATGTTAATGTATATTTTGGTACTACTTCCCTTTCCGGGCCCCGACGTATATTCCGACTAAAATAACCTTTCCGGGTCCCACCATATACTTAATGATATTTTCGTTTAAACTAACGCAAATATGGTTATTATTAAATGTTTCACCAACAGTGACCTTGAAGGCGTAACCTTTATTTCTTAGCGACCTTGAAGGAGTAACCATAATTTCTTAGTGACCTTGAAGGCGTAACCATAATTTCTTAGGGTATTTTACTGTGTTTTGTTCGAATCTGCAATCCGTATCATGCGCAAATGCTTATTAAGAAAGTTATAAATAGTAGAAAAATTATAGGTTCCGTATGACGATATACCTACATTGGCCAATCAGAGCACGGCATGCATAAACGAAATGCCTACGTCAGTCTCATTCTCAGCCACAGTTCATAGTTATGGCGGATTGTGACAAGTGCAGTCTGACTTTCTTTAAGTGCATAAAAAATTTGTGTATAATAATAAAGCGGGTATTGATTTTTTCCAAAAGCAAGGAATTTTGCCAAAAACTAGAAAATGCCTGCAGTGCAACTTAGATTGTTATTTTCGCGCGGATCAAAACATTTTCTATTGTACGCGACGAATTAAACAGAAAAAAAGCAAGCGGGTTAGGCGCTGTGACTTTAGCGCGAGTGTTTTCGAAAACACGTGGTTCTGCAAGGCACAAATTCAGCCTTGGTAAAATTTAATTTTTATTCAGTAGTACTTAACGAAATACTTTTCGCAACAACTTGCCGAGGAAGAAATAGGTTTAAGCTCGCGTACAGTGGTCGATTGGAAAGTGTTTTGTAGTGAAGTGGCTAATTCCTGGCTTGAAAAACAATCGCCGATAGGTGGGCCAGGAATTATTGTTGAAATTGACGAAAGCAAATTCGGCAAAACCAAATACAACCACGGACGTCTAGTGCAGGGAGTGTGGGTGTTTGATGGGATAGAGAGAGTTTCAAAACGTAAATTTTTAATACCCGTAGAGGATCGATCCGCGCATACACTGGTTCCTTTGATACAGCGATATATTAGGCCGGGGTCTGTGATTCATAGTGACAAGTGGCCAGCCTATGCTGGCCTAACGACACTTAGTTACGAGTATTATACAGTGAACCACTCTGAACAGTTTGTTGATCCGGACTCTGGGGCCCACACGCAAAATATAGAGAGGCTCTGGAAGAATGTTAAGAGGTGGGTCCTTCGTGCGGGGAACAAAAATTATCATTATAAATATTACTTCGCCCGCTACTTCTTCATAAATGAGCATTCACGAACTGACCGCCTACATTACTTCCTCAAAACCATCGCGGAACTATATCCACATCCACAATAAGGTAAGTTTAGTACGTATATATTATCATGGGGGGGTTTGGGGGGCAAAGCCCCCTCGGTTAACACACGCAATCGGAGAACACACGGGTTAAGGTTAGGTTAGGTTATATATATATATATATATATATATATATAATCGTAAAGAACGACGCTTGTATAGGAGAACATTCCGCGCAAGATGAAGAGGGAGAACGAACAAATGAAAAAATGAGGTAACCACCCGGGAATCGAACCCGTGATCTTCCGATTGCCGGTCAGATATGATAACCACTACACCATGGTCCTCACTCGATCAGAAGTCGTAATTCTCCTACATACGCGCAGAAACCAATGCCCCCAGGTGGGCACCTCCCACATGCCGCACCTATATATACATTTCAACTGCAAAGAACACGCAGTATAATTAACGTAAAAAACGACGCTGGTATAGGAGAACATTCCGCGCAAGATGAGGAGGGAGAACGAACAAATGAAAAAATGAGGTAACCACCCGGGAATCGAACCCGGGCTCTTCCGATTGCCGGTCAGATATGATAACCACTACACCTCGGGGCATTGGTTTCTGCGCGTATGTAGGAGAATTACGACTTCTGATCGAGGGAGGACCATGGTGTAGTGGTTATCATATCTGACCGGCAATCGGAAGATCCCGGGTTCGATTCCCGGGTGGTTACCTCATTTTTTCATTTGTTCGTTCTCCCTCCTCATCTTGCGCGGAATGTTCTCCTATACAAGCGTCGTTCTTTACGTTAATTATACTGCGTGTTCTTTGCAGTTGAAATGTGATATATATATATATATATATATATATGTTCGTAGCCCCTTTGGTTTTTGGTAATATCCAAAATACATTTTTCTAATGTATTTTGGTGTGTTTGGTTCATATATGACCTTCATTTCTAGCGAAATGAACCAAAACATAGGAAAACTTTAATGTTTCATAACTTTCTTTCGGTTCATTTGCCACGATATGAAAGTCATATTTGAACAGAACACCAAAATACATTAGAAAAATGTATTTTGGATATTAATTTCAATGTTGGTGAAACATTCAGTAATTACCAATATCACGAAATATATGTTGTGATCCAGAAAGGTTATTTTAGTTGAAATATACGTCGGGACCTGGAAAGGTAAGTAGTACCTATATTTTTGTTATTAATGTTCAAATAACTTAATTACAGTATTTTCTGTTAAAATGTGTAGATTACGTTCAATTGTGATTAATATTTAGTTTATTTTTGTTTTAGTGTAAGACGTAATTTTGAAAGTAATTTTTAAATATGATTATTGTACAATAGGGTGGTTAAAAAAAACAAAAGTTAGGGGTTCCTCATTGAGGTTGAATTTCTTGCATTTAAGGAAGTTAAATTTTTCCTTAATTATAAACCTAATTATTATATTTCTATTGAAATTTACTTGATTTTATGTATTCTTCATATAAAAATGCAATTAAGAACATTTGCTGATATTTTTGTACAAAAGATAAATGAATCAGTGTTACCAGACATTTATTTGAATCACATTTTGGTTCTAATTATGGTATCTTTCTTTAGTTCTGCATGGTGTGTCTAAGTAGAACGTTCAATGTGGATTTACTGAAGTTGGGTATGGTGTTTCGATGCTTTTCAACTGCTTGTAGAAGCCATTGCAATTGTTCTTCGTTTTTGGTTATCGTTTTTGCGAAGTCCTGGATCATGGTAATGCCTCGCTCGGCCACATCATTGGTGACTTTAAGACATTTGACAAACTTATAAAAAGTATTGAAATCCTGATAATCAATCCATTCCTCTACCTGTTTGCTCATCCACGCGGTTGAAGTAGCATTCAAGCGCTGGAAAACGTGGAACACGAGCTGGAACGTGTCGTTGGACTTTGCTACGACACAACTGTTCAGTAGCGGATTATAATGGGGCCAAAGGGTGCATTTGCCCCCGGCCCCAGATGCTGACCGGCCACAAGAAACTATGTAAACGCTATAATCTACCGTTGAAATAATTGGTCGACCGTGAGGAAGAAAAAAAAATTCTAGATTCCGCTTCTACAAAACCTAGTTTAGTATCCCATTTATGTGAACAAAGTATACATTTTCTGTAATCACATCTTTGTTTTTGTTTCGTTTTCTGTTGATCGATCCCAGTCAGCTGATCACATCATTCATGTATGATGTATCAGGTAAAGAATTGTGTTTTTCTAGTGTTTTTCTAGTGACACCGGCCCGAAAATATTCATTGCCCCCGGCCCTAACAATGCTTAATCCGGCCCTGCAACTGCTAGTAACAGGCAAAATTCAGGGAGCAGTAGTCAGGCTTCAAAGCATGTTGGGAAGAAGGCTACTCCATCTAGAATGTCGCCATCATGTTTTAGAATTGGTAGTAGGGTCAGTATCGGCTAAACTATTTGGAAAAACAAGTGATCCACCTGAACCAAGATTTCTCGAATTACAGGACAGGTAAGATATCTTGCTACATTATGTTCTAGAAAATACTGAATATGAAACAATATGAAAAAATTATAATTTAAACCACAGATAGTTTAATACAAAAAAATATGTACTTATCATGCTTGAACAAAGATAATTTATACGGCAAACATGAAACATTATATTTTGTGTGCAGATGGTTAGATATAGATCTAGCAACCTTCAAGATACTTCCTATCAACACGTGGTTAAAACAGATGCGGAATCAGGTGATCTGCAATCTTCAAACGTTGGTCCAGAAGAAAGAGTGCAGTCACTTTATCCGTGACGACTATCGCGAGGTGGCAGAGCTAACACTCACTGTGCTCGGAGCTCGTGAGCCTCACGAAGTGAAGTTCCGTCGTTCAGGTGCATATCATCACGCTCGTTGGATGATCAAGGTTTGTAAAAACATGTAGAATAGTATAAATAATAAATATATAAATTCTCTGACAAATATTACAACGTATTAGAAAAATTCTAGACAAATATTGTATATAGATATTTTAAATAATTGAATTTGCCCATTATTAAAACATTGGCATAGAATCTAATAAAAAAAAAGAATGAATTTATCCATTTTAGGTGATTTACAACACGAAGATGTACCTGTTTCTGGAACAGCTGGGTTACGATGAACACACCTTACTGACGTTGCAAAGAATGGTACAGTTTACCGCCGTACTATACGTCCGAGCCTGGCTCTCAGCGCCAGTTGCTGCTGATGCTCCTGTCAACGACCTCTGCCTCTACCGAGATCTGATCCGCTACAAGATGGTGGACAAGGAAGTAGCTGAGAGTGCTCTAGGTGTTCTCCGACGGCACACTTCTTACATGAGGCCAAAAAAGGTAGTGTTTGCTTTTTGCGGCGATTGTGTGACCAGCAAACAGAAACAGGGTATGGCACAAAAGCTGGCCTCACTACCAGTATCGGAAGAAAATGAAGAAAGCCTAGTCCTCCTAAACAATGACACACAGCTGATAGACATACTAGACGAAAGATCGTGGTTTGTTTTCCAGCTCTTGAATGCTACTTCAACCGCGTGGATGAGCAAACAGGTAGAGGAATGGATTGATGATTAGGATTTCAATACTTTTTATAACTTTCTCAAATGTCTTAAAGTCACCAATGATGTGGCCGAGCGAGGCATTGCCATGATCCAGGACTTCGCAGAAACGATAACCAAACACGAAGAACAATTGAAATGGCTTCTAAAAGCAGTTGAAAAGCAACGAAACACCGTACCCAACTTCAATAAATCCACATTGAACATTCTACGTTAGACACACCATGCAGAACTAAAGAAACAAACCATAATTAGTGCCAAAATGTGATTCAAATAAATGTCTGGTAACACTGATTCATTTATTTTTTGTACAAAAATATCAGCAAATGTTCTTAATTGCATTTTTATATCAAGAATACATAAAATCAAGTAAACTTCACTAGAAATATAATAATTAGGTTTATAATTAAGGAAAAATTTAACTTCCTTAAATGCAAGAAATTCAACCTCAATGAGGAACCCCTGAACAAAATTTGATTTTGATAAAAATGGTATCAATGGACTTCTATTGACTTATATAATGGGAAAAAATACCATCACCTATAAATTTCAAACTTTTGTTTTTTCTGAACCACCCTATTGTACAGGGCACATATGGTACAGTGGTCTTTATGCATTACCTATAGTGCAGTTGTTGAAGTCTCCGATACGGACATACAAGAAATACGGTTAGGTCAACTGTATGCCCTCTATATTTGGTTAGGTTTAGTTGTGATATTTTCGGCAAAAAATCTGGAGTCCGGGATAACAGGAGAGGACCTTAATTAATAATTAATAAATAAATAAGTAAATAAGTATTATTAATAGTTAAAACATGTATTATTCTTAAACTATCACTATTGACATGACAAATGCAAGGTAACTATTGAAGGCACTTACCAATACCATACAAAGAAACCATTATTATACATGAGATAAGAACTGAACAATCTTAAGAAATGTGTTTTTAATACTAGATTACACACGAGAAATTAATAATTAGTAAACAATAGTAATAGACATTAATCCTACATTTTTGTTAGTATGCCATTATTAATCGGGATTCAACTTCGTTTTAAACAAATTTACATTCGCACTATTTTTTATATTGGCATGAAAGTCATTCCATAGTTTCAATCCAATGAAAATGGGTAGTTTTTGAGATGAAGACAATCTAAATTGAGGTATAACAAGCTTTGATCTATTTCTGGTCTGATACGAGTGGATTTCTTGATGAGTTACAAAATATCTATTTACCCATTGCAAATTAATGATTTTGTTCTTACACTTGTAAATAAAAATAAAATGTGCCAGTTTGGTTAGATCGTTGAGCTTTACTAGGTTTAGCTCTTTAAATGATGCACTAGAGTGATCAAGGAAATCAGCATCAGATAATAACCTTATTGCTCGTTTTTGGATAACAAAGATACCATTTAATGCGTTGTTAGCGGAAGTTCCCCAAACAAGGGTGCAGTATGTTATATAAGGAAGAACAAGAGTATGACAAAGAGTCAATAAAACTTGTTTAGGGAATACATTTCTACGTTCAAACATTACAGCAACGCACCTTAATCTTTTTCGCGATATAATTTACATTTTACACTATCACTCCATTGCAAATTCTTATCTACCATTACACCAGGAAATTTTGTTACAGTACACTCCTTTATAGCGATTTCATTAACATTAAGTTCATCAAGATATACAATATACATTTCTTTTATTAGTAAAAATCATGAAATTTGTTTTACTGGTATTTAGGAAGAGTTTATTGGTGGTCAACCATTTCATCACAATGATGAATTCTGAATGAAATATATTCTTAGCTGAATTAACATCTTTGCAAGAAAAAGAGACAGTTGTATCATCTGCAAACATTATGAAGTTCAGTATATCAGATGAACGTGGAAGGTCATTTATATATAATAAAAATAACAGTAGACCCAGAACTGAGCCTTGTGGAACACCATGTTTGACAAGCGCTTTAGTTGAGCAAACTTTATTTACTGATACAAAATGATATTTATTGGACAAATAACTTTTAAACCAATCACTGATTGCTCCTCTAAAGCCGTAACAATATTGTGTAATTTATTAAGTAGAATCCATAAATCCATAAATAATCTACAAATCCATAAATATTGATATCATTATTTATTTGTTCTCTTTAGCTATATTTGCATTTTCCATAAGATTTAAAATAGCCATTTCCATTGTTTTATTATTACGGAAGCCATATTGATTTGGAGATAATAAATTGTAGGATTCTAAATATCGCTGCATTCTACTTTTTACAATTTTTTTCAAAAACTTTGCTGAATACTGATAATGAACACACCGGCCTGTAATTTGTTGCCAGTGTAGGATCACCCCCTTTAAAAAGGGGTGTTATACAACAAGTTTTTAGCATTGATGGGAATATTCCTTTGGAAATACTTTGATTGATAATTTTAGCCAAAGTTACAGATATCTTATCTTTAACAAGTTTCAATATAGGTATAGGACTGTTATGAATGTTATTTTTTGTATTTTTTAATTTTTGCATTTTTTTAACTTACCAAATTCCTTGTTTAATTGAAATTGTTTAGTCTTCCGGAGCTGAACGTGAACGGTCAGAGCGTTTTGTGGCCCCAGTTCCGAGGCTGAGCTTCATCAATAAATTTGGAAGTCAAGCCAGGATTAGAAGCAAAGCCTATCCTTTCCTCCCCATCTAAGACATTTACAACGGTTTTGAACACCACTGCAACCGGAACTAGCCAAAGTGAGGCGGTGATAGCTTACTTTATTTAAGTAGGAATAGGACCTACTCTTTGTAGATATTTTTTAGGTAAGTGCATGGTTTTGTTGTTAATTTATGTTATTAGATTATTGGTAGTGTTAATATATTTGACTTATTTGAATGTTTTCTTTTAATGAGCTTAAGTGTAGATTGGTAAAATAGTTTTATAAATACAACATTGCAGTTCGAACCCATAAGATCAAAGAAAAAAGAGTAGCCAGGCAAACGAACGGTAACTGTACTGCACTTTTACTAATGGCAAAATCATAACTGAACATGATTACATGAACGGGAATGTTGCTCCAATTTTCGTTAGTAAACAGAGAAGAGAAGAATTTATTTAAAACTTCCGACATTTGTAAGTCATCGTAAATTTCTTCGTTGTTTTCACCTATAAGTGGACCAACAGTCTACGAAGCTACTTTTTTATTTCTAACATAATTATAGGTTTCCCTCTGATTCGATTTAATTTGGTTCACTATATATATAGCTCATAGTTGCGCTTACTTTTTCTAATTAGGTTTTTGTTTTGCATTCTTAATAATTTGTGTCCGTTTTCATCAGACAGATTATTAATTAATTTTTCTTTAAATTTGATATACACGTTCCTTTTTAATGTTAAACTACTTTTACTTTCAGCATTTAAGTTTAACAGACTTCACCAATTCCTTTTTCCTTTTAAACGGCATTACCCACTCTAACAGCGGCATTCACACCTCACACGCGGCTATCTGTCGCAGCCAAAATAATATCCCAACATACACACAACAAGCTAACATTCTAGTTAATCACTACGCAAAGATAAGTCACTTAAACAGAGACAACAACCAGAAACATGCAGACAGACAAACAGCCAGACACAAGAAAACCTACAGACTCGACACAACCATTACACCCTTCAATACAGACCAGACCACCAAGATCATCAAAAACATTAAGAATTCGAAGGCTACTGGACCAGACAACATATCTAACATACACCTTAAACACTTGGGCCCACAAGGAATACTAGCTCTCACAAATATCAGCACATATTCATACCAACACTGTATTATTCCTGACATATGGAAACAAGGTAAAATTATTACACTACTCAAACCAAACAAAAATCCAACAGAACCAGCTTCCTATAGACCCATTACTTTACTATGCACACCTTCCAAAGTAACAGAAAGACTAATCTTACAAATCACCAACCCACATTCCACTATCGCCTACTCAACATGGATTCAGACCTCACCACTCAACCACGACATTACTCACTAACCTCACGCAGCACATCATGGATGGCATCAACTCCAGACGACCAGCTCAACGTACACTATTAGCAACAATAGACATTAGTAAAGCATTTGATGCTATCCCACGCTTCCCTCTCATAAACAAAATACTCAACACAAACCTGCACAATAACACCAAAGGTGGCTGAGCAACTATCTTTCAGGAAGATACTCACATGTCACATTTAATGGCAAGTCATCCAAAACCAAGCTTTTTCCGAACGGGGTCCCTCAAGGCTCTGTTCTCTCACCAACACTCTTCAACTTATACATGCATGACATTCCAACACCCATAGATAACAAGCTTACCTTATCATCATATGCAGATGACATCACTCTAACATCCACCCACAACAACATCGACACCGCTACAAATAACCTACAAACATACATAAATAGTATACAAGACTGGCTCACACACAATAGACTCAAAGTAGCGCCCACAAAATCAACCATCACCTTGCTTACAAGCAACACAAAAGAACACCAGGTAATTCCGCAGCTTACACTAAACAACATCAACATTCCACACAATCACAGGACCAAAATACTTGGGGTCACATACAAACATCATTATCTTTTGCAAACCACATTCAGGATATTAAAAACAAATGTACGTCAAGACTTAACACGCTTAGGGTACTAACAGGCACAAACTTTGGACACCAGCAGGAAACAACATCACTCATATACAAACAATATATTCGCTCAGTTATGGACTATGCTAGCCCATGCTGGGCACCCATTATCTCAAACACACACATAAACACCTTACAGACAATACAAAACAACGCACTTCGTATCATTACAGGATGCACTCAAACAACACCAATAGAACACCTGCACACAGAAACAAAAATACTGAAAGTTAGGGAACATTTAGACATGAGGGGAACACAATTCATGGCAGCAGCGACAACTAACCCACAACACCCTTGCCACTACATGTACAATCACGCACCGACACCTCGCACCATTAAGGTAACACCAGAGAGACATTATAACCAAATACTCCATTCCATACCACGCCCCACAGACATCACACAGTACAGAAAACACATACACATACACCTAACCCACAAAGCACTGACACGACTCGGTCCGAATGCGGTCCTAGGTGCGAAGCCGCCACCCATTAACAGGTCAGAGATCAGCCTCAGCAGATCGGATCGAGTTAACTTAGCACGATTCCGATGTGGACATCACCCCAACTTACTAACATATAAACACAGACTAGACAACTCCATAGACGACACCTGCCACCTGTGCCAGGACACACCACAAACAATTGAACACATTATGACAGACTGTACCGCTCTAGCACAACAACGAACACAACACAACATCACTAGTGCGCTGAACCTCTGGTCCACTCCGAAGAGGGCGATCGGTTACCTGCGTGCCGCCGGCTTGCTCGATCAGGGTGGGCTGATCGGCTAAACAACAACAACAACATTCCTTTTTACGTAAAGGAATATTATTCGATTCTAAATGTTTAAAATAATTATAAAAATAAATCCATGCGCCATTAATATCACGCGAAAATCCTCATCTCAACCATGGGTCGAAAGTTGGTTTCAT
Organism: Bathynomus jamesi; assembly: GCA_023014485.1. Classification (NCBI taxonomy): domain Eukaryota; kingdom Metazoa; phylum Arthropoda; class Malacostraca; order Isopoda; family Cirolanidae; genus Bathynomus; species Bathynomus jamesi. The sequence continues at coordinate 1,619,577 of JAJOZX010000035.1, read as the reverse complement.
GTCACGAAATTTAGCTCTTTTAAAATCGAAAACGTATTCATAACTCTCCGAATTATAAACATCAACTTTAATTAATGGTCGCTTGCGGAGGAGTTTCGCCGTGTTTTGCTCTGGAAAGCCATCGCAGAGCTAATGAAATAGTCCATCAAGACTAGCTCCAAAAATAAATTATTATTATTATAAATAAATAAATTATTACAAATGGACGAATTCGACAGTTTCCCGTCAACAAAGAGATTTAAGAATATTATCCATGTTGAAAAGGTCGTCGGATTCTGCTATTCTAGGAAGAATTTCTGAAAAAATTGACTTATTACTCCTATCATTTAGAGTCTGCATCAGCTGCTTGTATTTCTCTATTAGCTCCTGTCCTGAAAATCTCAACATCCTTAGTACCAACATGCAACATACATATATTTTCACCAGAATCCTTCCCAAACTCGTCTATAGAGTCCGTGATGTCGTCAACACGGGCACCAGGATAGCAGTACCTCCTTCTCCGAGTTGAGTTCCTGCCGCAGAACTCCTGTAATTACCCACAAATAATGGAATCGCCAACTAGCCTAATTTCTTGCATGTCATTCTGCTTGCTGTGGCTCTAAAAAACAGAAAATATTTTTTAGGTAGAAAGGAAGGGTCAAGGGTGGATGCCCACAAAAATGCACCCCTTTATAAGAGAAAAAACAAATTCAAGGTCTCCGAGGTCTCACGATGCTACTTTGTTTTATAAATTTTGAAAAGATTGTGTAGCGTGTAAAATGCATGTATGCGTAATGAGAAATAGAGGGAGAAGTGTGTGTTTGAGAGCATGCTGGACTGCTCACAGGGTAGATGAGACTTAGCACTCCCTGCCTCCTGGTGTAACTACTCTTAAGCAAGGTTTATGCTCTCTAGGTCGGACTCCATTTTGAAAAGGTTCAAACGGTCAATTTCTCAAAAAGAAAACGGGGGCTGGAGAGAAGACTGGTCAGGGATTTACCGTAGAGCCCACACGCAATCTCCGCACTGTATGAGAACTCGACCCCAAACTTTCTGAAACAAAATCCTGCTTTCAGTTAAACGTAGCTGCCAAAGCAATAAATTCCTTCCTCAGTACAGTTGCCTCTCCCCTACTTCTTCGAAGTTCATCTCTCGCCGAAATCACCTCGTTTCGTAGTTCTCGTCGGTTTACACAAAATCTGGAAGCTAAAGGGTTAGGAGAGACCACTCTAAAAAGTACTGAGGAAACTTTCGACTGCATTCAGAACAATCGCGAAGATTCGGGGCCATGTCTAGAAAATTTTTCTAACAAAAAATTAATTTTCCAATCCAACAAATAGGCAAAAGAGTCTGAAAAGAATTATGGATTAGTGACCTGAAGATAGTCGTAAACAAGTGTTCAAAAATACTAAAAGAAGGAATTTCCATACACGAACAATTTTATTATTTTTTGGTAGGTAATTAAAAGGTCAATCTAAGAGATTAGCGGTAACAAACAACGACCACGTGGTGGTTGTATTAAAAAATCCTAATTTTCCTGCGTAATAATTATTAAATATGTAAATAAAACAAATAATAAACAATAACAAGAGGTTCTATCATACATATATTATGTAATAATCATTAATATATAATTTATATATAAATAATGTATATATATAAATATATAAATAATATAAATATATAAATAACATATACAGTATATATAAATATAATTTATATATATCATTTATATATTTAATGATTATATATATATATATATATCTATATATATACACAGTGCTTTTTTTGTAAAAAGAAAGGTGCCGGTGCTCATTGGGATATATATATATATATATATATATATATATATATATATATATATATGATACACACAGACCGTGCATGGAACAAGGAACTCTTCTGGGATAATTAAATCCACTATAGTCCGAATAAGTAATTGTAAATGACAAATACCATAGTTTTTCTTTTTCATGATGCAAGCCCGACGTGGGCAACGGGTCTCTCGCAAAGAGGTCCCATAAATATAGCTTCCCTCACCAGCTATCTGCAAAGCAGACAGGATCCAGCTTTGGGACATGGATCTAGGGTTTAAAGCAGCCTAGCCCCACTACATTTAGGACCTCAATATAAGTAAAAGACTCGTTGCATTCACGTCGGATTGAATAAATCAAACAAAAAGGGGTAACTATTATATTTTTAGCCAAAACCAAAACTTAAACCTCAACTGGCAGAATTGAGCGTCCACTTTTCAAGGCACATAACATGTCCGTTTCATGATGGGAATGAACTCAGAATGGTTCCCTGAGTTTTTTATGATACACACAGACCGTGCATGGAACAAGGAACTCTTCTGGGATAATTAAATCCACTATAGTCCAAATAAGTAATGGTAAATGACAAATACCATAGTTTTTTTTTTCATGATGCAAGCCCGACGTGGGCAACGGGTCTCTCGCAAAGAGGTCCCATAAATATAGCTTCCCTCACTAGCTATCTGCAAAGCAGACAGGATCCAGCTTTGGGACATGGATCTTTACTTATATTGAGGTTCTAAATGTAGTGGGGCTAGGCTGCTTTAAACCCTAGATCCATGTCCCAAAGCTGGATCCTGTCTGCTTTGCAGATAGCTGGTGAGGGAAGCTATATTTATGGGACCTCTTTGCGAGAGACCCGTTGCCCACGTCGGGCTTGCATCATGAAAAAGAAAAACTATGGTATTTGTCATTTACCATTACTTATTCGGACTATAGTGGATTTAATTATCCCAGAAGAGTTCCTTGTTCCATGCACGGTCTGTGTGTATCATAAAAAACTCAGGGAACCATTCTGAGTTCATTCCCATATATATATATATATATATATATATATATATATCATAACATTAACTTACCGTTTTATAGAAAATTCCAAATTTTCATCAAGTTCTCATCTGCTTCAATATGTCGACTTCGTTTCTTGCTGTTAGTGTCAACTGCTGAGTGGCGCATAATAAATTGTATTGTGTACTAGCTCGTAGTTGTTTATTTTTAGATGCCTTACATTTGTTGTGTACTGTACGTAAAGTTTATCTACAATTGATTTCAATGCTTACCATATAACAACTATAATTGCCATGAAATAAAATAGGTATACAGTATAATTTTATACTACAAAATATTATAATACAATATCGCTTAAGTTTTAGAAAACTTAAAAATTTAATAAGAAAGATTCTAGATAATCTACAAATTATTTATTCAAAAAAGGTGCCGGTACGCCGTACCGGTGCGTACCGTCACAAAAAAAGCCCTGTATATATATATACTGTATATATATATATATATATATATATATATATGGGATGAATTTTACAATTAAACACGTGAAATGAATGAATGATGCAAACCCATCAGTTCGAACCCATAAGATCATTCCCTGACGAGGTGTACTTCTGAATACACCAAAGGCCTTGGAATCATTTTTCTTTTTCCTTGTGGAAATACTGTAATAATAATGAAATACTGTAATAATAATGAGAGATAACAAATTGTGTACTGACATGAAACGATAAATGATAAATTCCACACTAAACACTTCAATAATTAAAATATTAATATAAAATAATTTCAACCACCAATAAGCAAAATATTAATGAAATAACGAATTAGACAACTTAAGCACTTCAGTCAATCAGATACACAAAAAAAATCGACTTCAGATCGCTTTCTAGGAACTTTGAAAATCTGTCCGTTCTCGGCAAAGGTCAAACGACAAATTTCAAAAATATTTTAGCACCAAAAAAGGAATTTTTTGTACTTCCACACCACGAACGTGAAAGTGAAAATAAAGGATTAAATAACACTTAAAAATCGCTCTCTATATATTTCCTTTGTTCTTAGAGTGAGCCCAGTTAGGGCAGAAAAAAACATCTTTGGAAGAGATTCTAATTTTAGACATAATTAAGACAGAGAGAGGAGAAGATGGAAGAACAGCACCAGAATTGTTCAGGGTTGAGTTGGAGGTGAAAGTTTGAACAAAGAGTTCAGCTTTATCAGGAGAAGAGGCAGCAACTGAGCTGTCAGAATGGAAAATACTGCATACCATGATACCAGTAAATATTTACAATGATTAATAAAATTAATCTCTCTTTATACCTAATGTACATTTGAAAAAAAAAAAAAATTGAAAATTAAAATTAAAAATATTAAGCAAAATCTAAGTAGGATGAGCACGAACCGTAAACATAGAGATACTTAAAAGCTTTTTCTTCCTTCCTCGTCTGTGTAGAAAAAATGTATATGAATTTTATTTCTATTTCTTCTTTATTACCCCGTCAAATAAAAAAGAAAAAAGTAAATCCAAAGAGGATTTATTTAAGCAAAACATTTACTGTGAATTCATGGAGAAAGGGTTTATATGTAGCAAAAGATGTTTGTCGCCTATATATATATACGGTATATATATATATGGGGTGAATTTCACAATTAAACACGTGAAATGAATGAATGATGCAAATCCACAAGGAAAGAGAAAAATGATTTCAAGACCTTTCGTTTATTCAGAAGTACACCTCGTCAGGGAATTCCCTGACGAGGTGTACTTCTGAATACACGAAAGGCCTTGGAATCATTTTTCTTTTTTCCTTGTGGGATTGCATCATATATATATATATATATATATATATACATATATATACACAGGATGGTTCTAAAGTCCCTATCAATTTTTCTGAAATAATAGTATTTTTAGATAAAAATGTAGTAACATAATTAGATATATGTTTACTTATCAACCTTAGATCTAAGATTCGACGTGAGCACCATCAGTGTCTCTGCAAATTTGAAACCTGCCCATTGCATTGTGGAACACATTCTCAAGCATCTCTGGGTTATTTTAGCGACTGCCGCGACAATGCAGTTTTGCAGATCCTGCGGGTCTGTAATTCTTGTTTTGTAAACCTCCGACTTTATAAAGCCCCACGCAAAGAAGTCTAATGGTGTTAAATCTGGAGATCATGCTGTCCACTGCCTGTTTCCACCACGTCCAATCCAGCGATTTTGTAAGAGCTCACCAAGGTACGCCCGAATGATGTTTGCATAGCTTTTTCTTCCTTCCTAGCCTGTGTAGAAAAAATGTATATGAATTTTATTTCTATTTCTTCTTTATTACCACGTCGAGAATGCCATCTGAACGAAGCTGCAGTTAAAGAAACTGCTGAAGCATGTCAAGATAAATTGGCCCTGATAAATTGGCCCTGTTACCGTTACCCTGTTACATTAACTTTAGGAGAATATCTCTCCCATTCGTAAAACTCGGTTCGTTTTTCACGAGCCCAGCTACAGCAATTATGTCGATTAACCTTTCCGTATGTGTGGAAATGTCGCCTCATCGCTGGAGAGAATGTGGTTTAATAAGTTTTTGGTATAAATTTTTTCAGCCAATTGTGTGTACATGGCGGCTCGTCTTGGCTAATCTTCTTCGTGTAACTCATGTAGCACTTGAACATGGTAAATTTTCTTTTTTAATGTTGATTTTAAAATCCTTAGAACAGTCGTTTTAGGTATGCTCAGTCTACGTGATACTGTGCGAGTTGACACTCTTGGATTTGTTTGAAAGGTATCTCTTACCAATTCGACATTTTGTTGAGAGGTATATGGACGTCTAGATCATGCCTCATTATGAACAGATCCTGTTCTTTTACATTTATTGACCAGCTCCCGAAGTGTTTTGTTTGTATGTCCTGGTATGTGAAATCACCTTTCGAAATTTTTTCGAATTTCTTTGCACTTCTTCCCTTGGATACGTAGTGTTACTAGCATCACATGTTCTTGTACATCCATCATCATCCATGGCCTGTAGAAAACAAAATAGAAATATCATTATTTCAGCAAAATAGATAGGGACTTTTGGACCACCCTGTATATATATATATATATATATATATATATATATATATATATGGGAGGTTATATGTAAAAGAATAAAATTAGTTATTAATTATATATACACAGAGTGTTTCACAACCGGTCTGCCATACTTTGGGGGGGATTTGAGGGGTGATATGGAGTAAAAAAGTTAATACAGCATCGGTGTTATTTCCAACCGTTGCGGAGCTACGGACGTTTAAAGGTGCACGGAAAAAAATAAACGAGAGTATTAATCTGTTGTATTTATTGCTACATTTTATGAGATACACTTTATAAATGTTGAAAATGTCCGCTTCGGTTTTCAATGCACAGCCTTGCTCGTTCCAAACAAGAGTCCACTGCCCATTCAATCACTTCGGGGTGTTCTCGTATGTAAGCAGGGGCATCCATAATCCGACGCAAGAGCTCCTCTCTCGTTTGTACTTTGGTCTTGTAGACCATTTCTTTCATAAGGCTCCATAGAAAGAAATCTAACGGGGTTAGGTCCGGAGATCTCGGGGGCCACGATGTTGGACCAGCATGACCAATCCAACGATTCCCGTACGGCTGATTCAAGTAATCCGTAACATGACGACCAAAGTGTGGTGGCGCCCCATCGTGCTGAAAGAACATCCTGCGCCTTGTCTCCAAGGGCACGTCCTCCATTAAAAGCGGCAATTCGTTCGTCAGGAAGTTCAGATAAATATTAGCAGTTAATCGTTGTTCCCAAACGAACAGTCCACTCAGTTGATCTCCAATCACACCCCACCAAACATTCACCGAAAATCGATGTTAAAAGTTTCCTTCAACGATACCGTGGGGATTATCGGCGGACACAAGTGGGAATTTCTGTTAATTCCATCCCGAATGAATTGTGCTTTATCACTAAACAGTATGCGATTAAGAATTTGGCGATGCATAACCATCCACTTGCAAAATTGAACACGTTTATCGTAATCATCCGATTGAAGATCTTGCACACGTTGCAAATGATAAGGATACAAACCCTCATCATGTATGGTTCGCCATACACGCGATGCGGATTCACCAATTCGTCTAGAAATTCTCCGAACACTGGTAGTTGGGCTACGTTGTACTAGGTCCAGTATGTGCTCCTCCACAGAAACGGGCCGTCGTGCTACATGTTCTTGGTTACGTGGAACAATTGTCCCTGTTTCCCTTAATCTGTGGTGTGTGTCACCAAACACTTGCCTGTTCGGTATTCGGCGGTTCGGAAAATGTCTTCGATATTCCTCAACTGCTGCTGTGCTGTTACCATCACAGAATCCATAAATGAAATGGATATCAGCGTATTCAGCGGGTATTAACTGTTGATTCATTTTGATTGTTCACCTTAGAGCAACACAGTGTCTCGTATCACAAATCAGAACCAATTGAAAGAAAAAATGAGGCTTAGTAATGGTAACTTCGTTAACCGAAACTACCACCAGTGCTGCCAGCTATCGAATTACACACAAGTAGGGATTTATTTGTTGTTTGCACATCTTAATTAAAACGTCCGCAGCAACGCAACGGTTGGAAATAGCACTTATGTTGTATTAACTTTTTTACTCGATATCACCCCCAAAATCACTCCCCAAAGTATGGCAGACCAGTTGCGAAACACCCTGTATATATATATATATATATATATATATATATATATATTTGTTTTACCGTTGTGACGGTTACACGTGTTTCGATCGAAGTCCGAATAAAAGCGGCATTACAGTAAAACTCCTGCAGTTAATCAGTTTTAAACGGTGCCGATGTTTGGAGTTAATTAATAGTGCACAATGGTATTTCTCTTTAAAAAGTAAAAATGGCGGCATATGTAAAAAAAAAGTAAATAAAAACGAAGCGAATTAATCTATACAGCATTTCTCCGAGTGTTTCTTTGTGAAGGAAATTAGCTGCCCATCGAAATTCCTACAAATAACCCTCCCCTTATCCTCGCGGCCACAGTCGCGAGCACCAATCAGTGAGAAGTATACAGCGTGCAACATACACCATCTCCCGAAGTAACGGAGAATACTTTTCCTCAATCAGCTTGAGTCAATCCCATCCAGTACTTTCTATAATACCCTTTTTGAGTCAATTTTGTGCACTAGCGGCTAGCTACCCTTTATCAGTAACATGGAAATGGTAAATAAATTCCTGCAATTCTGTGGTATCTGCAACAATGCAACAAATGAAGCAAAGGCGATGAGGTGCGATCTCTGCCAGTTGCGTCTTGATTTCAGATGCATAGAATGGGAAGATGAAAAAATGTCCCTCACAACGAACGCAAAGCAACTTAATGGGATCAAATGTTTCTGCGAAAACTGCATGACCGAAATAAACTCTTTTACGGTATTTAAAGGAGAAAGAGACTACGAGAAGAAAATAAAAGAGGAAAGTGTGAATAAAGAACATAGGAAAACAGAAGAAACGAAGAAAGGCGAAGTAGTAATAAATCAGATACCGTCACACAACGAGGCCGAAACCAAACAGGCAACAGAAAGTATAAAGACAACAGATAGTATAAAGGCAACGAAGGATATTAGCACAAGAAGCATAAATAGGAAAGGACAAGCGTGCAATCAAGAAAACGGAGTGAAACTGTCCCCACCCAATAAGGAGCAAAAAACAAAAGCCCAGAGTAAAGGAATTATTTGCAGATATTATATAAAAGATAATTGCAGATATAAAAGAGGACAATGTAGATATGAACATCCCCCAATATGCAATTTCTTCTATAATAATAGTCATTGTAAATTCGGGGACAGATGCAAATTCTACCACCCGGATATCTGCAGGACTTATGCAAAATATGGAACTTGCAAATACGGGAAAAAATGCTACTATCAACATCTCCCGATGAACCCAAAGAAAAAAAGACAAAGCTTAAAAGACAATAGGAATAACAATAACAATAAGAATAACAATAGGAACATAAAAAGCGAACAAAAATATTTTCAACATCGCAGACACGATACTGCTGCTAAATGTCATTGAACGCATGCATTTGACACAGCTGGAAACCCCCGAGCCAAACTGCATCCGAGCAAGAAGCTACCAGAACAGGTAGGCGGAAACGGATCTCTCTCGGAAGACCATAGGGCAACGAAACAAGCGATACCGAACGAAAATTAACTTTAAATGCAAAAGGAGGCTACGAAAAACAAAGAACATAAATATTGTCATGGCTATTATTCAAGAAATAAGACCAAACCAATCACTCAACAAAGTTTTGTACCTGAAAAGATTTATGGACGACACAAGGGCGGACCCCGCATACCTCACAGAAACTCATCTTAAGGATTGCCAAGGAAATTGTGGAAACTGAGAACATTGTATTAATAAGAGATAAATATAGAGGGTTTCAACTAACTAAGAGCGGACAGAACAACGAGACGTAAAGGTGGCTGCGCTATATATGTACATGAAGGTCATATGACAGAGACGGTAATAAGTAAATGAAACAGCTTTATGGAACTCCTAGCACTGAAAATAGAAAACTAAACGTGATACTGATATTCTTCTATAGACCTCCAAACACTCCAAACGAAAAAATCTCTGAGGCCATTGATGATATCAGAAACCTAATAAAGGCCATAAACCCTCCAACCCTAATACAATGCTCTGCGAACACTTTAACTTCCCATTTATGAAATACAAAAAGGTGGATATATATATAGATATATAAGTAGCATGGGCGCAAAATGGGAGAATGCAATGCAATTGCAAATGTTGATCAATGTTGCAAAATGTATACAACAAGGGTGGGGGGAATGTTGCAAGTTGTTATGCAAGAAGGGGTGGGGGAATGTTGCAAGAGCAACAAGGGGTTATGCGACTGGAGTTATCCCCCAAGAGAAAGAGAGAGGAGAAGGAGAGAGAGGAAGAGAGGTGTTCGCCTGGCAAGAGCCAAGCGCATATTAAGACTTCAGCCGAGCGGCCGTTGTCTTATAGGGCCCATAATCAGCGAGTTGGCTTATCTGGCTGAGTTGCCAGATTGCGCTATTTATTTAATTTTAATTAAAGCGTATATTGTGGCTTAATCCCCCAGTCGGCTTATCTGGCTGAGTTGCCACATTGCGTTTATTATTTAATTAAAGCATATATTCTGGCTTAATCCGCCAGTTGGCTTAGAAGACTTCTTAGAAGGCATAAATGGCGTGTATATATTAATAACCTTCGAACGAATTAAAAGCGCACACAAACACACATACGCTCACCGACTGTACGCCCATAAAGCCCCTATTGTCACACACACATACACACAATATATATATATATATATATATATATATATAAACTGATTGCTGCATGCAAAGCCCCAATAGCAAAATATATACGAGCACAACCACCACATAAAAAACATCACATCACCAACTTTTCGGAGCTCATCCCATCAACAGCACATGGTGAGATGAGGGCTACGACTTTTAGGAGCTCATCCCATCAACACCACGTAACCGATATGAGGGCTACAACCAAGCGTCCAAACTTAGACGATTGAAGCACCACAACCACCGCTTTACTTTCCAGCTCTTCAGAAAAAAGCATCACATCACCAACAATCGTCTAAGTATAGACTTTTAGGAGCTCATCCCATCAACAGCACATGGGGAGATGAGGGCTACGACATTTAGGAGCTCATCCTATCAACACCACGTAACCGATATGAGGGCTACAACCAAGCGTCCAAACTTAGACGATTGGTGGTAAAACTATACACGACAACCCACCAACCACCTCCACCACCGACTTACTTACCAACTCCTGATAAACCGACAAGGTCTCTAAATATGACCCAATAGACAGAGCTATTAAACATAATCATACATTTATGGGGCCAAGTTAAAAAAAGGCAACGCCAATAGTTTTTTATTGTGCTTCTCGTGGTTTAACGAGGCATATTTGACATTTGGTGTGGCGATCTTTTAAACAAAAAATCGAATAAGATAAACTAAATTTAATACAAATACAAATTTTCATCATAATACGCAATTTTATCCTTAAAATATAACATGAAAAGCATTAATATGATTTTTAAAACAAAATAGAAATTAAATTGGGGGTAACTTATTAATTTTTCCTCTTTTAGCCAATTATTGTGTTTCAATATAAATTTATCTTTAAGACAATTTTATCCATAAACTATAACATAAAAAGCATTAATATGATTTTTAAAACAAAACAGATTCTATTTCGGGGTAACTTATTCATTTTTCCTCTTTTGGCCAATTATTTTGTTTCAATATAAATTTACCTTTAAGACACCAATATATCTTTAAGCCTTATTACAAAAAATATTAATATGATTTTAAAAACAAAATAGATTCTGTCTCGGGGTAACTTATTAATTTTTCCTCATTTACTTGCAGCCCTGCCGCGACAGTGCTGCATTATTTTTTAATATAATTAAAACCAGCATTCACGATCATATTAAAGCTTACTGTTGAAGATATTCTGAAAGGCCAAATTATTTTAAAAGGTATAGACTGTTCGAAGTATCTTAAACTTTGATGTAAAAAAACAATAATATAACTAGATTTTAAGTTTTGAATTTTAAGTTTTTATCGTTTTCTAAACGTATTTATTAAAAAATTGAATTTATGACATAACTCATATAATTGCACCTTCTACAATTCAATAATTGGATTTAACATGATTTACTGCATTATATTTATTGTAATTTTAAACCAGCTTTTGGGACATATTAAATTAAATTTTCTTCAGTGCAATTCATGAATTAAACATGGCCTTGAGGATTCGAATTCTAATACAGAGTATTGTTACAAAAACATTTAAAAACGTAGAAGATTTGATTCTATCCACACGCCCTAGATTTCACGGGGCAGCCAATCACAGCCCTATGGGCGGAGCCCAGGACCTCTGTTTGCCCACTATGCAGGCCTACCCAAAACTCACTGATAGCCACTAGGAAGCTAGCGTTTGTGTGTTGTGGGTTCTTCACAAGCCCCTTTTATAAAAGGGAGCACTTTCATCTCAGAGCCTCAGTTCATTGATTTTTCTTGTTTAGTATTTTTGAAATACCAACCATGAGACAGCTGTACGACTCCCCCGATCTGTTTGAAGCTCAAGATTTTTAGGCTCACGCAACGCGTCTAATTTTCATCGCTGCAGATCGGGATGAACTTTTATCTACCCAGATTGTTACGGAAAAATGTGACGAAATGCAAGAACCGTTCAAGGAAGACGATATTAAAATGTAAGTAACTATATTCTGCGACTCATTCAGTGTTAACTTATAAGTGCCTAACCTAGCTTTTTACCGAGTTTTCCTACAAAGAAAAATTAATCCCAGGACTCTTTCTCGTTTATAATAATATAACCTAACCGGGACATAATATATATATATATATATATATATATATATATATATAATATATATATATATATATCGGCCAGGACTATTTCTCGTTTATAATAATATAACCTAACCGGGACATAATATATATATCGACCAGGACTCTTTCTCGTTTATAACAATATAACCTCACCGTAAAAGGCCGTAATAAACGCGTTTTGAAAAATATTTTTAATTATTCTCTGTTTCCTTCCGGTTATTTCGGCATATATATATATATATATATATATATATATATATATATATGGTAGAGCTTTAATAATATTTTTCTCGATAATTCAGCACCGCAGTATGATTTTTAAATTATCAAAACTTTTAAGAATTGTCTTTTTATTAAATTTTTTTTAATTCGTGGCATTTTCTCTTATTGTAGTTCTTTATTTTTACTTAACCTTAAGGACCGATGCGGAACTTGATCGTGTTATAGCTACTTTTGGTGAAAGGGGAATAAATGATATGGATGCTTCTCCGCACAGCCAACCCAGTGACCTGAATACAGAAGTCGAGGTATTGGCTCACATCCGGTCCAGCGAGTGCCAGGTCATCGAGGAACTAATTTAAGTATTTTTGAAGTTAAGAACAAAACACATTGTATTTTCATTTATTAAATGGTAGAAAACATGTACAAAGCGGAACCAGTGTCCGATAAATAAGTCTAAATGGCTACATTTTACAGTTACAAATGTATATACAACTTTACACAATATAGATATACACCTTTACACAATACAGCGGGTGCTAACATATGGGAACCTTTTTTTATCTGTCTGCATACACTTTTATCATTCATCTCTGTGTCGCACAAATCGAATAATTTTAAAAAATTTATGAATCCCTTCCCACGTGACATGTGCAGGAGAAATGAAATGCAAGACAAGCCGCACGTTTCGCTATAATATCCTTGAAAATGGTACGGGTTCCATACAAACTCAGGTACATGCATCTGCTCGATTAATTTTACTATAATAGGATCATTCCAGGGCTGAGAGCCGAGAGAATCAAAATAGTAAATTTTTTCCCTATTTCCCCTCACACCCCACAATGTCGGTGTTAACGATAAGGCTATACCAATCTCTCGTAATAGGCAACTTCAATATTTCATTCTTCGCAAACACACAGGTAAATTTGAAGCGTGTGAACGGTCACTTTTCATTACTCACTGGAGTGTATTCGCATCCATTTTAAAAGTCTGTGACCACGTTCCTGAAACGATCAACTTCTATTAGTGCCTGTAATTCGAGGTACACGAGTACACTAATAGGCGCGTAAATAGGGTTGGCAAATTCCAACCTGACTGAGATATTCCCGCTCTGCTGTGGACTTAAATGCATATTTGCGCCAGCAGACAAGTCAGGCGTAATATCAAATTAATAAATGTTAAATTCTTCCACAAATTATTCTTTCGGCGTTACACCAAACTCAAGTTCGTCACAGGCGCCTGTATTATGAGCCAGACTACTATATGCTCTCGCGCAGAGCGGGAACACAGCGTCTGATGAGTAGTCCGTATCATGGTCCCTCCCAAAGCCATGCCATTTATGTATAGTTATATAAGCCCAAAATTTTCGAATTTAAAGGCACTCTTTTAATATTTTCCATTCGTCGAGGCGTGGTCCTGCATTCCAATTAATATCCTTTTAGGTAAGACTCCAAGGGCCACGTTTTCTAGTTGCTTCGAGGCCAACCAGGCGGGGACCTTGTATAGTTTGATCTGTACCCTGTTAATTTGGTATTTTACTATGGCGTGTATAAAGTCTTTCTCAATTTCTATTTGTTTTGGCGAATTTAATTTCACTCGGCGTATATGCAAATACGTCTCCATGATGTGAATCACAAAGGGTTTTGCGCCCTCTTCTTGATCAGACCCCAGATTTATGCAGGTCTCAGGAATCGTGCGGGTAAGCTTCAACTTCATATCCACCCCGTTCATAAGCAGTTTCTCCTGGAATGTGAAATCTGTATGAAGACGTCAAAAACACTCGTATCTTTTTTTTAGAATTTTTAAATTTATCCTGTATACCATTTTCATCTTTAGTATGGTAATATCCCTCGGCGGTTAAAAAGGTGTCCTTCGCTTCTTTTGAAAAGTTGAGGACATTTTCCAGATAGGCTCGTAGGTGGTAGTACCCCGTTCCTGCCGAGATGTTAACCTGGTTTAAATACACCTCACACTGGCTGAATATGGAGTGTAAAAAGTTGGTTTCAGGGTAGCAGAGTAACTATCATCGCAGTCCGTTCCATCAGAATGGGCTATACGCAGTTTAGCGTACATGTGCATGCAGCTCGGGTCAAAAAAGTAAGGGCCTGAGCTGGGTATCACGAATTCTCGGCGAACTAATTGTGTTTTAATGGGTTAATTGTAATAAAGTCGCTATGCTCAATAGAGACCTGAGTGGGGGCATATCAAAGAGGGAGTTCCGATTTACAGCATTGTGAACTACACGGATGGATGAAACGCGCCATGACGAGTCAGAAATAGTGCCACCTCCTCGACAAGTATTAGTCAGCCTATGATTCGTGAGAGTAGTGTCCTCAGCTTATATCAGTTAAAAAAATGATCAGCCATAGGTTTCATACGCTTAGAGCACTTCTTTTTTGATTTCCTTTTACGTTTAGCGCCACGTGATGGTAACCCCTTCTTCCTGGCAGATCTCTTCTTTCCGCCACCACGCATTTTTGTCTTTGCATCTTTGATGATTTCGTCCCGTGTACGTTTAAAATGTTTTTTTAGAGCTTCTTTAGGTTTAATTCCACCCATTATGTATTCTGCCACGTTAAAACCTGTTTGTAACGCCTTCCGCCCTAGGTACCTGGCACCCCTCTTCAACAGTGGGACAGCGGTGCGTAGTATGGATGAAAAAATGGATCCAAGTCCACTCCCACGCTGGTGTCTCACTCCTCGGTAGACTGTGAATGGCCTTCGAGTCATTATAAACGGCGAAAGTATAGTTTCACTGTTAAGCTTCCATCACCGAATGGGAAATTTTTTCCATCAATCGTTCTTATATGTATCGAGACGTTGGTTAATAGATTAGTCGCAACATTCACATACTGGGGCTTGTCTTATGTAATGCTCAAACTTTTCCCTCTATGGTTGGGGATGTGTGCAATGCGCAGCAGGCGCGCCTGGGTGTTCCCAACAAATTGGTGCTCGACGATATTGCTGTAAATATAGCACATGTTTGGGGGCGGAGAGCTTTCACCTAATTTCTCCATCTTCAATTGATACATTAAGCTGGAGAAGTCATGCTGTGCCTCGTGAAGGTTATCTCTTTGGAGAGCTGCGCTATATCGGCCCTCAGCCACAATTGTGAACAGCTCTTTATCTTCAATATTTCTACTAAGCGTTGACTTTAACTTCAATGTGCATGCAGGCGTGTCTATGTTTAAGACTTCAAAAAGTAAATCGTTTGTCAGGTACGACTTTTCAAGACTCTTGTTTAACCCCGTCAAAATGTCCATGGCTGTATCATAATGCTTGATTCCTAGCGACATATTTGTGCTATAGAACCGTTACTTACCGAGCAGGACTGAACGCATAGTATTGACTAAGGTTATGCCTAATTTTTTGCACTCATCGATTCTTCTAAGGATCAGAAATATGATTTGCTCATTTTTAAGAGTTAAAAATTTGGAGACTGGAATTCACATAATCCAACCTCATACAAACACGCTCCAATTCAATGGGTCCGTGGAGTTCTGTCACAAAGTTGGCGAGGGTGTTGTTAGGATGTACAGATAGAGAAAAAGAGGACGGGAGTGTGACACAGACGTGGCTAGGCGCCATGTTGAATTCTAATTAAGCTTCATTATTGCAGCAGCTTTTATATGGGTGTTGAAGCTTTCTGGGTAACCCAGCGATTTCACTATGTACATTTTTCTTTTTCCTGAACCTTTGCTGCCTAAATTTTTTTAATTTTAATCACTTTTTCCTAAATTAAATGTCACTTTCTGCTACTCATCGCGGTAAAAGCCTACAGCGATTTCTTCCCCATTCAAATCTTTAATGTAATACATCATTATCTCACTTTAGGTGTCATAGCACGAACTTTAAAAATCTCACGTGTCCATACTTGCTCAAATCCCTTCGCGAATTTATTTCCCGAACGTGATAGCCTTACATAATCATTGATTTTGAAATGTGTACAGTGTGGTGGCGGTGCTCCATCTCTTCTCACCTCTGGCAGCGCACCTCTTTCTAAAACTTCGTTAGGTGTTGCCAATCGTACGGTGGTGTGAACGGTTGTATGATGAACCAATGACCCGAGAACGTTTATATCTGTATGTGTTTTTATGTGTAAAATAGCGATGCATGCTCTCCTTTATGGTAAGTTGAACTCTTTCGGCTAAAGAGGCCTTATGTATAGAACTGCTAGTGTAGTAACTGATATTAAACTCTGTCAGCATGTTCTGAAAAGCGCGAACTATAAATTCTTTCCCCATATCCGTACAAAAATAGCCAGGAACCCTTTCTTCTTTTAACATCAACGTTTTGGTCGCTTTAGCAACTGTTTCAGGCGATTTATTTTTCAGGGAATTAGCCACAGATATCTAGAGAATACATCTATTATGAATAGGATGTAGCGGTATCCGTCATTATACACTGAATATCTTTGCATGTCTGTTAAATCCGCTTGCCAAATAGAGTCAATCGAATCCGCGGTTGTCTTGGCCGTTTTAAACCTTTTTCTCACCGGTTGAAGTGTATAAGCATCCTGTTCCCGCAAAAACCGCTCAACTTTTTTTCCTTACACCGTAAACACCTCTGTACAGTCTATTAACGCCACCATAGGAGGCGGGTTAGAAATGTCATAATAGCGTTTACTTAATATGTTAGCCATTTGCGTATTTTAGAGACACGTGGATAAGGTTGGCCGTTTGTTCTCTTCTTTCTCTTCTTCAGAGACGCTGCTGCTGGGGGCGATGGCGTACTCAGTTGTGACACATGCGAGACTTGATCCAGGTCTTTTAACCTATTCAGATTACCTATCAATGTTTTGGGGACATTTATTTGTTGTAGTCTTGCTTTAATATGCTTCCATCCTGTTGGAGGGTCTGTCCCACTTTCTCACCAGATCATGAACAATATCAACGATATTGGATCCTTGTACCCTTGTTCCTTCAACAATGACCTCGCCTGTATCGGCCCACTGTATGATGGGGTCCTCACTCAATAGATTATAAAGACTTAAGCCTTTATTCCTCAATGTATGTGGGAGGCTGTTTTTTAGCACATGTTCGATGTGTTTGTTCCGTTGTTCTTTGGTTGGTCATCTCTAACGTCGGGCCAGATCCTGTTTCGCCATGCTCATCGTTGCTCACACTGTGCCTAATAACCACGGGGAGCTCTGTCGGATCCTTATAATCTTCGTCCTCATGAAGAAATTTCTGCAAAGCCTCTTGGTACAAGATCCTTTTCTCATCAGGTGACTTTTCACTGTTTAATAGTGCTAGCAACTCGCTTTCCATTCTTTTAAGCCTACTTTTACGGGGTTCTAGAGCCGTATCTGGAATCTTTGAACTTTGCAATGAAGGATACACCTCGTGCGGAATCACAAGCACCTTCTTCATTATATTAATCTAGTCAGTAAAGGACCCAAAACTGAAAATAAGATGGGCAGGAATGATCCCCCTCTTTGTACAATAATTCCCTTTTTCTTAACTTTTTCTTTTCTTTCTTTTCTTAACTTTCATGAGCGAGCGCTCGTATTATGTTCTTGTAACGACGTAACCGAGCCATCTGAGAGGGTATCATTGGCACATTACATTTTATAACATTAAGAGAGATTTCACAGATGCATTTTAAAAAGTCAGAGTCGATATTTTTAACAAACATCTGTTGCAGTGCCCGAGGCAATCGTTGATAGATTTTTATTAATTCACGATATTTCTTCAGCCTATTTGTCATCCTGGAATATACACCATTTCAGGTTCGCTTGGGAATATATTCGTTCTTAGAAGCACCCTAAACGTGTTTCGCCGGTGAAGGCCACAAAGCAAATATTCAAAACGCTGGCTTGTGGCTAATGTATAAACCTTCAAAATCTCCTTACGTTGATTCGGGAACATTTGATTGGCTAATACTCCAATTTCCGACACATCTCTACGTTGTGCGAATAAGACTAGATATTGGGAATTTAGCGACACATCGCGCAAGTATCTATTTTCGAAAAATAGATTCTGGTTGATGAAGAATACGCTTTTAAAATGGTGGGAGAACACTGTAAATGTCTCGGCAAACGTTTTATCCATTTCCAACATGAGATCGTCAATTACAATAACTCTATGCTCATTACCTTTTTACGAATTAACGTCATATACACCCTTGTGGAGCAAAATTTCATCTTGGTACTCGTTGAACACTGACTGATACGTCGAATAGCACCATATTAGTTTATTCACAAATTTTGAGAACATCTCCCACTTATCTTTAATGATTTTAAATTTTAAGCATAAATACATTGTTTCCACATCCTGTTGGACCAGATATAATACATGTGGATGGGCTTGTGAACCTGAATTTTTCTACAGATTCCACCTCTAACACGTCACACCCCTAAGTAAATCATTTACAAAATATTACAAATTTTGAGTGCTGTTCCTTATATTTTGTTTTCTTCTTCCACAGAACTATGAATGACGACGATGTACAGCCGCCCCATCATCGATATCACAGACGAAACCGTTGATCATGCAGCTGCAGAACTCTTCCGCGCCGACGAGCCCTCACCAGTGACAACTGTAGCATGCGACAGTTGAAATCGGAAGCATGATGAAGAACACTCCACGTCAAGTATAAAGCGTGCAAGGATTGCTCCGGTTGTGTTGTTAGATCCCCAGTAATAGAGCCCCAACCCTCAATGTCTTACGACACAACCCCCACAATACTACCTTCCTCAAATATGCCCCACTGTTCAGATCCGGATACTTTCTCCACAACAGCTTCTCATACTGTGGAGGATGGAATAACATTCGAGTTGGTGCGCACCGTTACCCCCAACCCTGCCCTGTCTAGAAATCGGTACGTGGTCAGGGTTGGCCCTGGGTCCTGTATACCAACGGCCTGCGGCGCGTAGTTAAACATATTGTGGAGTTTGCCCTTCAGAACCGCAACGAACGTGAAATCCGGACGAGGTTATCCTTCAGGTTCGGGTCAGATGAGGGGAACAACTTCAATATGGACAACTTCATGGTAGATATTGACAGAGTATTCCGGGTTGCAGGTCATAGTGCCACACCTTATAATCTTAATTTAAATTCTTCGGTTATTTAAAGGAAGCATTTAAACGTAGATCGTGGTTTTGGTTTTATAGCAATAATTTTAGCTTATATGTTCACTGTGCTAGATAGTTGGACGGGAAAAATTTGGTTGCCTAGGGTTGTACAGCGTGCCCGTAAATTGGCTTCACATTGTAAGTTTGAGTGTAATATGGGTCCTGAAGAACTGAGAAGGGCCGAGCAGGAAATGAATGCACGTATAGTTGTATTTGGAATGGCTGATCGTCGTAGGACTGTGTATGTTTTTAAAAGCAGCGTGAAAGATCGTACAAGACCTCTACTTATTTTCGGATTGTCAGGAAAATCGTACCTCCCCATCCGTAACATAAGGGATCTCTACGCCAGTTATGATAAAAGTCGAAAATATGGAAGGCATCATGATTTGTGAAAGGGTTGTCTCGAGTTTGCTGATGATATGGTGAAAAATTGTAAGGATTGCTACATCGTATGTGAGCAGTTTAAAAGCTCCAAATGTGAAAGTCGTGTAGTTGAAACCGAGAAGAGGGAATGTAATGTGTGTGGACGTACATTCTTCAATAATAAATGCTTTGAGCTCCATAAATCAAATGGCACATGCAGGAAAATGAGGATTTTGTACGTGCGGGATCTTTCACATGATGGATAATTGGGGGAATTTGAAACATAAATGCGATGAAATTCACTGTTCTACATGTCATGAAAAATATATGGCGGCTGGAGTGAAGCATGTATGTTATATGAAAGATGCTAAGCCAAAAAATAGCCCTTATATAAGCGTGTACTACGATATAGAAACTTACGCGAAAGCTGAAACCAAAGAGGTTATTCCACATTTATTCGTAAGTCAGATTATCTGTGATGAGTGCATGGAGATCGAGTGTGATGAGTGTCACAAATGTGGAAAACGGACAACCGTATTTGAAACGAATGCATACGACAGCCCTGTGAAGCTCTTTGTCTCCTATATTGTCAAATTAGCGGACAAGTTCAAAAAAATGACTATATTCTTGCCAATAACGGGGCGAAATTTGACACACAGTTCCTTTATAAGTTGCTGCTTGAACACGATTCGTCTGCGATATTTACAGATGATCCCTTGAAAAGAGACAACAAACTAATACAGATGCAGATAAGAAATAATGTACAGTTTAAAGACACCCTACACATTCCTCACTAACGAAACTTTGAATTACGTAGGAATACTTCCACCCAAACATTACTTTAACAACACCAACATGAGTGATAGTGAGCGTCAAGATTTTGACCGCTACTACAACAGTTTTAATGAAGCTAATCTATACATTATAGCCGATGAATGTGAACGTTATTGCGTGAATGACGTACGTGTACTTAGAGTATGATTTCAAGCCTTTTGAAGGATGTACATAACCCGTTTCAAATGCGATCCGCTGCAAGTCGCAACCACGATCGCCTCATTATGTTTTACAGTGTTCAAGAATAACTTCATGCCTAAAGACACCTTAGCAGTCATTCACACAAACAATCTACGCAGTTATGGGCACAAGGCTATTTACTGGCTCATACACCTACAGCAGCAGTCGGGGTATATATAATGCATGCCCGCAACACGGGTGAAGTACCCATTAAGGTTAATGTCGTGTTTTTTGGGTTGACGGCCTAAGTGAGGATCCAGCCACTGGTGAGAAGAATGTGTATTCCTTTAACGGCTGCTGGTGGCATGGATGCCCGCGCGCTGAATGTGCCGTCACAGGGGACCTTTATGGAAGTTCCCCCAATGAGAGCCTCGCATGGACCCGCACCCGCGATGAAATTATAGGCTCCCAGTTCACTCACAAAATCTTGTGGGAGCATGAGTATGATGCAGGGATGGAAACAGATGGAGAGTGCCGTGAACGAATAAGGACCGTCAAACGTTCAATGGTGTTGGACCCCCTCAAATGCCGTGACAGCTTCTTCGGAGGGTGTACGAATCTCTTCAAGCTATACTTTCCGCCTACGGAGGGCTTGAAACTCCACTATTACGAATTCTGCTCTTTATACCCCTACGCGATGAAGAACAATCCGTACCCAGTAGGTGCACCTGAAAAAATGGTGGGTCCCACCATATCAACCATCGAGTTTTCAGCTAACTTGAATGAGCGCTACTTTGGACTTTCTTTCGTAGACTTGCTCCCCCCTCGCGATTTATGAAGTGCGCAGATGAGAAAAACGGGGATTGTGACCATACAACCCACCAGCGTAAGATCAGAGGTGTATATACAAGCCCTGAGCTGGCCCTAGCCGTTTGGCATGGATATAGAATAATGAAAATAAATGAGGTGTGGAGGTTTCAGAAGCTCCCCAATCTTTTCACACCATATATAAACGCTTTTTTGAAGGATAAGGTTGAAGCGTCAGGATATCAGCGAGGGTTTGATACCGAAGATGAAAAAACGGTTATATTCAGCGTTACCGTGCCCATGAAGGTATACAGCTTGACCGATCCCAAAGTGTTAAGAATCCTGGCAAGCGCTTTGTACAAAGTTGTGTCTAAACAGTCATTGCGGAAAGTTTGCACAGAATACCGGCAAAGGGAACGTTCATTTGGCACAAAGATATAGTGAAGTCTAGGATTATGCCAACGCTCCCGATAAAGAAGTTATGGAGAGCGTGAATGTAGGTAATACTTACATAATAAAGTACATCACCGAGCTGGCCACAGATACCTCACGGGTTACAAACATACCTGTAGCCAGTTTCACAACGGCCTACGCCCGCATCAAACTTTGGGGCCTATTGCAATCTCTTGGACAGAGGGTGTTGTCGCTGACATAGATTGCGTGATATTCACAGCGAGGGAAGGTGAATACATGCCTGCTATTGGGGAATTCCTCGGAGAGCTAACTGACGAGATCAAGGATGAGTATGGTGATGGTACATACGCGGACTCGTTTTTGTCAACAGGGCCAAAAACCTATGGGGTACGGTTGAGGGTAGGGGGTGATATGAAGTATATCGTGAAAGCTAAAGGTATCACGCTTAATCATGCGAACCGTCGAGTCGTTAACTTTGACTCGTTGAAGGAACTAGTGTGTTTGGAAGATGAGGGTGACCAGCTACCCCAACTGACTGTGGGGACGCACAATTTTCGGGCGAAAAAACTGGGGTGTGTGAAGGAGGTTAGGGGCACGAAGGTATGCCGTAACACCTATAGGAAGCGTTACCAGGTGCCTGGTACCTATGATACCGTACCCTTTGGCTACCTTAATCCTTGATTGTATTTATATATGTTTATTTATCACGTATATTTGTTTCAATTAAGGTTTCATTTTCTCCTTTGCGTGCGTGCGTGCGTGTGTTTGTGTACAGTAAAAAGCTAAGCTCCGCCCACTGTAATTCGGCAACGTGAGTCCTGCCACTACCTAAGCATATCTCTATCCTTGCGTGCTCAGTTGACCTCTGCATACCTTGAGCTCAGACGTGTATTCTCCCTCGTAGAAAAAATAGTAATGGCTACCTTTAATATTTCGTGTTCAACGTTAATGAAGTGGTATTCGGCAAAGTGCCAGGATGTGGTCGATACTGAAAAACTTCCTATTCCCCCCTCCTTTGATACTTTTAAGGCTACATTGAGCCGTGCGAAGGACCAAGATGTTCAAATACTCTACGGGTATTCTGGCCAGGGCATTGTAGGATTTCGTAGTACAAACGATGTATTGAAGTATGTTGTAGACCTAACCTTTATAAAGGCTCACACATACCGCGAAGTAGAAGAACCAACACGTTCAGAAGATAAGCAACGGTTATTGATAGCGAGTCTTGTTGATGAGTGGTATGACAAGTGATATTATGTCATGTTACACCATACCGACTACTCGTACCCTACGGTTGAGAATTTAAATTTTGTCATCATGGAGAATCTTAAGTATTTTTACCACTATATTAATATATATCATGACGAGGTTTGTAGTGAGGTTGTAGCTAATGGGCTGTGTGAGTTTTTAACAGACTATAGAGACGAGTATCGCTTGTTAAACAAAAAGGATAAATATGGGCATATGTTTCTCTCAAATAGTGCACCGGATTGTGAAGATGTTTAGTATGTGGAAATGAATGTCTGGTGAGTGATAAAACATTAAAGCCGGTAATGTTTCATGTAGCGGAAAATTCTGTTTGTCCAAAGGCACAATTGTTCGAACAAGCCTGTACACGCTTCAGCAGTTTATGTTGTGACTCGCTTTCCCCAGCGAGCCGCCCACCCGTGTACCTCACGAAACACATGAGCTCGAACAAACCCGTACATGTTTCACCAGCGTAACTCACTCCGCCCGTCGAGCCGATCCGGCCACCTGTGGCTTATAGTCATCTCAGAGCTTGAACCGACTAGACATGCGAATACGATGGAACTTCCTTGGAGAAGCATTCTCAACGCCTCGTACGATGTCTTCGTGACGAAGTCATTGCGTGTGTTCAAGTGTGAATCGGCACCATTAACTATGTACTTGAAACGATTTGCAGGCAAGCAAACTCTAGTAAACGTAATGTTATTTATTTAAGTGTTGAGGAGATGAATAGAGTCTTCGTGATAGTTGAGAAGTGAGGAGAGGACCGTTATAAAATTCCTGCAGGTGTAGGTAAAAGAAAAGAACAGATCAGTGACGCCACCTCATATGCCGTTGTTTGCATGTTGTGTATAAATAACAAACAGCGATGCAGTGATATACGACTGATGTGGAAGAATACATCTGATAATAACGTTCTTGTCCCTACGCGAAACCGTTTCATCCTCGACAGAATGTTTGAAATCGTCGGATTCCACAAGCTGAAGCCTATATTAGACGCTCGTGTTACGGATATGATTTATTTTGACACGGTTCTTGAATACGCATACACCGTTCTGCTCGAAGGATTTATCGAATGTAGGAATGAACAAGTCGAGAATGGTCTAGAGCTGGATGCATATTTAAAAGGTTTAGATTCTTCGAAATATCCTTAACTTTGGTGCAAAGCACTTGAGCGGTACAGGGAAGAGCTTGCCTACACTGTTCACCCTGAAGAGCTGTACCTCTATATATATAATGAATAGCTCTCGTTACAACTTGGAGGATTATTTCAATTGCCGCTATGCAGAGTGAAGAAGAGTTCACGATTGAAAAGCTCGGGACGGTAAGAAAAAACCCTCGTTTGGAAAGGAGTGTTTATAAACTTGCATTTAATAATGATGCTGTGGTTAACGATGACCTCTTTTTGCGTGCTTTTGATTGTATTCTAGCCGTGTTTAAAGATAACTTGCCAACCAAATGTAAAGTGGGCACAAAAATAGTGAACGATATGAAAGCCATTTATGTCGAGCATAGGCATCCGTATAAGTTAAACGGTGAAGTGTTGCTTGAACGGTTTTACCGCGTAGTACAAAGTAATAACGATGTGAATGGAGACTCGATTACGTGTGAGTTTAGCATTTTGCACCATAGAACATAAATGATGTATATTTAATTATTTAATTGTATATATATATATATATATATATATATATATATACATATATATATATATATACTGGGTGATCCAGATAAATGGGACTCATAAAAAAAAGCCAAATATTCTTAATATTTAATTCCTTTCATAAAACTATATATCATTCGAAAGAGTAGAGTTACAAGTTTATTATGAAATATTTATTTTTTAAAAATGACTCCTTTCAAATGTGCTCCAATAGTTGCCAAGCATTCCAGTGTTCTCGCTTGTAAGTTCTGCACCACTTTTGCAAGAGTGTGCGGTGGTATGGCCTGTATCTCATTTGTGATGGCGGCCTTCAATTCTTGCAAGGTCGTTGGGTTATTTCTGTAGACCCTACTCTTTAAATATCCCCAGAGATAATAATCTAAGGGAGAAAAATCCGGAGACCTTGCGTGCCATTCAACGTCTCCAAATCTTGAGATTAACTCGCCTAAAAACGTTTGACGCAAAACTGCCATGCAGTTCCTCGTGGTATGGCAGGTAGCTCCGTCTTGTTGGAACCAGTGGTTTTCTAGACAAAGATCTCTTAATTTAGGAATAAGGAAATCGGTCAACATTTTTTCGTAGCGATCACCATTTACAGTGACCGTGTTTCCGGTGGAATCCTCGAAAAAGTACGGCCCTATGATCTGAGATGCAGTAAGACCACACCAAACAGTTACACGCTGACTATGCAACAGGACTTCGGTAATATTCAATGGATTTTCTGTTGCCCAGAAACGACAATTTTGTTTGTTTACAGTTCCATTCAAGTGAAAATGGGCTTCGTCTGACATAATCAAAGTTGCTAGAAAATTGGTGGTGTCATTTACCTTCTGTTGGATCCATTGACAGAATTGTCGTCTTCGTGCGAAATCCCCATCGTTTAGTTGTTGCACTGTTTGAATTTTATATGGAAAGAGCATTAAATTTTGCTTGAATATACGGTGTGTTGTTCCATATCCAACTCCTAACAGCTGAGAAGCACGTCTGATGCTTATGTTAGGATTATCCTGTACAATTTCATGAGTTCTGTTAATGATCTCGTCTATCCTTGCTGTGCGCACTCTTCCAGTTGGTTTTCTTTTTCCAGTGCTGCCAGTTAGGGAAAAATTTCTGACACACCGACGGATTACTTTCTTAGAAGGTGATTTTGACATCTGAAAATTTGTCTTGAAAGATCTTTGAGCTGAAACTACACTTCTTCCATGCTCATAATATTGCTCAGTTATGAAACGCAGCTGTTCCACAGTCCATGCAGTCATCTTGAAGGGTTAGTTTTAACTAACACATTTATTTTGTTTTGTATCTTATCTTGTCTTGTATTGTCAAAACCTATACAATCCTGTACAAACTTGTAACTATCCTCTTTCGAATGATGCGTATGATTTTATAAAAGGACTTATACTTTAAGAGTTACAGGGGTTTCTTTTGGGTCCCATTTCTCTGGATCACCCTTTATATATATATTTCCTGTACTAATATTTGATTGATTATACGTTTCGTATATTATTATTTTTAATTATTTAATATATCCCGGAGAACATAAAGGATGTATATTTATTTATTTAATTATATATATATATATATATATATATATATATATATATAATATATATATATTTATTTATATATATATATATATATATATATATATATATATATATATTTCATGTACTAATATGCATTTGATTATACGTTTCGTATATTATTTTCAATATATTTAATTATTTAATATAGCTCTATATATATATTTTTCCTATACTAATATATTGATAATCAACGTTTTGTATATTTTTGATTATACATTCCCTGTTCGTGTTTCTTACGCTATTATTTTTTTATCATATATATATTCCATTGTATATTTATTATATATTCATCGTCCTTATGATATTATTATTTTTTATCATATATATTCCATTGCATATTTATCTTCTATATATTTCCATTAATTCGCCTAAAGAAACAGAATTATGTAATGGTGTTTTATTTAATTCTTTTGGTTGTATACGGTATTTAATTATATCAATTGGCTGGCTTCTAAAGCGGATTTCCAAACCAGAATATATGCATTAATTAAATAAATAGCGTTATCTGGCAGCTCAACCTCTACACCTGAACAAGCCATTTACGCCTTCCAAGTCAACTGGCGGATTAAGCCAGAATATTTGCTTTAGTTAAATAAATAAACGCAATCTGGCAACTCAGCCAGATAAGCCAACTGGCGGATTAAACCAGAATATATGCTTTAATTAAATAAATAGCGCAATCTGGCAACTCAGCCAGATAAGCCAACTGGATGATTAAACCAGCTGGCTGATTATGGGCCCTATAAGACAACGGCCGCTCGGCTGAAGTCTTAATATGCGCTTGGCTCCTGCCAGGCAAACACCTCTCCTCCTCTCTCTCTCTTTCTCCTCCCTCTTTCTCTTGGGGGATAACTCCGCCTCCAAGTTGCATAACCCCTTCTTGCTCTTCCAACATTCCCCTCTCCCCCTTTGATGCATAACATCTTGCAACGTTCCCCCCATTGTTGCATAACAATCTGCAACATTCCCCACCTTGTTGCATACCAACTTGTACCATTTCCTGTGCAACATTGACCAATATTTGCAATTGCATTGCACTCTCCCATTTTTCGCCCATACTACTTATATATAAACAAGGACAAGGGGAACATAAGAGAAGACCAGGAGCAAGCAAAAATGTTGATGGCTCTCACAAAGGAGTTTATGCTGACAGAGGAGATAACAGAAAATACTAGAAAAACATAACTGCCTAGATCTGGTATTCACGAATAACACGAACTTGATTGCTAATTTAAAAATAACCCCAACCATTATCTCCGTCCACAACTTAATTGAGATATCAACAAATATGGCGACAACATTAAAAGACAATACATATATTACAGATAGAAGCAGATTTGGGGCCTTTAACTTAAACACCAAGACTATAAATTGGGAAGGAAATAAAGTGGAGAACAGTTCTACAGAATAAAACAACTGAAGAAATGCTAACAACCTTGGAAGAAAAGACGCTGAAAATTTTAGAAAAATATGCTCCGAAAACACAACCAAAAGGAAAGAAGAACTGGCTAGAGAGGCAAAAAAGAAGAATATTCCGCAAAAGAAAGAGAGTAGCGGCGAAGTTAGCTAACTGCGGAGACAACAATGCCAGGAAAGCAATACAAGAAAAACTGGAAAATATCGAAAGGGAAATAGAAACTCTAATTAAGGGCCATACAGAGAGGGAAGAGGAAAAGGCGGTAGAATCAATAAAGGTAAATCTAAAATACTTCTACAGCTATGCGAAAAGGAAAACAAAAACGCGCGCTACCATCGGGCCCTTAAGGAAAGGAAATAATGAAGTAACAGACGATCTAAAAGAAATATCTGAAACATTGAGAGCCCAGTATGAATCGGTCTTCAGTGCCCGAAAAAGTGACAAAGCGATACCTGACACAGATGCATTCTTTCAAGAAAAATTGCAAGGAGAGTGTATAACAGACTTTGATTTTACCCCAGATGATGTAGCGAGAGCTATAGGACAAATGCAATCACATTCAGCTGCAGGTCTGGACAATTGGAACGCATTATTGATTAAAAACTGTAAAAATGAAATAGCTGCACCCTTATACTGGATATGGAGAAGATCCCTAGATACTGGGGAAATACCGAGCATCTTGAAAAGAGCGAACATTGTACCTATATATAAAGGAGCTGATAGATCTTAAGCAAAGAACTATAGACCAGTGTCAGTGACGTCACACCGCACCAAAATATTTGAAAGAATAGTCATAGAGAGAAAATCCATGACTTCTTGGAGACACTGGAAAGATTCAACGAAAATCAACACGGATTCCGATCAGGAAGATCATGCCTATCACAACTTATAGAGCACTATAACAATATCCTAGATGCACTTGAAGGCAATAAAAACTATGGTGTCATATACACAGATTTCGCTAAAGCTTTCGACAAATACGATTATGGTATAATAACACATAAAATTAAACAGATGTGAAGAACAGGCAAAGTGTGAAAATGGATCTTCAATTTCTTCAGAGAACGTCTACAGGTCGTCAAAATTCAAAGTGTATTATCATCAGATTCAGAAGTACGCAGCTCAGTACAACAAGGTACAGTACTGGCCCCACTCCTGTTCATTATCATGCTAACAGACATAGACAGTGGAGTAAACAGCAACAGTACATCCTTTGCGGACGATGCACAAAGCTCAGCAGAAAAATCAGCGATGCAAACGAAGTAGAGGCCGTGCAGAGGGACACGAATAAAATATACAAATGGTCAGAAGACAACAATATTAACACCGAGAAATTTCAGTTTTTGTGATATGGTAGAAATAAGGAACTTAAACGGAAGTATTGTGGGCGCAAAAGGAGAGAGTGCAATGCAATTGCAAACGTTGATCAATGTTGCAAGAGTGCCAACCCCCCTTGGCACCAGTACGAGTGCCAACCCCCCTTGCTGCAATGTACCCCTCAAAGGGGGAGGGGGGTTGTTGCAAGAGCAACAAGGGTTATGCAACTTGGAGGCGGAGTTATCCCCCAAGAGAAAGAGAGAGGAGAAGGAGAGAGAGGAAGAGAGGTGTTCGCTTGACAGGAGCCAAGCGCATATTAAGACTTCAGCCGAGCGGACGTTTTCTTATAGGCCCCTAATCAGCCAGTCGGCTTAATCAACCAGTGCCTCCAGGCACTATCAGCCAGTTGGCACAGTGTATACCTCGTTTTGGCACGCACACACCGGCCTATACGCCCATAAAAAATTACGCACAGACGATTATATGCGCCGGGTTCGAGACCCGGTGGCGGCGCGTCCTTCCACGGTTGGTTGATAAATGGGTAGCCACAGTGCCCCAGCAGGGATCTCTCTCGCTCTCTCTCGCTCTCTCGCACTCTCCCTCCCTCCCTCTCGCCCTCTCTCTCCCCCTTTCTCTCTCCCTCTCGCTCTCAACCTCTCGCGTGCGCTCTCTCTCTCTTTTATGTATATATATATATACATATATATATATATACACACATCCCCGTTAAAATGTAGGTCTAGGGTGGGGTGAGAAGTTTGACATTCGTAAGAATGAACAATTCCGGCGGAAGCAATCGAAGGGTTAACCAAAGAAGGCCTATATATATGTACATTTCCGGAAAAAAGTTCATCTAAAAA
Organism: Bathynomus jamesi; assembly: GCA_023014485.1. Classification (NCBI taxonomy): domain Eukaryota; kingdom Metazoa; phylum Arthropoda; class Malacostraca; order Isopoda; family Cirolanidae; genus Bathynomus; species Bathynomus jamesi. The sequence continues at coordinate 1,589,428 of JAJOZX010000035.1, read as the reverse complement.
AATTCTGAAAACTATAAAAATTACTAATTAGTACAAGAAACCTACACAAAAGATCCAAAATTTATAATTAGCAATCACGTCAAATTGCATTAATTCACATTAATTCAATTTATTACATAACTCAAAACAAATCTAGGATTTTATCGCACATTTATGCCTGATTTCTGAATATACAGGGAGCGGAATAAGACTGTTTACCGAGAATAACAGAATCACCTTGTGAAAAATAATATTTATCATTTACTGCAGAAATTACTAGTTAGTAGAAGAAGAGTTAAAAACTTGGTGGCTAACTCGATTTCACATGGAGTAAATATGAAAAAAAAATTAAATAAAAAAATAATAATAGCATAAGAAATACGAACGAGGAATATATATATATTATATATATATATATATATATATTATATATAATAAAAATAATAATACACAAAACGCTGGTGTATAATCAACATGTTAGTACAGAAACAACGTTCTGAAAATTGCGGAATGAAAAACTGTATTAATTCTCGTCATGCGTGAATTAATAAGGTGATGTTGATGTGTGTGTATATATATACATATATATATATATATATATATATATATATATATATATATATATATATATATAAACACACACCTATTAAAGATAAAAATTTATCCCTTAAAAATAAAATTTGAAACCTGTTCTACCAACGAGTTTTAGCGGCGCCAGGAACCGAAAGATACCATTGGATTTAAAATCTCGATAATAAACAACGCTACGATGGAATCTTATTTCCATTCTCTCGATGTCATAAACTTTGGTGTTTAATGAACCGCTACATCACACATCTCTGTTATTTTTTTAAAATTTATTTATTGTATCGAAAGCAAAGGAGATCCTACATATGTACAAATATCTCTCTCTCTCTCTCTCTCTCTCTCTCTCTCTCTCTCTCTCTCTCTCTCTGACCACGCGCTCAGTAAGGTTATTGGCATGAACGAGAGGGTACAAGACTTGTGCGTCCCACTGGGCGTCAGGTTTGTTGACCCGTTCGACGCGTTTTCGGGTAGGTGGGACCTGTATCAGAGGGATGGTGTCCACCTCAATGTCAAGGGTAAATGTGTGCTTGGCACGCTGCTTGACCGGCACCTATACCGTATGGTGAGGTCGAGCCAGGGGATTGATGACGGGCCCCCAACGGGAAGAGATGATGTTGAGTCGGTGGCGGACGTACCTTCAACTGAAGGCTGCGTCCAGGTGGGTGACCCTCCTTCCCCGTTGGAGGGGGCTCAGTCTCCTGCGGAAGTTGCCCCCTCGTTGTTGAGGGGCTCTTCAACTCTCGACAGCCGTGGCTGTTCGGGAAACGGGTCGTGCTAGGGGGCAGTCAGAATAGGGAAGGCTCCCTCCGTGCAATGCTTTTTAATGCTAGGTTGATTAGGAATAGCTTTGCGAGCTACGTGCGCTCTTAGCATCAGAGTACCAGGATATCGTTGCTATCACCGAGTCCTGGATTCATACTGATCGTAGAGACTACGTTGGGGATTTCGGGATTGCCGGGTGTAGAATGTTTCACAAAGACCGCACCCGTGGGGAGGGGGGAGGGGTACTAATATACGTCAGGGACACTTTGAGTCCGGTTGATTGCCAGTTCCGATCGGAACGGGAGCTGCTAGGCGTCGATCTGAATGTGGGAGGGACGAACTATAGGTTAATCTTGGTGTACAGACCTCCACATCTCCTCGAGGAGGAAACAGCCCTGTACACCGAACTCTGTAGCCTGCTAGGGGATAGGGTGTGTGTTGTTTTAGGAGACTTCAACTGTCGCGGCATAAAGTTGGAAGACAGGACTGCTGATGCTGAAGGGAGGAGGCTGGTTGACTTTGCTGATGAGAAATTCCTCACTCAGTGGGTCAATGAGCCTACACGAGGCGAAAGCGTTCTAGACTTAGTATTCACGACCGAACACAACCTCGTCACTTCCCTCACCTTTGACGAATCGTTGGGAGGGAGTGATCACGATCTGATTAGGTTCCGTGTGTGCGTCCCTTGGGTGAAGCGTAGTAACTCGAGAAGCAGTAAGCTCGATCTACAGCGGGCGGACTTTGTTAGCTTCCGGGATAGCGTAGGTGAGATGGGGTTAGAGGTCGGCGGCGATGTTGAGGTAGTGTCGAGTGCATTCCGGGACGAGTTTATGGTGCTGCAGTCTGCTGCCATACCCTCAAAACCGGTCACCACTGCTTCAACGCAGCCTAAGTGATTCAGTCGTGACATCGCTTCGGCTATTCGAAATAGGACAGCCGCGTATTGGAGGGCAAAGGCCAATCGTTCCCATGAGAACGCTGAAGGGTATGTCGGCCTGTGTAGGGAAGTGAAGGCGAGGGCTAGGCTAGCGAAACGTAACGAAGAACTACGGGTGGCAAGCTTCTGTAGGGGAACCCTAAGGAGTTCTTCAGTTATGTTAATAGTAGAAAGCCCATTAGAACCCCCTCGGCGTTGTCCGGACCTCCGACGCGGACATCGCTAATGTGCTTAATGAGCACTCTGCGGAAGTGTTTACCAGGGAGGATACCAACTTCATCCCCGAGCCAGGCGTCAGGCACGACGGTGCTGGCGTGGATAGTGTTCGGTGTACCGCGACCGTCGTTGCCCATAGAATAGACAAACTGAGCGCGTTCAAGGCTCCTGGGCCAGACCAGTTCCTCCCCAGAGTGTTGTGGGAGGTGCGCGACCAGTTGGCTCCCCACCTGGCTACAGTCTTCAACAAATCGTTGGAGATGGGCCAGGTGCCTGGTGACTGGAGGAAAGCCAATGTGACCCCCCATCTTCAAGAAAGGGGATCACGAACGTCCAGGGACCTATCGTCCCATTAGTCTCACTTCAGTTGTAGGTAAATTATTAGAGGGGATAATGGCAGATAGGATCGTTGACCAATTGGATTCCTACAAGCTGCTTGGGGACTCCCAACATGGGTTTAGACGGCAAATGTCGTGTCTCACCAACTTGCTCGAGTTTTTACACGTCATGTTGAGTGAGTATGATAAGAGTAGGGTGATTGATATACTTTATTTCGACTTTCAGAAAGCCTTTGATAAGGTACCTCACCGCCGGCTAATGGCCAAAGTGCGCGCGGGTATCGGTGGGGAAATAGGTAGGTGGATTGAAAACTGGCTAAAAAATAGGCGGCAGAGGGTTGTAATTAAAGGGGTTAGTTCGGGTTGGGTCTCGGTCACTAGAGGGGTTCCTCAGGGTTCCGTTTTGGGGCCACTGTTGTTTATCATTTACATAAATGATATCGACGGTGGCATCGTCAGTCGGATCGCCAAATTCGCTGATGACACTAAGCTTGGGGCGAATGTTGGGGAGCCCGAAGCGATCGAGCGACTGCGTGTGGACCTAGGTAGGATAGGAGAGTGTTCCGAAAAATGGCAAATGCCGTTTAACTTGGGTAAATGCAAGGTTATGCACATTGGTTACGCCAATCCCAATTCGGACTACTCGATGTTGGTGAGTAATATCGAGGCCACTGATTTGGAAAAGGACTTGGGTGTACTATTTAGCAGCGACCTTAAGTTTACGAAACAGTGCGTAGAGGTGGAAAAGAAAGCCCAGAAGCTGTTGGGTTATATCAAGAGGCAATTTCAGTTCCGGAACAAGGAGACTGTGCTCTCTCTGTACAATTCCCTGGTTCGGCCGCACCTAGATTATGCTGTGCAGTTCTCGTTGCCCACCCTCAGGAAAGATATTGAGAGGCTGGAGCGAGTGCAGGCGAGGGCCACAAAGTTAATCCTTTCCGTTAGGCATATGGGCTATAATCGACGCTTACGCGCCCTGAACTTGTTTTAGCTGGAAACTCGGAGGCTGCGGGGTCAACTCATCGAGGTTTTCAAGCTCTTACGCGGGTTCAACGATGTCGATTTTAGACGCATGTTTAGTTTCAAACTTTAAACCCAACTCGCAACAATGGTTGGAAGTTGGATTTGAAGCGGTTTAGGACTAGTGTGTGTGGGAATTACTTTACGTATAAGATCTGTGACACGTGGAACAAGTTACCTTCAGAAGTTGTGAACAGTTCCTCTGTGGATCAGTTCAAGAAAAGGTTAGACCAAATCTTGCACACTTTGAGGGTGTAGAAAATTTTCCCTGGCACCCGTTGCCATTGGTACCTCCTCGATATGGGCCGCAAGGCCTTTTGAGGTACTTCTTTTCCTTGTAACTCCTTGTAACTCTCTCTCTCTCTCTTTCTCTCTCTCTCTCGCTATATATATATATATATATATATATATATATATATATACACACACACACACAATTATATTCAACATCGTTCTGAAAATTTCCTTTAATGACGACAGTTTGGCGCAAGCAATAGATAATATCGATTTTAAAATTCCAATAAATAAACTTCTTTACGCAGGAGCTTATTTCGAGATCATAAACTTTGGGTTTAATGAACCGCAACCCGGAATACTCTGCCACTTTTTAAAATTTATTTATTTTATCCCTGCGTTATCGTACGATCCAATAAACTTTTACAGCGGCGAGAGCAAGCTTCGCTCGCCTGTTGTTTTTCTTCATGGATAATTGATTCTGAAATTACCTACCAGTTTTATATTTCAGAACCATAAACCGATTCACAAACCAATCTCATCTACCTCTCTCTCTCCCTATCGCTCTCGCTCTCTCTCTCTCTTTCTCGGCCGAATACAAGATCAAAAAACAAAGCGTTTCTCTCTCTCTACGAATGAGAATATCTGACACGCCCCAGATTTCACGGGGCAGCCAATCACACCCCTGTGGGCGGAGCCTAGGACCTCTGTTTGGCCGCTATGCAGGCCTATGCGTCAAGCCCAGCCCAAAATTCACCGATAGCCAATAGGAAGCTAGCGTTTCGTGTGTTGTAGGTTGATCACAATTACGCTTATAAAAGGGGTCACTTTCATTTCAGGAGCTCATTTCAGTATTTTTTAGCTTAGTGCTTTTGAAATATCAACCATGAGTCAAGAATCGATCTACAACTCCCCGGAATTGTTTGAAGATAAAGATTTCTACCCAACAGCTGCGCTCCACTTTTTCGCAGCTGCAGACCGGAACGCCCTACTTTCAACGCAATCCATTGCAGAAATTTGCGAAGCATTGCAAGATCCAACGGACAACTCATTTGAAATGTAGGTGATTATGTACTCCGGTTCATCCATTGCATGTATTATAATTTTTAAAATTCGTGGCATTTTCTCTTATTACAACTCTCCCATATATATATATATCGGTCGTAATATAACCTAACCTAGCGTAGCCTAACCGGTACATAATATAGCTTAACCTAACCTAACTTTAATCTGAGTTTTTCTACAACGAAAAATTAATCCCAGGACTCATTCTTGTTTATAATAATATAACCTAACCTAACCTAACCATAGGGTATTCTTTCTCGTGTATAATGTAACCTAACCTAAACTACCACAACTGAACCTAACCGCCCATAATATAACCTAACCTATCATATCCTAGCCGGAACATAATATAGCCTAACCTAACCTAACCTAACACAATAGAACCTAACCGGGACGCAAAATAGCCTAACCTAACCTAGCCTATATATATATATATATATATATATATTATATATATATATATCGACTCAGGACTCTTTATCGTTTATAATAATATAGCCTAACCTATCCTAACCTAACCATGGTGTATTCTTTCTCGTTTATAATTTAATTAGTACTTTAATTTCCTTTTACTCTGAATTTTTTTACAACGAAAAAATTAATCCCATTATGTTTTTAATTATTTTCTGTTTCCTACGTGATTATTTCGTCAAATATATATATATATATATTATATATATATATATATATATATGAAAATTATTTCACGAAAGTAACACGTAAAAAATATTTATGATGAATAAAACCACGAAGGAAAGGAAACACAAAACGGTGCTCAAGCGCTTTCGTCTAATGACATCCTCAGGAACACTGAAATACATAAAAGGTTACGGCCTATATATAGGTTACAGAAAGAGAAAAAAAAATATAAATAAATAATATACATACACACAAACACATATACATATATATATATATATATACATATCTACACACATATATATATATATATATATATATATATATATATATATATATATATATATATGCAATATATATATATGATGTGTTTTTATTTGCACATTTTTTGTACAGGTAGGATTTTAGAAATATTAAAAACTTTTAAGAATTGCCTGCGGGTTCGAGACCCGGTGTCGGCAGACGATGTCTTAGCACTCTCACTTTTGAAAACTGTCAGGATATCTGCTTGTGTTTACAATTTGCTGTTAGCCTAACATAGCTTTATTCTGAATTTTTCTACAACGTAAAATTTAATCCCATATTGTTTTTAATTATTTTCTGTTTCCTTCATGATTATTTCGGCATATATATAATATATATGATGTTTTTATTTGTACATTTCTCGATAATTTAAAGACAGCACCGCAGTAGGATTTTAGAAATATTAAAAACTATTAAGAATTGCCGGCGGGTTCGAGACCCGGGGTCGGCAGACGACGTCTTAGCACTCTTACTTTTGAAAACTGTCAAGATATCTGCTTTTTTATCATAATTTTTAAAATTCGTGGCATTTTCTCTTATTGTAGCTCTTTCATTAAACTTTATTTTTACTTAACTTTATAGGACCGATGCGGAGCTTCATCGTGTTATACCTACTTTTCGTTTTGATGAAAAGGGAATAAGTGATATGGATGCTTTACCCAACAAACAAACCACCGATCTGAACAGAGAGGTCGAGGTATTGGCTCACATCCGCTCCAACGAACGCCAGATCAACGAGGAACTAATGTATTTTTTGGGGGTTAAGAACAAAACACTGTATTTCCATTTAATTTATTAAATGGTAGAAAATATGTACAAAGCGGAACCAGTGACCATTAAATAAGTCTTAATGGCTATAAATAGGCCTTTACACAATATAGATATACACTAGGGCGGAGCGTTTTTACACTTTTGTCGATTTTCGTTTTGTAACAGCGAGGAAAAGTGGCTCTTCCATGTCAGAAGTGAGTGTGTAAAATCTCAGAGATCTTCAATAATATCTTCTGCGTCCGAACGCGCGTTGAAAATCCAAAAAATGCGCCAAAATACGCATTTTTTCGATATTTTCTTATAGTTTTAATTTTCATCCTACCTTCTTGTAATAGCGAGGAAAAGCATCCTGAAGGTTTATTTTAGACTAGTTTTAAATATTTTTGTCCTGCGATAATATCTTCAGCCACCGCAAATGTTCCAAAATACGGAAAAATCCGCATAAATCACGTATTTTGCATATTCAGCCTATCCGCTAATAAATTCACTTTGTATGTCATGTAGTACTCCCACATCGTTCTAGAAGCTTCCCCACAGCCTGGTATGGTGTGTTGCTCGTCATTGCCATATACGGCAATGAGTCAGTGAGTGATGACTGATGAGTCATGACTCACAACACTCTACCAGGCCTTCTTGCTCTCACTTCCCCGCAGTGTTGTGCTAGCTACATTTCGGGTAAGATGTGGATTGTGTTACTCTTGCTGTTAAACATCTTTGGAACACGACAACACACATATGTGGACATATACTGCATATTTTAGTGCATAATAATACGTTGGTGTAATATACAAAACTTCTGCAGAATGCAAGAATATTTTACGTTTTAGGAGTAATTTTTAAATTTTTATATTAATTACTGTGTTTTTCACAATGTCAGTACCAGCTCAAGCAACAAGAACTTCTTCAAGTTGCCCTATATTTTGGGGTCCAGCTAATCCAGACAAGAGGTGCCTTCCAACCTACAAGGACGTCATAAAATATTTTCATCAAATAAGGCTGACTCTGAAGGCATCGAAGAAAGAGCCTACAGTTGCAGAAATTTCGGGTGTTCTCTCAAAAACTCTCGAAGATTTGTGGAAAACAGCCTCTATTCCTACTGTTTCTCATAACCGTGTCGTTCAAATGATTAAAAATTACCATGAAAAATGTCAAAACCTTCTAAAGTCAATAAAAAGGAAACAAGATAGTGACTCATTCAAAATTAAATTACGAACATTTCAAAATGAGGCAGTAAACAAATTATTTGACATCAGTGCTTGCAAATGTGAAAATTTTGATAAGTGTTCATGTGAAAACCATCTCAAGGTTCCAGCAATTCAACAAAACTTCCTTAAAGATCAGAGAACAACAAGAAAATTGGCAATAGGCTGTCTTGATGTTTCACAAACTCGTAAAGATCTAGCAACTATTGCTAGAAGACAACAGAGAATGAAACAGTATGAACCAAAATCATCTACCAGTAAAGGACAAGCAACTGAAACACTGTCGTGAACATCAAGTGAAACAGAAGGAGCGGATTCTGATTATGAACCGACACAGAGAATCAAATCGATGGAACAATCTCATCCTGGAACAATCTCATCATTGGCTATAGCTTGTGACAGAACTGGTGTGTCAGGCAGGTCTGCTGCTATAATTGCTTCGGCTGTTCTTGAAGACGTGGGAATTATAAACGAAAAAGTTTTAAGTTCAGTAATAGATAGATACAAAGTAAGGAGAGCTAGAAAAAGAGTGAGATCTATCATTCAAAAGAGAGATTACGAAGAAGAAACTATGGAGATTATCTATTTCGATGGAAGAAAGGACAGAACTGCAGTGCAAGAAAAAGTTGGCAGTAAAGGTTATCAAAAAAATATAACAGAAGAACATGTCACTTTGCTTCAAGAACCAAACTCGCATTATATTGGGTATGTAACTCCCGCTTCTGGCTCAGCACAGAGTATATCTTCTGCAATTTTGGATTTTTTCGCTCAAATGAGATTGATACTTCAGAAGTTAAAGCCATTGGATGTGACGGGCCAGCAGTTAATACAGGACCAAAAAGAGGAGTGACAAGAAGTATTGAAGAGCACTTTCAGAAAGCACTCCAGTGGCTGATTTGCTTGCTCCACATTAATGAACTTCCCTTGCGGCACATAGTGACTGACATTGATGGTAAAACAACAGGTCCTCATAGTTTTACGGGGCCTATAGGAAAAGAGTTAATTGATTGTGAAAAGAGACCTGTTGTTGAGTTTGAAGTAGTTGAAGCGGAAGAAATTGTAGTTGACAGAGATGATCTGAGCACAGATCAGAAATATTTGGCAGAAATCTATGATGCTCTGTCAAAAGGTGAATGTACTCCCTCTCTAGGTCAAAGTAAACCAGGCAAAATGGCACACTCCAGATGGGTGACAACTGCTAACCGCATACTTCGTCTCTACGTTTCAACTGAAGAACCTTCAGACAACCTTAAGTGTATCGTGGATTATATTATGAAAGTTTATATTCCAATGTGGTTTCAAATCAAGAGAAATTCTTCAGCGACACAGGAAGCCAAACATCTTTATCAAATGATACAACGCTCGAGGTCGTTGAGTGCCCGCTGTATAGAAATAGTTGATCGTGTTATTCAGAGAAATTCCTATTTTTCTCAGCCTGAGAATGTTCTCCTCAGTATGATTCACGATGAAGCAAAACATATCAGAGAATTAGGACGGAGGAGAATCCTTAAAGCAAGAGATTCTGAGTCAGCCGCAGTGAGAGTGTTTAAATTGCCCACGTTGAACTTTCAGTGTAGTGAGTACTACAACATGATTAACTGGCAAACTTGTAAGCTGTCAGACCCTCCTCTGACAAAAGTTCTATCACGCTCCGACATCCTGAACTATATCTCATCAGGAGATGTACCTGATTTCATCTCACGCTTTCCTTGCCACACCCAAGCGGTTGAACGGCATATAAAGCTGGTAACAGAGGCTTCAGCTGCAGTATGCGGTTCAGAGGCAAGGGAGGATTTATCAGAGCAAGATTAGAATCCAGAAAGAAAATGCCAAGAATGGAAACAAAAAGTGACTACAGTGTGTAACTAGCCTAAGTCCGATAATAGTAGGGTGGTTGGGTCGGGCAGGGAGGAACTCGAAATGCAGCCACCTCCACGTGGTGAGTTCTGGGTTATTTTGTCAATATAGTACATTCAATATTGACGAAATAAGCGAGGAGCTGCATGCATATTACATAATAAGTCATAAAAAATAAACCAAGCATATGCAAAGTAAACTGCATTGGTGGACATAAATTATTTAATTGCTCAAATATATACTTCTTAAATTATTAAAATATGATATAATGAATTGTTAATTGCATTACTTAATACATAATTAACGAATAAACTGTGGTGTAGGGCCGAAATTGACCATAATAGCGTCATTATAAAATACGCTATTTATGTAAATTTTCCCGTATTTTGGAACGTTTGCGGAGGCAGAAGAAATTATCGTAGGACAAAAATATTTAAAACTAGTTTAAAATAAACCTTTAGGATGCTTTACCTCGCTATTACAAGAAGGTAGGATGAAAATTAAATCTATAAGAAAATATTGAAAAAATGCATATTTTGGCGCTTTTTAAAATTTTCAACGCGCGTGCGGAGGCAGAAGATATTGCAGATCTCTGAGATTTTACACACTCACTTTTCACGTGGAAGAGCCACTTTTCCGCGCTCTTACAAAACGAAAATCGAAAAAAGTGTAAAAAAGCTCCGCCCTAATATGCACCTTTACACAAGGCAGCGGGTGCTAACATATGGGAACCTTTTTTTTAACTGTCTGCATACCATTTTATCATTCATTTCAGTGTCGCACAAATCGAATAATTTTTAAAAATTTATAAATGAGAGGGCGTGCAGGCCACACGTGTTACTATAATATCCTTGAAGGCGATACGGGTTCCACACAATCTCAGATACATGTATCTGCTCAATAAACTGTACAACCATAGAATCATTCCAGGGTTGAGTAACGAGTGAGTCAAAATAATACATTCTTTCCCCATTTTTAAAATAGATTGCAAACCAATGAATCCCCTCACCCCCCACAATTTCGGTGTTAACGATAATCCCGTACCAGCTTCTTGTAGTTGGCAATTTCAGTATTTCATTCCTCGGAAACACACCGATAATTTTTGAGCGTGTGATTCGGTCACTTTTCATCACTCTCTGGAATATGATAATAAAAACCCACTCAAATAGACAGTTTATTTCCACAACAGTTTCGATGCCCACTGGCATCCTCTTCCGGTGGATACATTCGTTTTTCTGTATTCACCCGAAGAGGATGCCAGTGGGCATCGAAACTGTTGTGGAAATAAACTCTGTCTATTAGAGTGGGTTTTTATTATCATATTGTGACTTTCACGTTGAAAAAGTGAAGTTTTATTGCACTCTCTGGAATGTGTTTGCGTCCATTTTAAAAGTCACTCACTACGTTCCTGAAACGGTTAACTTCTATTAGTGCTTGTGATTCGAGATACACGAGTACACTAATAGGGACATCTATAGGCTTGGCAAATTCCAACCTGACTGAGATAATCACACTCTGTTGTGGACTTAAGTGCTTATTTACGCCAGAAGACAAGCCAGGCGTGATATCAAATGAATAAACGTTAAATTCTTGGAGAAATTCTTTCTGCGTTACACCAAACCCAAGCTCATCACAGCAACCTGCATTATGAGCCAGACTGCTATAAGCTCTCGCGCAGAGCGGGAACACAGCGTCTGGCGAGTAGTCCTTAATCATAGGCCTTCCCAATACTGTACAACGCCATTTACATATAGAGTAATATTTTTAAGCCCGAAATTCTTGAATTTAAAGGCACTCTTTTAATATTTTCCATTCGTCAAGGCGTGGTCCTGCATTCCAATTAATAACCTTTTAGGTACGACTCCAAGTGCCACGTTTTCTAATTGCTTCGAGGCCAACCCGGCCGGCACCGTGTATAGTTTGATCTGTACCCTGTTAATTGGGTATTTTACTGTGGCATGTATTAAGTCTTTCTCAATTTCTATTTGTTTTGGCGAACTTAATTTCACTCGGCGTATACGCAAATACGCCTCCATGATATGAATCACAACGGGTTTTGTGCCCTCTTCTTGATCAGACCACAGATTTATGCAGGTCTCAGGAATCGTGCGGGTAAGCTTCAACTTCATATCCACCCGTTCATAAGCAGTTTCTCCTGGAATGTGAAATCCTTTATACCATTTTCATCTTTAGTATGGTAATATCCCTCGGCGGTTAAAAAGGTGTCCTTCGCTTCTTTTGAAAAGTTGAGGACATTTTCCAGATAGGCTCGTAGGTGATAATACACCGTTCCTGCCGAGATGTTAAACTGATTTAAATACACCTCACACTGGCTGAATATGGAGTGTAAAAAGTTGGTTTCATGGTACGCTGAGTAACTATCATCGCAGTCCGTTCCATCCGAATGGGCTATACGCAGTTTAGCGTACATGTGCATGCAACTCGGGTCAAAAAAGTAAGGGCCTGAGCTGGGTATCACGAATTCTATAGGGTCACTCGGCGAACTAATTGTGTTTAATGGGTTAATTGTAATAAAGTCGCTATGCTCAATAGAGACCTGAGTGGGGGGCATATCAAAGAGGGACAGTTCCGATTTACAGCATTGTGAACTACATGGATAGATGAAACGCGCCATGACAAGTCAGAAATAGTGCCACCTCTCTCGACCACTAGTAATCAGCCTATGATTCGTGAGAGTAGTGTCCTCAGCTTATATCAGTTAATAAAATGATCAGCCATAGGTTTCATACGCTTAGAGCACTTCTTTTTTTATTTCTTTTTACGTTTAGCGCCACGTGATGGTAACCCCTTCTTCCTGGCATATCTCTTCTTTCCCGCCACCACGCATTTTTCTCTTTGCACCTTTGATGATTTCGTCCCGTGTACGTTTTAAATGTTTTTTTAGAGCTTCTTTAGGCTTAGTTCAACCCATTATGTCTTCTGCCGCTTAAAACCTGTTTGTTTCGCCTTTCTTCCTAGGTACCTGGCACCCCTCTTCAACAGGGGGACAGCGGTGCGTAGTATGGATGAAAAAATGGAGCCAAGCCCACTCGCACGATGGTATCTCACTCCTCGGTAGACTGTGAATGGCCTTCGGGTCATTATAAACGACGAAATTGTAGTTTCATTGTTAAGCTCCCATCACCGAATGGGAAATTTTTTCCATCAATCGTTCTTATATATACCGAGATGTTGGTTAATAGATTAGTCGCAACATTCATATCATGGGGCTTGTCATATGTAATGCTCAAACTTTTCCCTCTATGGTTGGGGATGTGTGCAATGCGCAGCAGGCGTCCCCAACAAATTGGTGCTCTACCATTTTGCTGTAAATATAGCACATGTCTGGAGGTGGAGAGCTTTCACCCAATTTCTCCATCTTCAATTGATACATTAAGCTGGACATGTCATGCTGTGCCTCGTGAACGGTATCTCTTTGGAGAGCTGCGCTATATCGGCCCTCGGCCACAATTGTGAACACTCTTTATCTTCAATATTTCTACTAAGCGTTGATTTTAACTTCAATGTGCATGCAGGCGTGTCTACAGTATTTTACGACTTCAAAAAGTAAATCTTTTGTCAGGTACGATTTTTCAAGACTCTTGTTTAACCCCGTCACAATGTCCATGGCTGTATCATAATGGCCGATTCCTAGCGAAACATTTGTGCTATAGTACTGCACCTCACCGAACAGTACTGATCGCATAGTATCGTCTAAGGTTATGTCTAATTTTTCGCACTCATCGATTCTTCTAAGGATCAGAAATATGATTTTCAAGAGTTAAAAATTTGGAGACTAACTGGAGTTCACATAAACCCACCTAATACGAATCACGCTCCAATTCAATGGGTCCGTGGAGTTCTGTCACAAAGTTGGCGAGGGTGTTGTAAGGATGGACAGACAGAGAAGAGGAGGACGGGAGTGTGACATACAAGTGGATAGGCGCCATTTTGCATACTATTTAAGCTTCATTATTGCAGTAGCTTTTATATAGGTGTTGAAGCTTTATGGGTAACCCAGCCATTTCACCAGGCACATTTTTCTCTTTCCTGAACCTTTGCTGCCTAAAATTTTTTCAATTTTAATTAAACACACTTTTTCCTAAATTAAATGTCAGTTTCTGCTACTCCTCACGGTAAAATCCTCCAGCGATCTCTTCCCCATTCAAATCTTCAACGTAATACATCATTATCTCACCTTTACGTCTCATAGCACTAACTTTAAAAATCACACGTGTCCATCTTTGCTCAAATGCCTTCGCGAATTTATTTCCCGAACGTGATAGCCTCATAGAATCATTGATTTTGAAATGTGTAGACTGTGGTGGCAGTGCTCCATCTCTTCTCACCTCTGGCAGCGTACCTCTTTCTAAAACTTCGTTAGGTGTTGTGCCAATCATACGGTGGTGTGAACGGTTGTATGATGATGCCAATGACCCGAGAACGTTTATATCTCTGTATGTGTTTTTATGTGTAAAATCGCGATGCATGCACTCCTTTATGGTACTTTGAACTCTTTCAGCTAAAAAGGCCTTATGTATAGAACTGCTAGTGAAGTAACTGATATTAAACTCTGTCAGCATGTTCTGAAAAGCGCGACCTATAAATTATTTCCCCATATTCGTACAAAAATAGCCAGGAACCCTTTCTTCTTTTAATATCACCGTCTGGTCGCCTTAGCACCTGTTTCAGGCGATTTATTTTTCAGGGGAATTAGCCACAGATATCTAGAGAATACAGCTATTATGAATAGGATGTAGCGGTATCCGTTATTATACACTGAATATCTTTGCATGTCTGTTAAATCCGCTTGCCAAATAGAGTCAATCGAATCCGCTGTTGTCTTGGCAGTTTTAAATCTTTTTCTCACCGGATTTTGAAGTGTATAACTATCCTGCTCCCGCAAACCCGCTCAACATCTTTTTTCCCTATTCCGTAAACACCTCCGTACAGTCTATTAACGCCACCATAGGAGGCGGGGTTAGAAATGTCATAATAGCGTTTACTTAATATGTTAGCCATTTGCGTGGATACGGTTAGCCGTTTTTTCTCTTCTTTCTCTTCTTCAGAGACGCTGCTGCTGGGGGCGATGGCGTACTCAGTTGTGACACATGCGCGACTTGATCCAGGTCTTTTAACCTATTCAGATTACCTAACAATGTTTTGGGGACATTTATTTGTTGTAGTCTTGCTTTAATATGCTTCCATCCTGTTGGTGAGGGTCTGTCCCCCTTTTTCACCAGATCATGAACAATATCAACGATATTGGATCCTTGTACCCTTGTTCCTTCAGTAATGACCTCGCCTGTATCAGCCCACTGAATGATGGGGTCCTCACTCAATAGATTATAAAGACTTAAGCCTTTATTCCTCAATGCATGTGGAAGACCATTTTTTAATACATGTTCGATGTGTTGTGTTCTGTTGTTCTTTTGTTGGTCATCTCTAACGTCAAGGCCCAGCTCTGTCGAATCCTTATAATCTTCGTACTCATGAAGAAATTTCTGCAAAGTCTCTTGGTACAAGATCCTTTTCTCATCAGGTGACTTTTAACTGTTTAATAGGGCTAGCAACTCGCTCTCCATTCTTTTAAGCCTACTTTTACGGGGTTCTAGAGCCGTGTCTGGAATCTTTGAACTTTGCAATGAAGATACACCTCGTGCGGAATTACTATCACCTTCATTATATTAATCTAGTCAGTAAAGGACCCAAAACTGAAAATAAGATAGGTAGGAATAATCCTCCTCTTTGTACAACAATGCGCTTTTTCTTACTTACAGTTTGAATTCTATGAGCGAGCGCTCGTGTTATGTCCTTGTAACGACGTAAGCGAGGCTTCTGAAGGGGCTTCATTGGCACATTACATTTTATAATATTAAGACAGATTTCACAGATGCATTTTAAAAAGTTGGAGTCGATATTTTTAACAAACATCTGTTGCAGTGCCTGGTGTGCAATCATTGATAGATTTTTATTAATTCACAATATTTCTTCAGCCTATTTGTCATTCTAGAATAAACACCGTTTCAGGTTCGCTTGGGAATATATTCGTTCTTAGAAGCACCCTAAACATGTTTCGCGGGTGAAGGTCACAAACGCTGGCTTGTGGCTTCTTCATAAACCTCCAGAATCTCCTTACGCTGATTCGGGAACATTTGATTGGCTAATACCCCAAGTTGCGACACATCTCTACGTTGTGCGAATAAGACTAGATATTGTGTATTTAGCGACACATCGCGCATGTATCTATTTTTGAAAAATAGATACTGGTTGATGAAGAGTACGCTTATGTTAAGATGGTGGGTGAACACTGTAAATGTCTCGGCAAACGTTTTATCCATTTCCAACATGAGATCTTCAATTACAATAACTATGCTCATTACCTTTTAATGAAATAACGTCATATACCCTTGTGGAACAAAATTTCATCTTGGTACTCGTTGAACACTGACTGATACGTCGAATAGCACCATATTACTTTATGTACAAATTTTGAGAACATCTCCCCCTTATCTTTAATGATTTTAAGCATAAATACAATTTTTCCACATCCTGTAGGGCCAGATATAATACATGTGGAGGGCCTTGTGAACCTGAATTTTTCTACAGATTCCATCTCTAACACGTCACACCCCTAGGTGGGTCATTTACAAAATATTACAAATTTTGAGCGCTGTTCCTTATATTTCGTTTTCTTCTTCCACAGAACTGTGAATGACGACGATGTACAGCCCCCCCATCATTGATATCACAGACGAACCCGATGACCGTGCAGCTACAGAATCCTTCCCCGCTGACGAACCTTCACCAGCGACACCTTTAGCATGCGACAGTTCATTGCGGATGCATGTTGAAGAACCCTCTACGTCAGGTATAAAACGTGCCAGGATTGCGCCGGTTGTTAGAACCCCAGTAATAGCTCCAACCCTCTACGTCTTACGACACAACCCCTACATAGTACCTTCCTCAAATATCCGCATTATTCATTTCTGGGTACTTCCCTGAGAGCAGCTTCTCATACTTTGGAGGATGGTATAACATTCGAGTTGGTGCGCACCGCTACTCCAACCCCTGCCCTCACTAGAAATCGGTACGTGGTCAGGGTTGACCCTGCATCCCTGTATACCAACGGACCGCGTTGTGCAGTTGAACGTATTGTGGAGTTTATCCTTCAGAACCCCGACGAACGTGAAGTCCGGACGAGGTTATCCTTCAGGTTCGGGTCAGATGAGAGGGACGATTTTTGGGTAGTAATACCGTTCAGACGTTTGGTGGCTGTAGACATAGAATATATCTTGGGCCGTATAATGCAAGCCTCTCAAAGTAGTACATCCTTCAATTTGGACAAATTCATGGTAGATATCGACAGAGTATTCTGGGTTGCGGGTCATAGTGCCACACCTTATTTATAGCAATAAATCTTAGCTCATATGTTCACTGTGCTAAATACTTAGACGCAAAAAATTTGGCTGTCTACGGTTGTGCAGCGTGCCCGTAAACTGGCTTCAGATTGTAAGCTTGAGTTTGAGTGTAATATGGGTCCTGAAGAACTGGGGTGAAATGACTAAATTGAAAATCATGTGATTTGGTAGCAATTTAATGTAATCATTTGGCATACATTTTAATTCAAAAATTCCATTTTTCCGTAAATTCGTAACAAAATAACAAATGTGCGCAAACATCCTACCAACATTTAAAGTGGCAATAAGATATCATTCAGAGTCTTTATTTGAAAGTAACCAATGCAGTCATGTCCTTTTTGCTGCGGTTCCTTGACATCAGCATTCGGCTTGCTACTTGCGCGTTGATGTAGCCTTCTCGCCTCTCGTGACTGTAAACTTGACTAGCTGCTTCTGTGACCATTTTCACACATCTCTCCACACTCTGAGTGTGAGTGTGAGAAGGCCACTTTGGCACTTGCATTGGGGCCTCTTTAAGTTGTGTTAAATCTTTGTTTGTTATACATGTTGTCAGTGGTGGCTCCAAAACTTCCGAACTGAAGTTAACTAATTCTGACAATTTCGTGGCATTGACGTTTATCGGAGGTACCTTCCTTGTCTGAACAGAGCAGTCTCCCAGCTGGTCATCATCTAGTGATGTTCCTCTAAGCTTTAGAATGATTTCCACAGCCTCAGTTCGCTCTTTGGTACATTGGCTGCAGAGTATTGCTTGCAAAACTGCCTCTGGCCTAGCATACCAAGCGGACCTTCTCACCACAGGGAACACGATGTCCACCATTACTTTCCTTTGGGTTCTCAGTAGCTGTAATTGAAACAAGATGTGGTTGGGTCCCTCCATCCACATTGGATTAAGTTTTACATTGAACCAGTGAGGAAGATAAAACCCAATAATAAATTCAACAATCAACATCAAATTCTGTAGCATTTTGCCCTTCAGTGCATGTTTGGAAACCCAAATCCTGCAGAAACGAATCGCTGTAGTTAACCAACGACTGTGACTTACGGGTCCAATCTCCAAGAGAGCCAGATTTTGAGGCAACTCTCCTGATCTGATTGCTTGAACAATACGATAAGCGTAAGATTGATCCGTGCTGAGGTGTTTGATAACTTCTTCAGACAACACTGGAAGGGGAGGGCCTACTTCGACCTTTGGAAATTTTGTATTTATTTCTAATTCCGTTGCTTCATCTAGCATGTTGCCACGGGGGCCTGACCACTTGTTGTTTCTCTTTGTAGGACCATCAAGTAACTGGATGAGACGACGAAGAGGTAGTTCCCCTGTGTGCAAATCACATACAATCCAAACAAGCCTTCTTCCAAGTGTTTTCTCGAAATGCGTCATAACACCGCCCTGCCATCCAGTGTTCACCGCAGTTGAGTCTCCACCAACGGCCTGCAGTGAACTGTCAAGTCTTCTTTCTTGAAGCCAACATATTATTTGATCAGCAATTGCCTCTGCATGTTTCTTGCCTTCTACTTCTGCTTCAGGAACAAAGTGAAACAAATAGCGGCCACCAGGTTCGGAACACACAGAGTAGTGTTCTTCTTTGATGAGACCGGGAAACTTTCTGTCCATTCCCTCTACCTCTAGGAGAACTTTTGTGTCATCTCTTCTTCCATCAAACAAAAGGCAAGAGAGACCTTCCTCCTTCAAATCATTTCATGCTGATCAGATATTTCCTTCATTATTTTTTCTTGTGCTCCTCTTATCTTATTATGATCTATCGCTAAGGATGTATCCTCTCTGCTGATGAGGCCTGCATCTAAACCAAGCGGCAGTGGCAATCTCTGCAGTCTCTCGTAGCCCCGTATGGTGGCGAATACTGGCAAGGGCAATGTTTGAGTTGTCTTTAGTGTTGTATTTCATTCTCTTTGGCGAAGGTTCAGATGGCATTTTGGAGCTATCATCTGATGTTGCTTCTTTCTGTTCATCTGAAGAGCTTTCAAAGAAGTGAGAAACCTCTTGATAGAGCTCTTCATCTCTTTGGGTGGCTTCTTCACTCTTCTTTTTCTTCCTTTCTTCCCTCTCTCGGATTTTCTCTTTTTTCTTAGCAATAACAATCTTTTTTTGGTTTCTGAATAATCTGCCGAACCAATCTGCATACTTCCTTGGCCTCCTGCCCTTGTTCTCTGCGCCTTTATGAAAGCCAGCTCCAAAACAGGGATCTTCTTCTCACGAGGACAGCGACAATCAATGTGAGGGTGAGGTTCTCTTCTGCGTGAGGGAGAACAATTGGCTTCAGAACACAACTCTATGGGACACTGGCAGTTAAAAATGTCAAGAAGAGTATCAAGGGTGTGTAGAAATTTATTTTTCTTTGCTAGTTTTCCTTTACCAAGTGATGTCTCAACTGCTTTGTGCCACAGCTTTGTTATTTTAGCTCAATAGTTCTATACTGATTGAGTACGGGTGGTTTGAATAACACATTAGCTTTTTTCTACTGATGCAGAAGAGGGGGAATCATGTCCCTTATGAGCTCTTTCTCTGTGTAGTTCCTTCTATCCTTTGTATTTTGTTCACGAAGGAGTAACCCTAGTCTCAGCATGTCTCGCACTGTTGGTAGTTCTGATACGGGAAGCTCCTTGCCTGTACCGACTAACAGGCTCAAGTGGCATGACGACTGACCTCTTGTCTTCAATTTTGGCATCTTAGGAATATCTGAAAAGAAAGAAAAACATTTAAGTATTTTATATCAATTACGATGTTTCAAAGTTTAGTCATTCGATGTTCTAAAATTCAATAAAAAAATATTTCATGTGATTACAACATAATTAGACAGAAGAATATGATAATAATAAATAATTGTAATAATCAATAATCCATACTTACAGTTAAACTGTAGTATTAGTCTAGTACATGGGTCGGGGAACTTTTTTGGGTATTACCCAAAAATCTATTTGAGTAAAATGAAATTACCCCCAGCTTTGTTAATTTTAGCTCAATAGTTCTATACTGATTGAGTACGGGTGGTTTGAATAACACATTAGCTTTTTTTCCACTGATGCAGAAGAGGGGGAATCATGTTCCTTATGAGCTCTTTCTCTGTGTAGTTCCTGCTATCCTTTGTATTTTGTTCACGAAGGAGTAACCCTAGTCTCAGCATGTCTCGCACTGTTGGTAGTTCTGATACGGGAAGCTCCTTGCCTGTACCGACTAATAGGCTCAAGTGGCATGACGACTGACCTCTTGTCTTCAATTTTTGCATCTTAGGAATATCTGAAAAGAAAGAAAAACTTTTAAGTATTTTATATCAATTACAATGTTTCAAAGTTTAGTCATTCGATGTTCTAAAATTCAATAAAAAAATATTTCATGGGATTACAACATAATTAGACAGAAGAATATGATAATAATAAATAATTGTAATAATCAATAATCCATACTTACAGTTAAACTGTAGTATTCGTCTAGTACATGGGTCGGGGAACTTTTTTGGGTATTACCCAAAAATCTATTTGAGCAAAATGAAATTACCCCCAGACTTCAAAGTAAACAAAAACAAGCCAATTGCTCTTAAAATTGTTGCATATGGTATACAAAAAATCAAATTCAAAAAATGTTTATTGGATCCATTACCCCCAAAAATTTTAAATTTACCCCATTTGGGGTAATTTACCCCTGTTCCCCGACCTCTGGTCTAGTAGAATAACTATGAAGTAGGTACAAGAGCAATAACAGCTAACCACCGTCTATGACATCTAAGAGGCAACAGAGGACTGAGAGTGAGGGACAGTTCTATTCACGTTGTGACTTGTACATTGTACAACAACTGTATGACCTTGAAAACACTCCATATGCGATCAGTGGGATAATTCTGTGACAGATGAATAGTTAATCAATTTATGTCCTATTATTTAGTAAAAGAGTCAATTTCTGAAACTTTAAGGTAAAATTGATGTAGGTGAGGGTTATTTTATTTCATTTTGGTTGGCCAATTTCAAGTTTTGACATGAAAAGACTATATTTTCACTACCAAAATTGATTTGAAAAAAGTTGACAAAATTGACACACCCTAACGTATAGTCGTATTTGGAAAGGATGATCGTCGTAGGACTGTGTACATTTTTAAAAGCAGCGGGAGAGATCATAAAAGACCACTACTTATTTTAGGATTGTCAGGAACATCGTATCTCCCCATCCGTAACATAAGGACTCTCTACGCCAGTTATAATAAATGTTGAAAATATGAAAGGCATCATGATTTTTTGTAAGGGATGTCTCGAGTTTGCTGATGATATGGTGAAACATTGTAAGGATTGCTACATGGTATGTGAGCAGTGTAAAAGCCCCAAATGTGAAAGTCGCGTTGTTGAAACAGAGAAGAGGGAATGTAATGTGTGTAGACGTACATTTTTCAATAATAAAGCTTTCAATTCCATAAATCAATTGGCACTTGCAGGAAAATGAGTATTTGTAATTGAGGGATGTTTCACATGATTGATAATTGGGAGAATTTCAAACAAAAATGCGATGAAATTCACTGTTCTACATGTCATGAAAAATATAAGGCGGATGGAGTGAAGCATGTATGTTACATGAAAGATGCTAAGCCTAAAAATAGCCCTTGTATATCCGTGTACTACGATATAGAAACTTACACGAACGCTGAAACCAAAGAGGTCATTCCACATTTAGTCGTAAGTCAGACTATCTGTGATGAGTGCATGGAGATCGAGCGTGATGAGTGCCACAAATGTGGAAAACGGACAAACGTTTTTAAAACGAATGCACACGGCAGCCGTGTGAAACACTTTGTATCCTATATTGTCAAATTAGGGGACAAGTTCAAAAAAATGACTGCATATTCTTATGCATAACGGGGCGAAATTTGACACACAGTTCCTTTATAAGGAGTAGCATGAACACGAGTCGTCTGCGATATTTACAGGTGATCCCTTGAAAAGAGGCAACAAACTAATACAGATGCAGATAAGAGGTAATGTACAGTTTAAAGACTCCCTGCTGTTCACACCTTGCAAATTAGCAAAGCTGCCCAAGGTCTTGGGCGTAGCCGCAGAAGTTTCAAAAGGGTATTTCCCTTACACATTCCTCACTAACGAAACTTTGAATTACGTAGGAATACTTCCACCCGAACATTACTTATTACTTTAACTATACCAACATGAGTGATAGTGAGCGTGAAGATTTTGACCGCTACTACAACAGTTTTATTGAAGCTACTCCATACAATGTAGCCGATGAATGTGAACGTTATTGCGTGAATGACGTACGTGTACTTAGAGTATGATTTCAAGCCTTTAGAAGGATGTACATTAGGGTTATGACGTTTTAATTGTTTGTCATAAATATTGTTTCCTGTATCATCAGTCGATGAACTTTTGCTTGAAAACAATAAAAAAGGGCCTCATTCTTCAGAATTAAACAAAAATGTCACCCCGAAAGCAAACATAGTATATTAGTATATTCGAGACAGCTGCATTGCACCATTCTAGATTGGTTACCTGATGATTATCATAAATTGTCCAATATCTTGCAACAATACCGAAAAGCACTAAATACTCTGGAAAATCACTGGAACAGAAACCCATCTGCAATAGCTATACCAAGGAGCAACCAATATTTATTATTTTATTAATTTTTTATTTTTTATTTTGGGGTGAAGTTTTTTCAAAATATATCGAAAAAACTGTTATGTTCATTGTCAGGGGGCAAACGTTCACCGATTTATGATACAGGAACATGAGGTTATAAAAATGTCATAACCCTAATGTACATAGCCCGTTTCAAATGCGATTCGCTGCAAGTCGCAACCACGATCGCCTCATTATGTTTTACAGTGTTCAAGAATAACTTCATGCCTAAAGACACCTCAGCAATCATTCACAGAAACAACTCCCGCAGTTATGGCCACAAGGCTATTTACTGGTTCATACACCTACAGCAACAGACCGGGGTGTATATAAAACATGCCCTCAACACGGTTAAAGTACCCGTTAAGGTCAATGGTCGTGTTTTTTGGGTTGACGGCCAAAGTGAGGATCCAGCCACTGGTGAGAAGACTGTGTATTCCTTTAACGGCTGCTGGTGGCATGGATGCCCGCGCGCTGAATGTGCCGTCACAGGGGACCTTTATGGAAGATCCCCGGCCGACAGCCTCGCATGGACCCGTAACCGTGATCAACTTATAGGCCCCCAGTTCACTCACAAAATCGTGTAGGAGCATGCGTATGATGCACGGATGGAAACAGATGCCCAGTACCATGAAGAAATAAGGGCCAACAAACGTTCAATGGTGTTGCATTCCCTTAAATGCGGTGACAGCTTGTTTGGAGGGCGCACAAACCCATTCAAGCTATACTTTCCCCCTACGGACGGTGTGAAACTGTACTACTGCGATTTCTGCTCTTTATACCCCTACGTGATGAAAAACAACCCGTACCGCGTAGGTCCGCCTGAAAAAATGGTGGGTCCCACCATACCAACCATCGAGGAGTTTTCAGCTAACTTGAATGAGCGCTACTTTGGACTCTCTTTCGTAGACGTGCTCCCCCCTCGCGATTTATGGATGCCTATCTTACCCGTCGTTATAGATCACGAGCTCACGTTTCCCCTGTGCGTGAAGTGTACAGAGGAGAACGGAGGTGATTGTAATCAAACAACCAACCAGCGTAAGATCAGAAGTGTATAGTATATACAAACCCTAAGCTGGCCCTAGCCGTTCGCCATGGGTATAGAATATTAAAGATACATGAGGTGTGGAGGTTTCAGAAGCTACCCAACCTTTTCACACCATATATAAACGCTTTTTTGAAGGATAAATTAGAAGCATCAGGATAACCGCGAGGGGTTGATAACGAAGATGAAAAAACGGCTTATATTCAGCGTTACCATGCCATAAAGGTATACAGCTTGACCGATCCCAAATTGTTATGAATCCTGGCAAGTGCTTTAGTGCAAAGTTGTTTCTAAACAGTCTTTGGTGGAAATTTACACAGAATACCGGCAAAGGGAACGTTCATTTGGCACAAAGTTATAGTGAAGTCTGGGATTATGCCAACGCTCCCGATAAAGAGGTTATGGAGATCGTGAATGTAGGTAATACTTACATAATAAAGTACAACATCACCGAACTGGCCACAGATACTTCACGGGTTACAAACATACCTGTAGCCAGCTTCACAACGGCCTATGCCCGCATCATACTTTGGGGTCACTACAATCTCTTGGACGGAGGGTGCTGTACGCTGACACAGATAGCGTGATATTCACAGCGAGGGAGGGTGAAAACATACCTGCTATTGGGGAATTCCTCGGGGAGCTAACTGATGAGATCAAGGACGAGTATGGTGATGGTGCATACGCAGACTCGTTTGTGTTAACAGAGCCAAAAACCTATGGGGTACAGTTGAGGGTAGGAGATGATATGAAGTATATCGTGAAGGTTAAGGGTATCACGCTTAACCATGCGAACCGCCAAGTCGTTAACTTTGACTCCTTGAAGGATCTAGTGTGCTTGGAAGATGAGGGTGACTAACCACCCCAACTGACTGTGGGGACGAACAATTTTCGGGCGCAGAAACTGGGGTGTGTGAAGGAACTTAGGGGCAGGAAGGTATGCCGTACACCTAGAGGAAGCGTTACCAGGTGCCTGGTACCTATATTACCGTACCCTTTGGTTACCTTAATCCATGATTGTATTTACAGTATATATATGTGTATTGTTAACAATCTGTTTATTTATCACGTATATTTGCTTCAATTAAGGTTTCATTTTCTTCTTTGCGTGCGTGCGTGTGTGTGTGTTCAGTAAAAAGCTAAGCTGCACCACCTGTAAGATCGGGCACGTGACTCCTGCCACTACCTGAGCATATCTCTATCCTTGCGTACTCAGTTAACCTCTGCATACCCTTGAACTCAGACGTGTATTCTCCCTCGTAGACGAAAAATAGTAATGGCTACCTTTAATATTGCATGTTCAGCGTTTATGAAGTGGTATTCGGCAAACTGCCAAGATGTGGTGGATACTGAAAAATTCCCTATTCCCCCCTCCTTTGATACTTTTAAGGCTACATTGAGCCGTGCGAAGGACCAAGATGTTCAAATACTCTACGGGTATTCTGGCCAGGGCATTGTAGGATTTCGTAGTACAAACGATGTATTGAAGTATGTTGTAGACCTAACCTTTATAAAAGCTCACATATACCGCGAAGTAGAAGAACCAACACGTTCAGAAGATAAGCAACGGTTATGGATAGTGAGTCCTGTTGATGAGAGGTGTGACAAGCGATATTATGTCATGTTACATCATGCCGACTACTCGTTCCCTACGGCTGAGAATGTAAATCTTGTCATCATGGAGAATCTTAAGTATTTTTACCACAATATTAGTATATATCATTCGTCGTGAGGTTGTGGCTAACGGCTTGTGTGAGTTTTTAACAGAATTTAGAGACGAGTATCGCTTGTTAAACAGAAAGGATAAATATGGGCATACGTTTCTCTCAAATAGTGCACCGGATTGTGAAGATGTTTAGTTTGTGGAAATGAACGTCTGGTGAGTGATAAAACATTAAAGCCGGTAATGTTTCATGTAGCGGGAAATTCTGTTTGTCCAGGGGCACAAGTGTTCGAACAAGCCTGTACACGCTTCAGCAGTTTATGGTGTGACTCGCACCCCCCCCCCCCAGCGAGCCGCCCAGCCTCGTACCTCACCCCTCGGAAGCACCCGAGTTCGAACAAACCCGTACACGTTTCATCAGCGTGACTCACTCCGCCCGTCGAGCCGATCCATCCACCTGTGGCTCATAGTCATCTCAGAGCTTGAACCGACTAGACGTGCGAATACGATGGAACTTCCTTTGAGAAGCAGTCTGAACGCCTCGTTCGATATCTCCGTGACAAAGTCATTGCGCGTGTTCAGGCGTGAAACTGGCATCATTAACTATGAACTTGAAACGATTTGCAGCAAGCAAACTCTGGTAAACGTAATGATATTTATTTAAGTGTTGAGGAGATGAATAGAGTCTTCGTGATAGTTGAGAAGTGGGGAGAGGACCGTTATAAAATACCTGCAGGTTAAGTACAAGAAGAGAACATATTAGTGATGCCTCCTCATATGCCGTTGTTTGCTCGTTGTGTATAAATAACGAACAGCCATGCATTGATATACGACTGATGTGGAAGAATGCATCTGATAATAACGTTCTTGTCCCTACGCGAAACCATTTCATCCTCGTCAGAATGTTTGAAATCGTTGGTTTCCGTAAGCTGAAGCCTATATTAGACGGTCGTGTTCGGATATGGTTTATTTTGATACGGTACTTGGATACGCATACACCGCTCTGCTCGACGGGTTTACCGAGTGTAGAACTGAACAAGGCGAGAATGGTCTAGAGCTGGGTGCTTATTTAAAAGGTTAGATTCTTCGAAATATCCTGAACTTCGGTACAAAGCACTTGAGCGGTACAGGGCTGAGCTCACCTACACTGTTCACCCTGAAGAGTTGTACCTCCATATAATGAATAGCTGTCGTTACGACTTGGAAGATTATTTCAATTACCGCTATGCAGAGTGAAGAAGAGTTTACGATTGGAAAGCTCGGGACGGTAAGAAAAAGCCCTCGAGTGGAAAGGAGTGTTTATAAACTTGTATTTAATAAAGATGTTGTGGTTAACGATGACCTCTTTGTGCGTGCTTTGGTTGTATTCTAGCCGTGTTTAAAGATAACTTGCCAACCGAATGTAAAGTGGGCACAAAAATAGTATTGAACGATATGAAAGCCATTTATGTCGAGTATAGGCATCCGTATAATTTGAGCGGTGAAGTATTGTTTGGACGGTTTTACCGTATAGTGCTAAGTAATAACGATGTGAATGTAGACTCGATCACGGTGCAAAAACGGATCTTGGAGTTCATGGGAATGAAGAGCTGTGCTAATGTTTACCCGCACCCTCAGACTGTCGACCGACAATTCATGTGGCAACAATTTTCCTAACTTAAGCACTTTCCCGAGTTGTTGCAAATGTCGATGGATGGTGGACGGAGATGAATTGAGTTTCTGGGCCAATTCTTTGACAGTTGTTGAACAGTCTTCTTCAAGTGCGGCTAACAGAAGGTCATCATCAAACTCAGCATGGCATCCAGAGCGTGCTGCATCTGTCAAACAGCAGTCACCATTCCTAAACTTTAGAAACCATCTTTGACATTTCCTCACATGCAGAATATCGTTGCCATAAACTTCCTGAATGTTTCGCGTTGCTTCAGTAGCACTGTTCCCTTTTTTGAAAGCATTATATGCCTGATATGCTCTTCTGATACCGCCATGTTTATGAGGGGTTCACATAAAGCAAAACACACGTCTTCACTGGTCAAGGTCTGTAAAGTATGTAGTGAAACACGATAGATCTCCTCTTAGATATAACCTTCGGAAAATTTATGCTTAAACCGAGTAGGACTAGTTTAAACTTAATCTATCGTAAAAAACGACAATACTTATGGGATGACCTGATACATATAATATATTTCCTGTACCAATATGCAACTGATTATACGTTTCTATTATTATTTTCATTATATTTAATTATTTAATATAACTGTATATATGTATATATTTTTCCTGTACTAATATATTGATGGTTATACTACAACGTTTTGTATATTTTTGAATATATATTTCTCGTTCGTATTTCTCATGCTATTATTATTTTTTGATCATATATATTCCATTGTATATTTATTTTCTATATATTTCGTGAAATTGAATTCATTAATTCGTCTAAATAAACAGAATGATGTAATGGTGTTTTATTTAATTCTTTTGGTTGTACACGACATTTAATTACAGCAAATGGTTGCCTTCTAAAACGAATTTCTAAACCAACTGCCAAAAATATCTGGATCGCACAATAGAGTCAACTGGCTGGTTAAGCCAGAATATATGCTCTAATTAATTAAATAGCGCAATCTGGCAGCTCAGCCAGATAAGCCAACTGGCTGATTAGGAACATATTAAGATAACGGCCGCTCGGCTAAAGTCTTAATATGCGCTTGGCTCCTGCTAGGCGAACACCTCTCTTCCTCTCTCTCCTTCTCTTGCAACATTCCCCCCTCCCCCTTTGTTGCATAACATCTTGCAACATTCCCCCTCCCCTTGTTGCATAACATTATTCAACAGTTCCTTTGCAACATTGATCACCATTTTCAATTGCATTGTACTCCCTCCTTTTTCGCCCATACTACTAACGGACTACATGTGCTCCACATAGACAAGAAAATCAGAGAAGCACGAAAGCGGTCGAATTGGGGGTAATAACGACCCATGATGCCAAATTTAAAGCACAAAATCAGATAGCAATAAACAAAGCAAAAACAGTGGAGGGACAGGTACTAAGAACGTTCAAAAGGAGGGACAAGACAGTAATGATTCTCCTGCTGAGAACACTGATCATACCAAAACTTGAATACTGCTCAATTTTGACGTCCCCATATAAAAAGGAAGAAATGGATAAAATAGAAGAAACGCAGACATTTCACAGCAAAGATTGATGGCTGCAAAGAACTCAACTACTCGGAAAGACTAGGTAAACTAAATCTGTATTCCCTGGAAAGAAGAGAGATGTACACCATTATCTACATATGGAAAATGATCGAAAAACTGGTATCAAACGTCAAACTAAACCCAATTACCATCCAAACGAAGCTGCAAAATAGGAAAGGCAGAATGTGTAGTGTTCCCAAATTAAAGGCCCGACAAGGGACCTCTTCAACACTGAAGGAAAATAGCTTGGTTGTCAGGGGGCCAAGACTTTTTAACCAGCTTCCAAAGGACCTCAGAAACGTTACAGTGATCAAGAGAAGACTAGATGCCTGGCTGAGGACGGTACCAGATGAGCTGGGTGTACCTGGCTATGTGTGGTGGAGAGCGCAAGAGAGAAACTCGCTCCTCCACCAAGCCAGGACTAGATGCGGGGCCACCAGCTTGACCTTCGTGTGAAGAGAGACCAACACACGGAACCTGAACGAGGTTAATGAGGTTATATATATATTGTGGCCTACGGATCACCAATTTGATGTGGCCAAGAAAGTATGCTTACTATAATTTATAATTAAATTGAAATGAATAAGTAGGGGTCACCAGTTTGGGATTTACAGCCCAAACAAACAATATTTAATAAGGAGAGAGAAATTACTTTGTTGTTTTGTGTTATTTAGAAAAATAAATGAATTATTTGTTCACAGTGATTAACAATTCTATAACGGTATTTATAGTGATCAACAATTATATGACAGTATTTATAGTGATTACCAATTATACAGGGTGTTTCAGGAGGAAAGGTCAATACTTCGGGAGGTGATAGTATCGGCCATTGTGAGAAAAAAAGTTCATATGAACATGTGTGTAATTCTGAATGGTTACGGAGATAGAGCTGTTTGAATCTGATGCGCGCGCAGCTCTTCCTCCCCCTTCCCTCCCCTATAACCTTGAACCATGTAAGCTATAATGTAAGCATATAACATAAGCCAATCGAGAGCTGACTGTTGTGAGTCACCTGTTTGGTGTGAGTCAATTGTTTGGTGTTTGAAGCAGTGTTAAGAATGCCACACACCTTCACACATGCCGAATATGCAGATATGGTGTATGTCCACGGTTTTTGCGATGGAAGTGCAACAGCTGATGTTGCAGAATACCGTCGACGGTTTCCGAACCGCAGAATTCCGGATCGAAGAGTGTTTACCAGCGTGAGATTGGTACACTTCCCAGCGCTCATATTTCATCTGAACGTGAAGGTCAACAAGATATGGATGAAGTGGAAAACATTCTTCAGTTGGTAGAGCGTAGTCCTACTACTAGCTCACGAAGAATTTCTACACGTCTCGGTGTACCACACACAAGAGTATGGCGAACATTACGTGAGGAAGGCTTGCATCCATGTCATGTACAGCATGTACAACACCTTCAACCAGGAGACGCTGCCGTGCGACTGGAATTTTGCCATTGGGTAAATGCTAATCGCCGATTGCTTCGATTAATACTGTTCACCTATGAAGCTACTTTCGCCCGTGACGATATCAACAACACTCGTAACTCTCATCGGTGGTCAGACGAAAATCCAAATGCCACTGTGGAAACAAATTTTCAACATCGCTTCTCTGCCAATGTGTGGTGCGGTATCATCGATGATCAGCTGATTGGCCCTGTTACTTTAGAGAATCGTCTTACAGGACAAAGTTACGTGGAATTTCTGCAAAATGAATTGCCAGGATTATTGGAGGATGTTCCTTTGGCTATACGCGCTGGTATGTACTTT
Source organism: Bathynomus jamesi (assembly GCA_023014485.1). NCBI lineage: Eukaryota > Metazoa > Arthropoda > Malacostraca > Isopoda > Cirolanidae > Bathynomus > Bathynomus jamesi. Next base: position 1,558,788 of record JAJOZX010000035.1, on the reverse strand, counting down.
CAGCATGACGGAGCTCCTCCACATTCTACCCGTCTGGTGATGCAATACCTAAATCAAACTTTCCCTGGTCGATGGATCGGCCGCGGTGGTCCCATTCAATGGCCACCAAGGTCTCCAGACCTCTCTCCGTTAGATTATTGTTTGTGGGGGTGGATGAAAAGTCAAGTTTACAAAAGAAAGGTGGATACACGAGACGAATTGCTCGCGCGCATTTTGGATGCTGCTGCCCGCATAAAAGAACGTCAATATCAATTCAGACGAACAACACGCGATCTTCGCACACGAGTTGCAAAGTGCATTGAGGTTAACGGTGGGATTTTCGAAAACGTATTGTAAACTGTAACAAATTTGTCATTTCTGTATCTGATACCATTCAAAATGCCATTGTTTAAACATTAAATGTTAGAAACAGTAATTGGTTTCTCTTTCTTGATTACCATTAACAATGCTTTTATATTTATAGATTCAAACAGCTCTATCTCCGTAACCATTCAGAATTAGACACATGTTCATATGAACTTTTTTTCTCACAATGACCGATACTATCACCTCCCGAAGTATTGACTTTTCCTCCTGAAACACCCTGTATAATGGTATTTATACTATGCTAAAGATGCCTGATTACACTGGTCGACAAAATCGAACTTTTTCTCTTATCAAAGATGTATACACACTTTTCTAGACCTGTTTTGTACGCTGATTCCAAATCTGTTTTCGGTTTTCCTCTAGCACAAGGATTCTTAACCTGGTGCTCGCGAGCACCAAAGTGTTCTTTAATTTGTGTACAGTGCTCTCCACTATCACCTAAAACTTTGTTCGCGAGCACTATAGTGAAGCCCTTGACTCCTCCTGCCTCATAAAAAACAATTTATTTTATCAAACGTAGCAATGAATGTTTAATGTGCACGAAAAGTTAAGGTGTATGAAAAGGATAAGAAACCCTGGAGTCTAGCACATCTGGTTATCGAAATATGACTGGCGTTAATTTTAGCACAATTTATCGTAAAAGTACAACTTTATTCATAAAAAGAAATGTACACCAACCTATAAACGTTGCGAGTACGATTTTCTTTTGTAAACCTTGTCCAGATCGTGCGGTACAACATCCAGCAGTAGTCTGCCAGCATACTTTTGTCCAGAAACCTTGGTAGCGATTTTCCATTGACTGGATGTCTTTATGGAAGCGTTCCCCCTGTTCGTCACTCAACGAACCAAGGTTTTCGGGAAAGAAATCTAGATACGAATGTAAAACTGTATTTTTAAAGACATGTGACAGCCCATTTCTTGATATGCATCGAGCAGTTTCTGAACTCCATCTTTGTATGCGGGAGACTTGTAGTTACCCAAGAAGTTTCCAAAAATCCATTTGAAAGCCTGCCATGCTTTTAATTCTAAGTCACTGAGGCTTTCTTCAAAGCTTTCATCCTGCAGAACTTCCCCTGATTTGGGGCCACACAAAGATTCCCTCCTTCAATTTCGCGGCACTGATGTTTGGAAATTTGTCAACAAGGTATCGAAACCCTCTCGAATTCGCCTTACCCATCGCTTTCACAAAATTTTTCATTAAGCCGAGCTTAATGTGGAGAGGTGGCAGGAAAATCTTCTTTGGATCAACTAAAGGAACACACTGGACACTGCCTGTTCCTGGCTCGTATGTGCTTCTTTGATGCCAGTCACGTCTGATGTAATGATCAGCGGTAGCACGCTGTCACATAGGCATAGGAAACAACAGTATTTCGTGAACCCTCCTTGCATGCCCATTAACATACCAATGACTTTGAGATCACCACAGATATTCCAATGATGAGTGCTGTATTGGATTGCTTCGAGTAGTATATTCATGTTATCGTACGTCTCCTTTAGATGAACGGAGTGGGCAATCGGGATGGACGGATTTAAGTTCCCGTTATGCAGGAGAACCGCTTTCAAGCTTCGCTGTGAGGAATTAATGAAGAGGCGCCATTCAGATGATGTGCGTACCTGTGACAAGTTCTCGAAAAGTCCATTGATATCATGGCAATAGCAGAGCGGACCGTCTACTGTAAAGAATGGCGCCAATTCATGGTTTCGTTTTCGATAGTGACACATTCGGACGTTCTTCTCAAGTAAGTTTTTCTGCTTGAGTCTCGAGGAGAGAAGTTCTGATTTCACTTTGGAGAGGGCTAGGTCTCTAATGAAGTCATTCAACTCGTTTTGGGTGAGCCTCTCCGGTTCGATTGCTCTTCGTCAGGTGTGTAGTCAAGATCGGCCGAAGGTCCCGCATCTCCCAATCGCACCTTCGTCGGATTCCCTTTCGTCTTGTAAAGAATCGAGTCCATGCTGTGGAGGTACCGGAATCGGCATCGTGTCATCGTGAGGGATCAGTCTGATCGCGGAGTGTACGTTCGGATAAACGATGTTATGCTTGTTCTTCACGGAAAATCCAGTTATGTTAACATTGCAAAAGTAACAATCATCATGATGGTCTCTCGGCTCACTCCATATCATGGGTATAGCGAACGGCATCGAATTTCTCCTTTGGTTCAACCAGTCACGTAATCCATTCGAACTAGCGGTACAGATAACATGTGGCGCCCACGCCTTATCTTGGTCACGTAGTGGACAGCCGAAGTATAACCGGTAAGTTTTCCGAAGATCCATCGTAATTGTGCACCGTTGTGATTTAGTCGCACACGTAACAGAAATTGTCGGGGTGATTTTTACACTTTCGAGGCATGATGATCGATGAGTGGGTTGATGTAAATCACCTAAAAAAATAAAATGTGTAAGTGGGCGACACAAAACAAAACACACAACTAGACATGTGACTGTTACGCCAAAGAAGAGAAGGATGTACATGTGCAACGTTTGCAAATTTTGTGGCCAGCAACTGCTCACCTAAAATACTACAAGACAACCTACGGAAAGCCTAAGTTGAAACGACAAAATGCCATATATGAGGGTACAGAAACGGTAAAGCAAAAACCTACACCTAAGCTGCAACGACAAAATACTCCGCTACATGTATAAAGGATGCATATTATATATTGTATATATAGTATTATATATTGTATTATATATAGTTATTAGGGTGGAGTGAAAATGGACCCCAAATTTTTTTTTCAAATATCGAATTGGAATACCTGCAAAAGTTGTCAAAGGGCTACTGTCAATGTTCACTCAAACTTTTATGTCCCTTGAATTAATTGTTCAGGGTCCCCAGCGAGGACAAAAATTCGCTTCATAATTTGAACATTTCTGGCAGCATTCCGCTACTTTGTATATATATATATATATATATAAACAAAGTACACAGAACACACCACGTGGAGGTAGCTGCACATCGAGTTCCAGCCTAGCCCATCCCAACCACCCAACCTTATTATCGACTTTTGTCTAAGTCTTATTGCTTTTCCTGCTTATCGAACTATGTTGTGATTTAGTATTGGAAAATGACATTATGTTTCTCGATTCCAATCTCACTCGAATGAATCCATCCCTTCGTTCTTTTCCACAAACTGTAGCTGCTGCTTCTGTTACTATGTTACTAGCTTAATACATCTTTCTACGGCCTGTGTGTGACATGGCACCCCAAGTATGCCTCCAAAATCTGACTGTTTGGAAGCGAGCTCTCTCAATTCCTTCTCCGTTAATTGCTGCAAAAGCGGACGACATAATCGCCCTTCTTCTTTCCAGTTAATAAAATCAATGTATTCTTTTGCTCTAAAGTTCAGCCTTGGTATTGTAAACTTTCGGATTTCCTTTTGTGTTCTGCTTCTTGCAAGCATAATTCTTCGAATTACCAGCTCTCTGATGTGCTCCTGATCATCGGTGATCATGGAGAGCAATAGGTTCTCTGGGTGAGCAAAATAAGCGTTGCGTTGTAATGAAGAAGCCACAACGTTTCTCAGCTCAAGTGAAAGGTATCTTGATCTTGAAATGGTTTCCCAGACATCATCTTCTTCCTTCTGTGCATGAAGATTTTGACTTAATGGTAAACCACATTGGAGCATAAACTTTCATTACAAATGTATAAGCGTAGAATTCGATTTGCTGTAGTTATCCACCTTGCATGAGATAAAGTTCATGGATTTTTGCAGACAAATCCTGAGAGCATTTACCTGAGCACACAGCTTTATAGATTTCAAGCAAATACTTCTGGTCCGTACTTATGTCTTCATTTGTTATGTATGGTATATCAGCTTCAATTTTATCAAACCCTGCAACTGGAAGTTGTTCACAACTTTTCACTGCTTTGCCTATTGTTCCAGAGAAGGTATCAGGTCCTGTTGTGCTCCCATCAATGTGATATAACAAGTGACGAAGTGGAAGTTCGTTAGCGTGCAATTGACATATTAGCCACGGCAAAGGTCTACCTAATGCCAATTCTAAGAGGCTAATAATTCCATTATGCCTTCCTGTGTTTACAGGAGTTCCATCACATCCAATAGCCACCAGTTCATCCATGTTTTAAACATTTTCTGATAAAAACTGAATTAACGAATCTTTAATACCATGAGCAGTACCAAAGACAGGTGCAATATGACCAACATAGCAAGACCCTGGTTCTCTTACTAAGGTTATGTGTTCTTCAATGACCGACTTGTAATAATATTTTTTGCCTTGCTTGATATGACATTTAGTCTTATCTTTTCTTCCATCCAAATATAGAGCTTTTAAGTGCTCCTCATTATCTTCTTGTTGCATTTTACGCCGTATTTTCGTCCTTTCTCTTCTAATTTTACTCCTGTCAATTACGAGGGAGGTATCCTAATTTCCTATTAGACCAACATCTTGCAGGGCAGCAGATGCCAAACATGCACCTGCCCGGTCAGATATGCCGTATCTATCACAAACTTGTGCAACATTTCCTAAATTAACTCTCATTTGTTGATGCGAGTTAGATGGTCTAGCACAGTGGTTCTCAACCTTTTCTATACCAACGCCCCTTTACCAATTATTAGACCTCTCAACGCCCCCCCACCAGGAAAATTCAATTCTTAAGTCTTGGAATGTTGAATACGGTCATGCAAATCTTCCCTGGAAATGAAACAACAGCTTAACATAACATGAAAGAATTTTATTCAAACAAACAAAAACGCAGTAACGTAAAATAAAAACAATGTGCCACACAAAAATAATACAAAAATACTAGTGAGAGCCTTGCGCTTGGTGTTTTCCAGCCAATATCTTCACTGAAGGTTGGATAGAAGTCAGGTTCAACCTCAGTGCACCTGAGGCCTGTTATATTAAGCCTGTTACGATATTTGGACTGCATGTAAAGGACATGGCTGAAACCCTGTTCCACTAAATATGAGGTAGGGAATGCCAAGAGAAGAAGACGAGTTCTTTTCCAAAGAACTGGATAACGTTGCCAATGTGTTGCCCACATACCACGCCAGCCAGAGGTGCGGAAGGTTACCTGGGCCTCATCGTCATTTTGTACATCAACAAGCTCCTCCTGGATCTCAACTTCAAATTTCGTAACATCTGATTTGAAGGGCTGTACCACCCAGTCAGGGACGTCAAGCTTTTGAAGATCGCTGAATCGGATTTCCATGTCAGCCTTCATCATCTTTAAGTGGTCGATGTAACGGAGTAGATGTTCATCAGTCAGTTTCTCGGACACCTGTGAATAAATTCAATAAAAGCACATTAAAAAACAAGTAGTTTTTAAATAAAAATTTCTGAAATTTATTAAAAAGTAAGTATTTAGTAAAATCAATTACCTTCATCAATTTGGGAAAATGAGCCAGCTGACGCCATCCAATGCCTTCCTGGTATATGTTCAGCTTGGCGATGAAGCTGCAAATTACAGATTTGCAGTGAATCAGCGTCACTTCATTTCCTTGTAATTTAATGCTGATCTCATTCATTTTTTCAAAGATGTCTGCCAGGTAGAAAATATCGCATTGACTTAACAACACTTGTTCCTTGAGAGTTGCATCAGTATCCTCAAAAAACTCTAAAACTGTGCTGAACAACTCACACAAACGGGAAAGACAATTGCCTTTCGAGAGCCAGCGCACCTCGGTGTGAAGTAGCAGACGCTCAAAAATTTTATCATTGTCCCCACAGAGTTGTCTGAACACTCGGTCATTCAGTGCATTGGCCTTTATCTTGTTGATGGCCTTAACTGCCACACTCAGTGACTCGTGGAGAGGAGGGCTGATTTTTTTCGCCACTAGATTATGACGGTGCAGCACGCAATGGACTGTCAAAATGTGTGGAGCCCACTTTTTCAATAGAGTAGTGAAACCACGGTACCGTCCAACCATGGATGGAGCCCCATCGGTGGCACATGCAATGATGTTGGCAGCTGGAATAGAATTGCAACTCAAGTATTCTTCAACTGCATTAAATATGGTCTGCCCTTTAGTGTCGGTTTCCAAATACTTGGAGAACAAAAACTCTTCGGAAATTTCACCAGATGACAGATAACGAACATAGGTCATCAGCAAAACGTTATTATCTGAGACAGTTGTCTCGTCAGCCTGAAGAGTGAACGGATTTTCTCGCAGAATGGCACACAACTGCTCCTCACTATCCAATGCCATTTCATTGATTCTCCTTGACACAGTGTCATTGCTGAGGGGGATGGATTTTAGAACCTGCGAAGGGTCACATTCCATAACAATGCAAATAGCTTCTTTAATAGCAGGAAGAATCAGCTTTTCTCCAACTGTGAATGGCATTCCACATTTGGCAATAAGGAGAGATATTATATGAGGCAACTAAGCCCTTCTCAGTTTGGTTTACGTTCTTTTGAATATGCTACTGATTGTGCTTCTGGCATGTCTTTCTTTGAGGTCTTTAAAGAATGCAAGGTCTTTGTCAGTTTTATCAGGATGGATTTTAATTATGTGCTCCTTCAGGCGTGAGAGTTTCATGGCCTCGTTAGAGAATACTTGCTCACACAGTAAACACATAGGAAGCCGTTGATTCGTAGGAGAAGGTACGAAGCCATAGCTGAGATATTCAACATTATACTGACGACACTTTTTCTTGCCTTGTGACATCGCGAAAACTGTAAAAACATTCAGAAATTTTATTTTTAGTTAAGTTAGCCGTTAGCGTAAGAAATGTTTTTATTTGTATCCATAAAATAAGTTTTATGGTAAACTAGCCTAAATTATACTTCTGCGAGCTGAATATTTTGCTATATCTTTAACAAAATGGAATCATGTTTGCTGTATTAATGTATTTAAATGTTTTTCCTAGCAAGGATGTTACTAACAACTATACTAGACTATATACTAGACAACTATACTAGACAACTATTTAAATGTCAGTTGACTAATAGAAGACGGCTTTAGTAAAATTACAAAAACACTTACCGAAAAAATGGCGTCTACTCACTTCCAATAATTCACAATAAATGACATAATTGCTCAAGAGCCATCTATTGAGAGAATGTTGAACTTGACATAGTGACAATTCTCCCAGTACATGGCGCTTGAGAAATTACATCAGCTGAGTGGATTCCATATTTTTCGGTAAGTGCTTTTGCAATTTTGCTAAATTAAAAGGTTCTAGTAACCTTGTTTCAGCCACTTAATTTCATTCAAACATTCAAATTTAATGTAGATTCCAGAACTGTGTAGATGAAATTCATTGAAACACATGAACGCCCCCCATTAGCTGACTAACGCCCCCTTTTCAACTAACCAGCTTCTAACGCCCCCCGACACCCAGTGAACGCCCCCTGGGGGGCGGTACCGCCCCCGTTGAGAACCACTGGTCTAGCATCATCAACAGCTCTTGTTTAGATCAGGTTTGATTGTTTCCTTGAGCAAGCTGAAATGTCACCCTCCGAATCAGAAGAATCAAGGCCTAGGCGTACAGCATCATCATTAGTTGAAATGCTTTTGCTAATTCGAGAAAGTTCCACTTCTTTTTGTTTCATATTCTTTTTAAGTTTTACAGTTGTTATTTTATCTATGGTTTCCTTTTCTTCCTTTGTATGGCTTTATCAACACCATATATTTATTATGATAGGAGCGAATAAGCTGCAAAACTCTTTTGTGAGAAACTGTTGGAATTGAGGCCTTTACCAAATATTTTCAATATCTAAAGCGACTCTTTCTGATACGCCAGAGACTGCAGGATCTTTGTTATTATTAGTGAACTTTATGTCAGCTCTTACCCATAAATAATGTCAAAACATTTCTTCATAGGTTGGAAGCATATTGCTATTTAGTTTTTTAGCAGCGCCAAAAACTGGGCAATATACTACACTGCCTTGTCTTTACTTTTGTATCCATTTTAATATTTCTGAAAAAATATAATTAATGTAATTAAATCAGAGAATTACAAGAAATAAATATTTATGCATGCAAAAACGGTTAAGTAGTTATACTAATAGGCTAAGCTAAACTGTAACACATCTCGTCACTGAACCCACTTTAGGAAGACTGAGTGAGTGAGGCTCAAAATGTGACAGTTTTTCAAGGTCATTGGGCAGCCTCTTACTGAAACAGCAGCTAGTTCAAATTTGGTGGACATTTAAATTAGCGTCATTTACAAGTTTTCCTAGATATTCCAAATTGATATTTTAAAATTCATATTTTCGCTTCACCCTAAGAGTTATATGCATATTATATAGATTATATTAGTATTATATGTAGTATTATATTATATATATGTTATATTTATTATATATATTATGATCGGCCTTAGTGAAACGACAAAATGCCATACATGAGGCGATGATGAGGGTACAGAAACGGTAAAGCAAAAACCTACACCTAAGCTGCAACGACAAAATACTCCGCTACATGTATAAAGGACGCATATTATATATTGTGTATATATAGTATTATACATTATATTTTATATAGTTATATGCATATTATATATATTATATATAGTATTATATATCGTATTATATTATATATGAATATATTATATTTATCATTTATATTATGATCGGTCTCATCTCGAAAACGAGACGTGCTAGTGGAAAACCGAGAACAGATTTGGAATCAGCGTCCCAACAGCTATCTAGCCCACCCATAACTATATCTGATGAAAAAATACTTGTTGGCCAGTGTTATTAGCAATAAGAAATGGTTATACAGTCTAATTGTTAAGTAAGTACATTAATTCAGGTAGGCTAATGAGATATGCAGAGGTGAACACAGAATAAGTGATTAAGCCAATAATAACTGAAATAATGAAAGTACGGTATGGTTAGGCTGACCATATTTCCTTGAGACAAAAACGGGACATTGGGATAGCAAAAAAGGGACGGGGGTTATGTAATATTCTGTATTCATGAAAAAGTAAGTACATAAACATATTGAGCTTACAATTATTCTTCAGTGACAGAACCCATACAAAAACCCATACAAAACGGTACTGTCCCGTTCAAAACGGTACGTATGGTCAGCCTAGGTATGGTACAGTAAATGAATTAGGTCGGTAAAAATGAAATGCATAAAAGAGCACATAAACAATCGGATGAAAAATAAGTAAGTTATATGAATGAACACAATAACAAGGTCATACAAAACTACGGTATTGGTACAACACTTGAACGAGCCTACTAGATTAGGCACGGGAGAATTAGTTTGAACGGTATTGAAGACACTTTTAGGGCTCACGCGATTAGGTAGAGCTTGTGGACTCTTCAACTTTGAATCCTGAATAGTCTAGCACGACGTAACAAAACATTGTAGGCGAAGTGGGGGCCTAAGAGAGGCTTACTAACCTGCGGTTTCGACGGAGATAACTATGAAGGCTGAAGAAGCCTACGTGAAGTTTCACTGTATTGCTTTTCGCCGTAGATAACTCTGAAAACGTGTTGGCCTACCGGCAGGGGGATGTGCCAAGGGCCTGTTAAGATACATGTTGAACGGGCGCCGATCGAATTGTGGTGAAGGATGAGTAAAGCCAGGGCCAGAAGGATGACCCCGGTAGAGTGATGTTGCTTCCGGCGGGATGAATTTGTAGGTCGCCTCAAGTGTTGGTTCGCTTCATGTATTGTTGAGGTGTTGCTTGAGGGACTGAGGCCGGCTGAGGTCGAACGGCGCTTCGTGAAAGAGGAGATTCACGAGGAGAAGTAACGAGCAAAGTGAGGGCGACTTTAGTGAACAATGGCTTATATAGGCTCGCGGGCCTTTTGGGAGAATGCAAACATCCTTTTGTTTTTCTCTCCTTAAATACCACGTGTGTTTTTCGATTTGTGATGACTCCTGGGTGTTTGCGGACGTGAGGAAAGGAATTTCCGGTCGGCCTCTATATATATATATATATATATATATATATAATATAACAAAAAAGTAAAAATAAAACCAACTAAAATTTCAAAAATTAAGTTTAAAAATGTCAAATTTAAAATTTTAAAAAAATTTAAAAAATTAAAAGTAAAAATGTTAAATTTAAAATTTAAAAAAAAAAAAAAATTTAAATTTAAAATTTTGTAAAAAGGACTGACCTGGATGGTGAAAGTTACAAATGACAAGTGGAGAGAAAGGAAAAAACAACTTAAGTTAGTGCGGTAGTTGCGTTAAAAAGGTGTTGGTTGGTTAGGAAGTATGTAATTTTATCGAGGAAAGGCTATCGTTTAGTTCTGGGTTTAATTTCTTGATAAAAAGGGATTCTAAAATTTTAAGATCAAGTGAATTAGAAGCAGACGACAAAATAGCAAAGGAGTCCTGGGGGCACGGGTGGTCATGGGTCTCTGAATGATGCCGAATAGCAGAGGATTCAGGAGTGGAAAGAGGGCGAGAAGTTCGATAAGAAAAACCCAAATGCTTCGAAATCCTAAGTTTTAACTGTAGGGCAGTCTGCCCCACATAATGACTTTGGCAGGTCGCACATGTATATAAATAAATAACAAAGGATCTCAAAAGCACGGGGAGGTGATCTTTATGGCGAAAAAAGGATTGCTGAGAATTAGAATTAGAATTAATGATTATAAAGTCGCATTGAGGGAAATGTCTGTCTAAAATAAAGTGGACATCTTTATTAAGTTGAAAAGTTAGTTGGTCTAAAAATGGAAGCTTAAGATAAACCTTCTGTTTCGGAACCGTGGGCTGAATTATTTTAGGTGAATATAGGTCATTTAAAAATTTAGAAATTAAAGTCTCAAAAGTCAAAGTACAATAAAAATTATAGTTGAAAAATCTCTTAAGGTACTGAATTTCTAAGTCAAATAAAGACCAACTTGAACAAAGGTGATAGGCTCTAAAAATACGACTTTTAATACTAGCCAGCTTAAAACTAAGTGGAATATTGCTGAAAAATTGAGTACCGAGTTGGGTAGTAGTTGGTTTGCTGTATACTTGTGTTGAGAAGCCTGTACTATGTTTATTTATGGTAACATCAAGAAACGAAATTTTATTGTATTGTTCTACTTCCATAGAGAATTTAGTATTAGGATGCTTAGTATTAATGTAATTTAAAAATAAAGGGGCATGATCTTTATGCTTAAAAATGACAAAACAATCATCTACATAACGTTTAAATAAAATAGGTTTAAAATCAAGCGGGCAATCCCTCAGCCACTTTTCCTCGTGAAAACAAAGAAAACTGTTAGCAAAGGACGGACCAAGGGGCGAACCCATTGCCATTCCCTGGTGCTGGTGGAAAAGTTCCTTATTAAAAAAGAATATGGTATCCTGGACTGATAACTTTAAAAGTTTTGAAAACAATTGTCTGCTTAATCCCAAAATGTCATTAGTAGAACCAAACAAAGAATTTATAATAATATCACAAGTTTCTAAAACAGGTACATTAGTAAACAAAGACTGAACATCAAAGGAAGTCATGAAACAATCCTTAAACTTCAACTTGGTGACACAATCAACAAATTCAAATGAATCTTGCAAAGTGAAATGACTACGTGTGAGAGGGTCTATGATTGGGACCAAAAATTTTGCAAGGTTATAACTTGGTGTGTCTATGGCTGCTAAAATGGGACGAAGCGGAACTCCAGGTTTATGGGTCTTAGGTAGGCCATAAACAACCCCTGGGCTAGTACCTGAAGCAAAAAGCTTATCGTAATAGTTAATCAAAAGCCCACGACTTTTAAGAGAACGTAAAAAGTTGTTGATTCTGTCCTCCAGTTTTACAGTATATTTAAATGGATCAGTCTGCAGTTTCAAAAACTTAGTAGAATCAGAAAGTAAATTATACATTTTATTTAAGTAGTCTTGTCTGTCTAAGATAACAACACCTTTACCCTTATCAGGCTTACAAATAATTACATTCTTATCCCTCCGCAAGTTCGTGAGAACTTTAAAATCACTAAAACTAAAAACAGGACAAAAAACCTTAAACCCATCAAACTTATAGTAGAACTTGTTTGCCAAAAGTTTAATATCCTCCACTGGACTAGAGTGCTGAAGGAAAGAGGGAAAAAGACTAATTTGATGGCAAAGTTTTTCAAAAGATAAAAAATAACGACAAAAGTCAAGCTTAAAAATGGGAAGTTTAAAATCCAATCCCAAGGATAAAATTCTTTTTTCTTCAGTTGATAAAACCTTATTGGAAAAGTTAGAAATAATTTCATCTCTATTAAGATTAAGATCAAAATTTAAACCCAACTGTTGAAGCTTAAAATTTTGACGAGTTAATGAGGAGACATAAAACTTTGATACATACGAAATATAACTATTTAAAATAATAAAATCAAGGCGAGACACATTAGACTTAAAATGTTGTGACAATATGAGCAATTGATTGCCCAATTTTAAAACAAGTTTACATTTTGAGGCTAACTCGAGGGAAAGAAGTTTACTAGTCCAAGAATGATAGAGTTCACTATGCATCAAAGATTTCTTATATAGTTCAAAGCGAATAAATTGGGGCACATAACCGTAACCTTTGCAAATTGTTATGAAACGAGCGTCCAATTTTGCCTTCTCCAGCTTCTTTGAAACCCCTTCAAGGGCACGGAATCGTCGTACAGTGTCTTCACTCTTCATTATATCTTTTACGAGGAGTAGTTACGATACAAGTGTTCTTCGGGAACCTTATCCTCAATATGAATACGAAAACAAGAGATACGACTCTCAACATTTATTGGCCAAACGTTTCGGTCCACTCAGGGGCCATCTTCAGTGACTAAATAGAAGCATCTAAAAATAATCATAAAACTAAAGTAAATACAAATGTCAAACTGTACAATAATAAAATCTAATACAAAAAATTAAAAAGTTAAAAAAAAAAAAAACTATCTGGATTATAAAACAAAAAAGTAAAAATAAAACCAACTAAAATTTCAAAAATTAAAAGTTTAAAAATGTCAAATTTAAAATTTAAAAAAAATTTAACAAATTAAAAGTTTAAAAATGTTAAATTTAAAATTTAAAAAAAAATTTAAAAAACCAACTACTACCCAACTCGGTACTCATTTTTTCAGCAATATTCCACTTAGTTTTAAGCTGGCTAGTATTAAAAGTCGTATTTTTAGAGCCTATCACCTTTGTTCAAGTTGGTCTTTATTTGACTTAGAAATTCAGTACCTTAAGAGATTTTTCAACTATAATTTTTATTGTACTTTGACTTTTGAGACTTTAATTTCTAAATTTTTAAATGACCTATATTCACCTAAAATAATTCAGCCCACGGTTCCGAAACAGAATGTTTATCTTAAGCTTCCATTTTTAGACCAACTAACTTTTCAACTTAATAAAGATGTCCACTTTATTTTGGACAGACATTTCCCTCAATGCGACTTTATAATCATTAATTCTAATTCTAATTCTCTGCCATCCTTTTTTCGCCATAAAGATCACCTCCCCGTGCTTTTGAGATCCTTTGTTATTTATTTATATACATGTGCGACCTGCCAAAGTCATTATGTGGGGCAGACTGCCCTACAGTTAAAACTTAGGATTTCGAAGCATTTGGGTTTTTCTTATCGAACTTCTCGCCCTCTTTCCACTCCTGAATCCTTTGCTATTCGGCATCATTCAGAGACCCATGACCACCCGTGCCCCCAGGACTCCTTTGCTATTTTGTCGTCTGCTTCTAATTCACTTGATCTTAAAATTTTAGAATCCCTTTTTATCAAGAAATTAAACCCAGAACTAAACGATAGCCTTTCCTCGATAAAATTACATACTTCCGAACCAACCAACACCTTTTTAACGCAACTACCGCACTAACTTAAGTTGTTTTTTCCTTTCTCTCCACTTGTCATTTGTAACTTTCACCATCCAGGTCAGTCCTTTTTACAAAATTTTAAATTTTAAAATTTTTTTTTTTTTTTAAATTTTAAATTTAACATTTTTCAACTTTTAATTTTAATTTTTTTTTTTAATTTTATATATATCTATATATATATATATATATATATATATATAAATTTTATATATATATATATATATATATATATGCTGCAAACCCACAAGGAAAAAGAAAAACGATTCCAAGGTCTTTCGTGTATTCAAAGCTACACCTCGTCAGCATTTATTCATTTATTCATTTCACGTGTTTTATTGTGAAATTCATCCGATATATATATATATATATATCAGGGGCGACGCCAGACTTTTCACATAGGTCAGGCACAAGCATTATGGGCTTCATATGACTTCGATAGAATTCATATTAATGAATATGTAAATTTTGTTTTTTTAAATAATTTGCTTTTGTTTTCAAAAATTACTTAAAGCCTACTAAATCAATAAATTGTTTAATAATTATAATAACTTACTTGTATTTTATTATGTCCTTAGAGAATGTCTTCATCATATTTAATCTACCATGAGTCATTTATACATAAACTCCAACCTCCTCGGTTTCAATGCAAATTCTTCGATGACCTTGTCATGTAGAATATTTTGCCTCTCCATGGAAACCACAATTTCTTTCTCTATTGCAATTCTTGCTAAACATACTAGTCTTTCCTGACCAGTTCTGTTCCTTAGATACGTCTTAATTCGATTTAATGTTGAAAAACTTTTCTCTGTGGATGCACTGCTGACTGGTATAGTTAAAATCAATCTAAACAGTTTTGCAGATTCGCTGAAAGCTTTTTCTAAATCTAAGTCAATGCATAATTTTAGCAGTTCTTTGACATTTTTGCAGGCAGTAAAATCAGGATCTTTATAAATGTACTTCAATGTAAATGGTATCTAAGGTCGAGTAAAAAAATTAAAAACACACACACACACACACACACACAAAAAGCACAAAAGAAAAAAATTCAAATGCATTGAAACGAATACGACACGGTCCCTGAGGTAACTGACAATGAGGAAAGCCGTGCGCAATTCATAGTTGCCACACATCTCTATTTTCACTCAAACAGCTTTCTGAGGATGAGATTTGGCATCCAGCGTAATGTTAGGCACTTAGAAATATGCCTGACTTGTAAACTGAAAAACTCGCTTTTCTCTTCTTTGAAAAAATAGATTGACAAAATTATATACTTATCTGATTGTTTTGACAGATGCTATACTAATGTTGATTTTAAATTACGTTAAATTTCGTAAAAGTTTAATTTTTTCATAAGTGTGATGCAAGGCATCGGAAATGATGCCTGACCTGGCTTTGTGGCTTAATGCGCTCGGTCGCTCAGGCGTCATAAAACAAGTCTGACTTTGCCCAAAGAAGCGGCGCATGGAGAGAAGGAAAAAATGCGGCATTCTAAAATGTATATTGCTCTAATAAAGTGACCATAATAAATAGATCTTTGAAATACACAAATTTAAATTTTACATGATGGCCAGGAAATTAAATTTATTTTTCTTTTAAAGTTAGGTCAGGCTGAGCCTGACCTGCCTGACCCCCGCCATCGCCTCTGATATATATATATATATATATATATATATACACAGCCTTGTGCATATTAATTGCATCAACAAGAAAAACGAGATAAAAGATAATACTCGTAATATTAATATATTCTATTTTTATTAACATCTTAGCAATGATAACTGTAATTATAGTACATGATATTATGACCACCACGACTTTTTATCTCTTATTAAAGACGGTTTGGCATTGAATTTATTAAGTGAGCACAATCTGTTCATCTCGGTACCACATTGCAATTATTGCCTTTATAGCTTCGTTATTGTGGTACAATCCTTTTTTCTCAGTCTTGATTTCACAATAGCCCACATATTCTCAATTGGGTTTAGATCATGAGAATTCCCCGGCCACTCTAACTAACTTCTGAACGTTGTTCTCTTTAAAAAACTTGAAAAACCTGGTCACATCTTTCGAAGAGTGACATGGCGCTAGGTCTTGCTGGAAAACACCATCTCCATTCGGAAAACTCTTAGTTAACTTGGGAATCAAATTTCTTTCAGTATAGTGAGATCTCATCCATTCTCTCAACAGGATGTAGTGAGACGATGCCATAATAGCTGAAGGAGCCCCAGAACATCATATTTTGAAGATATTTTACACATTGATACATATAACACTCTTTCAATGGTTTACCCACCAACTGACACACGTGCTGACTTCGCTGCCTTTGCACAAAGAAATGACTGATCTGAAAAGACTACCCTGCGCCACTCTTCTTTTGTCATGTTTTTGTACTTTTCAGCCCAATCTAGCCATTTCTTTTTCATTTGAAGTGTTAGAAGTTGTCTTTTTATTGGTCTTCTCGCGAATCTTCCACTAGCAATCAAGTGGCGGCGTTCAGTGCTTGAGCTAACTATTACTCTAACGTCAGGAAGATCTTTTCCTAAGGCATCGCTGGCTTCCTACGATCCTTTCTACTTTGACGGAGAAGAAATCGATCATCACGAGCAGATGTTTTTTGTTTTCCTCCACATCTGCCTCTTCGTTTGGGTGATGTGCTGCCATATGATTCACGTTTCTTTAAGATTCTGGACACTGTGCTCTGCTTAACACCCAAATTTTCGCGATCTCCCTCCGGCTTTATGGAGTGTGGTCAGCCAAAGGAATTATTTTAGAACGCTTACGAGGAATCACATCCATGACCCACCTTGATACTTAATGTTCTGCTAGTATGAAGATCGGATGGGAACTGAATCTGTTATAGTTAGTCTCGTGGAACTTATCATCAATTGGCTGTAGGTGCTTATGCACAGTCGAATTTATCGTTAATTAGTAGCTGGTACTCCTCACGCTCTGTATGACAAAACACGACCTGGATCATAGCATCACTGCTAGAATACGTTTGAGAATAAAATTGTGTATGTTTGATAATTTGTCTACGTGATGCAATTAATAGGCACAAGGGTAGACATATATATATATATAATACCGAAAGTATTGGGGCGACAGAAATTAAACAAAAGTTGACTGTTCATTATGTACTAAAAAGAATGTAGGCCAACCCTCGCCTTAATGACAGCTTCAATCCGCCTCTCGTGGGCACTTTTTACTTGTGAGCACTTCAGGGATATTGCATGATTTTTCACTCAGACTCTGTCGTCGGGTGCAATGTGTAGCGAGACTCGTCACTCTAAAGGGTACGTTTCCACTATTTCATTCCCCAGTTTCGATAAACTTTGCACCACTGTAGTCGTAGCTTTACATTCAGAGTTATGTGGGCAACTGCCTTTCTATGGAATCTTTCCTAATGTTGTTCCCTACGTACAGTAGACACACTTAACAAAAACCCTGTAGGATCATTGGCCCTTTGGGTGATGGAGTTTGGGCTACATATCCTGCCTTCTCTACACATGTTTGAACGTTCGGTGTGCAGGTTTGTTATAATATTTGTACTGCCTGGTCTGAGCTCCACACTAGCATGTTCTATGTTTTTCCACTTTTGTATAATATTTTCCACAGTTGACATGGGGAACTTTGAAGTCTCCACAGTCTTACACACAATCGTACTTGCGATATGACATCCAACTATCTTGCCACGTTCAAACTTGGTCAGTTCTTACCCACGTACCGTATTTATGAATACTAATTGTAAGAGATAGCAGACTAGGCTTCTTCGCCGATCATCTATGGCAGAGCTTTCCAAATTTTTAACGTTGGCGACAAACTATTTAAGCATAACAATTTTCACGACACATTAATTAATTTTTGTTATCAAATATCAAATATCAGATAATTTTTCAGTAGGTGGTTTATCTTGTAGCCGATTTTTTTGATAGAAAAATCAAAATTTTCAAAATACAAAAAACACTAATGTGTCGCAACACACCAGTTTGGAAAGCTCTGATCTATGGACTACATGTTGCCTACATGTTGTCTTCCTTATATCTGAAACATTCGAGTACTGGCACAGAGGTTTGTCCCAATACTTTATTTATGTACTGTACAATATCTATATCTTTCTCCTTTACATATTCTTTCAAAGGGGGACGGTGATGCTGGTGTTGCTTACAATTTCTCGACTTATGAATCAATTTAGATGAAACTTGTATCGTTTTTCTGCGTCTGTTTGTTGAGTGTTGGAATCATAAAATTGGGATTTACTAATGGATATAAAATAACAATTCATAATGTATAAATGTAAATTAGGTTTAACAGATAGATTGTAAAAGGTAGAAAATAGTCCTTTATCCTGAATTTGGACGAAACTACATAATATGAACCACAAAGCAAGAAGAACAGGTTTGGTTTTGTTCATACTCGTATTCACGTTCAGCCAATCAGGCATAGGTTTGTTATCACGTGATATCCTCTTCTAGTCTTGTTCAATCAGGTTCTTGAAGATAGGTTAGTTTCTAACTAATACAAGATTTATATAAGTTAGCAATTAA
Organism: Bathynomus jamesi; assembly: GCA_023014485.1. NCBI lineage: Eukaryota > Metazoa > Arthropoda > Malacostraca > Isopoda > Cirolanidae > Bathynomus > Bathynomus jamesi. The sequence continues at coordinate 1,540,150 of JAJOZX010000035.1, read as the reverse complement.
ATATCAGAAAATAGTTCAATAAAGTTAGTTGAATATTCTACAATACGTAGGAAATTATAAAAATTATTGAAATCATATATTAATTTAACACACAACTCAATCCTTCCTTTTCTCATAGCATTCTTGGCGTTTCCTTTTTTCGTGATCCTTTTTCCTTTTTTCTCGATCCTTTTTCCTTTTTTCTCACTCTCTAACGCAATGGTTAATCGGTATTTTAAATTTTTCATCTACTCAACCAGTAAACTCTGGAACAATCTTCCTTAATCCATCTTTTCTCCTGTCTATGACCTCCCATTTTTCAAACGCAGAATGTCAAGGCATCTCGAAAACGCACGGCCTTGATTTTGGCTCTCTTCTTTTTCTATGGTGGGGGCGCTTTTGTGGGCACTCGCCCTTGGCCCCTCCTTTCTGCATAGTAAAAAATACGGTCTTTCAAGTTTTAGGTTCTTAGATAAATTAAAAGACGGTTCAAATGCCACACGAGATTGGAACCGCAAAATCTGAACGAAGAAAAAGGCAACGCAGCACGAGAAAGGGACACAGAGTAACAGAGTCAGACAGTCGTTGGAAGCAGTTTGTTCATCTTAAGATCATTTTGCTCTCCTTGTTAATGTTTTTTTCAATTTCTCTATTCAAGCCTGTGGGAAGTAGGGCCTATATAAAGATGAGTTAATAACAGTAACTCAACTTCATTTTTGACTGGGAGCAGCGACATGGGATCTCCTGTCCGCGGCCCTAGGCTTTTATTTGTCACGCGCGAGGTTACATCGTTTTCGAAGTAATCTGTATACATAAGATTAAAAGTATAAAAAGTTTTGGTGTTTCGAAATAAAAACAGGTTATATTATTATTATAAAGGTTAAATTGATAAGTTTAAAATTATGGTTAGATAAAAAAACATTAATTTACTTTGTTTTTTGCACTAATGAACGACAACTAAGTTAAATAGGTTGTGTAAATAGCAAAAGATCATTGGTCACGTTACCATCGTGAGTGTGGGTGTATAAAAGGTCACCCTCCAACCCACGGACGAGTCAATGGACGGTCTCCCGAACCCCGAACCCTTTATGAGTATTTGTACAAAAATCAAACCTAAATGGATAAAAACCTTTGAAATTATAAATGGTTTTACTTTTTCTTTTTTTTTTGGCCTCACCTTTTTATGCATCTCTCCCCCATCTTCAGAAAATATACTAAAAACTGGTAAAACACTTTCTCCAAATGAAACTTATATTATCCGATATTTTGCTTTGAATATGAAATTAAACTTTTTTCCTTTTTTTTCATATTTTCCTGTAATTCTTTTGTTTGAAAAAAAATTCTTTGTCAATTTATTTTTTTTTTTAATAATTTTTTTATCGTCTTGTATTTTTAATGTTTTATTTGGAGAAAATTTAAGTTTCAAACTCGTGTAACCATAAACATTTTTCTTTTCGCAGTAAACCTTATAACACGGTTTCAGATAGCGCGGTTTCGATATAATACACTTAAAAATGTCTGACCCGTATTTCAGATAAGGCGGGTCAGTTTCGGTAGAGCGCAGTAGAAAGCATTTCACTCAGCGTCCCCACGCTCAACATACGTGCAGCAGTAGTCGTGTGTGAAGGTTTTGACGATATCCGTGAAGATGATGTCATCGAGCTGTTGGATTCCAACCGTGAGGAGCTGGATGCCGACGAACTCATCGACCTCACAACGGAAGAAAGGAAGACTGGAAGACTGAGGAAAAGGGGAAAGATGAAAGAGTCGGTGAACCTTCTCGATATTTGACTCTGAAAGTGTTATCGGAGCTAGTGAAAAAGGCTAATGCCCTAATTAGAGAAACAACGTTTTGCTAAGAAGTTCACCGTAATCGCTTTCTTCACGTCTGTCTACCAAACCACCACCATCATCGCAGCCGCCTCTTCTACCATCTTCACCACTCCCCACTGCCCGTTTCTTTCCCATCCCCGCCGAAAAAGTAATGGAGGAATCTCCAACGCCATTCCCCCAACAGTAGCGTGGCAAAGGTCACTGTATCAGTGATACCCATCTTCGGAGGTATGATGACAGCGCGGGATCGGTGCAATGGTGAATACATTACTGTATCAATATTTGCATCCTCCCCCTCCACCTTGTATTTATTTTTCTGGGATGATAGAAGGTTTCCCAATTAGGTTAAGTATTTGTATAACGCGGATTCGCTTAACGTGGTCTCTCGTCGGACGGGCGTAAACTCCCGCGATATAGGAGGGTTTACTATATTTGAATTTACCTGGTATTTCCTATTTTTACTCTTTCTTCTGAAAAATGTAAGTATTTCGACTTATTATCTTTGAAAAATAAGAGAAAAATCGAATTCTACGGGGAAAATCATATAGAAAGAAGGAAAAACATCTTTTTTTTTCTATTTTAAAAATATACACTTACACAAATACAGTCATCTCCCCTTAAATAAATAAATTTTGTTAAATACACTCAAATAAATCACTAAATATAAATTAAACTCAAATTTTCTTATTGAAATATGTAGCGAAAACCCAATCGTGAAGATACATTACAAACTGCTATATCTTCGTATGATAAAATATATTTATAAATATCAATACGAGTAAAAAGTTAATGTAGCTTAAATGAAATATCAAAAGAGCTCCGTCTATCAGAGTCTTATAAAATAAATATAAAAAGGTCACAGAAAGCAAAACAGAGATAAGGAAAAGATTGAAGTGTCATTAAAAGAGAAACAAGCTTTCATAATAAATTGGAGCGATAGAAGTAACATTGCAAAAATTATAATGAACAGATAAATAGAGTGAAAAGGGACATTAAAGTGCGAAGTTATAGCGAAGAAGGGAATATATAGGACGGAAAACGTAGCCGCATGCAAATGAAAATTGGTGATGAAAATGAGACAGGAAAACGAACGAATAAAGCAAATATACAAATATACAAACTAGCTATGTAAAGACGAAGAAAAGAAATAAAAAGAATGTAAGAAAAGGAGGAAAAATACAGCAAAAGTAAATCTAAGAAGAAGAAAGCAAACAAAACAACTATAAAATACGCAAGAAAAAAGGCCAAAAGAAAGAGTAAACGATAACGAAACCGAGAGAGAGAGAGAGAGAGAGAGAGAGAGAGGACACAAAGATGGAAGGAGGATCAGCACTTTTCGCGAGATTAATGACTTGTTTTAGTCTTTCTCTCCGATTAAGTTTAAAATATTGTCTACATTGAAAATATATTTACAGAATTTTAAATCCCAAGCGAAATTACATCTTTCTTTATAAGAAAAATATAATTTGTTTTAATTAGAGCCGTTTTCTCACCAAAAGACTGTATTTAATATTCCTATTAAATTTATAACATTCTGCTTCTTTTTTTTTCCAATTTTGTTCTTTCATATCTAATATTTTAAAAATAAGGGATCCTTCGCTATATAAAATACCTTTAAGAAGCATTAACAAAGGAAAATGAAATGACATTAAAGACAAAATCTCTCTTCCGACGCTGTTTCAGGATACCTGAAATTCCAACCCTTTCCCATTCTTATTTCATATCGGTTAACCTTTCACATCGGATTTTATTCACTTCTGTTTCGACTGATAATTTCACGCCGCCGATTTTTGGGAATCCATGCACAGACTTTTGAATTGATAATCTTGCCTACTTCCAACTAATACTTCTTTTAAGAAAGCTTATCCGAAACAATAATGTTTTTAACAGATTTTGTTTCCATGTATAAGAAAAAATTTAAGAGCCGTGTCTTATCGTCAAAAAGTAAACATACGAGTATTCACGTATTATTTAAAGGCATCACCTTTAAAAAGATCAATGTAATATTAAAATACTTGAAAAGTTTTCCAACATAGTATAGTTTTTGTGGTTTTAATGTCATTCTTGATTTTTTCATCTCTCATCCATCAAAAGCGTCTCCTGAAGATAAGTTTAGGTTGCTTTAGCACATCATTAATGCGCTTCCCTTTATAATGAATTGTGAAAGTTCCTATAATTCACTTTCGAGATTGTGATATTTTGAAGTAATAAAATTCCAAAGTATCTTAACCTGTTTACAGATTTTTTTTCATATAATACAACAACACACAAGATCCAGTTTTTCTTATGTAGAATTTAAATCTGAATCTATTTTCTTCTATGGTATTTCTTATGCAAATTGATATTAACGGAGATATAAGCAAATTTTGGATCGATTAAAAGCGATTGAAATAGTATGGTGGTAATTATTCGTTTTACCCCTGCGTGTCGATTTTGATATGAGAATAGGTTTTTGGTGTATTTTGGTGTTTTATTGAAATCTGACCTTCATTTCTTGTGCAAATGAATTATTGAATGCCCGGTTAGGTCAACTGTACACTAGGGCGGGGTGAAAATATATCGAACTCAAGTTGTCAGTATGAAACATGGCTGAAAAGGTGCTCTAGTACCCACCTATCATAAAAACATCAATTTTTATAGCCTACAAATATGTGCATTCTCGCAACTTTGACATCAATTTTGAAGAAAAGCCAAAATTTTGAAGCAAATTTAGTTTGGTTAAAAATTATGACAATATTTCCTTTTATAAACCAAAACATATGTTCATCACTAAATTACATGAAGTGTAACTGCTATCCTCTTGTTGATTTACTTAGAATCTGACTTTGTTTCCCTTTTTGGATTCTGTAGCCGAGATTTCTTGCTGAGAATAACCATTCCATGGCGGGTGTCATGTCCGTAGACTTTTTCACTAGCAGAGATTTCCTTCACATTTCTTTCAACTGCCTGGGAATGACACGGGTATGTGTCAAGAATTATGGGTTTTGGCAGTCATCAGTGCTACATATAACATCAGAGAGTAAAGAAGGAACAGTAATATCCATTTCGTTCCAATCAATCATATCCATGTTGGTCGAAACTGAGAAGTTGAGCCTGATGGATTTCTTGTCAAACATTCGACTTTCACCCGGTATAACACTCCTTTTCGCTTGTAGCACTTTTTCGACTGCTAGCTTCCGAATGTTCTTATTCTTGTCAGCGATAGCAGATGAAAGGATAGTTTCAGGATGACAAAAGCAACAGTTGTTTTGTAACACAGGACGAATAATGTCTTGGTCGATTGTATGTAGTTTTTGATAGAGCTCAATCATGAAGAAAAAGTTTTTGGTCCCATCCTGGCAAGACCAGTTTGCTTTGATATAGAACCATGCAGGAGCATTAAGCCTGTTCAAAAATCAACTTTTTCTTATTTTCATAGGTTTATGTACATTTTCCCATGCTTTTTGACCTGAAAAAGCCGAAAATCACAACTATTTTGACCTAGGATGTTGGGAAGCATTGCCGCATGGAGCTTTAAATTTTCTGCCTTGAAATCGGCCAAAGCGCCAATTCCGGGGTCCCTTGAATTATGTTTTTCACTTTAACTTTTGATCTAAACAAGATAGAGCAACAAATTAGATATCAAATGAAAGAGCATAAAATTAATAAATAATAATAATAATAATAATAATAATAATAATAATAATAATAATAAATAATAATAATAATAATAATAATAATAATAATAATTATCTATCATTTTTCAGGAAACAACAGAAACTCAATCAGAATCTAGAAAACCATCTACAAGTTACAACTTCACAATGGCATTAAGCAAGGAGCTGAGGGAGCTCCGTGGGCGCACAGTTGATATCTCAGAACCTCCACGTACTGTCCACAGGCAGGTGTCAACTGGGCCATCTACCAGATCTCTCACTGAAACTTTCCTGGTTGGATACCCTTCAGCTTTTATCAGTGGTTCCCAGCTTCCCACCAACAGACAGGCGTTCCAGTATTTCCTTAATCTTCAGAATTTACCGGAAAATGCAGGGAGGCCCATGGTTCAAGACCTTGCATATGAAATAGTTGAATCTATCATCCCATTCTGGCAGATGGCTAGGATCAAGACAATGACCAAGTACAACGCAATGAAGCTCTTCATGAAACTACATGAGAAACATCGTGCTCTGGTGAAAAGCAAAGGAAGAGCAAGTAACCCTGGAGGAAAAAGAGGAGCATTTGTGCTGGAATTAGACAGCCTGTTCGATATAGGAGCTCCAGATGCAATCCAGGAAATACAGAACAACAGACTGTTATCCAGAGAGAAGAAAGATGAGGATATCAGGTTCTACGAAGACCAAAAGACTGAGAGGAAAGGTCATATGTCTGGTCATGACAAGATTTTTGAGATAAGATCCCTGCAGCAAGCAGCGAGGAATGAAAGACTGCAGCATAGACAATAACAAGGTAAAACTAATTACTTTGAACGTTACAAAAAGTTTTAAGTTTTACTCCATTGCGATATTTAGCATGTACTTAACAATTACTGTCTTAACATGTTGTACTATTTTACAGCTGCAGCAGAACAAGAGGCAGTTGTTCATGTGGATGACATTACCTGGGGTGACTCAACTGACAACGACGCTAACACAGAGGACATGGATTACCATCAGCCTCGTCCTGGATGTTCTCACCATCAAGACACTGTGACTAGTGTGACTTTGACGTTTCCAAGGAAGGTCATGGAATGTGATGTCATCTGCAATACAGCTGATCGTCTTGGTTTATCAGACAATCAAGTTACTGCCATGGTTTCTGCCACCTTGAAAGCTGGAGGGGCTGATCTGGATAACTTCGTCATCTCAACCTCAACAACACGTCGCAACAGAATGCTGTCCAGGTATAATATCAGCCAGAGTCACATGTCCAAGTTTTGTGAAAACCCCCCACAGTACGCTGCCTTACACTGGGATGGAAAGTTGCTCAAAGATGTCTTGGGCAGTGAACCTGGAAGTACCTCAGAGACTTTAGCTCTGCTAGTGTCTGGTCCACCTTCATACACTGAAGGAAAGTTATTGGGAGTACCTGTCATCGACAATTCTTCTGGCACAGCTCAGGCTGAGGCTTCAATGGATTTACTGGAGACATGGGAACTTACGGATAATGTTACTGCCCTTGTTTTTGACACTACATCCAGTAACAGTGGAGTTCACAGAGGAGCTGCCAAACTGCTAGAGAAAATGCTGAACAAAAAGGTGTTTTATCTGGCCTGTCGACATCACATCCTGGAAATCCTAGTAGGAGCAGTTTGGGAGAAGCTGTTTGGGAAGGTGAAGGGGCCAGATAATCCCTGGTTTGAGCATCTGAAGGATGTTTGGACGGACTTGTCCAAGGAAAACCCAAAGATGCTGGCTATCAACAGCAAATGGCTGAAGGAAAAGAAGAAACAGTGAAGAAATACTCCAAGACATTCTAACAGCAGAAAGGCTTCCAAGAGCCGACTACAGGGAAATGGCTGAACTGACAGTCATTGTTCTTGGAGGAACGCCTCCTCGAGGTATTCACTGGAGTCGACCAGGCGCCATTCATCAGGCCAGATGGATGGCCAGAAACCTGTACTCCATGAAAATGCTGATGTTTGCAGATCAACTTGAGTACGACGAAGACACTGTATCAAAGCTGGAAAGACTCAACACCTTCCTTGCGCTGTTCTACACTCCTGTATGGATGATGTCAATGTCTGCTGCAGATGCTCCCGTGAATGATCTAAGTCTAATCCAGGACATGTTGAAGTACAAGAAAACTGACCCAGAGCTTGCTGATGCAGTACTTAATAAGATGGAAAACCACAAATGGTACCTGACGTAGGAAGTCGTGCCATTTGCCCTGTTCAGCAGTAGATTGAGTGACACATTGAAGCACGACATTGCTGCCCAGTTACATGCCACTGAGAAGCCAGACAGCTTCAGAACAGGAAAGCCTCTATTCCAGAGAGTCACAGCTAAGACCACCCTGGTTGATCTCATTGGCCCAGAATCACATTTCCTGCTGGACACACTGAACATTGGATCCGAGTGGCTTCTGGAACCTGTCACGTCTTGGCCACAGAATGAGGACTACAGAAAAGCGTTGGACTATGTTAAGAATCTGAAAGCGGTGAATGACATTGCTGAACGTGGTGTCAAGATGATGAGCGACTTTGCAAATGTCATAACACAGATGCCAAGCAAAGGGACTATCTCCTTCAAGCTGTGGAGTTCAACAGACGCCGCTTTGACAGCTTCAAGAAACAAACTCTCAACAACTGACTGTGTAAATGTCATTATGAAATTAATCATCATGTAATGCTTTCACTTCTTGATCGATTAGACTTGTGACAAAATGTTAATCTCAAATTTGTGTCATGAATAAGGCGCCTTGTCTGCCTTGAGTGTGAGAAAACGAATTTTGTGATATTTCTGAAATCTTTGTATGTACCAATGTGCCATTTCTTGTTCCAAGACTATCATAATTGTATAAGTTAGAAAGAGGATTAAAAACACTTTAATTTGGTGCCTATTTTGTTGCTCTATCTTGTTTAGATAAAAAGTTATAGTGCAAAACATGATTCAAGGGACCCCGGAACTGGTGCTTTTGGCCGATTTCAAGGCAGAAAACTTATAGCTCCATGCGGCAATGCTTCCCAACAACCTAGGTCAAAATGGTTGTGATTTTCGGCCTTTTCAGCTCAAAAAGCATGGGAAAAAGTACAGAAACCTATGAAAATAAGAAAAAGTTGATTTTTGAACAGGGCTACAGGAGCATAGAAGTTCAGTATAAAATGAGCAATCCTTTGAAGTGTCTCTGATGGGTTTTCGTGCGACATGTAATAACGTAAGAGACGATTTGCTTTTGTCAGCCACCGTGCGTTATTGAGAGACCCAGGTTGAGCAGTTTTTAACAATTTGATAGCTGGACCTCTATCATGACCATTTTGAATTGACAAACACGCCTTATGGAGGTATTGCTGGCCACTGTTGAGATCTGCTAGCACTTCTTCTGGTAACTCCATCATTTTTCCAGCGAGAGGTGGAAATTTTGCAATTGGTCTGTTCTTTGGATCAAAGTTCAGATCCTTGCCGATTTTGCCCTGTGAACTTCCAGGTCCTGTCGTTTTCTCGTCAAGAATTTCCAGGTAGGTCCTGTCGTTTTCTCGTCAAGAATTTCCAGGTCCTGTCGTTTTCTCGTCAATAATTTCCAGGTATTTTCTCAAGGAAAGCTTATTAGTGTGAAGTAAGCAAATAAACCATTGTAATGGTCCTCCCAATGTCAGCTCTAGTTTTCTAATTACTCCATTTGATCTACCTGTATTTACATTAGTTTGAAGTTTTCACTTTATCCAACTTACCAACAATCATTTTTCGTTCAGTACGTTGATCAATATAGAACTCCCATTCATCATTCGGGATTTTCTCCGCCTTAGCGCATTTACACTCACTTCTTTTACGAGAACCGGAGGCATAGCACTTGTAGCAACATATGTCAAATAAATTTCTGAAGGAATCATATTTACTTTGATAAGTGCTGGAAGATATTTTACTTATGGGATATTTTCTAAGTTCTTGTCCATTCTCAATTAATCTCTTTACCTTAATTACTATGCTTTTGAAGTCGATTGTTGGAATGGAAGCACCGATATATATCTCATTCACTTCTTCCGCGATAATTTCAGTGTATTTCTGAGTGCTAAATGTTGCAGTAATGAGCTTATGTTTAAGATAAGCTTTGAATACATCCTCAAGAGTTGGTAGTTGGTTGCCAGGAAGCTCTGCTGGTGTTCCGGAAACAGAATGCTTCACTTTATCTCTTGTTATACCAGAAGAGGCCATTGCAAGCTATTAATCTGAAACAAAAGAAAATAAAATGCTGAATCAGGAAACACATGATAGGTCAAACAAATGATGGGTCACAAATACACATGTACGCACACAAATACACATGATAAGTCAAACACATATGGGTCCTACATTTTAAAATAGGAAAAACAATGTTTATTAATGGTTTTTTGATAGACATTGGCACTAATTGAGTTTATTGTTGAGATCCTCATACCTCTGAGGCAAAAATTTAATTTAAGGAAACAGGTTAAAAAGGATCTTTTGTAGCCTTTGTTCACAATGTGACTACTCGGGCATCTTTTTCAGCATGTTTCATTAAATTAAAATTTTTCAACCCATTCTACTGTACGTCCTTGATGAGTGATTAGGTTGTCGTGATATTTTCGTTAGTTTTAATGAAAATATCGCGACTTAACCCAACTAACGAAAATATCACGACAACCTAACCAATCATCAAGGGCGTACAGTTGACCTAACCGGGCATTCAATTAACCTAACCAGGCATTCAATAATTCATTTGCACAAGAAACGAAGGTCAGATTTTAATAAAATACACCAAAATACACCAGAAAAAACTATTCTCATATCAAAATCGACAGGCAGGGGTAAAACGAATAATTACCAACATACTATTTCAATCGATTTTAATCGATCCAAAAATTGCTTATATCTCCGTTAATATCAATTTGCGCAAGAAATACCATAGAAAAAAATAGATTCAGATTTAAATTCTACATAAGAAAAACCGGATCTTGTGGGTTGTTGTATTATATGAAAAGATGAATGGGTTATAACCCACAAGATCCTTATTTTCTAATACTTGGTCTCGAAACCACGTAAAGTTAGTTTACAGGAAACTCCTGACTCTACTGGTAATTCCACCACCAATTTTACTACTACTTACTATTATCTACTGTTACTGGACACCATTTAAGGTTAAAAATATGAATATATACTTCAACATATACTTTAATATATACTTGAATATATACTTTATCCAAGCCCGGAAAAAAGAGGAGGGTTGCCACGACAGGCCTAGCAAGCCGGTGATGTAAAAACCTTATCGCTCGAGAAACTCAAGAACCAGCCTCGGAACCAGGATTGATAAACAGATCACGGACAAGGAAACGAAACTGGACACGAAAAATGGACACACTCAGGATTAGATGCGGAACGATTAACATAGCAACTTATAGGGGGAAAGAAGATGAAATTCTGGATATCATGAGAGAAAGGAAAATCGACATCTTAGGAATGGCAGAAACAAGGCATATGGGTGGAGAACTGGGAAGGGACTTGGGGGATGGATATGTGCTCATGCACAGAGAGGTGGAGGAGGATCGGAGGAGGATGCATGGCAATGACTATTGGACCGACACTGTCCCTAAACATACAGACTGTAGAATTAATAAGCGAAAGACTAATGAAATGTAAGTTGAGAATCAGGAATAAAACATATTCTCCACCAGGTTTATGCGCCACAACAGGGGCATAGTGAAGAGGAGAAGGCCAACTTCATGGAACTACTAGATGACAATTATGAAGTGGGAGGAGAGGAGGTGGGACTGCTTATGGGAGATTTCAATGGCAGAGTGGGAATGGAGAGGGAGGGAGTGGAGCGGGTAATTGGACCTTTCGGAGAACAGAACCGAAATGCAGAAGGAGAGAAACTAATAGATTTCTGCGTAAGGAACAGATTTTTTAAACACCAGGAGACCCATAAGTTTACGAGATACGGGTGGAACCAAGTGACAGGAAACTTTGACCAAAAATCCATCATAGATTACTTTATATGCTCCGATAAGAGAATTATTGGAGATGTCAAAGTGATACCAAGGGTTACGTTAGACTGACCACAGATTACTGATAGCAGATTTGAAAATGCAGAAAATACTAGCAACAAAAGAGGAGAAGAGGAAGGTAATCAAGACAAAGAAACTGCAGGATGAGAGCAGTAGAGTCAGATTCAGAGAAGAACCTGAAAGAAATATAGCTTAGATGGAGGAAAACAATGAATGGGAAACCGTGAGAGATTGTGCTAAGAGGGTTCCGGAGGAGATTTTGGGAACTGAGTGGGTTGGGGAGGAAGAAGAAGACATACACCATGGTGGACAGACACAGTGAGAGGCGCAGTGAAACAGAAAACTATAAAACATAGGAAGTGGTTCAAGCAACGTACACAGGAATCAAGACGGGAATATGTACAAGCAAGAAATGAAGCTAAGAAGGAGAAGAAAAGGGCAAAACAAATGGCAATGAGGGAATTGGGAGAAAAGTTGAGAGAAGATGAGAAGGGAAACAAAAAACTGATTTACAGCCTTGCAAAATCTTATAGGAAGGAAAAGAAAAAGTATACAGCATTAAAAATGAAGAGGGAAATGTGATAGTGGAACCTGGAGCAATTAATAGAAGATGATCAGATTATTTTAAAGATCTATTGAATAGAGATCCAGAAGAAGAAGTGGATGAAGCAGATGGAATATACCAGGAATTAGCAGAACAGGTAATTATTACCAGAGAAGAAATGGAAGAGGCTGTTAATAAAATGAAGAATGGAAAGTCAACGGGAGTGGGAGTTTCCGATTGAACTTATAAAGGAGGGAGGCGAAGCCATGAAGGAAAAAAATTCGAAACCTGTTGAATAAATATTGGAGAGAAGGTCAAGTCCCCTGTGATTGAGGAAAAACAATCATCGTTCCAATATATAAAGGAAAGGGTGACTCAGGTAGATGTGAAAATTATAGGGGAATATCGCTTATTAATCATATAACAAAACTTTATGAAAGAATAATAGAAAAAAGAGCAAGGCAAATAACACTAGGTAACAAAATTTGAAAATTTTTCTGTTTATTGTGATTTTTCTGTCGTTTCTTAATGATTTCGGGGCGCTGATTCCAAAAATGATATTGGTTTTGCTCTATCATCAACCGTTTCAAAAATATAGGTTATTACACTTTTTGGCAAAGTATATAAAGAAGGCTAACATAAATATTTTCTGAAAATAAAAACACTATTGGAAATTAATGTTTATTGAGCCAAAATTGTTTGACAAACCCAAAATGGTGCAAAGGATATATATATCATGAGGAGAACCGATAAGAGAATAACAAGCCTCGTTATGCAGTGTGCGTTCCTTAAAAATGCACTGAAGAACGCGACTTCCGCGTATGAACATTCTTATCCTTTCTGATCAGCGACCATACGTAGTCTCCCATCATGGAAGCATCCCAATGGCCCTGGTACTTTTTTCCATCGTTTGAATATCTTGATGGAATCTTTCGCCATGTTCTTCACTCACATCGCCCAGGTTATCACGAAAAAAGTCTAGATGTGAATGCAGATAGTGTAATTTTAAAGACATACGGCACCCCATTTTGCCATAGCACTTAATCAAGTTTGACACTAACTCCTTATAGTTTGGTGCTTTATGGTTGCCTAAAAACCCACGAACCACATCACGGAAAGCACACCAAGCCTCTTTTTTGATCGGAGTCATCTTGGCTTCAAGGTTCTTTGAATTCAACAGCGCCTTGACTTGTGGTCCTACAAAGATGCCAGCCTTGACTTTGGCCTCAGATAGTTTAGGGAACATGACCCGAATCTGTTGGAAAACTTCCCCTCCAAAATCTAACGCAGTTACAAACTGCTTAATTAGACCCAACTTAATATGGAGAGGTGGTAGCAGAACTGTTAGGCTTCACAAGAGGTTCCCTGAGTACATTGTACTTTCCTGGTTGCAGTCCTTCACGTGGAGGCCACTGAACTGTTTTATAGGTCTCAGTTGAAGCCCTGCTATCCCACAGGCAAAGAAAACATGAATATTTAGTAAACCCTCCTTGTAAACCTAACAGGAAACCAATCATTTTGAAATCACCACACACGTCCCAGTTATATTGTTCATACCTGATTTGATTGAGCAGTTGTTTGACATTTTCATAGTCCTCTTTCATTTGAACAGAATGTGCAACTGGTATAGATGGATATTTGTTCCCATTATGGAGTAGAACAGCTTTTAAACTCCGAGTTGAACTGTCAATAAACAGGCGCCACTCTGAGGGTATATGTGTTAACCCAATAGCTGTGAATAGACCATTAACCTCGCTGCAATAACAGAGAGAGCCATTGACATCGTACAACCTTGGAAACTCTTCATGCCGCTTTCGGTATACAGTGCTCTTGCAGTCTTCTCCAAGCAAATTCCACTCTTTGAGTCTGGAGGTCAGAAGCTCCGACCTGATTTCGTCAGACCCAAATCTCTAATTAAGTCGTCCAATTCCCTCTGATTTGGAAAATGAGGGTTTGTACTGAAAGTTACTGTATATTCTTCATCATGACTGTCCTCACCAGCCGACATCTCAGATGAGCTAGCTGCATCCTCATTTTCAACCTGCAAAGCAAAGAAACAAAATATAGGCATAGCTATATATGTAGAAGAGCATCAGCACTAAGAAAAATCGACACATAGTGAACCACAGTCTGTAAATACAGAAGGTAAAGTAATGGATAGATACCTGTTCTGGTGGACGTGGTATTGGAAGACCTTCGCCATGTGGTACAGGAGCTATGGACGACGCTATGCTTGGATACTGAAGAGTCTGCCCTCCTTTAACTTTCCTGTACTTAGAAACATCTACCATGCAGTAGTAGCAATCGTCGTGGTGGCTCTTTGGTTCTCTCCATATTCTGGGTACCGCAAAGGGCATTGCCTTGCGTACTCCCCGCAGCCACCCTTCAAGTGTGGAGCGGCAGCTTCCACAGATCACATTGGGTGCCCAGGGCTTATCTTGGTTACCCATAGGCATACCAAAATAGAGCCGATACGCGATCCAGAACTTGGTGACTTTCACAATCTTGTGTGATACTTGCTTGGGGCCTATGTAATACCCACAAACGTAGCAGAATATATCCGGCGAGTGTTTATAAGCTCTAGTTGCCATTCTCTTTACCAAACTTTACTACATTAATCATAACCTGCAGATATAGAGAGAAGAGTTATTAAATCCGCAACAGATTACAGATTCCAGAAAAAACGTGTATTCACAACACTGAAATAACGTTCGCAATAAAAAAGGATCGATAACACTCAAATCGTCAGCACAGAGAAGCACAGAAACACAGTACCTCAGTGCTGGTAACCATCAGACAAACAACCTGCTTTCTTTGTGTGCTCACACTTACTGACTTCTCAGACTCTGCGCTCTTCTTTATATAGCACAGTGGAAGTTTCGGGCAATTTCTAGAGCAAGAAACTGTCAACGAACATCCGGATTGTTCTCAACAATTCCTGATTATTCTGATAGTGCTGCGCCCATAATAACATTATACTGGTAAAAAATGAAAAATGGATTATCTCTAAAACCATTGATTAATTATACACACAAACCAATGCCAGATTTGGACTCAGCGCTCACAAATGCATATAAAAACAAAAAATTCTATATAAACAGAATCACTGTTACACAGTGTAATTGAATCAAGGTTGGGAGAGGAACAGCATGGTTATCAGAAAGATAGAAGTACGGTAGATCTTATTTTTGACCTCAGTTCTGTTATAGAAAAGGCATGGGAATTTAATACTGACATCTATGTAATATTCATACATCTTAAAAAAGCATTCGATACAGTGCCCAGAGGAAGAATGTGGAGATGTTTGGAGGAGGTTTATGGGGTAAGGGGGACACTTCTTAGGGTTTTGAAAAGTTTGTTTCAAGTTAGCGAATGCAAAGTAAGGACTGGACACAAAAATGATGAGTGGTTTGAAGTAAGAACAGGGGTGAAGCAGGGCAGTGGGGAATGGAAACGAATGTAGAAAAGACAGAATTATTAAATGTATGTCGAAGAGACGAAGGAGAATTCGGAGTTCAAATAGGAGATAAGGAAATAAGAAATGTTGAAAAATTTAACTAACTAGGGAGTATGTTTACTAAAGAAAGCGGTAATATACAAGAAATAACTGAAAGAATTGCAAAGTTTAGTAAAAATGTCGGAATGTTATACCCGCTACTGAGAGATGAACATATGCCCCTTGGGACTAAGAAAATAATCTTCGAAACAGTTTTAACACCAATACGATTTATGGGTCGGAACACTGGAAGATGCGCATGGCAGATCGAAGCAGAATTCAGGCGGTAGAAATGAGACCGATGAGGACTATTCTGAGAAAGACGCGAAGAGATAGGATAAGGAATGAAGAAATAAGAGCCAATGTGGGAGTAACGCCGATTTTGAGAAAAATCGACGTTGCCAAATTGTGATGGTTGGAGAGAATGGAGGAGGGGAGAACTGCGAGGAGGTGCTGGGAGTGGAGACCAGGGAATGGCAGAAGACCGCGAGGGAGACCGAGAAGGAGATGGAGGGACAAGTGGAGGAGAGCTTGCGAAGATACGACTTGCCCAGCATGCAAGAGCTCGAAGAAACGGGAGTGCTGCTGGACAGGGCGGAGTGGCGAAGGAGGCTGGCTCCACTGACAGGCTGACTAGCCTACCTGGGAGCTGAAGAATTGAAGAATTGACTATATGCATCTGCATTGTAAATTAAAATTCAAACTGAATGTATTCTTTTGGATGTGTATCAAAAGATTTTATAGAATTTAGGTACACAAATATAAAACTTAAACTTTGAGAACTACAAAGATTTTTTCACTGTTAATAGAATAAGTTTAATAAAAGAAATAACTTTTGCTATAAAGAGAAGAACAATCACTTAAAGAAAATAAAATAACTGTAATACAAATACTGTACTTACAGTATGTAAGAGGATATGTTTATATATGTGTATGAATATTGTAATTGTGTCCTTTTGAGGTTGGAGTATAGGAATCATAGGAATTGATTTATTTATCGTACGTCAGTTGTAAAATGAATGTAAGTTAGCATCTTGAACTTCCGCAAAAATGCCGCCCCCCTCCCCGCATAGAAAAAGACGCCAAAATGAAGGTCCAACGTTTCAGAGATGCCTCCTGAGTTGACCGGTTGAGTGGATGAAACACCGAAAATACCGATTAACCGTTGCGTTAGAGAGTTGGGCAGAAATGAGATGAGAATGTGTCGTAAGTCTGGTACTGCAAACTCTCCTTAAAAGAGGAGGCACGCAGTTAGAAAGTTCAGAAGAACAATGTCCGTTATAGGAGAGAGAGAGAGAGAGAGAGTTACAAGGAGTTACACGGAAAAGAAGTACCCCAAAAGGCCTTGCGGCCCATACCGAGGAGGTACCAATGGCAACGGGTGCCAGGGAAAAATTCCTACACTCTCATATAGTGTGCAAGATTCGGCCTAACGTTTCCTTGAATTGATCCACAGAGGAACTCTTCACAACTTCTGAAGGTAAACTGTTCCACGTGTCACAGATTTTATAGGTAAAGTAATTCCCACACACACTAGTGCTAAACCGTTTCAAATCCAACTTCCAACCATTGTTGCTAATTGAGTTATCATTTAAACTAAACATGCTTCTAAACTCGACATCGTTGAACCCGTGTAAGCGCTTGAAAACCTCGATGAGTTGACCGCGCAGCCTCCGAGTTTCCAGCGAAAACAAATTCAGGGCGCGTTAGCTCCGATTATAGACCACATGCCTAACGGAAGGGATTAACTTTGTGGCCCTCGCCTGGACTCGCTCCAGCCTGTCAATATCCTTCCTGAGGGTGGGCGACCAGAATTGCACAGCATACACCAAGTGCGGGCGAGTAGTATGGCCCCAAAATGGGAGAGTGCATATGCAATTGCAATGTTGATCATATGTGTGCCAGTGCCAACCCCCTTCCCCTTGTTGCAAGACGCCCCAGTGCCAACTCCCAGGTGCCAAAAAAAGGGGGGGGGGACTCCCACAGCAAACTGGTGGAGTTTACCTAACCTCTTTGGAGGAGAGGTTGGGATGGCCTCACCCCCAAAGGGGTATACCTAACCTAAGAGAGAGAGAGAGGAGGAAAGAGAGGAATAGACCATATAGCTTCTGCGAGAGGCAGAAGCTTAATGAGAGCTCAAGGTAGCGACACTTGACTTAGAACTCGAAATCCGTCAGTTGGTTTAATCAGCCAGTTGACAGTTAGCCTAATCCGTCAGTTGGCTTAGAATGCATAGATGGACTGTGTATATTAATAACCTTCGAACGAATGAAATGCGCACACAAACGCACATACACTCCCCGACTATACGCCCATAGAGCCCCTTATTATTACACACACACACACACACACACATATATATATATATAAACAGATGCATGCACAGCCCCAATAGCAAAATATATACGAGCACAACCAACACACAAAAAAAAACCACATCACGACCAATCGTCTAAGTATAGACTTTTAGGAGCTCATCCCATCAACACTACGTAACCGATATGAGGACTAAAACCAAGCATCGAAACTTAGACGATTGGTGGTGAAGCAGTATTACACAACCACCACCACAACCAACACGATACTTACCAACTCCTGGTAGACCGAAAAGGTCTCTAAATACGACCCAACAGACAGATCTATTAAACATAAATAAATATGTTTATGGGGCCAAGAGATAGACCGACAAGGTCTCAAAAAAAGGCAACGCCAATAGTTTTTCTATTGAACATCTCATGGTGTAATACCACGAGGGCAATTTGACATTTGGTAGGCGATCTTTTAAACAAAAAATCGAGTAAGATAAACTAAGTTTAATACAAAAACAAATTTTCGCCATAATACACAATTTTATCCTTAAACTATAACAAACAGCATCAATATGATTTTTAAAACAAAATAGAAATTAAATTAGGGGTAACTAATTAAGTTTTCCTCTTTTGGCCAACTATTTTGTTTCAATACAAATTTATCTTTAAGACACCAATATATGTTTAAACTTTATTACAAAAAAATATTAATATAACTTTATAATAAAAATAGATTCTATTTCGGGGTAACTTATTCATTTTTCCTCTTTTATCCAATAATTTTGTTTCAGTATAAATTTATCTTTAAGATACAAATATGTCTTTAAACCTCATTACAAAAATATTAATATAACTTTATAATAAAAATAGATTCTATTTCGGGGTAACTTATTCATTTTTCCTCTTTTGGCCAATTATTTTGTTTCAATATAAATTTATCTTTAAAACACCAATATATCTTTAAGCCTTATTACAAAAAATATTAATATAACTTTATATTAAAAATAGAATATATTTCGGGATAACTATTTCATTTCTCGTCTTTCGCCCAAATAGATTCTATTTCGGGGTAACTTATTAATTTTGCCTCTTTTATCCATTTATTTTGTTTCAATATAAATTTATCTTTAAGACTCAAATATCAGGATCTCTGGTTGGTGGAAAGATTCGTTCTCACAACACAGGAAACTCGCGAATCGAATATTGGGGTGGGGTCAATTGGGGCCACGTATATAAAAGGGAACATATTCAGCTGGAACTCACGGCAGTTATTTCCACCACTGAATAAACAAACACATTCCCCCCGTCATGAGTCATTCACAAGAACTTTACAGATCCCGCAATTGTTTGAAGATGGGGATTTCTATGCAGGGCTACGCTCCACCTTTTCGCTGCGACTGACCTGAATGACTTTCTCTCTACACAAAACGTTAATGATATCTGCAATGATCCTCCGTTTGAACCAGCAGAAGACTCTATCCTCGAGATAATAAACGAAGTGAAAGGATATCTGCCCAGGGGTTCGAGACCTGGTGCTGGCAGATGATGCGTAGCACATCCAGCTAATCTTCCTTTTGAGCACAGTTAGGATAGTTGCTTTGTGTTTATTATTTGATCCGGTTGCCCTAATCGGCATTTTACCTTATTGTAACTCTCTATTCCTCTATATATATATATATATATATGTGTTTATGGAAGTATATGTTAACAACCCGGTCCAGGGTTCATTACCAGGTGCTGGCAGATGATGCGTAGCACATCCAGCTAATCTTCCTTTTGAGCCCAATTAGGATAATTGCTTTGTGTTTATTATTTGAACCGGTTGCCGTAATCGGCACCTTACCTTAATGTAACTCTCTTTTCCTATATATATATATATGGAAGTATATGTTAACAACCCGGTTAGGCCACCTGTTTGCTGTTTATTATTTGATCCGGACGCCCTAATTGGTATTTTAGCTTATTGTAACTCTCCCCTCCCATATATACATCGCGATGTCCTGACATATAAATGCATGTTTACTAGAGGATACTGTGCTAGGTTTTCTGTAATTCATGTATTCTATTAAGTATTTAGAGAGTGAGTCTAGTTAATCAAATATTTATGTTTAATAAATTTATAGAAAGTTCTACAGGTAGAGTTTTAGAATTACTAAAACTTTAAAGAATTCGAAAGGTCCTGGGCTCGAAACCCTCTGATGGAAGGCATTGCATAGTATGCACAGTTAGGATAAAAGTATTTCCGGCGCTGTAAGTTAGTGTACTTGTAACACCTTACAGCTCTCTCTCTTCATATATATATATATATATATATATATATATATATATATATATTCCTCTGTGTGTATTTTGGTGAAAACCAACAGGTTTTTAATCATCATTCATTCTGTGTCTCCTTCGTGGTTATTTCGGCATATATATATATATATTATATATATATATATATATATATATATATATATATATATATGAACCCCTCCGTCTATTGCCTGGGTTGGTTCGAAGTCGACGGGGGTTCTGGTTAGGTGGCAGCAACGGATTTGATACTTGCAGTAGTTTCTTCTATACTACTCTCCGAGTTCTTCTATAGTGGTTCGGAGGATTCTGGGAGGCTTACTAAATTCTCTGAAGGTTCCCTGATTCTTCTTATAACGTATCGGGAAATTTTAATGACTAAGTTCTCTGAAGAGAGCAAGGCTCGAAGGAGAAAATAAAGACTGTTTGTTACTGTAATTTACTGCTAAAATGTACAGGTCGTGCTCAGCCTCGAAGTCTAATTCTGAATGAACATGGAGGAATTTTTGTGGGTTTATATACCCATAATTTGTTAACATCATTATTATTAAATGATGAAAAAGCTACATTATTTTTGCACAATATTTGAAAATAAAGTAAATCTTTTTAGCTGTGGTAATGTTTAAACGGATAAACAAAATATTTTAATGAAAGTTTGAAAAGTTGATGACATTTTCCAGATAGGCTCGTAGGTGATAATAACCCGTTCCTGCTGAGATGTTGACCTGGTTTAAATACACCTCACACTGACTGAATATGGAGTGTAAAAAGTTGGTTTCAGGGTATGCAGAGTAACTATCATCGCAGTCCGTTCCATCTGAATGGGCTATACCCAGTTTAGCGTACATGTGCATGCAGTTTGGATCAAAAAAGTATGAGCCTGAGCTGGATATCACGAATTCTATAGGGGCACTCAGGGAACCAATTGTGTTTAATGGGTTAATTGTAATAAAGTCACTGTGCTCAATAGAAACTTGTGTTGGGGGCATATCAAAGAGGGACAGCTCCGATTTACAACATTGTGAGCTACACGGATAGATGAAGCGTGCCATGACGAGTCAGAAATATGCCACCTCTCTCGACAACTAATAATCAGCCGTATGATTCGTAAGAGCAATGTCCTCAGCTTATATCAGTTAAAAAAATGATCAGCCATAGGTTTCATTCGCTTATAACACTTCTTTTTTGATGTCCTTTTACGTTTAACGCCACGTGTTGGTAACCCCTTCTTCCGGACAGCCCTCTTCTACTTTTCGCCACCAACCAGTTTTCTCTTTGCATCTTTGATGATTTCGTCCCGTGTACGTTTTAAATGTTTTTTAGAGCTTCTTTAGGTTTAGCTCCTCCCATTATGTCTTCTACCGCGTTAAAACCTTATTGTAACGCTTTCGTCCCGAGGTATCTGGCCCCCCCTCGATAGACTGTGAAAGGGCTTCGGGTCATTACAACTGAATGCGACGAAAGTGTAGCTTCACTGTTAAGCTCCCATCACTGAATGGGAAATTTTTTCCCTGAATCGTCCTTATATATGTACGTACTATATTGAGATATTTCTTAGTAGATTAGTCGCAACGTTCACATAATGGGGCTTGACATATGTAATGCTCAAGCTCTTCCCTCTATGGTTGGGAATGTGTGCAATGTACAGCAGACGCGCCTGGGTATCCCCAACAAATTGATGCTCCACGATATTGCTGTAAATATAGCACATGTCTGGGGATGGATAGCCAACATCCAATTTCTCCAATTTCAACTGATACATTAAAGTGAACACGTCATGTTGTGCCGCGTGAAAAGTATCTCTTCGGAACGCTGCTCCATATCGGCCGTCGGTTATAATTTGGAACAATCCTTTGTCTTTAATATTTCCTTCATCCTGTGATTTTAGGGTCAGGGCATGTGCAGGTGTTCCTTTGTTTACGATTTCGTATACTAAATCAGCCGTAAGATTTGAGCTTTTTAAACTTCCGTTTAAGTCTCTCACAACATCCTAGGCCCCACCATAACGACCAGGGGCTAGTGTTACTTTTGTCGTGTAATACAGGGCCTCCCCACTCGGGGCGGCACGCATGGTTTCATCTCTAATTACCCCTGCCTTTTCACACTAATCACGATCTCAAAGAACGGTAAAAATTGGTTCTTTATAATCAATACTAAAGAAGCAGGTGGATAGCTGAATTTCGCATAACCCCACCTCATACGAATCACGTTCCATTTCATTGGGCCCATGAAGTTCTGTTACAAAGTTGGGTAGTGTGTTGTTAGGATGTACAGAGAGAGAAGAAGAGGAAGGGAGTGTGACATGGAAGTGGTTAGGCGCCATGTTGCATATTATTTAAGCTTCATTATCAGCTTTTATAAGGTGTTGAAGCTTTCTAGGTACCTTAGCCATTTCACCAGGTACATTTTTCTCTTTCCTGAACCTCTGCTGCCTAAATTTTTTTCAATTTTTAACACATTTTTTCCTAAATTAAATGTTACTTTCTGCAACTCCTCGCGATAAAAGCCTCCTGCGATTTCTTCCCCATTCAAATCTTCAACGTAATACATCATTGTCTCGCCTTTAGGTCTCATAGCACGAACTTTAAAAATTTCACATGTCCAACCTTGCTCAAATCCCTTCGCGAATTTATTTCCCGAACGCGATAGCCTTGCATAATCATTGATTTTCAAACGTGTAGAGTGTGGCGGTGCTCTATGAATATCTCTTATCACCTCAAACTCTGTGTGCTTACCTCTTTCTAAAACCTCGTTAGGTGTTGCCCCAATCGCGCGATACGGTTGTATGACGAGGCCAATGATCCCAGAATGTTTATATATATATATATATATATATATATGTATATATATATATATATATATATATATATATATATGTATATATATATATATATATATGTATATATATATATATATATGTGTTTTTATGTGTAAAATAGCGATGCATGCGCTCCTTTATGGTACGTTGAACTCTTTCAGCTAAAGAGGCCTTATGTATAGAATTGGTAGTGTAGTAACTGATATTAAACTCTGCCAACATGTTTTGAAAAGCTCGGTCTATAAATTCTTTCCCCATATCCATACAAAAATAGCTTGGAACCCTGTTTTCTTTCAACATCAGCGTTTTGTATGCTTTAGCAACTGTTTCAGGCAATTTATTTTTCAGAGAAATTACCCACAGATATCTAGAGAATACAGCTATTATGAATAGGATGTAGCGATAGCCATCATTATATACTGAATATCTTTGCATGTCTGTTAAATCCGCTTGCCAAATAGAGTCAGTCGAAGCCGCTGTTTTCCTGGCTGTTTTAAACCTTTTTTCCACCGGCTTATGAAATGTATAAGCATCCTGCTCCGGCAAAAACCTCTCAACACCTTTTTTCCCTACTTCATCATTATAAACGCCTCTGTACAGTCTATCAACCCCGCCATCGGAGGCTGGGCTAGAAATGTCATAATAACGTCTTCGTAATATTTTAGCCATTTGAATATTTTAGAGACACGTGGCTAGGGTTGGCCGTTTTGTTTGGTCTCTTCTTTCTCCTCTTCAGAGATGCTACTGTTGGGGGTGATGGCATACTCAGTTGTGGCACATGCGTAGACTTCATCCAAGTCTTTTAACCTATTCAGATTTCCTATCAATGTTTTGAAGACATTTATTTGTTGTAGTCTTGCTTTAATATGCTTCCATCCTGCTAGTGAGAGCCTGTCCCACTTTCTCACCAGATCATGGACAATGTCAACGATATTCGATCCCTGTACCCTTGTTCCTTCAACAATGACCTCGCCTGTATCGGTCCACTGTATGATGGGGTCCTTAGTCAATAGGAGACTGCTTTTTAATACATGCTCGATGTGTTGCGTTCCGTTATTCTTTGGTTGGTCATCTCTGACGCCGGCCCCAGGTATTTTGTCCCCATGCTCATCGTTGCTTACGCTGTGCCTAATAACCACGTGGATCTCTGTCGGATTCTTATAATCTTCGTACTCATGAAGAAATTTCTGCAGAGCCTCTTGGTACAAGATCCTTTTCTCATCAGGTGACTTCATTGTTTAATAGATCTATCAGTTCGCTTTCCATTCTTTTAAGCCTGCTTTTACGGGGTTCTAGAACCATGTCTGGATCCTTTGAACTTTGCAGTGAAGCATACACATCTTACGGAATCACTACCAATTTCTTCATTATATTAATCTATTCAGGAAAGCCCCCTAAACTGAAAATAAGATGGGGAGGAATGATCCCCCTCTTTGTACAATAATTCGCGTTTTCTTCCCCACAGTTTGACTTTTACGAGCGAGCGTACGTATTATGTTCTTGTAACGACGTAGGTGAGCCTTCATAGGGGATTTCATTGGCACAATACATTTTATAACATTAAGGGAAATTTCACGGATGCATTTTAAAAAGTCCGAGCCGATATTTTTAACAAACATCTGCTGCAATGCCCCGGTTAATCGAGGATAGATTTTTATTAATTCACGGTATTTCTTTAGCCTATTTGTCATTCTGGAATATACACCGTTTCAGGTTCGTCTGGGAATATATTTGTCCTTAGAAACACTTTAAACGTGTTTCACGGGTGAAGGTCACAAAGCAAATATCCGTAACGTTGACTTGTAGCTTCTTTATAAACTTCCAAAAACTCCTTACGCTGATTCGGAAACATTTGATTGGCTAATACCCCAATTGTGACACATCTCTACGTTGCGCGAATAAGACTAGATATTGTTTATTTAACGACACATCACGCATGTATCTATTTTTTTAAAAATAGATTCTGATTGATGAAGAATACGCCTATGTTAAGATGGTGGAACAACACTGTAGATGTCTCGGCAAACGTTTTATCCATTTCCAACATAAGATCGTCAATTACAATGACTATATGCTCATTTCCCTTTAACGAATTAACATCATATACGCCTTTGTGGAACAAAATATCATCTTGGTACTCGTTGAACACTGATTGTTACGTCGAATAGCACCAGATTACTTTATGCACAAATTATGAGAACATTTCCCCTTATCTTTAATGATTTTAAGCATAAACACAGTTTTACCACATCCTGTAGGGTCAGATATAATAAATGTGGATGGGCTTGTGAACCTGAATTTTTCTACAGATTCCATCTCTAACACGTCACACCCCTAAGTGGAACATTTAATATAAAATTTAAGTGTTGCTCCTTATATTCTACAATCTTGTTTTTCTTCTTCTTCCACAGAACCGTGAATGACGATGAGGTACAGCACTCCATCATCGATATTACACACGACCCCGAAGACAATGTAGTTGTGGTTACAGACTCCAACTCGCTGACGAACCCTCACCAGCGACACCTCCACCACGTGGCAGTTCAAAGCGGAGGCACGATGATGAAGAACCTTCCACGTAAGGTATAAAACGTGCCAGGAGTGCACCGGTTGCTAAACCCCCGTAATAGAGTCCCAACCCTCTACGTCTTACGACACAACCCCCACGCTAGCTCCATCTTCAATTTAATTTGTACCCCCTTATTCCTGTTCAATTCCGGGGACATCCTTCACACCAGCAGCTTCTCGATCTGTAGAGGAAGGTATAACATTCGAACTGGTGAGCACCGCTAACCCCACTCCGGCCCTAACTAGAAATCGGTATATAGTCAGAGTTGACCCTGGAACCCTGTATAGCAACGGTGTTGAACACGGACTGCGGCGCGTAGTTGAGCTTATTGTGTAGTTTGGCCTTCAGAACCGAGAAGAACGTGAAGTCCGGAAGAGGTCCTTCGGGTTCGGGTCAGTTGACGGGGATGTAGATGATTTTTGGGTAGTAATACCGTTCAGACGCTTGGCAGCTGTAGACATAAAATATATCTTGGGCCGTATAAAGCAGGCCTCTCAAAGTAGTACAATCTTTAATATGGACAACTTCACGGTAGATATTCTGGGTTGCATGTCATAGTGCCATACCTTATACTCTTAACTTCATTTCGCAGGCTATTTACAGAGAGCATATAAAAGCCGACCTTGGTTGCGGCTTTATAGCAGTCGTCTTAGCCCATATGTTTACTAAACTAAATACCCGGGTCAAAAATATTTGGTTGCTTTCGGTTGTGCAGCGTGCTCGTAAACTGGCTTCAGATTGTAAGCTTGAGTTTGTGTGTAGTATGGGTCCTGAAGACTGAGAAGGGTAGAGAAGGAAATGAATGTTCGTATAGTTGTATTTGGAATGGATGATGGTCGTAGGATTGTGTATGTTTTTAAAAGCTGTGTGGGACATCGTACAAGACCTCTACTTATTTCAGGAATGTCATAAACAACGTATCTCCCCATCCACAATATAAGGGACCTTTACGCTAGTTACGATAAAAGTCGAAAATATGGAAGGCATCATGATTTGTGTAAGGGATATCTCGAGTTTGCGGATGATACAGTGAAACATTGTAAGGAATGCCACATGGTATGTGAGCAGTGTAAAAGCTCCAAATATGAAAGGTGTGTAGTTGAAGCTGAGAAGAAGGAAGGTAATGTGTGCAGGCGTACATTTTTCAACAATAAATGCTTTGAGTTCCATAAGTCAATTGGTACTTGCAGGAAAATGAGAATCTGTGAATGTGGTATGTTTCATATGAAGGATAACTGCGGGAAATTCAAGAATAAATGTGATGAAATTCACTGTCCTACATGCCATGATAAGTATAAGGCAGATGGAGTGAAGCATATTTGCTATATGAAAGACGCTAAGCCTAAATATATGCCTTGTATAACTGTGTACTACGATATATGATAGAAACTTACACAAACCCTGAAACCAAAGAGGTTATCTCACATCTACTTGTAAGCCAGACTATCTGCGATAAGTGCATGGAGGTTGAGTGTGATGAGTGTCACGAATGTGGTAAACGGACAAATGTCTTTAAAACGATCGCACACGACAGCCCTGTGAAACTCTTTGTATCCTATATTGTCAAGTTAGCGGACAAGTTCAAAAAAGTGACTGTGAATATTCTTGCCCATAACGGTGCAAAATTTGACACACAGTTCCTTTATAAGAAACTGCTTGAACACGAGTCATCGGAAATATTTACAGGCAGCCCCTTGAAAAGGGGAAACAAAGTTATACAAATGCAGATAAGAGGTAATGTTCAGTTTAAAGATACTTTATTATTCACACCTTATAAACTGGCCAAGCCGCCGAAGTTTCAAAACGGTATTTCCCTTACACTTTCCTCACTAGTGACACTCTAAATTAGTACGACTACCTGCCCCCTAGGTGTACAATAACAACTTCATGCCTAAAGACACCTTAGAGTCATTCACAGAAACAACCCTCGCAGTTATGGGCACAAGGCTATTTACTGGCTCATATACATGCAACAGCAATATAACACGTACCTAGCCCAGACCAGAGTATACATAAAACACGCTCGCAACACGGGGGAAGTACCCATTAAAGTCAAAGGTCCTGTATTTTTGAGTTGATGGTCTAAGCGAAGACCGTGATACTGGTGAGAAGACTGTGTACTCCTTTAACGTTTGCTGGTGGCATGGATGCCCACGCCCTGAGTGTGGAATCGTAGGAGATATCCACGGTAGATCTCCTGCCGACAGTCTTGCATGGACCCGCACCCTCGATCAGCTTATAAGTACCCAGTTCATTCATAAGATCTTGTGGGAGCATGAGTATGATGCACGGATGGAAACAGATGGACAGTACCGTGAAGAGATAAACACGATCAAGCGTCCAGTGGTGCTGGACCTCTCAAATGCGGTGATAGTTTCTTCGGAGGGCGTACAAACCCATTTAAGCTATACTTTCCACCTACGGATGGCGTGAAACTCCATTACTACGACTTCTGTTCTTTATATCCCTACGTGATGAAGAACAATCCGTACCCCGTAGGTGCACCTGAAAAACTGGTGGGACCTGACCTGCACACCATAGAGGTGTTCTCAACAAATTTGAACAAGTACTATTTCGGTCTTTCCTTCGTAGACGTGCTTTCCCCTTGCGATTTATGGATGCCGATCTTACCCGTCATTATATGATAGATCACAAACTTATGTTCCCCTGTGCGTGAAGTGCGCTGAGGAGAATAATGGGTCCTGTAATCACACAACCAACCAGCGTAAGATCAGAGGTGTATATACAAGTCCTGAGCTGTCCCTAGCCGTCCGCCATGGTTACAGAATATTGAAGATATATGAGGTGTGGAAGTTTCAGAAACTCCCCAACCTTTTCACGTCATATATAAATACTTTTTTGAAGGATAAAGTAGAAGGCTACCCGCGAGGGGTTGAAGGCGAGGGTGAAAAATCGGCTTATATTCAGCGTTACCGTGAGCTGAAGGGATACAACCACCTAGCCCAAAGTTATGACGAGGTGTAGGATCTACCGATCTACAGAAGCTAAGGCTAACAAAGACCCTAAGATCCACTCTAAGGTTAGCCCGAGAGAAAGGAAGGAGTAGGGGGTTAATTAAGAAGAGAATAAGGGGTTAAGTAAGTAGCAACACCTATCACTCGTGGGTTAACATTCATTCAGAAAAAGAGAAAAAAGACTCACCATCATCATCCGCTGGCCACTGCCGACAAGTCAGAAAAATAGTCGAAGAGAATAGGAGAGGGGTGAAAGATGAAAAGAAGTAAAATAAGAACGCTTACAAACCATGCAAACACAGTCTTAACTCAGTCATACCATGCAAACTACAGACAGGCAAGTAAAGAGAGTTACAAACATGCAAGTAAGCAGAGGATAAAGTGGGTTAGTTTACACTACGAGCTACATCTACGTTCGTGTTAGTCTAATTTTTTTTTTTTGCTGGCATATCACACGCTGGCATGTCACAAGCTGGCATTAATCGTCAACAGACTCATCCTCGACCACCACCCCCAGAGCTCCTGTTACTAGTTGTTTTTTTTATTTTAAACAACGTTAATATTTTTAAAATGCCAATCTAAACGGTTCTTAAACATATTAACGCTGGTAGAGTTCACGACTGACGCGGGAAGATTATTACATTTATCAATTACTTTAAACGTAAAGAATTTTTTAGCGATATTAGTAATGAAACGTCTGCCACGCAACTTAAATCCGTTATTACGAGTATTGCTATTATCGAAAGTGAACAGTTTGTCAAAATTTACGTTATCGATGTTATTAACGATTTTGAAAACTTCAAGAAGCTCCCCCCTTAATCTCCTAGTTTCGAGTGAATGCAAGTCTAACTCTTTAATCCTATCTTCATAAGGCTTGTTGCGCAATGACGGAATTAGTTTCGTGGCACGACGCTGAACCCTTTCTAATCTATCAATATCCTCGCGCAAATACGGGCACCAAAACTGAACAGCATATTCTAAATGAGGCCTGACTAGGGACTTGTAAAGGGGCAATATAATATCCTTCGATTTAAATTCGAAATTACGCGCTATGAAGCCTAACATCCTATTAGCTTTTGCGCAAGACTCCAGGCACTGGTTCCTAACTTTTAAATCCTTAGATACGCGTAAACCTAAATCTACTTCCTTGTCAACGCTCGCTAACTATCTACCATCCATCGTGTACATGTAATTATTGTTACGAGAACCTATATGCAAAACTTTACATTTGTCTACGTTAAATTGCATCCGCCACTTATCCGTCCACTCCATAATCCTATTTACATTGTCTTGGAGCCTATTTCTGTCGTCCTCGTTAACAACCTTACCGCCTATTTTAGTATCGTCCGCGAATTTTGACACGTTACTAGTCAATCCTACATCTATGTCGTTAATGTAAATTACGAATAGCAATGGGCCTAACACGGAACCCTGTGGGACACCGCTATCTACATTAGGGCGGCTAATTTTTACACTTTTTTCGATATTTGATTGGGGGTAGTGCGGAAAAGTTGCGATTTGGAGAGAAAATAGTGTTTAAAATTTTTTTGATCTACGTCAATACCTTCCGGTGGCGGCGAGTCCTTAAAAATCGAAAAATAGGCCTAAAAACACATAAAAATTTTATATAATTTTATATAATTTTTATATAATGTTCATTGTTCAATGACTGCTATTAATTTATTCAAGCCTATAATAGTGTTCTCAGGGTTGTTTGCACAGAAATATACCGGAATTAACATTTGTAAAACATCTTGTTAAAACTTGCTTTAAATCAATATTTTGGATATTTTAACGGCTAAGACGCCACCGGAAGTTATTAACAGATTGTGCTGAAATTTTTATTGTTTATTTTGTAAGTCTTTAAAACCATTTTCCAATCTACCCCGTTAGACCTATTTTTCGATTTTTAAGGACTCGCCGCCACCGGAATGTATTGACGTAGATCAAAAAAATTTTACACACTTTATTTTCTCTCCAAATCGCAACTTTTCCGCACTACCCCCAATCAAATATCAAAAAAAGTGTAAAAACGAGCCGCCCTAATCTACATCCAACCACCCCGATTCACTACCATTAACAACGACCCTCTGTCTCCTAGCATGAAGCCATTCCTCTAACCAGTTAGCTACCTGACCGCGTATACCGTGTGCTTTAAACTTCGCAATTAATCTTCCATGCGGAACTGTATCGAACGCCTTTTTAAAATCTAAATAAATAACGTCAGCCGCTCTGTCTATCGTATTCGCGCACTATTTCGTTATAAAATTCTAACAAATTAGTTAAACAAGATCTATGGCGTCGAAACCCATGCTGACTACTATTAATCAAATCTCGACTTTCTAAGTGATCGATGATACGATCCCTAACTACTGGATTCCAAAAGTTTACCGAGAATTGACGTTAAGCTAATGGGCCTATAATTTCTAGCTACTGTGCGGTCGCCTTTTTTAAAAATAGGCGTGACGTTTGCTAATTTGAAGTCTTCAGGAATAATCCCCATTTCGAGTGACTGATTAAAAATCTTCTTTAAGGGGCCTACGATAACGTCATTCAAATCTTTCAAATGTCAGGGATCAAAAGCGTCAGGGCCTGGAGCCTTGCTAACTTTTAGCCTATCGATATAATGCGCAATCTCACCCTCGTAAACAGTTATTTCATCCAAAATAGTCTCGCTACTAAATGGAACGATATCGTCCACGTCGGGGACATTATTTACGTCTTCTACGGTAAAAACTGTCGCAAAAAAGTTATTGAAAATGCCCGCCATCGCCTGAGCGTCAGAAGCCAATGCGCCGATAACATCCACTAGAGGGCCTATGTTATCTTTTATCGGCTTACGATTATTGACGTATTCAAAAAACTTTTGAGGATTATGTTTACCATCTGCAGCTATAAGTATCTTTAAATTACGCTTAGCATTCCTAACTGATCTTTTAACCTGACGTCTAAGCTCGATATATCTATTAAAGTTAACTGCCGTGCCTTTGCGCTTATTAAGTCTATACGCTCTGTTACGCTTGATTATGAACTCGCCTATTTCCCTAGTCCACCACTTGGGCCTACCATGATTTCGGAGCTATTGAAGAATAGGGACCCAGACTTCTTTAATTAGCTTTATAAGGCTAACTAAAGAAAATATCATGACCTAACCTAACCAATCGTCAAGGACGTACAGTTAACCTAACGATTGGTTAGGTTAGGTCGTGATATTTTCGTTAGTTAGCCTTATAAGCCTAACTAAAGAAGGCTGTGGTCCCTATTCTTCAATAGCTCCATGATTTCTAGCGCGCTTGGGCCTACGAGGAATAAACTCCCTTTCAATATTCATAAAACTTACTTTAAACGCCTCCCAATGCAAATTTGTGTCATTACCCAAAAATAAGTTAACCCAGTCCACTACTCTCATCCTATCCGCAAAACTATCAAAATTAGCCCTACGAAAATCAGGGACTTCTATTATGTTATTATTCTTAGTGTTTTCTATCAGTAACTTAAAACTAAGAATTTGATGATCACTACATCCTAAACTCTCGCCTAGTTCTAAACCTTCGACTATATTTTCGCCGTTCGTCATCACTAAATCTAAAATATTGTCACCGCGCGTTCGTTCGGTAATCATCTGTCGTAAAAAATTATCTTCCATGAACTCAATCAATCTCAAACCCTCCTCATTACCAGTAAAATTCTCGTAATTAACATTTGGGCAGTTAAAGTCTCCGACAATTACACTATTCCGATTTTCAATAAAGTTACCAAGAAGTGAGTAAAATCTAGTATCGGTGTCGAGGGGTTGAACGGGAGGTCTATAAACAACAACAAAATTAAAACTAATACTACGCGCCCTAACTTCAATGCATATCGCATTAATTGCTGCCGGAAGATCTATCTTAACTCGATAGCCCTAAGGGAATTACAAATGTACAGCAAAACGCCGCCACCAAACCTA
Source organism: Bathynomus jamesi (assembly GCA_023014485.1). Taxonomy (NCBI): domain Eukaryota; kingdom Metazoa; phylum Arthropoda; class Malacostraca; order Isopoda; family Cirolanidae; genus Bathynomus; species Bathynomus jamesi. Next base: position 1,507,725 of record JAJOZX010000035.1, on the reverse strand, counting down.
TGTAACCTATCATTAGTAAAGAGTTTAAAACCCGGTATTTCAAGTTCCCCCAACAAGTCCCGAGTCACGGTATTTAACCACGTTTCAGTGATAGCAACTATATCGTAGTTGCCGGAATAAATTATCGGCTTAAATTCGTTTAATTTATTTCTAATACTACGCGCGTTACAATAAAAGACGTTTAAGTTATTTTTTACCACGGGCCGACGTTTTAAACTATTTTTCACGTCGGGCCCGCGTTCCCCGGACCCACAACGTTTAAAGAAGGCTTTGACCTATACAGCTTTCGTACGTTATCGTCAATTAACCTTCCTAGCCTAGCATTACCTATTTCATTAAAATGCACCCCCATCTTTTATAAAAAGGCTAGGATCACTGAATTCGGACCACAGCTTTACGAAGTGTATACTTTCCTCACCACAAATCTCTTCTAATTTATTATTAAAAAATATTGTTCTTGACGTAATCCTAAGACCCAAACCGTGCCTAGGGGTAATACCTAGAACTAAAGACCTATCTGACCTCGCCTTCAGGGACCTAATTAACCCCCATATCTCTCCAAAAGGTCAGGCACTCTCTTATCGGGCCTATACGAGTCGTTGCCTCCTACCATCGTCACCAACATCGAGTGACTGGAGGCAACGTCAATCCTATCCACTTCGTCTCTAACTCTGTCAACCCTGGCCCCTGGGAGACAGACCTTCCTCCTCTTGGTTGGATGCCGTTCAACGAACTCTGTGTCCGTATGGCGCACTAAAGAGTCCCCAATTAAAATAGTTTCCCCCTCATTCACGTCCCTTTCCAAATGGGCGAAAGGGTTCGAAACCTCGATAGGGGGGGGGGATTCCTATCACCTAACGTACGCGGCTTAGCTCCACCCTTAACTTCTCTGAATCCCTCCCCATCTACTAAACTCGGACCAACCTTAACCCTTTCCTCAACTCTATCCAACCTTGCCGATAAGGTACCTAAACTAGAAACTAGGTTACACACCTCACCCTTCAAATTACTAACGTCTTCAACGTTATTATTGGTTCGGCTTTCGCCAACCGTAACCCTACCCCTGCCCTCATCAAGCGTTGCAAGTCTTTCCGTTACCTCACGTACACTGCGTTTTATGTCAACTATTTCCTCCCTTAACTCGCAAAACAAACTAATCTCTCGCTAATCGCCATAGGACCGCCGTTATAATCTTTAAAATCCGAATACCACCGGTTTACCCCACACCTAACACACGACGCTTTCTGCGACGGCATCGCGCAGTTAAAAATAGTTTATAACCGTCACAAGTTTAAGTTAAGTTAAGCCGGCACGCTATAAAAACTTCTAAGTCGCTAAAAACCACTAATATTCAATTACTTAACTATAACAATGTGAATATAAACGCAAGTATATAAAATTCAAAACTTTCCAAAAGTAAAATTATTAGCAATATGCAAAGTAAAAGCAATATCAGAGAGATCGTGAATGTTGGTAATACGTACATAATAAAGTACATCACCGAACTGGCCACAGATACCACACGTGTTACAAACATACCTGTAGCTAGCTTCACAACGGCATACGCACGCATCAAGCTCTGGGGATGAGGGTGCTGTACGCTGCCGCAGATAGCGTAATACTCACAGAGAGGGAGGGTGAATACATGCCGTCTGTTGGGGAATTCCTTGGAGAGTTGACTGACGAGATCAAGGATGAGTATGGTGATGGTGCATACGCTGACTCCTTTGTACGAACAGGGCCAAAAACGTATGGGGTGCGGGTGAATGTGGGGAATGAGCTGAAATATATCGTGAAGGCGAAGGACATCACGCTTAATCTGGCGAACCGACGGGTCGTTAACTATGAATTGTTGAAGGGGCTAGTGTGCTTAGAAGATGAGGGTGACGAACCACCCCAATTGTCTGTAGGAACCTACAATTTTCGGGCACAGAAACTAGGGTGTGTGAAGGAACTTAGGGGCATAAAGGTCTGTCGTAACAACTATAGGAAACGTTACTAGGTGCCTGGCACCTATGATACCGTACCCTTTGGGTACCATAGTACCTGAATATCATATATGTTTATTGTTAACGATATGTTTATTTATTACATATATTTGAATATGTAAATGTTTCAGTTTCTCCTGTGTGTGTGTGTGTGTGTGTGTGTGTGTGTGTGTGTGTGTGTGTATACAGGAAGAAAGTCCTAAGCTCCGCCCACTGTAAGCTCAATCAAAGGGTCACGTGACTCCTGCTACTACCAGGGCATATCTCTACCCCTGCGTGCTCAGTTGGCCGCTGCAAGCCCTGCATCTCAGACATATATTTGAAGAATTCTCACGTAGACGAAAAATAGTGATGGCGACTTTTGATATTGCATGTTCGAAGTTTATGAAGTGGTATTCGGTAAAGTCGGAAGATATGGTGAATACTGAAAGACGGCCTAGCCCCCCCACCCCTTCCTTTGAGACTTTTAAGGCTACATTGAATCGCGTGAGGCTTGAGGAACAAGATGTTCAGATATTTTATGGATATTCTGGCGAGAGCATTGCCGGATTTCGCGGCACAAACGATGTAATGGACTACGTTGTAGGGCTAAACTGTATAAAAGCGTACATATACCGTGAGATGAAAGAAACAACGCGTACAGAAGAGAAGCAACGGGTATGGGTAATGAGTCTTGTTGATGAGTGGGTGACAGGCGGTATTATGTCATGCTACATCATACCAAGTACGCGTACCCTGCGGCTGAGAATGTAAACCTTGTCATCATGGACAAGCTAAAGTACTTTTACCACTACATTCATATATATCATGATGAGGTTCGCAGTGAGGTTGTGGCTAAAGGCCTGTATGAGTTTTTAATAGAATTTAGAGACAAGCATCGACTGTTAAACAAAAAAGATAAATACGGGCACATGTTTCTCTCAAATAGTGCGCCGTATTGTTAATGTGTTTAGTTTGTGGAAATGAGCGTCTAGTGCGCATTCCGATAAAACATTAAAACCGATATTGCCCCATGTATCGGAAAATTTCCCTGTGTAATGGGTATAAGTATTCGCATGATTCTTTCATGCTGGAACAAACCCGTACACGAAACATTAACGCTTGGTATGACTCACTCCTCCACACCTGTCCCCGAGCCAAACATCGCACCGGTTGCTCATAGTCATCTCAGAGCTTGAACCGACTGGTTGTGCACTCTCACAATAGAAAACGATGAAGCTTCCTTTGAGCAGCATTCTCACTGCCGTATATAACGTGTCCGTGACGAAGTCATTGCGTGTGTTCAGACGTAAAACCGGTGCCATTAACTACAGTATGTATTTGAAATGACTTGTAGACAAGCAAACTCTGGTAAACGTAATGTGGTTTATTTAAATGTTGAGGAGATGAATAGAGTCTTTGTGATAGTTGAGAAGTGGAGTGAGGATCGTTATAAAAATCCTGCAGTTGTAGGTACAAGAAGAGAACAGATGAGTGATACTCCCTTATATGCCATTGTTTGTACGATGTATATAAATAAAGATCAGCCATCCATTGATATACTCCTGATGTGGAAGAATACATCTGATAATAACGTTCTTGTCCCCACGTGAAACCGCTTCATCCTCGACAGAATGTTTGAAATCGCCGGTTTCCTCAAGCTAAAACCTATATTAGACGCACGTGTTTCGGATATGTTTTTTTTGATACGGTTCTTGAATACGCATGCACCGCTCTACTCGATGGGTTTATCGAATGTAGGAATGAACATAGCGAGAATGGTCTAGAGCTGAATGCTTATTTAAGTGGTTTAGACTCTTCGAAATATCATGAACTTTGGTACAAAGGACTTGAGCGGTACAGAGCAGAGCTCGCCTACACTGTTCACCCTGAAGAGTTGTATTTTTATATAATGAGGTGTTGTCGTTACGATTTAGAAGATTATTTCAACTGCCGCTATTCGTTGTGAAGAAGAATTCACGATTGAAAAGCTCGGATCGGTAAGAAAAAACCCTAGATTCAAATGATTGTTTATAAACGTGAATTTAATAATGATGTTGTGGCTAATGACGCCCTCTTTCTGCGTGCTTTTGATTGTATTCTGTCCGTGTTAAAAGGTAATTTGCCAACCAATTGTAAGGTGGGCACAAAAAAAAAATATATATATATATATTATTCGGTATATAGTTTTACCCTGTACTCTTACTATTTTTTATATAAGTTTTGGTGTTTATAAATAAGGGCATATTTGCTGGCGCATATATTAAATGGATATATAGTTTTATCCTGTACTAACATTATTATTTAAGAATGTATATATATCCTTCGCTTAATGTGTGTATTTTTACTGTATATTATATTTTAATGTACTAGGGCACTCACTATATTTTGCCACACTCTTTTATGTTAGCTAAATAATAGGCCATGGGGCTGAAATGTCTTTTGGGCCGTAAGTTTGAACTTCCTGCGCTACACATAACCGGACTTTTCCAGTTTGAACCTCCTCTCCTTGTATATAACCGCTTTTAAACGCCCTTGTATAAAACCGATGGTTAACGCAGTTTCGAAAATGGCGTCTGATAGTGATGTGTGTCGTAAACAGAGAGCTGTTATCGAGTTCTTAACCGCAGAGAAGGAAACAGTTAGAAATATTCACAAACGTCTACAAAACGTTTACGGAGATGCTGTTGTTGATCGAAGCACAGTTGGACGCTGGTCTAAACGTGTGAGATCATCGGAGAGAGGGAGGGCCAGCCTCGATGATGAGCTACGCAGCGGTCGCCCAGCATCGACTCTGAAATCTCACACTGTGCAACGTGCTAACAGCATCATTCGATAAAATCGGCGCGTCACATACAAGGAGCTATCGCTGGAGCTAGGAATTAGTAAAGAAGTGTAAATACGATAATTCAGCAACTGGGATACTCGAAAGTGTGTTCACAGTTTGTTCCTCGCGAACTGACTGAAGATCACAAAGCCCAAAGAAAAGAAATTGCTTCTGAATCGTTGGTTCTATACGAGACAGAAGGGGATGACTTCCTTTCACGAATTGTGACTGGGGATGAGACTTGAGTACACCACTTTGAACCTGAAACAAAATGCCAATCCATGGAGTGGCATCAAGCAGACTCCCCACGCAAGAAAAAGTTCAAAATGTCTCCCTCTGCAGGAAAGGTTATGGCCACCATCTTCTGGGACATGAAAGGGGTGATTCTGGTGGACATTATAAAGAAAGGACAAACAATCAACTGAGAGGCATACACTACTACCATACACATACTCCAGAGACGTATAAAGAAAGTTCGATCGGAGAGAAAACTGGAAGACGTCCTTCTTTTGCACGATAACGCAAGACCACACAACAGTTTCCAAACAAGAGAGGCCATCACAAAAAATGCGCTTCACTTACCTAACCCTCCATACAGCCCGGATCTGGCACCTTCAGACTTCCATTTGTTTGGGCCAATGAAGGATGCTATTCCTGGAAGAAAATTTCAGCGTGACGATGAGGTTGTTGAGGAGGTTAAGAGGTGGCTCCAGCGGAAACCCAGCGGACTTTTACCAGCAAGGAATAAGGCCCTTGTTTCGAGGTGGAGGAAAGCCGTAGAAAAGGATAGGGACTACGTGAAAAAATAAAAAATTGTAAAAAAGGTATGTATCAGGTCATCCCATAAGTATTGTCGTTTTTTACGATAGATTAAGTTTAAACTAGTCCTACTCGGTTTAAGCATAAATTTTCCGAACGTTATATCTAATAGGAGATCTATCATGTTTCTCGCTACATACTTCACAGACCTTGACCAGTGAAGACGTGTGTTTTGCTTTATGTGAACCCCTCATAAACATGCGGTATCAGAAGAGCATATCAGGCTTATAATGCTTTACGAGTTCAAAAAAGGGAATAGTGCTACTGAAGCAACGCGAAACATTCAGGACGTTTATGGCAACGATATTCTGTATGTGAGGAAATGTCAAAGATGGTTTCAGAAGTTTAGGAATGGTGACTGCTGTTTGACAGACGCAGCACGCTCTGAACGCCCTGCTGAGTTTGATGATGACCTGCTGTTAGCCGCACTTGAAGAAGACTGTTCAACAACTGTCGAAGAATTGGCCCAGAAACTCAATTCATCTCCGTCCACCATCCATCGACATTTGCAACAATTCGGGAAAGTGCCTAAGTTAGGAAAATGGGTGCCACATGAATTATCGGTCGACAATCTGAGGGTGCGGGTAAACATTAGCACAGCTCTTCATTCCCATGAACTCCAAGATCCGTCTTTGCACCGTTTAGTGACTGGTGATGAAAAGTGGATACTGTACCAGAATGTTAAGCGCCGTCAACAGTGGGTTTGTGCCGGAGAACCAGCGACACCACAGCCAAAACCAAATCTTCACCCTCGGAAGGTGTTGCTTAGTATTTGGTGGGATAAAGGTGGTGTAATAAACTTTGAAACCTTACAACACCTTACAAACAATCACCGCTCAAGTCTACTATCAACAACTGGATCGATTGAACACTGCACTAAAAGAAAAGAGACCTTCTTTGGTTAATCGAAAAGGAATCGTGTCCCACCACGACAACGCACGTCCTCATACCGCTCGGATCACTTCTGCAAAAATTGAGGAGCTTGGGTGGGAAAAACTTCCACATACTCCATATTCTCCAGACCTTGCGCCTTCAGATTATCATCTCTTCAGGAGTCTGCAAAACTATCTTGACGAGAAACAGTATACTTCTTTAGATGACTTGCACACCAGTCTTTGTACGTTTTTTGCCTCAAAACCGCCTGAATTTTATAAACATGGCATTGAAAAGCTTGTAGGACGTTGGGAGAGTGTCATTGATTCCGATGGAAAATATATACTAAGATTAAAAAGTTTCAGTTGAGTTTTTTTTTGTCCTTCAAATTCCCATCTAAAAAACGACATTACTTATGGGAAGACCTCATAACTACTTGTGTACAAAATTTCTTGAACTTACAAGGAAACTTGGAAAAAAAAAAAAAGATAGAGCAAAATATATTAAGTGGCCCTCGTATATCTATTTCCTATATATTTCATGAATTATTTCCCTCAACTCCTCTAAATAAACGGAATGACGTAATGGTGTTTTATTTATTTCTTTTGGTTGTATATATAAACGATATTAAGGAATAACTGGGGAGATGGGAATATATATACGAGGATAATTCAATAAGTATCCGCACTTTTTATTTTCACAATTTTATTTTCACATCTGATACATTATAAACACATCACTTCTCAACATAGTCTCCCTGTTTCTTAATACACTTAGTCCAGCGATCTACAAGCTTCCTAATGTCATCACAAAAGAATGTTTTTGGCTGTGTGCGTAGCCAGTCATGCACCGCCTCCTTCAGGTCATTATCACCTTGGAATCGCTAACCTCTCAAAGCGTCTTTTAGTAGTCCAAACATGTAAAAATCCGAAGGTGCCAGGTCTGGACTGTACGCTGGATGGTCGAGAATGAAAACAGAGATGAAACCTGGATCCATCACTATGAGCCAGAAAGCAAACAACAGAGCATGCAGTGGAAGCATCCAACATCTTCCGTTACAAGGAAGTTCAAAGCGCAGCCGTCACCAGGTAAAGTTATGCTGACACTGTTTTGGGATACACGAGGCCCTATCCTTGAACATTATCTAGAGCGTGGAACTACAGTAACAAGTGCATCGTATTCTGACATGGTTCGGAATGAGTTAAAGCAAGCAATTTGCACAAAACGGAGAGGGATATTGTCGGAAGGTGTTATTCTGTTACACGACAATGCGCGCCCTCATACCGCTGCAAAGACTAGAAAATGCCTTCAAGAATTTAAATTTGAAGTTCTCGACCATCCAGCCTACAGTCCAGACCTGGCACCTTCGGATTTTTACATGTTTGGACTACTAAAAGACGCTTTGAGAGGTTAGCGATTCCAAGGCGATGATGACCTGAAGGAGGCGGTGCATGACTGGCTACGCACACAGCCAAAAACATTCTTTTGTGATGGCATTAGGAAGCTTGGAGATCGCTGGAATAAGTGTATTGAGAAACAGGGAGACTATGTTGAGAAGTGATGTGTTTATAATCTATCAGATGTGAAAATAAAATTGTGAAAATTAAAAAGTGCGGATACTTATTGAATTACCCTCGTGTGTGTGTGTGTATATATATATATATATATATATATATATATATATATTATATATATATATATACCAAATGGCTGGTTTTGCCTTCTAAACCGACTGACGGGTTTCTAAGCCAACTGTCAAGAATATCTGAAGAGCGAAATCTGGCAGCTCAAACGATATAAACGATATATATATATATATATATATATATATATATATATATATATATATATATATATGTTAAACACAGACCATGCATGGAACAAGGAACTCTTCTGGGAAAATTAAATCCACTATAGTCCGAATAAGTAATGGTAAATGACAAATACCATAGTTTTTCTTTTTCATGATGCTAGCCCGACGTGGGCAACGGGTCTCTCGCAAAGAGGTCCCATAAATATAGCTTCCCTCACCAGCTATCTGCAAAGCAGACAGGATCCTGTCTGCTTTGCAGATAGCTGGTGAGGGAAGCTATATTTATGGGACCTCTTTGCGAGAGACCCGTTGCCCACGTCGGGCTAGCATCATGAAAAAGAAAAACTATGGTATTTGTCATTTACCATTACTTATTCGGACTATAGTGGATTTAATTTTCCCAGAAGAGTTCCTTGTTCCATGCATAGTCTGTGTTTAACATATAAGTTTCTCAGGGGACCATTCTGAGTTTGTGTATATATATATATATATATATATATGCCATTTACGCGTTAGCCGACTTACGGATTTCTAAGCGAACTGTCAAGAATATTTGAATAGCGCAATCTAGCAGCTGAAAAGTTTATATATATATATATATATATATATATATATATATATATATATATATATATATACATCTGCCTTCTAAGTCTTCTAAGCCAACTGGCAGATTTCGAGTTCTAAGCCAAGTGATGCTACCAGAGCTCTCATTAAACGTCTGCATCTCGCATGCGCTGGATGGTCTCCTCCACTCTCTCCTCTCTCTCTCTCCCTCTCTCTCTCTCTCTCTCTCTTAGGTTAGGTATACCCCTTTGGGGAGTGAGGCCGTCCCAACTTCTCCCCAAAGAGGTTAGGTGGACTCCCCAGTTTGCTGGGGGGTCACCATTCGGGGTGGGGGTTGGCACCTTCCAACAACGGGGTAGGGTGGGTGGCACTGGTACTCATTTGATCAACATTGCAATTGCATATGCACTCGTCCATGTTGCGGCCATCCTACTAAATCTCAAACGCTCACCTACTTCCAAACTAATTTTTTATTTGTTAAAGTTTTCCAAACGAACGATGTGCTTTTCATAACTACCCCATGCGTGGTACAAAAGATAAGGACGAATATAACTTAAATATTTCTCTGTGCGAATACTTATGTGCAGGTGTGGAGACGTCAGAAGCCGTTTCGTCATGTACAGTAGATTACTGCTTACTTGTGTTTGTAAATGGTCTGGAGCAGATGAAGATCTGTTGAACAATCGCGAAACTGATCTAATAGACGCTGCTGAGCCCAATTTCGGATTTGAACGAAGCCGTGCACGTTTTTACAAAGAATGAAAGATCTGAGTTTCTTCAGTTGATGACTTAAGGTTTGATGTTCTTCGTAGAATGTCAAACTGTTGATATATCTTCATACTCTTCATACGATAAATCTGATGACTTTAATGAATCCGATGAATCTCTTTTCCTTTGAAATGAACAGGATGGAACGGGGGCGATTGGAAATAGAAGCTCTGAAAGGGTCATGCTGACACCACTGCTATATAAATGAAATTGTGTCAGTCCTATTATATTCTTGGTGTTTGTGCGTCCAGGATTAACTACGATGTTGGGTCTCCATACACTTCAGCTTCGTCAAGATGTATTAATAAGTTCTCATGGGTTCGTTCTTCCCTTTTCGGTATCTGAAGAGTTTTAGTATCGAAGATCTGATGATGTTCTTTGAGGATAAGGGAGAGGAAAGTTTCTCAATCGGATATTTTATTATGAATAAATTATTAGTTTGAACATTAAAAGTTATTTCGGGTTTGATTTTTTTCTAAGTTTCTCGAGGAGAAAGTGAGTGAGGGAGGGAGAGAGTTCGTCTTATGGTTTTCCAGTCCCTTTCTGTTGTCCCTAAATCTCGTCAAGCTATGTGGGCTTTTATACGTACATGGCGTAAAGGGTTTATATAAGGTGGGGGATCTAAAGAGCTATTCTGTTTTTATAAATAATAATGTGGGAAAATCAAGATTGTATAACTGAGAATTTTATCAATATATAACATGCTGAAATAACTTTTGCCCAGAAAGTGGCCAGCCATGATAGTATAGAAAAAATACATTTAACATTAACATTATACATTAGGGCGGAGTGAAAAACTCATTTTTCGAATTCTCAAATTGGCTAGTGTGGAAAATGTGTGGAGTAGTGAGGAAATACGCTGGTATAAATTTAAAATCATAACATTAATATCTTCAGGTGCCACAATGACCTTCAATATTGAAAAAAATTGAAAAAAGCAGATTTTAACCAATAATTACAGAAGAGTCCACGATGCACAATAGACAAGAATTTATTCACACTTGTATAAAAATAGCTCAGTCAACCTTTAAAAAAAAGTTTCTATTCTCTAAAAACAGTTTTCTATAGTCAGCTCACTCAGCTGTCACGTGAGTACCTCGGTTCAGTGTAGCTGTCGCTCTCGTAGCAGGTGGGTGTTCTGTTGTTGGCGTTACTCAGATAGTCTAAACTATATTTCTTATATATTTTGCATTTCTGTATTGTGTTGCCCTAAGTTTGCCATGTACTATTAACTGAAATTAAGTATAATTGATATTAGCTCTTTCTTTTTCAGATTTGTATACTTTCAAAATGTCTCGAGTTTGTGCAAAATCAACCAGGGCCTCAACTGAGTGCCCCATGTTTGGTATGGGGGAAGATTTGTGGCACAGGAATCTTCCTACATACGAAGGAGTTTTTAAATATTACTTGTTTGTAAGAAACGATTTGAAACAGAATACTAATAAAGATCCTTCAATATCTCAAATATTAGAACAAGTTGTTGATAAATTGAAAACAATTTGGGAAAGTGCTTCCGTCCCAATTATGTCAGACAGGCGAATTGAAACAATGTTCAGAAGCTACCACGAAAAGTATCGTGTCATTATGAAGCCATTACCAAAGCAGAAAAAATTCTGAAGCTTACAAAGCAAAGATTGATATGTTCAAAAAAGAAGCACACACGAAACTTTTTGACATTGCAGCGTGCAAGTGCAAAGTACTAACACAATGTTCTTGTCCCAAAGAAAAAACGGTTCCAAAGGAAGAAGTGACGTTCCTCTTAGATCAAAGGAGTGAAAGAAAACTGTTTATTGATAGAGTAGATATTACACTCTCAAAGAAAAAAGCATCTACGTTGCTAAGAAAGCAAAAAGAAGCTGTGAGGCTCACCAAAGAATCTTCACAGGAGAAATTGCAGGATACAAATGTTGAATTATCATCATCGACATCAAATAGTGAAAGTGAATCTGGCGAAATATCAGACGATACATTTCCAGAGCCAGTTAGCTCGAAGAGAAAGCTCGAACAACCTGAAGAACAATTATTCAAGAAAAGGAAAACTACAAATCTACCTTCAGTGGCTACTGCTTGTGACAGGACTGCAGTTTTAGATCGAGCTGCAGCATTCATTGTTAGTGCAGTATTGCAAGATATTGGAGAAGTTTCTATTGACAATACATCTGAAGTAGTGGATAGGAGTAAAATCAGAAGAGAAAGACAAAAGAAGAGATCAGAAATTATGAAAGATCAAAATCAGGTCCCAATCAGAGGAATCTATTTTGATGGTCGAAAAGATTCTACACTCTTCCAAGAAAAAAAAAGAGTCCAAAGTATATCAGAAGAAGGTAACAGAAGAACATATCACTTTAGTGAGAGAACCTGGTTCAGATTATTTGGGCCATTATTCTGTGAATTCTGGATCAGCTGAAGAAATATGTAAAGGAATGTTTGAGTATATTGGAAATAATGACATGAACCTGGAAAACCTTGTTGCCATTGGATGCGATGGTGCAGTAGTCAACACTGGAGAAAAGGGAGGCGTTATAAGGCTTATAGAATTGAAGCTGAAGAAGCCAGTTCAACATTTAGTGTGCCAGCTCCATGCCAATGAATTGCCATTACGCCATTTAGTTGCAAAGCTGGATGGAAAAACATCTGGCCCCCGCGGATTCACCGGTCCTATTGGCAGGGAATTAGAGAACTGTGAGAGTCTTCCTATTGTCGAATTTGAAAGGATTGATGCTGAGGAACCAACTGTAGACTGTGAAGATCTTAGCACCGACCAAAAATATCTAATTGATATTCATCAGGCCATAACAAAGGGATATTGCTCTCCAGATCTTGCTCATCGTAGTCCAGGCAAAATGGCACATTCACGATGGCTGACTACAGCAAATCGTTTGCTTCGTCTATACGTTTCAACTGTAAGTCCATCTGAGAACCTCATGAACATTGCTTCTTTTATAATGAAGGTCTACATCCCAATGTGGTTTTCTATTAAGCAAAGTACGTCTTTTGTCAATGGCTCAAAACATGTTTCCAAAACTATTGAACTAACAAGAACACTGAATGACGAAGTAAAGGATATTGTAAACCCTGTCATACAAAGAAATGCATTTTTTGCAAATCCAGAAAATATTCTAGCATCAATGATTCATGATGACCGCAGCGCCATAAGAGAATTAGCGTGGAGGCGAATAAAGAAAGCAAGGCAAACAAACAAGGAAAAAGTTGTGAGGCGTTTCACAGTACCTGTTATTCAATTTGAAGCTACTGATTATACTGATTTAATTAATTGGCAAAAATGCATTGTCACTGAACCACCTGTGACAAGACACCTGACAGAAAATGAGATTGAAGAATTCATAGAAAACAAGAGTACCCCTCCATTCGAGAAATTCCCTTGTCATACACAAGTAGTAGAAAGAATGGTAAAATTAGTGACTGAAGCATCATCAAAAGTATTTGGATTGAACGCGCGAGATGGCTTCATAAGATCAACACTTCAGTCACGTAAAAAAATGCCATCATTCGAAAGTAAAGCTGAATCTTCTTCTTTCTCTTCGCCCGTTCCCGCCTCTATGCGGGGTCGGCGTTTCTGACCAGCCTCCTCCACACAGCCCGGTCCTGGGCTTCTTCCTCCGACAAACCCTTCTCCCTCAAATCGTCCCTCACCTTCTCCATCCACCTTCGCTTCGGTCTGCCTCTCTTTCTCCTGCCATGCACCTCCATATTCATCGTTCTCTTACCTACATAATCTTCGTCCCCTCTCATCACATGTCCATACCATTTCAGTCTACTTTCTTGTATCTTCCTTGAGATTTCTCCAACCTTTGTTGTGCCCCTTATCCTTTCATTCCTTACTCTATCCAACCTTGTCACTCCGCACATCCATCTCAGCATTCTCATCTCCGTTACATCTAGTCTTTTCTCATGATCTTTCTTTATAGCCCAAGACTCAGCCCCGTACATCATAGCCGGTCTTACCACAGTCTTATACACCTTTCCCTTAACCCTTGCGCCTATTCTTCGGTCACACAACACCCCTGAAACTTTCTTCCAATTTTTCCAACCAGATTGCACTCTGTGTGTTATTTCTGTGTCCAGCTCACCGTCCTCAGCCACTGTCGATCCCAAGTACGTAAACTTACTTACTCTCTTTAACCTCGCTCCCTCTAAACTAATTTCTGAGTCTTGATTTTCGTAGAACCTCAGGTACTCCGTTTTCTTTCTGCTGAATATAAAGTTTAAATAAAACGTTAATAGAAAATGCGCAAGGATGGGTGGTTGGGAGGGCATGGGTGGAGCTCGACACGCAGCCACCTCCTCGTGGTGAGTTCTGGATTATTTAGATCATTAATCAAAAGAACATTGATCTAAATAAACTAAGAGCTGCGTAATTCAGTAACTATTTTGGTAAATGGAACACTTAATATATAATAATAACAAGTAAGTTTCAGTTATTGTACTAATGCAGAATATAAGAAAATCATTATATTTCACTTTTTTCGACGGCTTTGTGGCACCTGAAGATATAATGTCGCAGGACTAATATTTATGCACAGTCATTATCTATAGCACCCACATATTTTCCGCCGCACTAGCCATATTTGAATTTCGAAAAAAAGTTTAAAAACCTCATTTTCGATCCGCCCTATTATACATACTGTATAAGAAATATATATATATATATATATATATATATATATATATATATATTAGTGATGTAGGTCACATCCGCATCCGCATCCGCATCCGCGGAACATCCGTACATTTTCTCGCATCCGCATCCGCATCCGCATCCGCACTTTGGACTGTGGATGTCGTGCGGATGTGGACCGTTGAGATAAAACGTCATTAATAAGCGGAAATTATCAAATTCTACTATATTAATAGAACTAGTTCATTGTGCGCAAAAGTGATGCAAGCGACAAGACGAGAGGCTGTTCTTGTATGAAGTTACTCTCTTGCAACCTACTTAGATCCACGTTACAAAGCTAAGTTATTTTCACCAAGTACATTAGAACGAGTTAAATCATCACTTGGCAAAGCAGTTGAAGAGCTTCAATCTCTTGAATCTGTCGCTTCGCCACCCACCAAAAGAATAAAAGTTTCAGTGACAGAACCAACACCTTCAACAAGCAAATCTATCACAGAATCTGTCTCTCAGTTTCTTGAGTCAAGCAGCAATGACGAGACCTACGCGATGTCAAAAGATGTAGTAAAAATGATCGAGAGCTATCACCAAGAAAAACGCCTGGCTGCATGTGACAATCCTATTAGTTGGTGGAAAAATACGCAGAATATCTATCCATACTTGAGTAAACTTGCAAGGAAACATTTAGCCTGTCCTCCAACAAACGTACCAAGCGAGAGATTATTTAGCAGTGCTGGATTAATATATGATGAAAAGAGAAACAGACTGGCAGCAGAAAAGGCAGAAAAATTAATGTTCCTTAAGCATAACCTTCCTATAATTAAGTTTGAACATTAAACGATGAACATCTTAGTTTACTTTATTTTAATTACTCATTTATAAATATGCCTAATAAAACTTTAAACTTAATATAAATAGTTATCAAGCTAATTAAAGATCTCTTTCTATAAGGGTGGAGGTTGGGAAAAGAGGTCGGTGGGGTGCATTTGAGTTGGGTTCACGTCCCGCATCCTGGTAACACAATTATGGTTTCTAATTGTGGCTGAAACTCAACAAAATATAACGAATTTATTTGCAGACGAATTCACTAATTGATTTCTATATTAGTTAGATGCTTGATATTATTTTATATGTTCAGAGAAAAGTACAGCAATTATTGTACAATTAATCAATTATACTACATTATAGCTACAGCTCTCTCTATATAATAACTTATTATATACGTTAAACACAACAAATCTCGAATATATCCTAAAAAATAACGAAAATGTAGACATCCGCATCCGCATCCGCGGATGTTGAAATCAAACATCCTCATCCGCATCCGCATCCGCGGATGTGAAAAAAATGACATCCGCTACATCACTAATATATATATATATATATATTTGTGTGTGTGTGTGTGTGTGCGTGTGTGTGTGTATGTGTATATCAGTGGCGACTCGTGGTATAAATGTATGGGGGTGCGATTTCATAAAATTGTACGACAACACGGACTCACAATAGGCTAGCGCGAATCCAACTGTCGCTCACAAGAGTACTTGTATTAACATATGCGGCTATGCCAGACGTACAATTCTAGTTAATTACAAATAAGTAATAATTTCAATAAAATACATATAAATGGCTTATATCATTATTACTGAAGTAACTATTAGTAAAAATAAAGTTATTATAAAAAAAATTCGCGATTGTACTTATATTTTCATTACAACAATAAAATATAATTTATATTTACTTGAGCGAAAAATCTATCGCTCCATTCGGCTGCAATATTATTTTGTATTCAAACAGCGATACGTTGTTTGAAGCTATGCTATAAGTTTAGAATATTATGTACTGTATGAAGGCTTACTCAAAATGCCTCATGAATCATGATATGCCACATGAATTTTTAAAATATATTTCAAGAATATTTTTTTTAATATCTTAAAATTAATATATTTTTTATCTGTTAAATTAATATTTATCGTTTCAAGCAAGGGGGAGCGACCGCTCCATCGCTCCTATACGCCAGTCGCCACTGGTGTATATGTATATATGTATATACTGTATGTATATATCTCTCAAGAAAAAAGGGACACAAGAAGAGACCAGGAACAGGCAAGAATATTGATGGTTCTAATAAATGAATTCATGCGAACACAAAAAATAACCCACAACACCAGAAATAATAACTCTCTGGACCTAGTATTCACAAACAACTTAAACGATGACATAAAGAAAGCTCAACTATTATATCAGATCACAACATTATTGAAATATTACCCAGTATGGTGACAACATTGAAAGAAAAAAAGGAAATACATGCAATATAGAAAGGAGCAAATTAAGTTTTTAATCTAAACTCCAAAGCTTAATTTTAATTTTATTAGGGTTGTTTAACTTCCTTCGTAACATCTGAGATCATATGACGGAGGTGACCTACAGCTTTACGTGGGATCCGAACCACGGGTCGCTACATAATCTGGTCGCGGAGGACGATCTCCCATGCGGTGTTACGACATTGGCCACGACGTAGCCCGAAACTCCATGGCTACAAACTGGAAACGCATCAAATCAAGCTTGGCAACAATGGACTGGAAAACCATTTTAAGGAAAAAACAATGGAAAGCTGGTAATAACCTTGGAAGAGAAGATGCTGAAAATATATATACTCCCTGGAAAAGAACTATAGGGAAAGAGAATTAATTTCGAGAGAGATAAACATACAAAGTTTCGCTAAAGAAGGCGAGTAGCTGTAAATTTGAAGAACTACTAAGACGACAAAGCCGGTAAAGTGATCAAAGTAAAGCTGGCGAATATTGATCTGGAACCTACAAGCAAAACTGAAGAACACTCAAAGAGAAAAGAGGAAGATGCTATAGAAGCAATCAAGGAAAACCCAAAATACTTCTATAACTTTGCGAAACGAAAAACAAACAAGCTCTTCCTAATCAAATATTTAACTTATTTCTTTAATTCACCAAGTCCGAAAGACAATTACTAATTTGAAATTCCTTGACTTGAACGAATGCTATGTTGCAATATTGCATTGGATTGAGTGTATCATAGTTGGGAGATATGAATCTTTTGGTCTGTTTTATAGTTATAGATTTCCTTTATTATGGAAATTACGTTTTATATATATATACTGTATATATATATATATATATATATATATATATATATATATATATATATATATATATATATATATATATATATATATATATATAATAATAATAATAATAATAATAATAAATAATAAACAGGAACACCAGAGAAAAAATAAATATCCTTCAAGGTTTAATCAGTACCAACGTTTCGTAATGCACTAATTCCATCTTCAGGGCTAAAACAATAAAATGCCAAATCATATATATATATATATATATATATATATATATATATATATACACACACAGGGTGTTTATAAAGACCCTATCTATTTCGTTGAATTAACGGTTTTTATTTATTTTTGTGGCAGAACCCTATGAAAATGAATGTGCAAGAGCGGGTGATGGTGGTGACACTTCGGATTAAAGGAAAGAAATGCAAAGAAATTAGAGAGAGGTTTGAAAGAACATTTTACAAGCCAGGTCCTACAGACAAGACAATTCGTGATTTGCTTAATAAATTTAAAAGAACGGGATCTGTTCATGATGGGTCAAGATCTGGACGTCCAAGTGTTTCTGAGCTGTAAATGCTGTACGTAATGTTATCGATGAACATCCAGGCATGTCAATTCACACCACATCGCGTAGACTTGGGGTACCCAAATCAACTGTCCACAAAATTTTGAAATCGACGTTGAGGAAGAGAAGTTATCACATTCAGGTGCTTCATGACTTAATGAAGAGGTTTATCCAAAGCGAAGTGCAATGTATGCCGATCTTGTTGAACACATTCAGAATGAAAATTTAATGAACCACATTCTCTTCGGTGATGAAGCAACTTTCCCCCACACGTGTGAAAAATTTAATCGCCATAACTGCCGCAAATGGGCTAATGAAATCCCAGTTAATTTCTATCAATGGGAACGAGATTTTCTTAAAGTCTGTCTGGTTGGGTATGACCAAATCTAAGATTCAGGAGTACCTAAATGAACGATTTCCGAATCGGTGGACCGGACGTGGAGGCAATAGGCCCTGGGCGGCTCGATCTCCTGACCTAACGCCCTTGGATTTCTTTGCATGGGGCTTTATCAAATCAAACGTCTATCAAACTAGGGTTACAGATCTGCAAGATTTACGTGCACCTATCGTAATAGCAGTTACAAAAATAACCCCTATCATGCTCCAAAATGTGTTCCGCAATGCTGCTGACAGATTCGAACTCTGGAGAGATACTGATGGTGCTCATGTAGAATCATATGCTTAAGTATTCATTAAATGTATGCTTTATATTATGTTATTATTGAATTTTACCCTTTTTGCTACGTTTTCACTGAAATAGATCGGGACTTTATAAATACCCTGTATATATAATATATATATATATATATATATACAGTATATATATATATATATATATATATATTAGTTTGGCATAAGCCGGACTAAAGGTTTTTGTCAAACTGGGTAAACCAACTTAGGCTAGCTAAACATAGATGAGAATTTTGTGAGTTTTACAGGACCTTGCATTGACCTACCACCATCCCCTCATTTCTAAAACCCCCAAGGGGGTGTCCATAAACGATGTCACGCTTTTAGGGGTGGGGGTTTGTAATTTTGTGATGTTTAGTGACGGAGGGGAGGGGGGATCTAAAATTTCTGTGACATCACAAAAAAAAATTTTATGTTGACATTTTGAAAGTTTAATGTAAAAACTAAAATATTGATAGGACTCTTTTTGTCGACTCATGTAATATTATGTAGCTGAAAAACGTAAATTCTCATACATCTGGCTGCTTGCATTGTTAGATATTAACAAAAAGCTACTATTTGAATGAATTTTTAAATAAATATATGTTATTTCACTGTATTGTTTTTACAATTTTACACATCGTTTGTGACCGTGAGATGGGGGAAGGGGGGTTCAAAATTTTGTGACCATTTGTGACAAAGCGGGGAGGGGTTTAAAAATTCAAAATTTTGCGTGACCTCATTTATGGACGATCCCCATGGTATACATGGAGGATTGTCAAATTTAAATGTAGGTGACTATTAATTACACAGGCCTGCGATGGTTTTTTGTCCGAAATATTTTATCACTTATATAATAATTTTTGCACGCTAATTCCGAAAATAATATTAATTTTTCGCCATCACGTATGATTTTTTCACAAAATGTCATATTTCATATTACATATGTAAGTGATTATCATTAAAATTGACTCAATTAAATTTTGATTAAAAACTACTGCCTATAAATGCTTCCAGATCAGAAGTGACGTCATAGCGTCTTCTAGAACGTTCGAGAAACGCAACGCTAATATATAAATGATTGACAAGCCACGAGATGAATCAGTCCGAGCCCAGTGACTATATTTCTCTTTTGAAATTTGTTTATTTGTCGCTATGGCAACCAGAGGGTGTATAAATAGCCCGAACATTTTCTGTTATATTTGTGGAAAATTTACTGTGAAAAAACAAAGGCGAGATATAACAGACTTCGTCAAGAAAGCATACTATGCGTACTTCGGAATGAAACTTAGGGATCAAGACAAATCATGGGCTCCACATAAAATTGCAGTTTGTGTTCTACAACTTAGACTGTGGAGTAAAGATAAAAAGGATTCTTTACCTTTTAGGATTCCAATGGTCTGGCGTGAGCCTAGAAATCACAGCATTGACTGCTATTTTTGTTCATGTAACGTGCAAGGCTACAATACTAAAAATAAAAAGGAAATTTCTTATCTAAACTTTCAGTCTGCTATAAGACCTGTTGCTCATGGACCTGGTATACCTGTACCTACTAAACCGAATACTCTTGATATAACTTCATCTGATTCGGTGTCTGATGAGATGACGATGGAAACGATGATATTGATTGTTTGCAAGCCGAAACATCTGGTGAAATCCAATTGTTTACACAAAGTGAACTTAATGATTTGGTAAGAGATTTGTGTCTCCCGAAGGACTCTTCAGAGATTTTGGGATCCAGACTTCGTGCAAAGAACTTGTTTTCTCCCGGTACAGAAATCGGTACTGGTACAGAAATCGAGAAAAAGAATTCATCCAATATTTTCCTCAAGAAAATTCACTGGTATATTGCAACAATGTTTCGGAACTAATACTTAAGCTAGGCACTGCAGTCTATGACCCAAATGAGTGGAGACTTTTCATTGATTCCTCCAAAAGAAGTCTAAAAGGCGTCTTGCTTCCCAACGGTAACTTGTATGCATCCGCTCCTGTAGCTCATTCGGGTCACTTGAAGGAAACGTACGAAAATCTTGAGCTTCTTCTAGCTAAGGTTAAATACAAAGAACACGGTTGGCTACTCTGTGGAGACTTAAAAGTGATTTGTATGTTGTTAGGTCAACAACCAGTTTATACGAAGTTTCCATGTTTTTTGTGTGAATGGGATAGCCGAGCAAGAACTCAGCACTGGATAAAAAAGGAATGGCCACGCAGAGTCAACCTGACACCGGGTTCTAAAAACATTCAACGTGAAAGTTTGGTTGCCACAAAGAAAGTCCTTTTACCTCCGCTTCACATAAAATTGGGCTTGAAGCAATTTAAGGCCTTGGACGAAGATGGAGATTGTTTTAAGTATCTGTGTGGTAAATTCCCAGCTCTTTCGGAAGCAAAATTGAAAGAAGGAATTTTCGTTGGTCCCCAGATTAGAAAACTGACTTTGGATGAACACTTTGAAGGAACAATGAACAATCTTGAAAAAGAAGCGTGGATTGCTTTTAAGGATGTTTTCAGCAAATTTTTGGGGAACAACAAGGACCCAAATTACCAAAACATTGTGAACAACATGCTAAATAAGCTCAAAGAATTGGGTTGTAATACGAGTTTAAAATTACATTTCTTACATTCACACTTGGATTACTTCCCTGAGAATCTCGGAGCACTCAGCGAAGAACAAGGAGAACGGTTTCACCAAGACATCAAAGAAATGGAGAAGAGATGTCAGGGGAGGTGGGACATCAGCATGATGGCTGATTACTGCTGGATGTTGAAACGGGATACTCCAGAATTATTACATAAAAGGAAAGGAACAGCACGTACATTCGAGACTAAAAGGCATAGATCTCACAAGAAAACTCAGGACAAATAAAGATGAATATATAATTGACGTTAATAATCTTCGTTCTTTTTAAAGTTGTTCGCATTTATAATTAGTATAACATAGCGAAATAGGTACCTAATGTAAATTGAAATAAATAATACCCATATTTATTTATGTTGTTGTTTTTTTCCTTCCAGTTTGCAGAAAATCCTTAAGTGATAGGAAAAAATGGACACCTTATTCGAAATCAGCGTAGTTGAATTATATAAAATCAGTTATTAGTAAGAAAACAACTCTTACAAAGTTCTCATTCGCAGGCCTGTGATTATTAAAGCGTGACAGGGGAACTCGGATCAGAAGGTTAATAGGAAACAGTTTTGTAGACTGGTTCCCCAAAATTATTTTAGTGATGAGTAGTAAATAGTATGACCGCAAAATGGGAGAGCACAGAGAAATTGCAATGTTGATTGATTGTTGCAAAAGAGGGTAGGGGTTTGCACCCGGATTGGCACCCATTGGGGGGAGAGGGGGTGGAACAAAGAAAAAGGGAAGATGGTATGCAAGCAAAGGGGAGTGGTTTATCCCCCAAGCTGCTACCCAAACCTAACCTAAAAGAGTGGAGAGGAGGAGAGAGGAGAGAGAGCATCTTTTTGCCTGAAAATCCAGGCGCATAATGGGCGCTCTTACCCTCACAGTTGACTTAGAAGTCTTAATCAGCCAGTTGGCTTAATCTGGTTTAAAAGGTGTAACCAGCCAGTTGGCTTAATCTGGTTTAAAAGGTGTAACCAGCCATTTGGCTTAGAAGGCTTAACCAGCCATTTGGCATAGTATGATTCAGCATCGCAGCCATTAGAAGGCTTAATCCGCCAGTTGCCTTAGAATGTCGCCACAGTTTAGATGTCCGTAACACGGAATGAATAAAAACTTAGGAGCTCATCCCACCAACAAAACGTGGTGGAGATAAGGGCTACACGAATCGTCTAAGTATATACTTTATGACCTCCAGTATAGACATTAGGAGTCCACCCATCAGTAGTGCGAGGCTGAGATGGGGCTAGAACCAATCGTCTAGACCTTAAGACCTCTCAGCAGTAACACAGCCGACTTACCTACGGCTTTACTTACCAACACCTGATTGGCCAAAGCCGACTTACCTACGGCTTTACTTACCAACACCTGATTAACCAAAGCCGACTTACCTACGGCTTTACTTACCGACACCTTATTGACCAAAGCCGACTTACCTACGGCTTTTACTTACCAGCTCCTGATAGACTCAATTAATAGACAGAGCTATTAAGCATAAAAAAATACACTTATTGGACCAGCGTAGACCGAAAAGGTCTCAAAAAAAGGGCAACGCCAGTAGTTTATCCTATTTAGCTCCTCATGGCAAAAAACCACCAGAAGGCCAATGTGATCTACAGATCTACAGAAGCTAGTGCAAACAAAAACCCTAAGATCCACTCTAAGGTTAGCCCAAGAGAAAGGAAAGAGTAGGGGGTTAAGAGAAGAGACTAAGGGGTTAAGTAAGTAGCAACACCTATCACTCGTGGGTTAACATTCATTCAGAAAAAGAGAAAAAAGACTCACCATCATCATCCGCCGGCCACCGCCGACAAGTCAGAAAAATAGTCGGAGAGAATAGGAAAGATTGCAGAACGGTCATCTACTCCATAGGGAGGTAGAGCCCACTCTGCCGGAAAGGGGTGAAAGATGAAAAGAAGTAAAATAAGAACGCTTACAAACCATGCAATACATTCTTAACTCAAGAACAACACATTCTTAACTCAAAGCAACACATTCTTCCAGCTGTTGCAGACCGATCCTCTGCTCCATAGGGAGGTAGAGGATGCAGCCCACTAGGCTGGAAAGGCGTGAATGATGAAAAGAAGTAAAATAAGAACGCATTACAAACCATGCAACACATACTTAACTCAAACACTATCATACCATGCAAACTACAGACATGCAATAAAGAGAGTTACAGACATGCAAATAAGGAGAGAAGAAGAAACAAGTATAAAGAATAACAAAAAGTGGGTTAATTTACTCAACAAGCTACAACTAAGTTCGTGTTAGTCTAATTTCTTTTTGTGGCATATCACACGCTGGCATGTCACAAGCTGGCATTAGACGTCAACAGACTCATCCCCGATTACCAACCACAGAGCTCCTGTTGCCAATTGTTTTTTTTATTTTAAACACCGTCAATATTTTTAAAATGCCAATCTACACGGTTTTTAAACACATTAACGCTGGTAGAGTTCACGACGGGCGCGGGAAGATTATTCCATTTATCAATTACTTTAAACGTTAAGAAGTTTATAGCGATATTAGTAATGAAACGTCTGCCACTCAACTTAAATCCGTTATTACGTGTATTACTATTATCGAAAGTGAACAGTTTGTCAAAATTTACGTTATCGATGTTATTAACGATTTTGAAAACTTCAATAAGCTCCCCCCTTAATCTCCTAGTTTCGAGTGAATGCAAGTCTAACTCTTTAATTCTATCTTCATAAGGCTTATTGCGCAATGACGGAATTAGTTTCGTGGCACGACGCTGAACCCTTTGTAACCTAGTAATATCCTTACGCAAATACTGGCACCAAAACTGAATGGCATATTTTAAATGAGGCCTGACTAGGGACTTATAAAGGGGCAATATAATATCCTTAGATTTAAATTCGAAATTACGCGCTATGAAGCCTAACATCCTATTAGCTCTTGCGCAAGACTCCAGGCACTGGTTCCTAACTTTTAAATCCTTAGATAAACGTACGCCTAAATCTACTTCCTCGTCAACGCTCGCTAACCCTCTTTCATCCATCGTGTACAGGTAATTATTGTTACGAGAACCTATATGCAAAACTTTACATTTGTCTACGTTAAATTGCATCTGCCACTTATCCGTCCACTCCATAATCCTATTTACATCGTCTTGGAGCCTATTTCTGTCGTCCTCGTTAACAACCTTACCGCCTATTTTAGTATCGTCCGCGAATTTTGACACGTTACTAGTCAATCCTACATCTGTGTCGTTAATGTAAATTACGAATAGCAATGGGCCTAACACTGAACCCTGTGGGACACCGCTACCTACATTCAACCACCCCGATTCACTACCATTAACAACGACCCTCTGTCTCCTCGCGAAATACCATGCGCTTTAACCTTCGCAATTAATCTTCTATGCGGAACTGTATCGAACGCCTTTTTAAAATCTAAATAAATAACGTCAGCCGCTCTATGCCTATCGTATTCGCGCACTGTTTCGTTATAAAATTCTAACAAATTAATTAAACAAGATCCATGCCGTCGAAACCCATGCTGATTACTATTAATCAAATCTCGACTTTCTAAGTGATCGATGATACGATCCCTAACTACGGATTCCAATAGTTTACCTACAATTGACGTTAAGCTAATGGGCCTATAATTGCTAGCTATGTGCGGTCGCCTTTTTTAAAAATAGGCGTGACGTTAGCTAATTTGAAGTCTTCAGGAATAATCCCCGTTTCGAGTGACTGATTAAAAATCTTCGTTAAGGGGCCTACAATAACGTCTTTCAAATCTTTCAAATATCAGGGATCAAAAGCGTCAGTGCCTGGAGCCTTGCTAACTTTTAGCCTATCGATATAATGCTCAATCTCACCCTCGTAAACAGTTATTTCATCCAAAATAGTCTCGCTACTAAATGGAACGATATCGTCCACGTCGGGGACATTATTTACATCCTGTCTTCTACGGTAAAAACTGTCGCAAAAAAGTTATGAAAATACCCGCTATCGCCTGAGCGTCAGAAGCCAAAGCGCCGTTAACATCCACTAAAGGGCCTATGTTATCTATTATCGGCTTACGATTATTGACCTATTCAAAAAACTTTTTTGGATCATGTTCACTATTCGTAGTTACAATTATCTCTAAATTACGTTTAGCATTCTTAACTGGACTTTTAACTTCGTGGGCAATCTTTTAAACAAAAAAATCGATATGATAAACCAAATTTAATACAAAAACAAATTTTCACCTTGATATACAAATTTATCTTTAAACTATAACATAAAAAACATTAATATAATTTTAAAACAATATAGAAATTAAATTAGGGTTAACTATTTAATTTCTCGTCAGTTTATGAATTATCCATACAGCGTATTATTTAAAACAAATTTTCGCATTAATATACAAATTTATCTTTTAACTATATCATAAAATAATAATTTAAAACAGTGCATATCGTTAAAATTTCAGGTAGTTATAACAAATTTTCACCTGAATGTACAAATTTATCTTTAAACTATAATATAAAAAATAATATAACTATATTAAAAGTAGATTTTAAGTTTTAGTAGAGCATACCCAGCAAATGACATTTTCTATGCATATTTATAAAAATGAAATTTATGACATAACTTAGATATTTTGCGCATTTTACAATTCAAGAAATGGAATTTATATGATTTACGGTAATTAATCTCTCTCTTCAACATTACTACACTATTTCTAATGTGATTTCTTGGATCATATTAAATCTTACTATTCATGGAATAAAGTAAATTTTCTTTATTGCATTTCTTGAATTAAACACTGCCTTCAGGATTTCATTCCTAATACAGTATATTGTCACAAACACATTTAAAAACGTAGAAGATTGGGGCATACTATCCAGCAATAAAGAATTATGAAATGCTTCGTTATTATTACTAATCAATTGTATATATTTCTATCCTTGGTTTGTAAACTGTCATTATATTAATAATATTTGTCATATGGACTATATTCTGCCAATAAACCTTTTCATTTTTATTTTCATTCATTTTCTCTCTCTCTCTCTCTCTCTCTCTCTCTCTATCCGTCCTGCGCATGCACAGATTCGACTATCGTAAAAATTTCTAAAAGCCCACGAAGGTATCACTTCCCAATCAGGAAGTCAGCGAGCTTGTGATTGGTGTACAGCTATTCGCCATTCGAACTAGGGCAGCGCAGTCGCATATAAAAATGGGTCATTTTCAGCTCAGCACCATACCAGTTGCTATTTCCCCCCGTGAATAACCACGCATTACTAACCGTCATGAGTACAGTCAAACAGAACTCTATTCTTCACCATATTTGTTTGAAGTTGGAGATCTTGGGTAAGCCATACACAAACACACACACACACACACAATATATATATATATATATATATATATATATATATATATATACAGGGCCGGATTTAGGAGTGGGCAAAGTGGGCAGCTGCCCACGGGCCTCCACATCTTGGGGGCCTCCACATATTGACAAGCCATTATCAAAATAGAAAAAAACCGAAACTAGAAAAACCGGATAGATGATCAACAAAAAAACACGCGCATCCAATACCACTGTAGTACATAAACTTTTACCAATTACTATTTCTTGTGTACTGATTATTATTTTGTTTTTATTACTCTTTTAGGCCTACTCTCACTATAATGGAATACCCGAGTAACCCGAGGCTTTCATTCATGCAGAAATGAGTGGAATGGACAGACACAAGAGTGCACGATGTTTTGAAAGTGTATGTATGTTAATTATATTATGAATCTTATGGATGACTTCAATTGTGTCTTCCCCTAAGGTAGGGGGGCCTCCACATGGAGGCTGCCCAGGGCCTCCACACGTCTAAATCCGGCTCTGTATATATGTATATGAAAATTATTTCACGAAACTAACACGTGAAAAATATTTATGATGAATAAAACCACGAAGGAAAGGAAACACAAAATAGTGCTCAAGCGCTTTCGTCTAATGACATCCTCAGGAACACTGAAGTACATAAAAGGTTGCAGCCTATATATAGGTTACAGAAAGAAAAAAAATAAATAACATACATACATACATACATACAATATATATATATATATACATATATACCTATATATATAATATATATAATATATATATATATATATATATATAATATATAGCAATAAACGGAGAAGTAAAAATAAAAATTAAAAATTAATTATTAAAGGATTATCAGAGAGGCATACAGATTTGTAAGGAAAAACATCGATTTTTAGCACAAGATCAAATGAATTATAAAAATACAAATTTATACTGGAAATCTGCCCGGGTTTTAACACTCAGCCTTTTATGGTCAAGTTTCGATATGTATAAAAATAAAATAAAATTAAAAGTTAATAAAGTAGCATACAAGTTTACCAAAGATTTAGCGTCTACTTTTATCTAAATCTGTTTTGAAGGAATTCAAAACAACAGGATCGAGTTGAAAAAGACCTTTGCTTATGTTGAAGTTATTTGAAAGTTGGATAATGGCAGACTCAAGAATATTTCTATTAACAATGTTGCTAGAGTGAATAAAACTGAAGCATTATTCCAATCAATACAGTGGGATAACTCTGACAAATGGACAAAAAGCACTGGACAACTGTCCTGTTCTAACGAATATTGATGCTGTTTTATACGTGTGTGCAAATCCTTTCCCGTCTGACCTATGTAAAAGGAATCACATTGTTTACACCCAATTTTATAGATAATGCCTGAATTATTGGTAGGGCTATTTTTACTATGATATTTTTCACAATATTGTTATATGAAAATACTACATTAATATCCAAAAGTTTAAGTACATTAGCAATGCCTAAAAAGCCCGGGAAAAAGGGAAGTACTAAAATATTTTTTGACAAAGTACGAGTGTTATTATTGACACGATAGAAAGTTCGTTTTGCCTTGTTGAGACAAGATTCCATAAACGCAGATGGATAACACAGATCACTTCCAATACCGTTGATTTTTTCCAATTCGGCATCGATGTATTCCGGACTGGCGATCCTAAGGGCGCGGAGAAACATTGATGAAAAAATTGCCTTCTTAGTGGGGGTGTCATGTCCCGAGTAAAAGTGTACGTAGGACAAATTGTTTGTTGTTTTCCGATAGATACTAAACTTAAAACCTGGGCTTTCCCTATGTACGCACATCCAAAAATGGGATTGAATTGTCTTGTTCCACTTCTAAAGTAAACTTAATGGAGGGGACTTGATCATTTAACTGAAGGAGGAAGTTATCCAGGTCACGATTCATGTGCCAGATACACAAAATATCGTCGACGTACCGCAACCAAGGGATGCCAACCCCCAGGATTCTCGGAATGTAAGTAATTTCGAAAAACTCCATATAAATATTGGAGAGGAGGGGATAAGGGGTTGCCCATGGCCATCCCAAAACTTGTTGATAATACTCGTTATTGAAAGTGAATTTACAGTCTTTGATGCAAAGCTTAATAAGTTCCAAAACAATGTGTGAAGGTAGTGGCAGGTCATACTTATGTAATTCTTGGAGAGAAAGTCAAGCATATCGTCAATCGGCACTTTTGTAAACAATGAACAAACGTCAAAACTGATCAATCTATCGTTAGTTTCAGTACGTGCATTATTCAATTTTTCAGTAAGATCCATGGAATTTTTTACATGTGAATCAGAGATAGTTCCGAGAATGGGGGACAAGACTTTGACAAGCCATTTGGAGAGTTTATAAGTAATAGGCCCACCGAGCTAATAATAGGGCGCATAGGGTTGCCAGGTTTGTGGGTTTTAATAAGACCGTAAAGGTAGGGCAGAGAAGGTGAAGTGGACATGAAAAGCGGAATTAAGTCCTTATGATCTTTGAGAATGCGTTTCAAGCCACTATTAAATGATTTGATGACGTCATCCTGCGGGTTCTTCCTAAGTTTGCTGTATGTGGCGGGGTCCTGGAGAAGCTCGTTCATCTTTCCGATGTAGTCCACTTTGTCCATAATAACTATGGTGTTAGCCTTGTCTGCTTTAGTAATATGGAGCTCCCCATTTTTTTAATTGTGAGAGGCATGCGAAAACGTTTAGGAAAGTTATCTTCGTAATTACCATTCGCCGCACTATAAACGAGGCCTTTAACTATGTTAACAAATACTGAGGGAGATTACACTGTTTTTCAAAACACGCGAGACTGTAACAAATTTGTAAAGCCGAAGGTTTTTTAACAATAAAAAAGGACATACCATATCCAAGGGCACTTTTTGCATCGTCACTAATGTTTTTCGAAGAAAGGTTCAAAACACACTTTGAGCTTGCTTTTTACTCCACTGACTATTTCGAATGAGACTTTTAATTTTTCGATCCAAAATGTTACGAAGTGAAGTAGTTCTCCGACGCAACTCGTTGTAAATTTCATCAAACAAAGGTTGGATCCACGGTTGGGGAATAACGGTTACAAAATTATGTTTGGCGATGTTTAAATTTTTGAAGGCGGACCACTCATTTTGTCTGGTGACTTCAATATGTTTCTTTAAAATTAATCTGCTGAAGTTGTTGAACGGATGGTCGTCAATTTGTCTGAGGTACAGAAAGAAAATCCCTGCTTCCGATTCGCCTCAGACTGACGACGACCATCCGTTCAACAACTTCAGCAGATTAATTTTAAAGAAACATATTGAAGTCACCAGACAAAATGAGTGGTCCGCCTTCAAAAATTTAAACATCGCCAAACATAATTTTGTAACCGTTATTCCCCAACCGTGGATCCAACCTTTGTTTGATGAAATTTACAACGAGTTGCGTCGGAGAACTACTTCACTTCGTAACATTTTGGATCGAAAATTAAAAGTCTCATTCGAAATAGTCAGTGGAGTAAAAAGCAAGCTCAAAGTGTGTTTTGAACCTTTCTTCGAAAAACATTAGTGACGATGCAAAAAGTGCCCTTGGATATGGTATGTCCTTTTTTATTGTTAAAAAACCTTCGGCTTTACAAATTTGTTACAGTCTCGCGTGTTTTGAAAAACAGTGTAATCTCCCTCAGTATTTGTTTAACATAGTTAAAGGCCTCGTTTATAGTGCGGCGAATGGTAATTACGAAGATAACTTTCCTAAACGTTTTCGCGATGGCCTCACAATTAAAAAAAGATGGGGAGCTCCATATTACTAAAGCAGACAAGGCTAACACCATAGTTATTATGGACAAAGTGGACTACATCGGAAAGATGAACGAGCTTCTCCAGGACCCCGCCACATACAGCAAACTTAGGAAGAACCCGCAGGATGACGTCATCAAACAATAGTGGCTTGAAACGCATCTCTTCAAAGATCATAAGGACTTAATTCCGCTTTTCATGTCCACTTCACCTTCTCTGCCCTACCTTTACGGTCTTATTAAAACCCACAAACCTGGCAACCCTATGCGCCCTATTATTAGCTCGGTGGGCTCTATTACTTATAAACTCTCCAAATGGCTTGTCAAAGTCTTGTCCCCCATTCTCGGAACTATCTCTGATTCACATGTAAAAAATTCCATGGATCTTACTGAAAAATTGAATAATGCACGTACTGAAACTAACGATAGATTGATCAGTTTTGACGTTTGTTCATTGTTTACAAAAGTGCCGATTGATGATATGCTTGACTTTCTCTCCAAGAATTACATAAGTATGACCTGCCACTACCTTCACACATTGTTTTGGAACTTATTAAGCTTTGCATCAAAGACTGTAAATTCACTTTCAATAACGAGTATTATCAACAAGTTTTGGGATGGCCATGGGCAACCCCTTATCGCCCCTCCTCTCCAATATTTATATGGAGTTTTTCGAAATTACTTACATTCCGAGAATCCTGGGGGTTGGCATCCCTTGGTTGCGGTACGTCGACGATATTTTGTGTATCTGGCCCATGAATCGTGACCTGGATAACTTCCTCCTTCAGTTAAATGATCAAGTCCCCTCCATTAAGTTTACTTTAGAAGTGGAACAAGACAATTCAATCCCATTTTTGGATGTGCGTGTACATAGGGAAAGCCCAGGTTTTAAGTTTAGTATCTATCGGAAAACAACAAACAATTTGTCCTACGTACACTTTTACTCGGGACATGACACCCCCACTAAGAAGGCCATTTTTTCATCAATGTTTCTCCGCGCCCTTATGATCGCCAGTCCGGAATACATCGATGCCGAATTGCAAAAAATCAACGGATTGGAAGTGATCTGTGTTATCCATCTGCATTTATGGAATCTTGTCTCAACAAGGCAAAACGAACTTTCTATCGTGTCAATAATAAGACTAGTACTTTGTCAAAAAATATTTTAGCACTTCCATTTTTCCCGGGCTTTTTAGGCATTGCTAATGTACTTAAACTTTTGGATATTAATGTAGTATTTTCATATAACAATATTGTGAAAAATATCATAGTAAAAAATAGCCCTACCAATAATTCAGGCATTATCTATAAAATTGGGTGTAAACAATGTGATTCCTTTTACATAGGTCAGACGGGAAAGGATTTGCACACACGTCTAAAACAGCATCAATATTCCGTTAGAACAGGACAGTTGTCCAGTGCCCTTTTTGTCCATTTGTCAGAGTTATCCCACTGTATTGATTGGAATAATGCTTCAGTTTTATTCCACTCTAGCAACATTGTTAATAGAAATATTCTTGAGTCTGCCATATTCAACTTTCAAATAACTTCAACATAAGCAAAGGTCTTTTTCAACTCGATCCTGTTGTTTTGAATTCCTTCAAAACAGATTTAGATAAGAAGTGTAGAACGCTAAATCTTTGGTAAACTTGTATGCTACTTTATTAACTTTTAATTTTCATTTTATTTTTATATATCGAAACTTGACCATAAAAGGCTGAGTGTTAAAACCCGGGCAGATTTCCAGTATAAATTTGTGTTTTTATAATTCATTTGATCTTGTGCTAAAAATCGATATTTTTCCTTACAAATCTGTATGCCTCTCTGATAATCCTTTAATAATTAATTTTTACTTCTCCGTTTATTGCATATATATATATATATATATATATATAATATATATATAGAGATATGTATGTATATATATATGTATGTATGTATGTATGTATGTTATTTATTTATTTATTTTTTCGTTCTGTAACCTATATATAGGCTGTAACCTTTTATGTACTTCAGTGTTCCTGAGGATGTCATTAGACGAAAGCGCTTGAGCACTATTTTGTGTTTCCTTTCCTTCGTGGTTTTATTCATCATATATATATATATATATATATATATATATATATACATATTTATATACGAAAGAGTGATT
The DNA here is from genome assembly GCA_023014485.1 of Bathynomus jamesi. Taxonomy (NCBI): domain Eukaryota; kingdom Metazoa; phylum Arthropoda; class Malacostraca; order Isopoda; family Cirolanidae; genus Bathynomus; species Bathynomus jamesi. The sequence continues at coordinate 1,475,208 of JAJOZX010000035.1, read as the reverse complement.
TTTATTCGGCCTTCTTTCAAGTCTAAAGCCATTAGACTGATTTTCGAAGCTTCCGACCGGAACGAAATACTTTCAGCACAGGCCACTGCAGACACCTGTGATGCCGAACAGAATGATCTAGCGGATGGAGAGGCCATTGAGATGTAAGCACAAATAAGTAATAATTACATAATAATTTAAAAACTAATTTGTGAAATGTGATTTTGTCTGATTGCCGCTCTCGGTCTATATATATATCATGTGTCATTCAGCTCAGTGATTAATACGGTCCTACATTATGTTAATCAAGAATCCTTTACAAGTGTTAATTATTTTTAAGAAAATCCATAATTTATCTATATTTTGTCTCGTACCAAGAATGAATTACTGCAAACTTTAAAGGGAGGGATTTCTAGCGGTCCGGGGTTTGAGACCCGGTAATGGCAGGCGATGCGTAGTATGCCCAAGTAGGATAAAAGTACTTTCGACCCGGTAAATTGAAGTAATTGTCAACTGTATTTAGAATAAGTACTCCGCAATGTCTCATTTAAAGTGCAAAGTTATTCGGCATTTTCTCTTAAAGGGGATTCAAATTTCTACTTTTACGTATTAATTATATCATAATCCATAGGCCTGCAGAATTTCTTTAGAAAATGTATGAACAGACCAAAAATAATTTTAAAATTTCTGCCTACAACCCTGCCCTTTCTCCTTAAAGGACCGATGCGGATATGAAAATCATGCGGAACTCGATCGTGTTATAGAAACTTTTCGTGATAGTTTTGAAGAAACTCAAATCGTGGACGAGGATTTGGGCACGGAGGTACAAGTTTTACTGCACACTCAGCCCAGCGTCGTATCATCGACGAAGTGATGTGAGTTTTTTATTTTTTTTGTGTGTGTGTGTGTACACAAAAAAGAATAAGTGCGCTGCAGTGTTTCGTAGCTGGAAGCTTCAGCGTTTCGCTCTTCGCGAACACACCGATAAATTTGGAGTGTGTGATTCGGTCACTATTCATTGCTCTCTGGTTTGTATTCGCATCCATTTTAAAAGTCTGTGACTACACCTCTAAACCTATCGATCTCTATTAGGGCTTGTGATTTGAGGTATATTAGTACACTAATAGGCGCGTCTAGCGGCTTGGCGAATTTCAATCTGACTGAGATGTTTCCACTCTGCCGTGGATTTAAGTGCGTGTTTACACTAGCAGATAAGTCCTGGCTGATGTCAAATGGGTAAAGGTTAATTTGCTCGATGAATTCCTTCTGTGTTACACCAATTCCTAGCTCGTGGCAAGAACCGACAATATGTGCAAGATTACTATAAGCTCTCGAGGAAAGCGGGTACACGGTTTCTGTTGAATAATCCGTTTCTAATGTTCACCCTAAAGCGACTCCATTGACGTATAGGGTTATATTTTTAAGGCCGAAATTTTCGAAATTTAAAGCCGTTTTTTATATTTTCCGTTCACAGAACCATGTTCCTGCATTCCAATTAATAATCTTTTAGATTGAGACCCGAGGGCGACGTTTTCTATCTGCTTCGATACCAGCCCTGCAGGCACCGTATATAGCTTGATCTGTACTCTGTTAATTGGGTATTTTACTGTGGCGTGTAGTAAATTTTTTCAATTTCTAGTTGTTTAGCAGAGCTTAATTTCACCCGGAGCACGCGAAGATATGTTTCCATAATATGAATCACCACGGGCTTTGCGCTCTCTTCTTGGTCAGCCCCCACATTTAAACAAATCTCAGGAATGTGAAGTCTGTATGCAGGTCCGAAGCATTCATATATCTTCTTTTTAGAATTTTTAAATTTGTCCTTTATACTGCTTTCTTCTTTAGCTTGATAATAGACCTCGGCAGTTAAACAGGTGTCCTTCGCTTCTTTTGAAAAATTGAGGACTTGTTTCAGATAGGTTCGTTAGTGATAGTAATCCTTTCCTGCCGAGATGTTGACCTGGCTTAAATACACGTCACACTGACTGAATATGGAGTGTAGAAAGCTTGTTTCTGGAAATACAACGTATTTGTCTTCGCAATCCGTTCCATCTGGATATGCTATACGTAGTTTAGCGTACGTGTGCACACAGCTTGGATCAAAAAAGTAAGGGCCTGAGCTGGGGATCACGAATTCTATAGGGGCACTCGGGGAGCTAATGGTGTTTAACGGATTAATTGTAATAAAGTCACTCTGCTCAATAGAAACATGAGTTGGGGGCATGTCAAAGAGGGACAGCTCCGACTTACAACATTGTGAACTACACGGATGGATGGAACGGGCCATGACGAGTCAGAAATAGTGGCACCTCTCTAGACAAGTAGTAAACTGCCTATGATTAATGAGAGCAAAATCCCTAGCTTATATCAGTTAAAAAAATGATCAACCATAGGTTTCACTCGCTTAGAACACTTCTTTTTTTTCCATGTCCTTTTACGTTTAACACCACGTGCTGGTAACCACTTCTTCTTCCGGACAGGCCTCTTCTTCTTATTCCCACCACCACGCATTTTTCTCTTCGTATCTTTGATGATTTCGTCCCATGTGCGCTTTAAGTGCATTTTTGGAGCTTCTTTAGGCTTAGCCCCCTCCACTATGCCTTCTACCGTTTTAAGACCTGAGCGTAACGCTTTCCTTCCGAGATATCTTATCTGGCACCTCTCTTCAGCAAGGGGACAGCCGTACGCAGTATGGTTGAAAAAAATGGATCCAATCCCACTCCTGCACTGGTATCTCACCCCTCGATAGACTGTAGAAGGCCTTCGCGTCATCATAGCACAGTGTGACGAACGTGCAGGTTCACTGTTAAGCTCCATTCACCGAATGGTAAACTTTTCCCTCAATCGTTCTTATATATATTGAGATATTGGTTAATAGATTAGTTGCGACATTGACATAATGAGGCTTGTCATATGTAATGCTCAAGATCCTTCCTCTATGATTGGGGATGTGAGCGATGCGCAGCGGACGCGCCTGGGTATCCCCGACAAACTGATGGTCCACGATATTACTGTAAATATAACACATGTCTGGGGGAAGATAGCTATCGTTCAATTTCTCAAATTTCAGCTGATACATTAGACTGCACAAGTCATGTTATGCTTCGTGAAAGGTATCTCTTTGGAGGGCTGCTCCATATCGGCCCTTGGTTAAAATTTTGAACAGTTCTTTGTCTTTAATATATCTGTCAGCCTGTAATTTTAGGGTCAGAGTATGTGCAGGGGTTTCTATGTTTAAGATTTCGTATACTAAATCATCCGTAAGTTTTGAACTTTTCAAACTATCGTTTAAGTCTCTCACAACATCCTCGGCCGCACCATAATGACCGGGTCCTAATGTTACTACTGTAGTGTAATACTGTGCCTCCCCACTCCGGGCGGCACGCATGGTCTCGTCCCGAGTTACACCTGCCTTTTCCCATTCATCACGGTGTCTAAGAACCGTAAAAACAGATTCTTTATTTTCAATACTTAAGAACTTGGTAGCCAATTGAATCTTGCATATGAAGCGCTACGCGCCAGATGTTCGTAAGCGCCACCCCGGGCTAAAACTCGTTTTTTGTACCAGCGTGAAGCTCAGTTCCCATACTATCCAATGTTGAGATATACTCGTACGAACATCTGGCTCTGAAACCATACAACTTTGAGCTATCTTCAATGGTTCAAGAGATACAGTCTAATATTCATTCCCTAACTTTAACTGCGTTTCCTGGCGTTTATTATTTTTTGGCGCTTACGAACATCTGGCGCGGAGCGCCTCATACTCCAACCTCATACGAATCACAATCCATTTCAATGGGACTGAGGAGTTCTGTTACAAAGTTGGCCAGAGTGTTGCCAGGATGTACAGAGAGAGAAGAAGAAGAAGGGAGTGTGATGTAGAAGTGGTTAGGCGATTGCAACAGCTTTTATATAGGTGTTGAAGTTTTCTGGATACCCTAGCCATTTCACCAAGTACATTTGTTTTTCCTGATCCTTTGATACCTAAAATTTTTTTCAATTTTAAACACGTTTTTTCCTAAATTAAATGTTACTTTCTGCAGCTCCTGGTCGTAAAAGCCTCCTGCAATTTCTTCCCCATTCAAATATTCAACGTAATACAGCATTATCTCGTCTTTAGGTCTCATAGCCCTAACTTTAAAAATCTCACATATCTATCCTTGCTCATACACCTTCGCGAATTTATTACCCGAACGCGACAGCCTTACATAATTATCGATTTTGAAACGTGCAGAGTGCGGTGGCGCTCTACGAGTGTCTTTTCTCACCTCACGCTCTGTGTGCGTACCTCTTTCTAAAATTTAGTTAGGTGTTGTCCCAATCGCACGGTGGTGTGAACGGTTGTAAGATAAAGTCTTTATGTGCGAAATAGCGATGCATGTCATCCTTTATGGTACATTGAACTATTTCATCTAAAGAGGCTTTATGTACAGAATTGCTAGTGTAGTAGCTGATATTAAACTGTCAACATGCTCTGAAAAGCTCAGCCTATAAATTGTTTCCCCATGTCGGTACAAAAATAGCCAGCAATCCTGTTTTCTTTAAGCATCAACGTTTTGGTAGCTTTAGCAACAGTTTCAGGCGATTTATTTTTTAGGGGAATTAACCACAAATAAGCACACCGGACAAAAAATTAGTCACCCCTAATAGCACCGATAGTAGCAAGTTCAAGGTCACACAGAGGGCGCTGATATAGCATTGGTAAGTGACAAGTAGCGGTGACGTAGCACACAGGATCAGATCTGTTTCGTGAGGTGGTGAAGAACAAAGTGTGTGTTGGATATAGTCTGCAAAATGGGTCGTGAGGCAGACGTTACTCAGTGGCAAAGAACAAAGTGTGTGTTGGATATAGTCTGCAAAATGGGTCGTGAGGCAGACGTTACTCAGTGGCAAAAAGGAGCCATCGTGTTTGGCAGAGCCCACGGACACAAAATGTCTGAAGTAGCCCAATTTGTTGGTGTGTCAACGCGTACTGTCCAGCGAGTTTACAAAGAGTGGTGTAGTTCGCAATCAACTGAAAATCGACGGCGTAACTGTGGCCGGAAAACAATTCTCGACAATAGTGACCGCCGCCATGTTTCTCGTCTAGTAACTGCAAATCGTTTTCAAACCAGAGAACAATTGCTCCAAGAAACCAATGAGGTTCTCCAGCGACCAATTTCCGAACGGACATTGCGACGAGAACTGCATGCGATGGACATCTGGAGCAGGGTACCACGGAAGAGGCCGCTGTTAACAGCAAGTCACAAATTGGCACGTTATAAATGGGCTCAGAGGCACAAAAACTGGACTGCGGCAGATTGGAAACGTGTAATTTGGTCCGATGAGTCCCGTTTTTGTTTGTTCTCCAATGATGGGAGGCGACGAATACATCGCAGGTCCAATGAAGCCTTTAATCCTGAATGCGTCGAAGGTGTTGTTCAGGCTGGAAACAGAAAGTGAAGCGCAGGAATAGACACCCACGGACTCTGGCGGAACTTCGGGACCGGCTGATGAACGAGTGGCAGCAAATCGATGTTCAGTACATGCACAACCTCGTAGAGTCTCTGCCTCGCCGGATTCGTGCGGTTATCAAGGCCAGAGGCGCCGTCACACGTTATTAGGTACATTCTGAGAGGGGTGACTAATTTTTTGTCCGGTGTGCTTATTTAAAGAATACGTTTATTATGAATAGGATGTAGCGGTAGCCGCCATTATACACTGAATATCTCTGTATGTCTGTTAAATCCGCTTGCCAAATAGAGTCAATCGAGGCGCTGTTGCCCTGGCTGTTTTGAACCTTTTTCTCACCGGCTTATGAAGTGTATAAGCATCCTGCTCCCGCAAAAACCTCTGAACATCTTTTTCCCCTATTCCCTCATTATAAACGCCTCTGTACAGTTTATCAACCCCGCCTTCGGAGGCTGGGCTAGAAATGTCATAATAACATCTTAATATTTTAGTCATTTGCGTATTTTAGAGGCACGTGGATAGGTTTGTCCGTTGTTGTTTGGTATCTTCTTTCTCCTCTTCAGAGATGCCACCACTGGTGGTGGTGGTGGTGTGCTCAGTTGTAGCATATGCGAGGCTTCCTCCAAGTCTTTTAACCTGTTCAGATTTCCTATCAATGTTTTGGGGAGATTTATTTGTTGTTGCCTTGCTTTAATATGCTTCCATCTTGATGGTGAGGGTTTATCCCACTTTCTCACCAGGTCATGGACGATGTCAACGATATTCGAGCACTGTACCGTTGTTCCTTCAAAAATGACTTCACCTACACTGTATATCGGTCCAGTATATAATGTGATTCTCGCTCATTAGATTATAAAGACTTAAGCCTTTATTCTTCAATGTATGTGGGAGACTGCTTTTTAATACATGCTCGATATGTTGGGTCGATCCGTTCTTCTTTGACTGGTCATCTCTAGCCGCGACCCCAGGTCCTTTGCCTCCATGTTCAGCTTCGTCTGCGCTGTGCCTAATAACTACAGGGATCTCTGTCGGATTCTTATAATTTTCGTACTCATGAAGAACATTTTGCAGAGCTTCTTGGTATAAGATTCTTTTCTCATCAGGTGACTTTTCACTCTTTCTTAATAGGTCTAACAATTCGCTTTCCATTCTTTAAAGCCTGCTTTTACGGGGTTCTGGAACCGTATCTGGACTCTTTGAGTTTTGTAGTGAAGCATACACCTCGTGTGGAATAACGACTATTTTCTTCATTATATTAATCTAGTCCGTAAAGGCCCCAAAACTGAAAATAAGATGGGGAGGAATGAACCCCCTCTTTGTACAATAATTTTTTTTCTTCCTCACAGTCTGACTTTTACGAGCTAGTGTGCGTATTATGTTCTTCTAACGGCGTAGGCGAACATTCTGAGGGGGTTTAATTGACATATTACATTTCATGACGTTAAGACAGATTTCACAGATACATTTTAAAAAGTTGGAGTCAGTATTTTTAACAAACATCTTTTGCAATGCCCACGGCAGTTGATGATAGATTTTTATTAATTCATGGTATTTCTATAGCCTCTGTCATTCTGGAATATACACCGTTTCAGGCCCGTTTGGAAAAATATTCGTTCTTAGAAGTACCCTAAACGTGTTTCGCGGATGAAGGTCACAAAGCAAGTATCCGTAACGTTGACTTGTAGCTTCTTTATAACTCCCAAAAACTCTTATGGTGATTCGGGAACATTTGATTCGTTAATACCCCAATTTGTGACACATCTCTACGTTGTGTGAATAAGACTAGATATTGTGTATTTAACGGCACATCGCGCATGTATTTATTTTTGAAAAATTGATTCTGGTTGAAGAAGAAAGAATACGCTTGTTAAGATGGTGGGAGAACACTGTAAATATCTTGGCAAACGTTTTTATCCATTTCTAACATGAGATCGTCAATTACAATTATTGTGTGCTCATTTCCCTTTAACGAATTAACGTCATATACACCTTTGTGGAACAAAATATCATCTTGGTACTCGGTGAATACTGACTGGCTATGTCGAATAGCACCATTTTGAGAACATCTCCACCTTATCTTTAATGATTTGAAACATAAACACAGTTTTACCACATCCTGTAGGGCCAGATATAATACATGTGGATGGGTTCATTAACATGTATTTTTTCTACAGAATCCATCTCTAACACGTCACACTCCTAAGTGGAAAATTTACAAAATATAATACAATTTTAAGTGATGTTCCTTATATTCTATAGTCTTGTTTTTCCTCTTCTTACTCAGAACTATGAATGACGATTAGGCTCTGCGCCAGCAACATGTCCACATCATCGATATCACAGATGATTTCGATGACCATGACCGTGTAGTTGTGGCTACAGGCTCCACCCCAGCTAGAGAACCCCCACCAGCAATACCTGTAGCACCCCACGCAACAATTCAAGAAGAAAGCGGGGGCATGATGAAGTTGATGATGATTCGCCTTCCACGACATGTATAAAGCGTACCAGGAGTGTAGCGGCTGTTAGACCATCAGTAATAGAGCCCCAACCCTCTACGTCTTACGATACACCACCCACACTAGTTCCTTCCTCATATAAAAATGTGTTCCCTTGTTCCTGTTCAATTCCGGTCGCGCCCTCCACAGCAGCACCAGCTTCTCGATCTGTAAAGGATAGTATAACATTCGTGCTGGTGCGCACCGCCAACCCCACCCCAGCCCTGACTAGAAATCGGTACGTAGTCAGGGTTGACCCTGGGGCCATGTATAGCAATGGTGTTGAACACGGATTGCGACGCGTAGTTGAACGTATTGTGGAGTTTGCGCTTCAGAACAGCGACGGACGTGAAGTCAGGACGAGGTTGTCCCTTGGATTCGGGTCAGATGATGGGGATGTAGATGATCTTTGGGTAGTAATAACATACAGGCGCTTGGCTGCTTTAGATATAGAATATATTTTGGACCGTGTAATGCAGGCCTCTCAAAGCAATACAACCTTCAACATGGACAACTTAACCTCTTTTGGACCACTTGGTCGAATTTGTACCGTTTCCAATACACGCATTCATAACTTAACCCTACAAAAACTTCAGTCGTTAAGAGGTTAACGATAGATATTGACCGGGTATTTCGTGTTGAGGGTCATACGGCAATACTTTATACTCTTAACTCCGAGCGTTGTTGGGGCTTTATTGCAGTAGTCTTAGCTCATATGTTTACTGCACTAATGCACGGACCCAAAAAATTTGGTAGCCTACGGTTGTGCAGCGTGCCCGTAAACTGGCAGCAGATTGCAAGATCGAGTTTGACTGTAATATGGGAGATGAAAGTTTGTATAGTTGTATTTGGAATGGATGATCGTCGTAGGACTGTGTATGCTTTTAAAAGTAGTGTGAGAGACCGAACAAGACCTCTACTTACTCTAGGAATGTCAGGAACAACGTATCTCCACATCCGTAATATAAGGGACATTTACGTGAGTTATGATAAAAGTCAAAAATATGGAAGGCATCATGATTTGTGTAAGGGATGCTTCGAGTTTGTGGACGATATAGTGAAACATTGTAAGGATTGCCACATGGTATGTGAGCAGTGTAAAAGCCCTAAATGTGAAAGTCGTGTAGTTGAAGCTGAGAAGAGGGAATGTAATGTGTGTAGACGTACATTTTTCAGTAATAAATGCTTTGAGCTCCATAAGTCAATTGTACTTGCATGAAAATGAGAATCTGTGAATGTGGTATGTTTCATATGATGAATAATTGGGGGAAATTCACGCATAAATGTGATGAAATTCACTGTTCTGCATGCAATGAGAAATATAAGGAAGATAATATAAAGCATGTACAGTGTGTTATATGAAACATGCCATGTCAAAAATAAACCTTGTATAACTGTGTATTACGATATAGAAACATATAGTTTTCTGAAACCAAAGAGGTTATACCACATCTACTCGTAAGCCAGACAATCTGCGATGAGTGCATGGAAGTCGAGTGTGATGAGTGGCAAACGAACGCACACGACAACCCCGTGAAACTCTGTGTCCTATATTGCCAAGTTAGCGGACAAGTTAAAAAAAATGACTGTGTATATTCTTGCCCATAACGGCGCAAAATTTGACTCACAATTCCTTTATAAGGAATTGCTTGAACACGAGTCATCGAAGATATTTACAGGCGATCCCTTGAAAAGAGGAAACAAACTTACACAGATGCAGATAAGAGGTAATGTTCAGTTTAAAGACACTTTATTATTCACACCTTGTAAATTAGCCAAGATACCCAAGGTGATGGGCGTAGCTGACGAAGTTTCAAAAGGATATTTCCTTTACATTTTCCTCACTAGTGACACTTTAAATTATGTAGGACCACCTACTCCCAAACATTACTTTAACTATGCCAACATGTGTGATAGTGAGCGTGAAGATTTTGACCGCTACTACAACAGTTTTAATGAAGAAATTCCATAAAATATAGCGGATGAATGTGATCGTTATTGCCTGAATGATGTGCGCGTGCTTAGAGTATGTTTCTAGAGCTTTAGAAAGTTGTACATAGACCGTTTCAACTGTGATCCGCTGCAAGTCACAAGCACGATGGCCTCATTGAGTTTTACGGTATTCAAGAACAATTTCATGCTTAAAGACAAACTGGCCGTCATTCACAGAAAAAATCCCCGCAGTTATGGGCATAAGGCTATTAACTGGCTCATACACCTACAGCAACAGACCGGTGTATACATAAAACATGCCCGCAACATGGGAGAAGTCTCCATTAAGGTCAATGGTCGTGTTTTTTGGGTGGATGGTCTAAGCGAAGACCCTGCCACTGGTGAGAAGACAGCGTACTCCTTTAACGGATGCTGGTGGCATGTATGCCTTCTGAGTGTAGAATCGTAGGAGATGTCCATGGTAGATCTCCTGCCGATAGTCTTGCATGGACCCGCACCTGTGAACAGCTTATAGGTACCAAGTTCACTCACAAGGTCTTGTGTGAGCATGAATATGATGCACGGATGGAAGCAAATTGGCAGTACTGCGAAGAAATAAACACCATCAAACGTTCAATGGTGTTGTATCCTTTTGGATGCGGCGATAGCTTGTTCGGTGGGTGTACAAATACCTTCAAGCTCTACTTTCCACCTGCGGAGGGCGTGAAACTTCATTGCTACGACTTCTGTTCTTTATATCCTTACGTGTTGAAGAACAATCCGTACCCCGTAGGTGCACTTGAAAAACTGGTGAGTCCAGCCCAGCCCAACATCGATGAGTTCTCAGCAAATTTGAACGACCACTATTTCGTTCTTTCTTTCGTAGACGTGCTTCCCCCTCGCGACATATGGATGCCGATCTTACCCGTCGCTATAGACGACAAGCTCATGTTTCCCCTGTGCGTGATGTGCACAGAAGAGAACAATGGGTTCTGTAATCACACAACCAACCACCGGAAGATCAGATTTGTATATACAAGTACTGATCTATCTCTAGCCGTTCGCCACGGCAACAGAATATTGAAGATATATGAGGTGTGGAGGTTTCCGAAGTTACCCAACCTTTTCACGCTATAAGTGAACACTTTTTTTGTAAGGTAAGGTAGAAGCATCAGGGTATCTGCGAGGAGTTGAGACCGAAAATGAAAAATCGGCATATATTCAGCGCTACCGTGATCGTGAAGGGATGGAACTTGACCGGTCCCAAATTGTAAAGAAACCGGGCAGGCGCTTTCGTGCAAAGTTGTTGCTAAATAGTCTTTGGGGAAAATATGCAGAGAATACAGGCAAGAGGAACGTCCATCTACGTAGCCCAAAGTTATAACGAGGTGTGGGATTATGCCAACGCTCCCGATAAAGAGGTCATGGAGATCGTGAATGTGGGTCATACGTACATAATATAGTACAACATTACCGAATTGGCTACAGATACATCATGTGTTACAAACATACCTGTAGCCAGCTTCACAACAGCATACGCTCGCATCAAACTTTGGGTTCTACTGCATTCTCTTGGGCAGAGGGTTCTGTACGCAGAGACAGCTAGTGTGATATTCACAGAGAGCGGGAGTGAAAACCTGCCGTCTATTGGAGAATTACTCGGAGAATTGACTGATGAGATCAAGGATGAGTATGGTGATAGTGCCTACGCTGATTCTTTTGTATCAACAGGTCCAAAACTTAATGGGTACGGGTGCGGGTCGGGGAGGAAGTGAGATATATCGTGAAGGCGAAAGGCATCACGCTTAACCAGGCCAACCGGCGCGCGGATCGTTAACTTTGATTCACTGAAGGAGTTAGTGAGCGTAGAAGATGAGGGTGATCAACAGCCCCAACTGACTGTAGGGACCCACAATTTTTGGGCACAGAAAGTGGGGTGTGTAAAGGAACTTAGGGGGACGAAAGTGTGTCGTAACACATATAGGAAACGCTACCAGGTGCCTGGAATCTACGACACTGTACCCTTTCGGTACCATACCCCTTGAATGTTTTTGTTAAAAATATGTCTATTTACTTCTTAACGATATGTTTATTTATTTATTACGCGTAGTTGAATATATTCCATGAATTAGAGACTAATTATTTGTTGATGATATGTTTATTTATTTAAAATAAATTATGTTTCAATTCGCGTTTCATTTTCTCCTTCATGTGTGTGTGTGTGTGTGTTTGTAGGAAAAGGCTTAGCATCGCCCAATGTATGGCCACTGTAATGGCTACCTTTGATATTGCGTGCTCGATATTCATAAAATAGTATTCTATAAAGTCTACAGATGTGGTGAACACTCAAAGAATCATGAGTGCTCCCTACTTTGAGGCTTCTTAGGCCATATTGAACCTGGCGAAGCGTGAGGAGCACTAGGTTCAAATACTCTACGGTTACTCTGGCGAGAGCATTGCGGGCTTTCGTGGCTTAAACGATGTGATTCAGTACGTCGTAGGACCAAACTGTGTAAAGGCGTACATATACCGCGAAGTGAAAGAAGCATCGCGTGCAGAAGAGAAGCAACTTCTATTGGTAGTGAGTCTTATTGACGAATGGTATGACAAGCGGTATTATGTCATGTTACATCACACCGAGTAAGCATACCCTGCGTCTGAGAATGTAAATCTTGTTATCATGGACAGTCTAAAATATTTTTATCATTACGTTCATATATATCATGATGAGGTTTGCAGTGAGGTTATGGCTAAAGGCCTGTGTGAGTTTTTAATAGAGTTTAGGGATGAGTATCGCTTGCTAAGCAAAAAGGACAGATATGGACACATGTTTCTCTCGAATAGAGCGCCGGAGTGTTAATGAAATGTGCGTAGTTCGAGAAAATACAGTGTTGAATACCCCTCAACGAAGCTATATGGTTTCGATAAAACATTAAAGCCGTTATTACTCCATGTATCAGAAAAATTCTGATCGCCCGACATAATGGGATACAAGTATTCACATGACTCTTTCATGTTGGAGCAAGCCCGTGCGCGAATCACCAACGCTTGGTATGAAGCGTCCATGTGACTCATCCCCCCACACCTCCAGCCGAGCCAAACCGCGCACCGGCTGTTCATAATCACCTCAGAACTAGAACCGACTGGACGTGCACTCCTCACAACAGAAAACGATGGAGCTTCCGTTGAGCAGTATCCTAAATGCCGTATACGATGTGTCCGTGACGAAGTCAGGCGTAAATCTGGCGCTGATAACTATGTACTGGAAACGCGTTGTAGATAAACAAACTCTGGTAAACGGAATGTTATTATTTAAGTGTTGAGGAGATGAATAGAATCTTCGTGATAGTTGAGAAGTGGGGCGAGGATCGTTATAAAATACCTGCAGGTGTAGACACAAGAGAGCAGATTGGTGATGCATCCTCATATGCTATTATTTGTACGTTGTGTATAATTCGCGACCATCCATGCATTGGTATACGGTTGATGTGGAAGAATGCGTCAAATAATAACGTCCTTGTCCCCACTCGAAACCGTTTCACCCTCGACAGAATGTTTGAAATCGTCTTTCCGCAAGCTAAAGCCTATATTAGACGCACATGTTACCGAGATGCTTTATTTTGACTCGGTTCTTGACTACGCGTACACCGCTCTGCTCGACTGGTTTACCGAGTGTAGGACTGAACAAGGCGAGAATGGTTTGGAACTGGATGCTTACTTAAAAGGTATAAACTCTTCGAAATATCTTAAACTTTGGTACAAAGGATTTGAGTGGTATAGGGCTGAGCTCACCTACACTATTCATCCTGAAGAGCTATTTCTTTATACAGGGTAATTCATAAGTCTGTTACCACTGTAATGGTGAATAAAAAATAACTACAAACCACAGTAACCTATGAAGTTTTTTTTATTTGAGGTTATTTTTATACAATTACACATTGGAAATTAAAAGTAGAAATTCTTTCTTTTAAATCATTGACATTACGAGGTTTTGTTGCATATACCCTATCCTTGACCATACCCCATATTTTCACAAATCAACAATCTGAAACATAGAAAATATTTCACCATTACAGTGGTAACAGACTTATGAATCACCCGATATAACGAGCAGCTGTCGGCACGATTTAGAAGATTATTTCAACTGCCGTTATGCGGTGTGAAGAAGAGTTCACGGTTGAAAAGCTGGGATTGGAAAGAATAAACCCTCGTTTGAAAAGGAGTGTTTATAAACTTGAATTTAATAATGATGTTGTGGTAAACAATGCCCTCTTTGTGCGTGCTTTTGATTGTATTCTATCCGTGTTCAAAAAGAGTGATAATTTTCCAACCATTTGTAAATTGGGCACAAAAATAGGATTAAACGAATTGAAAGACCTTTACATTGAGTATAGGCACCCTCGTACTTTGAGTGGTGAAATAATGCTAAGTCGTATTTATTGCATAGTACAAAGCAACGATGATGTAACTGTAGACACGGTCACATGCGAGTTTAGTATTTTAATTAAGCGCGGTAGAACATAAAGCACGTGTATTTTGATGCCTGTATTATATATTACCTATGTAATGGAATTCTTCTATACTATTATTTTGAAGTTTATATATAAGTGTGTATTTGCTCATACATATATTAAATGTGTATATAGATTTCTCCGGTACTATTATTATTTTTGATGCTTATATATAAGTGTGTATTTGCTCATACATATATATTAAATATGTATATAGATTTCTCCTCTACTATTATTAGTATTTAACCCTTTGATACCTGATTTTCGTTTACTTTTCATGCCACAAAAAACCACTTATTATATCTCCAGAATGACTAAAATCTCATAAAATTTGATGGTCTTATTTGCGCCCATACGGCATGAAAGGGTTAAGAATATATATATATATATATATATATATATATATATATATAATATATATATATATTATATATTATATATATATATCCTTCGTTTAAAGTGTGTATTTTTTGCTATATAGAATTCTAATGAACTATTTTTTATTGTATATTTATTTTCTATATATTTCATGTATGTTAAATTATTTCCAATAATTCTACTAAATAAACAGAATGATACAGTTGTGTTTTATTATTTAATAAGCGATAGAAACAACTGCGTTCTAGGATGGGTGTACATATATATATAAACGATATTAAACGATAACTGGGTTGATGGGAATATATAAACGATGCATGTGTGCTTCAGTAAATATATATATATATACACTACGCCAAATGGTTGGTTATGCATTCTAAGCCAACTGATGCTGCCAAGAACATTTCCGTCAATATACACACAAATGAAATAAATAGCGCAATCTGGCCCTATAAAAGTTATTAATGTACATTTACACATACACACTCCTTTGCAAACAAGCCACTTACTCCCTCTAAGCCAGATTAAGTCTTCTAAGCCAAATGGCTGGTTACGCCTTCTAAGTGAAAATGGACTGGTTTGGGTAAATATATATATATATATATATATATATATATACGGGGCTCCAATAAACCTTAGCCCCCCCTGCCCATGGCTTAATCCATTAGAAGTACAGTAAAACTAAACATACTTTACAAAAGAGAATTTAATCCTGCATTTAATGAGAAACAACTAAAACTTGGTGTTCCCGCTATTGGCTTCCAAGACAGCCTGAATTTGCTTTGGGTAGCTTGCCAAAAGTGACGTGAATAGATCTTGATCGTTACGCAAATTTGCTAAAACAGTTTCAATCTGTTGCGTCATTGTATCCTTCGAAAATCGATTTGCTGCAGGTTCTTGAAACAAGAGACATTCAACCTTGTCCTTTATAACTGATCCAATATGTTCACAGACGTTCAGGTCAGGAGAATTTCCTAGCCATTCTTCATTTCCAAAGAAATCGATCTCATGGTTCCAAAACAACTGTTGAGTGGCTAATGCCTTAAAGCAGGGGGCCTTATCGTGCAGAAGTGTGACCTGATCGACATCCATAACATTGTTTGGGTTTCTTAGAAAAGGAATGACATGCTGGGATACAATAATATCACGAAAATACTGTCCATCCCAACTCTGACCATTTGGCTTCAGCACCCACATGAGCTTCTTTGCAGTGAACAAAACAAACACACCAACACAGTCTGGACTTTTTAATAATTCGCGATAATGTTCATTGTCATTGATTTCATCTGGTGTTGTGGCCCACACTCGATCATTTTGGTAGTTAGGCCGACGTGTTACGTAAACAAAAAATTCATCGGAGACAGCTAAATGCATGAAATCATCCACATCCCAATCTTCAAGATAATGGGCAAACCACATTCTGTCATCGATGTTAAGTTGAGTTTTTCTTGGCTTTGGAAGTTCATGCCAAGGGTTTAAACCAGTGCTCTTCAACCTTTTTATGCTTACCGCCCACTTTTGTAACTTTTGAATCTCCGTATCGCCCACCAAAATTAAAAATGCAAAAACTCAAACTAAAAGTTATATACCCTGCATAAAACAATAAAATTAATTGCAATTACCTTTAGATTAATGAGATCCTTCGCCCGCTAGTGGGCGGTACCGCCCAGGTTGAAGAGCACTGCTTTAAACCTTGCCTATAACGGTACAGTCGAATGATCTCACCACTAACGATCTTTCCTCTGAACACTTCGATCTCTCTAGAAAGTTTAGCACAGCTGTTTTTCCGCTTACGCGTACCGCTTTCAATGATGTCCTTTGTTTCCTGAGAGAGTGGCAAATTTGGGCGCCCAGATTTGGTTGTATCCATTTCACATTCATCGAAAGTTTTATTCCAATTTCTTTTGAAGAAGTCCTCACTTCTTCGCAACTTTTTGGCAACCCATGAATGTGCTATAAAGGTGGCTCCAGCATCACGAGCTTCCCGAAATGTTATTGCTCGTACGCGATCTATCACACGTTGCCTCTCCGAATCACCAATTAATTGAGAAGCCATTATATTATAACGTTATCAGCTAGAGTAATTTTAATACCTGCAATAAATAAAGAATTTTATATATTTTATAACCACTAAAAACTATTTCGATATAAGTAAACATGTAAGCTACAAATGGGGGAGGGCTAAGCCTTCTAAGCCAACTGGCGGATTAAGACTTCCAAGTTAACTGTGAGGTCAATAACGCTCATTAAGTGATGCGACATGCCTGCAAGAACATCTTCTATTCTCTCCTCCTCTCTCCTCTCTCTAGGTTAGGTTTGGATAGCAGCAGCTTGGGGGATAAACCACTCCCCCTTGCTTGCATACTTTCTTCCCTTTTTTTTGGTGGCACTGGCACAATGGGGGAGGGGATGTTGGCACCTTGTAACAAGGGATGCGTATTTAAACAATTGATCAACATTGCAAATGCAATTGCACTCTCCCACTTTGCGGTCATACTACTGCCATGGTACCAGAGTTTTTCGAATAACTTGCCCTATGGTGTTAAACAACAGAATATTAGATGCTTTCATGAATGAAGTGTATTTCATAAGATGTAAATACGTAAATCTTAATTGTGGTAATTTACACTAGTTACAGTCTAATGTCCATTACTTGAAATGAAGATTTTGTGAACTTTTTTATTACAAAATAAGGAGGAAGTGTAGTTTACGTCCCCCTGACACAAAAGGGGACATAAACTACACTAAGATCCTTAGGAGACATTTTTTAAATGAATCCATCAAATAAAACGTTAAAACTAACGAAAATATTACGACTTAACGTAACTAATCGTCAATATATATATATATATATATATATATATATGGGCTACGTCGTGGTCAGTGTCGCAACACCGCAGCGTCCTCTGCGCCTAGATTATGTAGCGACCCGTGGTTCGGATCGCACGTAAAGCTGTAGGTCCCCTCCGTCATATGGCCTTAGATGTTGCGAAGGAGGTTAAACAACCCCAATTAAAAAAAAATATATATATATATATATATACATATATATATATATATATATGTTAACCCCTCCGTCTATGGCCCTGGGTTGGTTCGGATCAACGGGGGTTCTAGTTACGGAGGCAAGCAACGGATGTTTCTTCTATATACTTTTCTTCTATAACTTTCTAATTCTTTTCTCTCGCTTTATGGGGTCGACACTCTGTTAATTCTTTTCTTTCAATAATACTCTGATACTTCTACTTTCTGACTAAATTCCTGAAGAGACAACTCGAAAGAGAAAAAAAAACTTTCTCTTTTTGTAGTTTCTTCTCAAAATTTACAGGTAGTGTCTGAATTTTACAGGGGTAGAGGTTCGACCTCTTTCGACCATAGCTCAGGCCGGAATCTAAAAATATTAAGGAGGCAAGGGGCCTCTGCCCCCTCCCCGCAGCGAGGCTGCTAACAAGGGGAGTCTCTTAGCAGTGACCAAAGCAGAGTCTCGTAATGAAGTGTCCTTCATTTTACAAATACATGTATAAAATATGCCTGAATGTTGGGGGATGGCAGTTGGAGGTTAAGTTTCCCCCCTTTTAAACACGATCAGGTGTTTGAAAGTTTCCAAATAAAAATTTAAAAAAATAAATAAAAAAAAAACTAATTTTTTTTTTTTGCCACGTCTTCATTTCTGAAGGCGATATTATTTCACGACTGAGTACATTTTTGTTTGGGTTTATTACAATTATGATTTCGATTATGGATTACTTCCCATTCGCTTATGATTGTCCCTTACAGTTCTATTAAAGTACATTCTTACATTATATATAAAGTCATTACATTCAATTATAGTTTCATTGAAGTACATTACAAGTTATTATTAATTAAAGTATTAGTTAATTACAATTAAACAGTTACTATAGCTTTGTTTTGTTTTTACAGTGTTTCATATTAATAGACAATTAAGATGTTAGAAATATAATACAAAGTACATGGCACACATGATATAGATTTATATACATAATATGTTATAATATGTTTAACATGTTATAAATTTGGATCAGAGCGAAAGGGGATGTTTATCTTAGAAACGTTCGGTTCTGCTGATTCGCGAATTTGAGCATTTAACTACTGTAAGCCTAATGAATGCCTTGTGAGGGTTGAACGCACTTAAAAAAAAATAATAAAAAAAATATATGTGGACGTATTTTACATGTACATAATCCAATAGGTTGTGTGCGTAATATAGAGACGCGTAAAATATGGACTGATAGGTTGATAGGTATCAGTAGACAATAGGTAGGAAACAACATAACTAATGATGTATAGAGAATGAAGTTTCTTTTTCTTTTTATTATTATTATTATTATTATTATTATTATTATTATTATTAAGGAATTTACCATACATTCAATACGGAAGATGTCCAAATACTAAACACGTGATTCAGTGTTCAAGGTATGGAAAACGTGAAGAGAATTAAGTTACTTTATGACGTCATAGTTATTCACATTATGTCATACGTGCAGTATAACTGTAAGTCATTATTTGGGAGGACCTAAAAGAAACGAATTAAAGACAGAATGGGTATCAAGGACTAAGAAGCACAACTACGGGTTCCAGTCCTCTTATATGCAATGTGTATGTATAATCTAGGGTCGAGGGTGAGATGCAAGACAATCATAATTAATTAATAACTTCTATAACAAATGAAAATGGATACGACTAAACCATAGATATGGTAGATCGTAGGGTTGTGACACGAACAAAAAAATAGGAAGCTACAAGTAAAATTATTATCCAAACTCGCGTTAAGCGATTTTGGTTCTTATGTAAAAATGAATATTGATTATTCATTTCATTTTTACATTGCTCTCCCCTTTTAAAAAAAAACGATATTTATACAATAATCTAATAGGGTACCATTAATACAATACAAATGAGAAAATAACATCCTAACTACTTCAAGTTAGATGACGAATTTTTTTCTTTACATTACAAATTTTTATACAGAACAAGTGAGTTATTATATAATATAAAAAATTCAAAGATTAATACTTTAATTTATGCAAACAGAATAAAAGGATTAATACATTAATTTGGACAAACAATTAAGTTAGGCAAAGAATGGTATTGTTAATTTAAAAAAAAAATTCTGTGGGGAAAATTACATACATACTGAATAGTAGGTAAAAGGGAAAAATATAAATTATTTTCCAAAGTTACCCTGATCGTGCAGTCTATAACTAATTTTATTGACTATTGTAGGTAAAAATCGAATTACGTAATGGATGATGTATAGACCTGTGGTCTAGTGTGTATGTGTGTGTATTAGATACAAAGTGTGTATCTTATAAATTTGAGGGATAGATTAGCGGAGAGGATTCTTAAATTAACTGAATAAATGCCTGAGCAAAAATTTATATATAGTAAGCAAAAAGGCTTAGGACTATATAAATAGCAGAGTTACCACCTACACGCTATGAAATAGTTTGTGATATCGAATGATTTTAGAATAAGGTTTGTGTATATATAGTATATATAGTGTGCATACATGCGTGTGTATGTGTAGAGATTTGGAAGGTTTTTGAATTAACAAAGTTTAAAAATAATGTATAATAATTTAAGATGGGTTTAGGGTTATAAAATCTTTTGAGTCAATTATTGTTGTTGTTATTATTATTATCATAAAATCCTTTAAGTTCAAGGTAGTATTTAAGTATTTAATTAAATCAGTTACACGTATTAAGGTAATAAAAAGAAATGTACTTAGAGGACTTACAATTGATGAAAGTAAATCTCACGGTTTAAAAATTGAATTTTTGAAGATGGAATTAAATTCGACTAGTAACATTCCTAGCTATATATGAACTATATAACCATTAACATTAACCAGAAGTATCGGTACGATAGTTGAATTAAGAAAATTAAGAATACAAATTAAAAATATAAATCAATTTATGCATTTTAATGAGCTAAACATAATTTTATAATATTCTTAAAAATAAAAGTAAATCGAACCTTAGATGAGTTTCGGCCAAGAATAAAAAGTGTTATTGAAATGGAAGGAAAGCATTTCGAACAATCTTTTCTTTTAATAATTTCAGGTAAATTTTACATTAAAAATTATTTTTATATACTAAAAAAAAATATTAAAAAGGTTTAATAATTTTTGCATGTTAGGTAGAAAAATTATACTCTTTCGTTAAATGTTGATAGACTGAATTATTTGATATTTTAGTCTGAAAACTTGTTTGCATATGATAAATACATATGTTTTATTGTGTAGAAGTTTTATTAAAATTAAATGACAAAAAAGAATAAACACAACTGAAATTTAGGGTATGTGCGGTCCTACGGGTAAATTTCCCGACCATACAGAGCAAGATAAATTAGGTACATGATCGATTAATTATTACACTATTTCTGTCATCATATAATCGCAATAATTATATAACTCGTTCCAACATTTGTAAAAACGGGTTTTGTTGCCAACAATAAAATATGTCATTTTACCTATATATTTTTATACGCAACAATGGCATGAAAAAGAAGACAAATCGGTCCATTTCCTTCTTACAACAAAACAAAGAAAGGTTAACTAAAGACGCAACCCGGTCAATTCAGGTTGAATTAAATTCTCTTTACAAAACAAAAAAAAAAGGTTGAATTAAATTCTTAAATTACATTTTCTTAAATTAAATTCTCTTAACTTACAAAGAAAAAGTTGAATTCAATTGACTGCATTGAAATGACTTGGGACTTAAAAACTGACTTCTTAAAAACTAACTGCTTCAAAACTAACTGCTTCAAAACTAACTGCTTCAAAACTAACTGCTTCAAAACTAACTGCTTCAAAACTGGCTTCTTCAAAACTGGCTTCTTCTAAACTGGCTTCTTCTAAACTGGCTTCTTCAAAACTGGCTTCTTCAAAACTGGGGCGGTTGTCCCTCTTGGATGCAACCTATTGACTTGACCTCTTATCAAGTATTTCTATAAATCTCTGGGGCGGTTGTCCCTTTTGGCGCAACCTATTGACTTGACCTCTTATCAAGTATTTCTATAAATCTCTGGGGCGGTTGTCCCTTTTGGCGCAACCTTCTGACTTGACCTCTTATCAAGTATTTCTATAAATCTCTGGGGCGGTTGTCCCTTTTGGCGCAACCTTCTGACTTGACCTCTTATCAAGTATTTCTATAAATCTCTGGCGCGGTTGTCCCTTTTGGATGCAACCAACTGAAAACTGATTTGCAACTTATTTGCAAATAAAACTGACTCAAAACTACTTCGAGTATCTTTATAAATCTCTGGGGTTTGGTTATCCCTTTTGGATGCAACCAACTGAAAACTGATTTGCAACTTATTTGCAAATAAAACTGACTCGAAACTACTTCGAGTATCTTTATAAATCTCTGGGGTTTGGTTATCCCTTTTGGATGCAACCAACTGAAAACTGATTTGCAACTTATTTGCAAATAAAACTGACTCGAAACTACTTCGAGTATCTTTATAAATCTCTGGGGTTTGGTTATCCCTTTTGGATGCAACCAACTGAAAACTGATTTGCAACTTATTTGCAAATAAAACTGACTCGAAACTACTTCGAGTATCTTTATAAATCTCTGGGGTTTGGTTATCCCTTTTGGATGCAACCAACTGAAAACTGATTTGCAACTTATTTGCAACGAAAACTGACTTCAAAACTGACTTGCAACTTATTTGCAAATAAAACTGACTTCAAAACTGACTTGCAACTTCTTTGCAACTAAAACTGACTTCAAAACTGACTTGCAACTTCTTTGCAACGAAAACTGACTTCAAAACTGACTTGCAACTTCTTTGCAACTAAAACTGACTTCAAAACTGACTTGCAACTTCTTTGCAACGAAACCTGACTTAAAAAATGACTTGCAACTTTTTTTGCAACTAAAACTGACTTCAAAACTGACTTGCAACTTCTTTGAAACTAAAACTGACTTGCAACTTCTTTGCAACTAAAACTGACTTGCAACTTCTTTGCAACTAAAACTGACTTCAAAACTGACTTGCAACTTCTTTGCAACTAAAACTGACTTCAAAACTGACTTGCAACTTCTTTGCAACTAAAACTGACTTCAAAACTGACTTGCAACTTCTTTGCAACTAAAACTGACTTCAAAACTGACTTGCAACTTCTTTGCAACTAAAACTGACCTGCAACTTCTTTGCAACTAAAATTGACTTCAAATATCTCTCTAAATCTATAAACTCTCTGTAAACTCTCTCTCTCTTAATTTGCAAGTCAATTCAATTCAGTAATTGAAAAAAATTTGCAAACAAAAATATAAAATGTAAACAACATTTCACTCTGGTATTATTATGTTTGGTACATAAAATAAAATTATTATATACTGAATATAACAGTGAAAATAACTGAAATTAACTCTCTTTTGAAATTAACTCTTTTGAAATTAACTCTCTTTTGAAATTAACTCTCTTTTGAAATTAACTCTCTTTTGAAATTAACTCTCTTTTGAAATTAACTCTCTTTGAAATTAACTCTCTTTTGAAATTAACTCTCTTTTGAAATTAACTCTCTTTTGAAATTAACTCTCTTTTGAAATTAACTCTCTTTTGAAATTAACTCTCTTTTGAAATTAACTCTCTTTTGAAATTAACTCTCTTTTGAAATTAACTCTCTGTTACAATTAACTCTCTGTTACACTAAGAAAAATGTATCACTAGTGTCTGAAGTGTTCACTGTGTTTCTTGTAAATTCTGACTTAATACTCATTATTAACTGTTAATAATACTGACTTTTCAAGTGTTTATAAATTACTTAAGAAAACAAAATGTACTTAACAAAATTTTCTATGGGGAAATCCTTAGAGACGTGTCCTGAAGACGTGTCTTGCTGGCCACTTGTTCCTGGATGAAAACTAGGCGTGGAGAACTTGGAGTCGTGACACACCGGTCAAGGGTGGATGTTAAGAACAAGAAGTCGTGACACGCCGGTCAAATGGTTTTATCCTGATAAATCTTCTTTTATAAATCTTCTTTTATAAATCTTCTTTTATAAATCTTCTTTTATAAATCTTCTTCTTATCCTGGTAAAGGGTTGCCAGTCTGTTAGAATCCTCTTCTTAAAATAATCTTCTTAAAATATTCTTCTAATCCTGGTTAAGGGTCGCCAATTGTTAACCCCTCCGTCTATGGCCCTGGGTTGGTTCGGATCGACGGGGGTTCTAGTTACGGAGGCAAGCAACGGATGTTTCTTCTATATACTTTTCTTCTATAACTTTCTAATTCTTTTCTCTCGCTTTATGGGGTCGACACTCTGTTAATTCTTTTCTTTCAATAATACTCTGATACTTCTACTTTACTGACTAAATTCCTGAAGAGGACAAGGCTCGAAGAAAAAGATAAAAAAAAACTTTCTCTTTTTGTAGTTTACTTCTCAAAATGTACAGGTAGTGCTCTGAATTTACAGGGGTAGAGGTTCGACCTCTTTCGACCATAGCTCAGGCGGGAATCTAAAAATATTAAGGAAGCAAGGGGCCTCTGTCCCCCTCCCCGCAGCGAGGCTGCTAACAAGGGGAGTCTCTTAGCAGTGACCAAAGCAGAGAGCCGTAATGAAGTGTCCTTCATTTTACAAATACATGTATAAAATATGCCTGAATGTTGGGGGATGGCAGTTGGAGGTTAAGTTTCCCCCCTTTTAAACACGATCAGGTGTTTGAAAGTTTCCAAATAAAAAATTTTAAAAAATAAATAAAAATAAAAACTAATCTTTTTTTTTTTGCCACGTCTTCATTTCTGAAGGCGATATTATTTCACGACAGTACATTTTTGTTTGGGTTTATTACAATTATGATTTCGATTATGGATTACTTCCCATTCGCTTATGATTGTCCCTTACAGTTCTATTAAAGTACATTCTTACATTATATATAAAGTCATTACATTCAATTATAGTTTCATTGAAGTACATTACAAGTTATTATTAATTAAAGTATTAGTTAATTACAATTAAACAGTTACTATAGCTTTGTTTTGTTTTTACAGTGTTTCATATTAATAGACAATTAAGATGTTAGAAATATAATACAAAGTACATGGCACACATCATATAGATTTATATACATAATATGTTATAATATGTTTAACATGTTATAAATTTGGATCAGAGCGAAAGGGAATGTTTATCTTAGAAACGTTCGGTTCTGCTGATTCGCGAATTTGAGCATTTAACTACTGTAAGCCTAATGAATGCCTTGTGATGTTGAACGCACTTAAAAAAAATAATAAAAAAAATATATGTGGACGTATTTTACATGTACATAATCCAATAGGTTGTGTGCGTAATATAGAGACGCGTAAAATATGGACTGATAGGTTGATAGGTATCAGTAGACAATAGGTAGGAAACAACATAACTAATGATGTATAGAGAATGAAGTTTCTTTTTCTTTTATTATTATTATTATTATTATTATTATTATTATTATTATTAAGGAATTTACCATACATTCAATACGGAAGATGTCCAAAT
This sequence comes from Bathynomus jamesi, assembly GCA_023014485.1. Taxonomy (NCBI): domain Eukaryota; kingdom Metazoa; phylum Arthropoda; class Malacostraca; order Isopoda; family Cirolanidae; genus Bathynomus; species Bathynomus jamesi. The sequence goes on along the minus strand of JAJOZX010000035.1, from coordinate 1,449,949 downwards.
ACTAAACACGTGATTCAGTGTTCAAGGTATGGAAAACGTGAAGAGAATTAAGTAACTTTATGACGTCATAGTTATTCACATTATGTCATACGTGCAGTATAACTGTAAGTCATTATTTGGGAGGACCTAAAAGAAACGAATTAAAGACAGAATGGGTATCAAGGACTAAGAAGCACAACTACGGGTTCCAGTCCTCTTATATGCAATGTGTATGTATAATCTAGGGTCGAGGGTGAGATGCAAGACAATCATAATTAATTATAATAACTTCTATAACAAATGGAAAATGGATACGACTAAACCATAGATATGGTAGATCGTAGGGTTGTGACACGAACAAAAAAATAGGAAGCTACAAGTAAAATTATTATCCAAACTCGCGTTAAGCGATTTTGGTTCTTATGTAAAAATGAATATTGATTATTCATTTCATTTTTACATATATATATATATATATATATATATATATATATATATATATATATATATATATATATATATATATATATATATATATATAGGGTGTTTCAGGAGGAAAGGTCAATACTTCGGGAGGTGATAGTATCGGTCATTGTGAGAAAAAAAGTTCATATGAACATGTGTCTAATTCTGAATGGTTACGGAGATAGAGCTGTTTGAATCTACAAATACAAAAGCATTGTTAATGGTAATCAAGAAAGAGAAACCAATTACTGTTTCTAACATTTTATGTTTAAACATTGGCATTTTGAATGGTATCAGATACAGAAATGACAAATGTGTTACAGTTTACAATACGTTTTCGAAAATCCCACCGTCAACCTCAATGCACTTTGCAACTCGTGAGCGAAGATCACGTGTTGTTCGTCTGAGTTGATCTTGACGTTCCTTTATGTGGGCAGCAGCATCGAAAATGCGCACGAGCAATTCGTCTCGTGTATTCACCTTTCTTTTGTAAACTTGACTTTTCATCCATCCCCACAAACAATAATCTAACGGAGAGAGGTCTGGAGACCTTGGTGGCCATTGAATGGGACCACCGCGGCCGATCCATCAACCAGGGAAAGTTTGATTTAGGTATTGCATCACCAGACGGGTAGAATGTGGAGGAGCTCCGTCATGCTGAAAGTACATACCAGCGCGTGTAGCCAAATGAATATCCTCCAATAGTCCTGGCAATTCATTTTGCAGAAATTCTAGGTAACTTTGTCCTGTAAGACGATTCTCTAAAGTAACAGGGCCAATCAGCTGATCATCGATGATACCGCACCACACATTGGCAGAGAAGCGATGTTGAAAATTTGTTTCCACAGTGGCATTTGGATTTTCGTCTGACCACCGATGAGAGTTACGAATGTTGTTGATACCGTCACGGGTGAAAGTAGCCTCATCGGTGAACAGTATTAATCGAAGTAATCGGCGATTAGCATTTACCCAATGACAAAATTCCAGTCGCATGGCAGCGTCTCCTGGTTGAAGGTGTTGTACACGCTGTACATGACATGGATGCAAGCCTTCCTCATGTAATGTTCGCCATACTCTTGTGTGTGGCACACCGAGACGTGTAAAAATTCTTCGTGAGCTAGTAGTAGGACTACGTTCTACCAAATGAAGAATGTTTTCCACTTCATCCACATCTTGTTGACCTTCACGTTCAGATGAAACATGAGCGCTGGGAAGTGTACCAATCTGACGCAATGTGTTGAAAACCCTGGTAAACACCCTTCGATCCGGAATTTTGCGTTTCAGAAACCGTCGACGGTATTCTGCAACAGCAGCTGTTGCACTTCCATCGCAAAAACCGTGGACATACACCATATCTGCATATTCGGCATGTGTGAAGGTGTGTGGCATTCTTAAACTGCTTCAAACACCAAACAATGTCACTCACAACAGTCACCTGTCGCTTGGCTTATGTTACATGCTTACATTACAGCTTACATGGTTCAAGGTTATAGGGGAGGGAAGGGGGAGGAAGAGCTGCGAGCGCATCAGATTCAAACAGCTCTATCTTCGTAACCATTCAGAATTAGACACATGTTCATATGAACTTTTTTTCTCACAATGACCGATACTATCAACTCCCGAAGTATTGACCTTTCCTCCTGAAACACCCTGTATATATATATATATATATATATATATATATATATTGCCGATTGGTGAGGTTAAGTCGTAATATTTTCGTTAGGTTTAACGTTTTATTTGATTAGGTATACGCAGACAAAGTTGGGGAACGCAAACTACACTCAGATAATGTAAGGGAACGTAAACTACACAAGGCACCACAGGGGGACGTAAATTACACTTGCTCCCAAAATACATTCATAGGCTCTTATCGTTTAATCTCAATAGGAGAGGATGGTTTCATATTGTTCATAAAAATGTGATGAGCTCTGGTTCTATGAAGGGTTTATCTAGTTGTTGGCGCTAATAATAATAATTATAATAATAATAATAAAAATGATGATAGCGGATAAGCTTCGCTCACAATTAATAAATAATGATCACTCACCTCTAGAATATATGCCACCCAGCCCACTAAATTCATTTTCTTTTGTTCCTGCTACCTCTACTAAGGTCCAGAATATTATTGGTAAATTAAAAAATACAAAAAATAACATTCATAACATTCCTATGCCTATATTGAAACTTGTTAAAGATAAGATATCTGTAACTTTGGCTAAGATTATTAATCAAAGTATTCCCAAAGGAATATTCCATCAATGCTAAAAACTGGTTGTATAACACCCCTTTTTAAAGGGGGTGATCCTACACTAGCAACAAATTACAAGCCGGTATGTTCATTATCTGTGTTCAGCAAAGTTTTTGATAAAATTGTAAAAAGTAGAATGCAGCGTTATTTAGAATCCTACAATTTATTATCTCCAAATCAATATGGCTTCCATAATAATAAAATAACGGAAATGGCTATTTTAAATCTAATGGAATATGTAAATATAGCTAAGGAGAACAACAGCTAGAAAATTGGAGGGAGGCATTGGAAAGTAGAGGTATGAAAGTTAGTCGGAAGAAGACTGAATATCTGAGATGTAATGTACAACCGGATGAAGGAGGGGGAGTGATGTTAAACGGTGAACTGATCAAACGGGTAGATCGTTTTAAATACTTGGGATCAACAATCGAGGCAGTGGGGGGAGCAGAGGGAGAGGTCAATCGTAGGATACAGTCGGGATGGAGGAGCTGGAGAGAGGTGTCGGGAGTTCTCTATGATCGTAGGATGGCGGTGAAGCTGAAAGGGAAAGTCTTCAAAACAGTGGTTAGGCCAGCCATGTTGTACGGAATGGAGACGGTGCCAATGAAGAAGACTAGTGACAGAAAGATGGATGTTGCTGAAATGAAAATGTTGCGATGGATGTGCGGTGTAACTAGAAGGGATCGAATCAGAAACGAACGCATTAGAGGAAAGGTGAAAGTAACAGAGGCGTCAAGAAAAGTCCAAGAAGCCAGACTGAGATGGTATGGGCACATGATGAGAAGAGAGGAAGATTACGTGGGACGTAGGGTACTGGAAATGGAGGTGCCGGGACGGAGAAGAAGAGGCAGACCGAAGACGAGGTGGAGGGATTGCGTGGCGGTAGACATCCGGGAGAAAAATTTCGACGAGGACATGGTGCGTGACAGAAGTGAATGGAGGAGACTCATCAAGAACAGCGACCCCATATAGAGATGGGATTTAAGCTGCGGAAGAAGAAGAGCTAAGGAGAACAAAGACATAACACTGGTATGCATCAATTTTGCTGTCAAGGGTTTTGTAAGTGATTCGTATAGAGTTTTTCCTGCTGATTTCGAATCTGCAATCCGTTTTTCTCAATCAGCTCAGGTTATCCGGCTATGGCCTCATAAGTAAAATAGAATTTTTCGTGATTTTGTCAAAGCGGAATTGGAACAGTAACATCTATCATCACTTGTTTCACTTGTATAATATCTTTTTTTACTTTTCAGGCATATAGATAAAATATTTCATAATGAATAGAGCGTGTAAAAATGATCACAATAGATTCTGCTACATTTGTGGGACGGTTACCATGCCAAATAACCAGTCCCAAATCACTAAATTTGTGAAGACAATGTATAGAGCATACTTTGGAATTAAGCTAGGGGACTAGGACAAAAATTTCGCCCCTCATATGTGCTGCAAGACGTGCATTGAAAATTTGAGAAGATGGAGCAAAGGCAGAGCGAAATCTTTGCCTTTTGGAATTCCCATGATTTGGAGAGAAGGAAAGGATCACGTGACAGATTGCTATTTCTGCATGATAAACCTCCAAGGTGGGCTTATAAATTTATTTTTCTTAAATATTTTGAAATCCTCGTATGAAACTTGACATAATATTCACCATAATGTAATATTCACCATATATAGCATAATATTCACCATAATGGTAATCATACATTTACATATACATATTGTTATAGAAAATACATTTACACATACATATTGTTATACAAGTTACATTTACATATACAATGATTGTATATTTTCTTTTTTTCATTCATATTGTCCCCGAAGGGACAATATGAATGAAAAAGAAAGAAAATATACAGACTCCATCGACCTATTTCATATCTTACAGACCGCAGCCTTCCCTCACGAGCCGCCACTGTCTGAATGCTTCTTCTATTTCATATGCAAGTTTTATATCCATGTTTCTGTGTTTCTATTTTCAGGAGTTAACAAGAAGAATAAACACATTGTTGTATACCCTGACATTCCTTCTGCTATGAGACCTGTACCCCATGGTCCTGGAATTCCAATACCCGACCCACCTCAAACCCTGGACTTCGATGATTCTGATGATGAATCAATGACCAATGCCAATGACCAGTCCCAGTCGTATATACCTCAAAATACCGCTTCAAATGAGCCGAGGCCTCTCAACCAGGCCAAACTTAATGATCTTACCAGGGATTTAGGACTTTCCAAATTAGCTGCCGAGATCTTGGGCTCACGACTTCGAGAGGACAACTTGCTGGCTCCGGGAACAACATTCTCCTGGTATAGGAAACGAGAGGAAGAATTCCGCAAGTTTTTTGCAGTGCACGAAAATACCTCTTCCTTAGTGTACTGCTGCAATGTTGAGGGGCTAATCGAATCCTTGGGCCTGCCATATAACGCATCAGAATGGAGGCTATTTATAGACTCGTCTAAACGAAGTTTGAAAGCAGTACTTCTCAACATTGGGAATAGGGTTGCATCAGTCCCTGTAGCACATTCCGTACAACTTACTGAGAGCTACGATAACATGAAAATTTTACTGGATGCTCTCGTATACGACCAACATAACTGGAGGATCTGTGGAGATTTGAAGGTAATACTAATATCATAAGTAAACTATTGCTATTGACTATGTTGTTTTTCCAAAGGTTATTTGAGAGCGTATAAGAACACTTAACTTCCCCACAGAAGTGATACAGTCCAATGCATAGATTTTTTTATCTGATAGAACAAATTCTCTAAATTCTTTAAATATTTTCTTTTTTTTCAGATTGTGGCATTTGTATTGGGAATGCAAGGGGGATACACGAAATACCCATGTTTCCTCCTCTGTAAATGGGATAGCCGAGCGGATGAGAAGCACTATGCACAGCGTGAATGGGCATCCAGAGAGAATTTTGAACCTGGGTCGCATAATGTCGTTTCAGTGCCCCTTGTACCACCAACAAATATTTTGCTCCCACCACTTCATATTAAGCTGGGCTTGATGAAAAATTTCATGAAATCAATGAATAAGGAGGGTTCAGCATTCCGATATCTCGAGAGTAAATTTCCTCATATATCTGATGCTAAACTAAATGCTGGGGTTTTTGATGGTCCTCAAATTCGAACTTTGATCAAGGATACTCAGTTCGAAAACGCAATGACTCCAACTGAGAAGAATGCCTGGCAGGCATTCAAATCAGTCGTCACTGATTTTCTTGGCAAGCGTAGAAGTCCAGAATACGAGTCCGTTGTTGAAAACTTGATGGAAGCTTTCAAAGCTCATGGGTCGCGCATGTCCATAAAAATGCACTTTTTGTGGTCCCACTTGGACTATTTTCCTGAAAATTGCGGGGATTATAGTGAGGAACAGGGTGAACGATTTCACCAAGATATCAAAATAATGGAAGAGAGGTACCAGGGAAACTGGGATATCAATATGCTGGCGGACTATTGCTGGTATTTGAAGCGAGACGTGCCCGAAGAAAAACACAGACGGAAAGCCAAAAAAACTTCATTCCTTCCTCAATAAACTTTTTTCCATATTCATTGTATGAATAAAAGTATTTTTTCACACATTGTTTTCATTTTTCACGAGCGTTCTTATAATATTACTCGTATCTACAGTGTTTAAGCTAAAAAAATCAATAAATTTGGGGATAAAATTGGACTTATAATAAATGGCCAATAGAGAAAAAACCTGACCTGATTGAGGAAAACCAATGTCATTTTCGAATTCAGCATGGTCGATTTATATAATATGAGTTGAAAAAACCCTCACAGCAGACAAAAAAATTTCATATGCATACCAGTGTAATGATATCAATATTTATGGATTTGAGTAAGGCGTTAGATGTAATAGACCATAATATTCTACTTAATAAATTATATTGTTACGGCTTTAGAGGAGCAATCAGTGATTGGTTTAAAAATTATTTGTCCAATAGATATCATTTTGTATCAGTAAATAAGGTTTGCTCAACTAAAGCGCTTCTGAAACTTGGTGTGCCACAGGGCTCAGTTCTGGGTCCACTGTTATTTTTATTATATATAAATGACCTTCCACGTTCATCTGATATACTGAACTTCATAATGTTTGCAGATGATACAACTGTCTTTTTGCAAAGATGTTAATACAGCTAAGACTATATTTTATTCAGAATTCATCAGTGTAATGAAATGATTGACCACCAATAAACTCTTCCTAAATACCAGTAAAACAAATTTCATGATTTTTACTAATAAAAGAAATGTATATCTTGTTGAACTTAATGTTAATGAAATCGCCATAAAGGAGTGGACTGTAACAAAATTTCTTGGTATAATGCTAGACAAGAATTTGCAATGGAGTGATCATGTAAATTATATTGCGCAAAAGATTTCAAGGAGCGTTGCTATAATGTTTAAACTTAGAAATATAGTCCCTAAACAAGTTTTATTGACTCTTTATCATACTCTTGTTCTTCCTTATATAACATACTACACCCTCGTTTGGGGAAACTTCGCTAACAACGCATTAAGTGGTATCTTTGTTATCCAAAAACGAGCAATAAGGTTATTATCTGATGCTGATTTCCTTGATCACTCTAGTGCATTATTTAAAGAGCTAAACTTACTAAAGCTCAACGATATAACCAAACTGGCACATTTTATTTTTATTTACAAGTGTAAGAACAAAATCATTAATTTGCAATGGATAAATAGATATTTTGTAACTCATCAAGAAATCCACTCGTATCAGACCAGAAATAGATCAAAGCTTGTTATACCTCAATTTAGATTGTCTTCATCTCAAAAACTACCCATTTTCATTGCATTGAAATTATGGAATGACTTGCATGCCGATATAAAAAATATTGTGAATGTAAATTTGTTTAAAACCAAGTTGAAATCCCGATTAATAATGGCATACTAACAAAAATCTAGGATTAATATCCACTAATATTGTTTATTATTGTCCATTAATATTGTTTAATATTGTAATACATGTTTTAACTATTAATAATACTTATTTACTTATTTATTTACTTATTATTATTAATTAATAACAACTAGCTGTTTATTTTTAATAAGAGCCCAGTAAAGCCTAAAGCTTAACGGCCAAATTAAATAAAATAAATAGTCGAGCTTCAAAATTATTCATGTCATTGTAAATTGAAAAAATGTATTTATTTTATTATTATTAATAAAGGTTATTCTATTCTATTCTAATGTTTATGGATGCTTAAGTCCTCTGTAATGATAATCCATGTGATGTAGTGAACTCCGGGGTTTTTGTTGAAACCCGATCATGGGTTATTGCATCATCTGATCATAGCTTCATTCATCTATCTTTGCAGTACTTCCTTATTCACAATTACTTTTAAAAATCAATGCTTCTTAAGTTTCATAACCTCCTATTTATTATTATTTAAGTTTTACAGACAAGTATGTTCTGGATTAATTACAGTATAGAAATGATAATCAAATTATGTCAAATTCCTCTAAGTTTCATAATGTGTCCAATAATACACTATTAAGATAGTGGTATCACCAGTAAAACTCTGGAATTAAGATAGGTTAAATAAAATCAGAAGTATTAAAAATTCATCGGAGGTAAGGAATAATTCGACAGTAATGTTACATTGTTATATTTTAATTAGCCTTTCTTCGTCTTATCCATTCTTACAGAGCTTTTGATGGATTGGTCAAATGATAATGATAATGATGAGCTTTATTGGCAGGATACAAATCCCATAAAAGAGTGCAATATTCTTGAAGGTAATAAACAATAAAATAAATCAAGGAATCATAAATTTTAAAAACTAAAAATTATGATTAAGAGAGAAATAAAACACAAGACATGTACTCAAACAAATAATAATAAAAACTACCAACAACTAAGACTACAAAAATGATGATAATGATAATGACAATAATAATGTTTATTGGCTGGAGATAGATCCCTCTCCCCTTAAACAAAAAGGTACAGTATCTATCAAGGTAATCACCAATACAACTAATTAAACAATCAATTTAAAAACCAAAAAGGAAAAAAAAGAACTACGGTAATAAAGAAATAACACACGTAAGGATACGAGAAATAATAAAAATAGTAATACCAGCTTAATAAAAATAAAAAGTACATGTAATGGCATGGCTAATGCAGGAGTTAAGTGGAGTTATAGACACACACTTTCATACCAAGAGGTCCACAGTGAAGAAGACATAAAGCAGGACTGATGAATAGTTTGGACAATTGGATTGTCTGAGTTTTTAATTCTTCGCATTAACTGTATTAAGCACGCCTTGTAACCTCAGGGAAGCGCGGAACGTTGCGGTTAGCGAACATTTGAGAAGCTGAATATCTTGGAGGTAACTTATGTAGCTATAGGATCTGTCGTAAAGCAAATTGAGGGTTCTGCAGGAACCTTTTTTAAAATTAATCCAGAGTTGCTGCCCATAAATATTAGTACAGAAAGTAAGAAAACGAGTGTCTTTAGCTTCGCTTGTACAGAATTTAAAGTTCCTTATGATCATGTTTGCCTGAGCGCAGTAACTTCGATATTGTTTCATTATGTCTGAATCGTCATCCAAGGAGCTGATGATAGTTTGACCCAGGTACTTAAATTTTTGTACTTTCTCTATTGGTTCGTCTCTCATTTTGAAAATAAGGGATGAAATTGCATAACCTTAGTTTTAGTAACATTAAAATTAATATCATGGTTCTGTGAATATGATTCACAGATTTTTATAAGACGATCCAGACCTTTCACCGAAACGCTTATTAACACCATACCATATCATCAGCATAGACCAGGGGTCTTCAGCCTGGGGTACGCGAAGAGATTTCTCGGGGCTACCTGGTATTTATATGATTTTTTTATTGGCCTGGATAATTTGTGAGTGTGGATAAAATCGCCAAAATTGTTGCTAGATTTTGCAGAAAATCGCCAAATTAACGCCATGTCGCTAAACGCCAAAAGATAAATAGGGCGTAGCCTTTAGCCACGCCCTGGTCCAGTGGTTATTTATTTGGATTTAGATTCGGCAGGCAGTGGCGTAAAGTTAAGGCGGTGAACCCAAATTCCATCTGTTTACATTGCATGATTCACAGACAGGCTCTGGCTTCAAAACCCTTGCCTCAACTTTTCAATTCCACACTCGCAGATGTTATCAAAATTGTTAACATGATCAAATCTAGTGCACTTAATACTAGAATTTTCCGACTTCTTTGTTAGGGTTTTGGTACAGAACATGAGGGATTGCTTTTTTACACTGAAGTAAGATGGCTTTCTCCCGGTAATGTTATACTAAGAGTCTTTGAGTTGCTTAATGAAATAAAAGAATTTCTGAAGTTTGATAATAAGGATAAATCAAAAGAAATGTTAGAGAAAATTCAAGACAACGAGTGGGTCACTATTCTTGCATATGTTGTCGACATATTTGCAAAATTAAACACTTTGAACCAAACTTTGCACGGCAAGAATGATAGTGATTGACTTTGTAGACGAAGTTAAGGTCTTTGTTATGAAACTAGGGGTGTGCAATAAAAAAGTAAAGGATGGGAAAGTTGACATATGTGAAACATCTGAGATTAAAGAAAAATTCATTACTGATAAACTGCGTTCAGGAATAAATGATCACCTTTCTATTCTAATAAAGAATGAGTTTTCTCCTTATTTCCCCGACATTCCAGATTTTTATCTTATTAATTATCCATTAGGTCCCAATGACTCCCTGAGGAGTCATTTATGTTTGCCCCTCTGGTGGGCACCTAAAATATTATTTTACCTATTTAGTGGTCATATCCTATTCGTATTTGTACAATTTATCCCTTCGATCCTAAATTGGTCATTGCAAAATTTTTAAGTGGTTCATTAGTGACGTCGAAGTGGTCATTTCAGTAACTTTGTTTAAAAATCTATAGGGCATCACCTTCTGCCTAATAATGATAACACAAAAACTAAAATTGCTGAATTTTCTATATAAACTATTCATTCAGAGGTATGAAAAGGCAACGAGGCTATTATAAAAAATATTTGGATAATTAGCCGATGCTGACGAGACTTTCAACTTGATGACTCCTCAGGGAGACATTGGGACATAGCGATATACACATTTCAATAAAAAAATGCTTTGCGTGTTTTATTTACTTATACTGTTTATTATATATATATATATATATATATATATATATATATATATATATATATTAGGGTATCACTTATTTTTCAACTTTTAAGTTTCCGTGCTCTGTCCCCATCAAAGTATGCCATATGATGTAAAAACACCTTGTACAAAGTTTTATTGAGATATTTTAATATTTAGAGGTCGCTCAACGGCTTCGAACTATTGGATATGAGATTCTCAGAAAGTGTGAATATAAACAATTTCCAAATGTATTTAAACAATTTATTATGTTCCTATATTAGCAGGAAGTGCACAAGACATTATCATAATATTAAGATGAAGTACATTAACATCAGACAGTAACGTAATTATTATGATTAATCATTATTTCCACACAAGGTATGCTTTCGTCCACATGTCCAATGCTTGCGATGGTCTTCAAAACCTGGAGAAGAAACTGGAGTTGTTCTTTATCTTTGGTTAGGTATCCAGAAAAATCATGGATGAGAGCAACTCCACGTTCAGCGAAGTCATTTGTTACAGTTAGAGTTTTTACAGTCTCTTTCGCAGTCTGGTAATGGGTGTCCTCTTCCCATTGCTCAGCAGTTTTCTCCAAGAATTCATCTGGGAGGTTGAGCTTCGTGAACAATGATTTTGCGTTTTTTGTTACAAAGTTTTCCAAGCTTTTTTCTTTCACAGTATCCAGGTCAACAACCACACGCTTTGGAGGGTTCTCTTGTCCATCACCACTAGTCACAGATATGACCATGCGATTTTTGATATCAGGGAGGACTAAAAGACTAAAATAACACACACTAATGCAAACACATCCTACCATTAAGGTAGCTGAAATGATACTGGGGTGAGGTATAGAAAGGAAGCGCATTTCAATTTAGGACAAGTAACGAGGAGTCATCAAAATTTTAATGGCCTTGAGCGACCTCTAAATATTAATATTTTCTCATGAAACTACATAATCAGCGTTTTTACGTGCAATGTCACATTTCTAGAGGATCAGACCGAAACTTCTTGATAGTTCAATTCTTACCATACAAATAAGTGACACCCTAATATATATATTATTATATATATATATTATATTTATATATATATAATATATATATATATACATTTTAACTGCAAACAACACAGTATAATTAATGTAAAGAACGACGCTTGTGTAGAAGAGCGTTACGCACAAGATGAGGAGGGAGAACGAACAAATGAAAATGAGGTACCACCCGGGAATCGAACCCGGGATCATCCGATTGCCAGTCAGATATGCTATCCACATGTGTAGTGGATAGCATATCTGACCGGCAATCGGATGATCCCGGGTTCGATTCCCGGGTGGTACGTCATTTTTCATTTGTTCGTTCTCCCTCCTCATCTTGTGCTGAACGCTCTTCTACACAAGCGTCGTTCTTTATATATATATATATATATATTATATATTTTTTTTTTTTTTCTCTCCTAGAAATGGATGGAAAGCGATTTTACGGCAATAAAATAATACACCATCGATTTCTGCGTGATGCAAAAGCCGACTTAGAAGAAAGTAATTCAGTGAGTCATGCAGATATTATAATAACTGGAGTTCCTGATGGAGGCGGTGGAAGTGATGAAGAAATGGAAAATTAAGAAGAATTACGAGAAACATCTGATCTTCTACAAGAAATACCTGCTGAAGTTGACATTATGCTATCAGATTCTGAAGAATCGGACACAGAAACACTTGAAAATGTAAGAAGTGCTCGTAAGACAGAGACACCTAAATGGAAAAAAATGAAAATTGAAGTCAAGGAAACGAAAAGTGCAGGCCAAAATCCAAATATATATAATATATTATATATATATATATATATATATATGCATCTACAAATTTATTAAGTAATTTTCTTCAGTTATCAACAGCTAGTGAATGGGGCATTTTTATCAGTGTTTGATGAGCTTCTAGATCTTTCGGTCCAAGAAACAAATCGTTATGCACATAATGACAAAAGTTGCCAAAGTTTCAACATTGAAAAAGAAATGTGTAATTTTATTGGACTATTATTGCTTTCTGGATACACTGCGGACAAATGAAAAGGACTATTGGAGCCGGGCAAAGGATTTAGAATGCCCAATATTTGCTGAAACAATGAGCGGAAATTGTTTCTAGGAAATCAAGACATTTCTACACGCTGCCAATAACAGTAATCTGTGCAGTAACAAGATGGCCAAGGTTATGCCATTATACAATCTGTTAAATAAAAACATTTCTCAATTTGGAATTCTTCATGAAGTTTTGAATATCGACGAGTCTATGACTCCTTACTTTGGACGTCATAGTTGTAAACAGTACATACGTAGGAAACCGATCAGATTCGGCTTCAAATCTTTGGTACTTGCCAGTTCTACAGGGATCCCTTATAAAATAACTTTGTATGAGGGACAGACACCTAATAAGCCCTCCACCAAAGAACCATTGGGAACACGTGTTATAAAAGATTGTATCTCAGCATGTGGGAATCTAAAAGATCACTACTTTTATTTCGACAACTTCTTTACTCCATACAACATAATATTGGAACTCAATAGCATGGGAGTTAGAGCTACAGGCACAGTGCAGCAAAACCGAACAAGATTCTGCCCAGTCCTAAGTGAAGCTGTAATGAAGAAAAAACCAAAAGGAATTTATGACTACCGTTCATAAGCCAATGATGAGATTGTTACTTGGGACGACAATGCTGTAGTAACTTTCTGCAGCAATGCCGAAGAAGTTAACCAACTTGGTCAAACTAAACGTTGGGTCAAAGGAAAAGGGAAGGTCAATGTTCCACAACCTGCTGTGGTAGTCTTATCGTCTCTGGACCTCTGAGAGCGCCTGTGTGTATATATATATATACTTTTAACAGGTTGAAACAAAGCACGTCCAACAGAAATATATATATATATATAATATATATACATTTAACTGCAATGACCACGCAGTATATTAATGTATAGAAACGACGTAAGTATAGAGGAGCGTTCTGCACACGAGGAAGAGAAATAACGAACAAATGAAAAATGAGGTGAACCGCCCGGGAATCGAACCCAGGGCCTTCCGATTACCGGTCAGATGCGCCACCATTACACCACGGACCTCGATCAGTCATAAGTCGAAATTCTCCTACATAGGGCAGAAACCAATGCCCTGAGAGGGCACCCTCGCAAATCGTGAATATGTACATTTAACTGCAATGACCAGGCAGTATATTAATGTATAGAAACGACGTAAGTATAGAGGAGCGTTCTGCACACGAGGAAGAGAAATAACGAACAAATGAAAAATGAGGTGAACCGCCCGGGAATCGAAACCAGGGCCTTCCGATTACCGGTCGGATGCGCTACCATTACACCACGGACCTCGATCAGTCATAAGTCGAAATTCTCCTACATAGGGCAGAAACCAATGCCCTGAGAGGGCACCCTCGCAAATCGTGAATATGTACATTTAACTGCAATGACCACGCAGTATATTAATGTATAGAAACGACGTAAGTATAGAGGAGCGTTCTGCACACGAGGAAGAGAAATAACGAACAAATGAAAAATGAGGTGAACCGCCCGGGAATCGAACCCAGGGCCTTCCGATTACCGGTCGGATGCGCTACCATTACACCACGGACCTCGATCAGTCATAAGTCGAAATTCTCCTACATAGGGCAGAAACCAATGCCCTGAGAGGGCACCCTCGCAAATCGTGAATATGTACATTTAACTACAATGACCACGCAGTATATTAATGTATAGAAACGACGTAAGTATAGAGGAGCGTTCTGCACACGAGGAATGGTGTAATGGTAGCGCATCTAACCGGTAATCGGAAGGCCCTGGTTTCGATTCCCGGGCGGTTCACCTCATTTTTCATTTGTTCGTTATTTCTCTTCCTCGTGTGCAGAACGCTCCTCTATACTTACGTCGTTTCTATACATTAATATACAGCGTGGTCATTGCAGTTAAATGTACATATTCACGATTTGCGAGGGTGCCCTCTCAGGGTATTGGTTTCTGCCCTATGTAGGAGAATTTCGACTTATGACTGATCGAGGTCCGTGGTGTAATGGTAGCGCATCCGACCGGTAATCGGAAGGCCCTGGTTTCGATTCCCGGGCGGTTCACCTCATTTTTCATTTGTTCGTTATTTCTCTTCCTCGTGTGCAGAACGCTCCTCTATACTTACGTCGTTTCTATATATATATATATATATGTGTGTAGTGGACAACTGAGACGTTTGCAATCATCTTTGCAACTTTCAGCAACATGCCATCAACAATGCGATATATCTCATCAAATCAAACTCGACAAAGATGACGTCATACCAAACGCTCAAAAGATGACGTCACATCACCAAAGATCACTCAAGGCGGGACCTCGTTGCCTTGCCCGACGCCTCCACCTCGTCTCTCTCTTCGATTTCGAGGGCAATTCAGTGATCCACGCGTTACCATCATGTAATCATCACCGTGCAAGGCCCCATTGGCCTTTTAATATCACTCATTTAACCTTTATATAATGAATCTATCAATCTGCCGCGCGTTATTAACTCTCATATTTTCAGCATTAATTCAAGTGTACACATTACCATATTTCCGATGTAAACAATCAACAATTCTGTCGCATTCATAAATCATTCGAATCAATTTATTTTGTGTTAAATAAAGGAAGAAAACTGATTCTATCATTCAACCTAATTAATAACTTAATTAATAACATTACTTTGATCTGAAAGATCTGGTGACCTCGGCCAAAGCATTCATTAATAACATTCACTTAATAATCATTATCAAATAATGGTAATTACATCATTCCTTATAGTACCGATTTACGTATCAAACATGGCTACATACCTGGCCATTAAAAACAACAACATTAACAAATTGGCACTATATATATATATATATATATATATATATATATATATATGTGTGTGTGTGTGTGGACGTGATCGTACAAAAGTTGAGATTTAAAAGTTAATAAATACTGTTGAAAGACTAATAATTATGTTACAACCTTTATATCAATAAAAATTTTCATCAACATTTTTAATTTCTAAGTCGCAATGACTCCCTAGGGAGTCATATATATATATCTCTCATATAATTATTGGAAATGAATATATTCATATCGAAGGTTGTACAACTATACAATATAATGATCAACATCAAATTTTAAGAAAATCGGACATGATTAAAAGCATTTGGGACATGCTGGGTTAAAATAGAAATCCATTCAAAGTGGAAATAGAAAATTTTGATGATTTAATTCAAGAGGACTATAGTGATTTTGTGAACGATTCTGCAACAAAGGATTTATTTGTGAATGAAACAATTTCTGGTTTTTTAGTCAAAGTGAAAAATCGTATCCATCTGTGGCTGAGCTCGTGATTTCTCGTCTTCTCATATTTCCGTCCACGTATCTTTGTAAAAGGGAATTCTCCTCCCTATTCACCATCAAATCAAAAACACGTTCTGGGCTGAATGTGGAGCGAGACATGAGGTGTGCTCTTTCAAACACACTTTGAAGATTTGGAGAGCTGGTTCAAAAAAATGCAGCACCAACCTGCTCATTAGAGAAGATATCTTCACAAGGTTTATAAAAGGCGAATTAGGGAAATATGACTGTTATTAACAGTTTTACTTAACTGAGATTAATTTTAATTTAGGATCATTGATTTTCATTAATCATTATTATATGTACCCAAAGCATGCCAATAAGTTTGCAACCATTAATTGTTTAAGCCCGGCACTTTAAGTTATATGACGGAAAATATATAGTTATTTATTATTTATTTATTTTGGGTGGAGGAGTACGCAAAGCTTAAATTGGTTAAGGGGATACATCCATGAAATAAAGTTGAAGACCCCTGGCATAGACCAAGTTATTTATGCTCATGTCATCTATACAGCATCCCACGCTTGCCTCATTAGAGACACAATTAATCCATCAATATATATATATATATATATATATATATATATATATATATATATATATACAGGGTGTTTGAAAACTTTCTGTACAAATTGTATTGGGGGATAGGCAACACCAAGGCAAACACTTTTCGTCTATAAGTGTATGTCCGCTGACGTCACCATTCGGCGCGAGAGGGCGCCGCTGCAATTGGCTAAAAGGTGAAGTGGGCTAGACTCGCGCTTGCCGCGGGCATTCTTAAATCGGACGTAGTACGCGTAACATGGAGCGCTTCACGACTGCTGAGATGGCTGACATGCATATGGTGTATGGGGCTGCCAATGGAAACGGAAGAGCTGCTGTGAGGTTGTACCGACAGCGCTTCCCAAACAGACGTGTGCCAAACCACCAAACGTTTGCGCATTTGCATCGGCGACTGCGAGAAACTGGAACATTCCATGCAAACATGCATGACACTGGTCGGGAGAGAAACGTGCGCACTCCTGACATGGAAGAAGAAATCCTACGGCGATTTGAGGACAATCCAAGCGCAAGCACGCGAGGTGTTGCACGTATCCTCGGTGTGAACCACGACCTGGTCTGGAGAGTGTTGCACGAGCAGCAGTTACATCCGTTTCATCGTCAGAGAGTCCAGGCATTACAAACCCGTGTAGCAAGTGGATTTGCGTGCGCCCACACGTGAGAATTGTGCATGTTAAACACACCCTCACGTGTGAAACAGGCCTCATCTGAGAACAGCACATAAGCCGGAGAATTAGGCTGCACCGCTGTCTGCTGCAGAAACCAGCGTGCGAATTCCACACGAAGAGGGTAATCCCGAGGTTGTAACATCCTAACATCTTCATTGCTCTTCGAATTCTATTGACTCTTCCAGTTTCTGTTGCTCGTGGGGAGCGTTGTTTTTCAAAGTTAAAAACGATAAAGACATACCTTCCTTCGTCCATGCTGCAAGAGAGACTTATTGGATTGGTCATCATCTCGATAGAACACGAAATAGCTTCAAAACTTTGTCTCAAACAACTTCTTGCCCAATTTGCGAAAGCAAAAGCACGAAAAACAAAGTTCTAAATGTTGTTAAAATTGTATTAGGATTAAGGAAAAGTAGAAAAAAATCAATAAAAATATTTATTTTTATTTTTACATTGTTCATTTCAAATGCCAAGTAAATAAAGGTAAAATTTCATTCTAGACTTCTCATTTTTCTCTATACTGAATGTGGGGGAAGCGCCAAAGTCATAGTTTGCCTAGAGCACCAAAAACCCTTGGGCCGGCCGTGGTTGCAGTGATATGTTTTCCATGGAACTTGGCTGAGAAACCTTTGAGCCAATCACCAACAACGACTTTACAATCATTATGCATATCTGTCCAGACTCCTTTGACCTTAATTCGGAGAATCCTATCTTATCTTTATTCTGATAAGATTACAAAGAAAAGATTGCAAAGAATAGCTTGCTTTCGTTGGTGTTCTCTATTTTCTAAGGTCTTATTATAGTCTGAAACCAAATATTCTCAGGTATAAGTCGGATGACTCCATATTTTTGGTAAAGCTTTGACATTTCAAAAGTTTCAATGATGACTTTTCTGCCCTTTTTTGTAGATTTTAAAATTTCATTAGTTTTATTAAAAAATTACATCAGGGAATACAATATTTTACAGTAATGTATTTGTAAATGAGAGTTCAAAATATTAGATGTTCCTCTATGTCATGGGGTTCACCATTAGATGGATCATGCTCTGAATCTTGAGCTTTTGATGTATAGTCCCATCTCACAGATCTACTAGATCAAATACTTTCAGAAGTTAATACCAGGCAAATATCATACCTTTGAGAATACTTAGATCTTTCTTACATCTTATCATGTTACAGATGAAAATTTATGCAACTGATGCAACTGATTAGTTTGCCTCAGGTGAAATAAATTAACTGAAACGTATTTCTATAAAGAAATCACACATGAAACAACATGAGAAGATGGAGGAAAGTTTTTAACCCACAACCTTATTACTGTACAGGAAACATGGAAAAACTGTGTAAGGCTCTTGAAAAGTTAATGCAAAAAGTTAAAGGGTCTCACTTCACTTCATTTGTAGAATTTGGAGATCAGTGAACTAGTTATTAAAAAGGCTTGGTTATTTAATCTCAGATTATTATTAGTACAGGGTGGGCGGAAAGTAGCTCCCTAATTTAAATTACATATAAATTATGTATAAATTGTGATTGTATGGTTATATTGTTATGGTGTGTTCTCTAAAGTGGTATAATTGTAACGGTAATCTTTTTTTCTCTAAAATGTTCTCTTTGTGTTCTCTAAAGTGGTACAATTGTAACGTTCATTTTTTTTTTTCATTTCAGATTGAAGGGTAACATGGCTGAGCGTTTAACACTGCAGGAGCGTGCCCAGTTGGCGGCACGGTACGAAGTTTGGCAATCTGTCGTTCGAGTTCAAAGATGGTGGCGGGCCATTCACGGACCACGTGCCCAAGTGGACCCGAAAACAATCAAGAACTGCCACTCGAAGCTCATGATCACGGGGTCTGTGGCAGATGTTCGAAGATGTGGTCGCCCTTCGACATCCAGGGCCCAGGAGACGGTGCAGGCAGTTCAGGAAATGTTCGCACGGAGTCCACGAAAGTCAACTCGCCAGGCAGCTCGGGAAAGTGGACTCTCCCGCTACTCAGTGCGAACTGTGCTGAAGAAGGCCAGCCAGGAGCCCCGACTTGACACCGTGCGACTTCTTTCTTTGGGGGTGGGTAAAGGAAGAAGTCTACCGCACCAAACCGAGGACATTGGAAGAACTGGAGGACCGAATTCGGGAAGTCATGTCCTCCATCCCGCCGGAGTTCCTGATAAAGTCAGTGGACGCCATTCCTGGGCGGCTCCAGAAGCTGGTGGAAAGAGTTGGAGCCCACATTGAATTTTAGAGAAAACCTACCATGTATGCCTACCTTTTCATATTATTTCTTTTGAAATAAATGGATAACACTGGTATGCATATGAAATGTTTTTGTCTGCTGTGAGGGTTTTTTCAACTCATATTATATAATTCGACCATGCTGAATTCGAAAATGACATTGGTTTTCCTCAATCAGGTCAGGTTTGTTCTCTATTGGCCATTTATTATAAGTCCAATTTTATCCCCAAATTTATTGATTTTTTTAGCTTAAACACTGTAGATACGAGTAATATTATAAGAACACTCGTGAAAAATGAAAACATTGTGTGAATAAATACTTTTATTCATACAATGAATATGGAAAAAAGTTTATTGAGGAAGGAAGGAAGTTTTTTTGGCTTTCCGTCTGTGTTTTCTTCGGGCACGTCTCGCTTCAAACACCAGCAATAGTCCGCCAGCATATTGATATCCCAGTTTCCCTGGTACCTCTCTTCCATTATTTTGATATCTTGGTGAAATCGTTCACCCTGTTCCTCACTATGATCCCCGCAATTTTCAGGAAAATAGTCCAAGTGGGACCACAAAAAGTGCATTTTTATGGACATGCGCGACCCATGAGCTTTGAAAGCTTCCATCAAGTTTTCGACAACGGACTCGTATTCTGGACTTCTACGCTTGCCAAGAAAATCAGTGACAACTGATTTGAATGCCTGCCAGGCATCCTTCTCAGTTGGAGTCATTGCGTTTTCGAACTGAGTATCCTTGATCAAAGTTCGAATTTGAGGACCATCAAAAACCCCAGCATTTAGTTTAGCATCAGATATATGAGGAAATTTACTCTCGAGATATCGGAATGCTGAACCCTCCTTATTCATTGATTTCATGAAATTTTTCATCAAGCCCAGCTTAATATGAAGTGGTGGGAGCAAAATTTTTGTTGGTGGTACAAGGGGCACTGAAACGACATTATGCGACCCAGGTTCAAAATTCTCTCTGGATGCCCATTCACGCTGTGCATAGTGCTTCTCATCCGCTCGGCTATCCCATTTGCAGAGGAAACATGGGTATTTCGTGTATCCCCCTTGCATTCCCAATACAATTGCCACAATCTGAAAAAAAATGAAAATATTTAAAGAATTTAGAGAATTTGTTCTATCAGATAAAAAATCTATGCATTGGACTGTATCACTTCTGTGGGGAAGTTAAGTGTTCTTATACGCTCTCAAATAACCTTTGGAAAAACAACATAGTCAATAGCAATAGTTTACTTATGATATTAGTATTACCTTCAAATCTCCACAGATCCTCCAGTTATGTTGGTCGTATACGAGAGCATCCAGTAAAATTTTCATGTTATCGTAGCTCTCAGTAAGTTGTACAGAATGTGCTACAGGGACTGATGCAACCCTATTCCCAATGTTGAGAAGTACTGCTTTCAAACTTCGTTTAGACGAGTCTATAAATAGCCTCCATTCTGATGCGTTATATGGCAGGCCCAAGGATTCGATTAGCCCCTCAACATTGCAGCAGTACACTAAGGAAGAGGTATTTTCGTGCACTGCAAAAAACTTGCGGAATTCTTCCTCTCGTTTCCTATACCAGGAGAATGTTGTTCCCGGAGCCAGCAAGTTGTCCTCTCGAAGTCGTGAGCCCAAGATCTCGGCAGCTAATTTGGAAAGTCCTAAATCCCTGGTAAGATCATTAAGTTTGGCCTGGTTGAGAGGCCTCGGCTCATTTGAGGCGGTATTTGTAGGTATATACGACTGGGACTGGTCATTGGCATTGGTCATTGATTCATCATCAGAATCATCGAAGTCCAGGGTTTGAGGTGGGTCGGGTATTGGAATTACAGGACCATGGGGTACAGGTCTCATAGCAGAAGGAATGTCAGGGTATACAACAATGTGTTTATTCTTCTTGTTAACTCCTGAAAATAGAAACACAGAAACATGGATATAAAACTTGCATATGAAATAGAAGAAGCATTCAGACAGTGGCGGCTCGTGAGGGAAAGCTGCGGTCTGTAAGATATGAAATAGGTCGATGGAGTCTGTATATTTTCTTTCTTTTTCATTCATATTGTCCCTTCGGGGACAATATGAATGAAAAAGAAAGAAAATATACAATCATTGTATATGTAAATGTAACTTGTATAACAATATGTATGTGTAAATGTATTTTCTATAACAATATGTATATGTAAATGTATGATTACCATTATGGTGAATATTATGCTATATATGGTGAATATTACATTATGGTGAATATTATGTCAAGTTTCATACGAGGATTTCAAAATATTTAAGAAAAATAAATTTATAAGCCCACCTTGGAGGTTTGTCATGCAGAAATAGCAATCTGTCACGTGATCCTTTCCTTCTCTCCAAATCATGGGAATTCCAAAAGGCAAAGATTTCGCTCTGCCTTTGCTCCATCTTCTCAAATTTTCAATGCACGTTTTGCAGCACATATGAGGGGCGAAATTTTTGTCCTAGTCCCCTAGCTTAATTCCAAAGTATGCTCTATACATTGTCTTCACAAATTTAGTGATTTGGGACTGGTTATTTGGCATGGTAACCGTCCCACATATGTAGTAGAATCTATTGGGATCATTTTTACACGCTCTATTCATTATGAAATATTTTATCTATATGCCTGAAAAGTAAAAAAAGATATTATACAAGTGAAACAAGTGATGATAGATGTTACTGTTCCAATTCCGCTTTGACAAAATCACGAAAAATTCTATTTTACTTATGAGGCCATAGCCGGATAACCTGAGCTGATTGAGAAAAACGGATTGCAGATTCGAAATCAGCAGGAAAAACTCTATAAGAATCACTTACAAAACCCTTGACAGCAAAATTGATGCATACCAGTGTAATATACGTATTTTTTTACCAATCCAAAATAGGGAGCTACTTTCCGCCCACCCTGTATATATATATATATAGTACGTCCTCTATTTACGCGATAGATGCATTCATGGAAACCATCGTTTATATCGAAATCGTGTAAATCGAATCACGTTTTCCCATAGTATTATTGGTTTTGTTTAACTTCCTTCGCAACATCTAAGGTCATATGACGGAGGGGACCTACAGCTTTACGTGGGATCCGAACCACGGGTCACTACATAGTCTGGACGCAGCGGACGGTCTCCCATCCAACTACTACTCAGACCCAATGTCGCTTAATTTCGCTGATTAAAGGGAAGCGATGTTACGACATTGGCTCGACGTAGCCCGTTTTCCCATAGAGATAATGTATTATAGGAGATAAGCGTGTTCGGCTCAAGAATTTTTTAGAACAAAAATTAAAATATATGTCTGTATACAAGAATTATATAGAACGTAATGCTTATTACACATGTACATTAATAATAGAATATAAAATACATTATGTAATTTTGTACATATGTACTGACCAGAGATGGCTCCAAAGACTGCTTAAAGTGGAACCGATGAAACTGAAAAGTGGAAGTGAGGCTCCGAACAACGCCTGTACATATTTACACATACCCGAACGCAGATAGTTCCGCCAGCCGATTGGTCGTTTGTTAAATCGCGTAAACGCGGATCACGGTCACGTATACCGAATAACGTTCCCTATTTTGTCGATCGTGTATAAGCGAATCCACATAAATCGAGTTCAAGTATAAAGAGGACTTACTCTATATAAATAATATGTGTTACATATATTTATTATATATATAATTTTTATGCAGGAAGGAGTGGCCAAGGGCGAATGTCCACAAAAGCGCCTTCCACCACATAGAAAGAAAAGAGAGCGAAAATCAAGGTCTGGGGTTTTTGAGATGCCTAGACACTCTGCGTTTGAAAGATGGGAGGTCATAGACAGGAGGAAAGATGGATTGAGGAAGACTGTTCCAGAGTTCACTGGTTGAGTAGATGAAAGATTGAAAATGAGAAAGTGTAGAAAGTCTGGTGCTGCGTGTTCTCCTTAAAGGAGAAGGCATGCAATTAGAGAGTTCAGAAGAGCAATGTCCGTTATAATAGCGATAATAAAGAAAGAGTGTGGCAAAATTGCGGCGAAGAGAGAAAGATTGAAGACAGTCAGTAAGAGGAAGTGAATTGGTGAGACAAAAAGCCTTTGATTCCACCCGGTCAAGTAGGGCTGTGTGGGTTGAGCCACCCCATAAATGAGAAGCATACTCCATACAGGGGAGGACACAACCCCTGTACAGAGACAGCAACTGAGTGGGGGTGAAGAAACCGCGAAGGCGATACAGTACACCTAACAACTTGGAAGCTGTTTTGGAAAGAGAGTATACAGTATGTGATCTTTCCAGGAAAGATCACGAGAAAAGGAAACGCCAAGAATGTTAAGAGAAGAGGAAGGATTGAGTTATGTATTGTTGAAGGTAAGGGGATAGTCGTGTGAAAGATTGTAACGAGTAGAAAGATGGAAGAACTGAGTTTTTGAGGCATTGAAAACCATAAGGTTTTCTCTGCCCCAATCAGATGGAACACCATCACGACCGTACGCCTTCCTAGAATTGAGCACATATAGGGCAGAAAAAACATCTTTGCAAGAGATTCTAATTTCAGACATAATAAGGTCAGAAGGGGGAGGAGATGGAGGAACAGCACCGGAATCATCCAGGGATGAGTTGCATGCGAAAGTTTGAGCGAAGAGTTTAGCTTTGCCAGGAGTTTAGATGGCAACTGAGCCATAGGAATGGAAAAGAGGAGGGAAAGAAGGGGAAATAAAGATGTTGAAAAGGTTCTCTGCTAGATACCAGAAAGAGCAAGAAGAATTAGAATTGGGTAGGTTTTCACATTTTTGTCTGGTGAGGGAATTTTTGGCGAGTCGAAGAACAGATTTGGCACGATTCTGGGCAGAAATATAAACTTAGTGAGAGTCAGGAGTTGGATAGCGACGGTATCTTCTGAGAGCCTTCTCTATGTTGCGGTTAGCATTACAACAATGAGTGTGTATATATACATACTACATGCACTCGTATATTAGTGATGCATGTCACATCCGCATAAAATTCAACATCCGCATCCGCACCTGCGGGATGCGGATGTGTACAATTTATTAAATTGCTATTTTTGAAGCACAATTTGCCCCTCATTCAGTTCAAATACTGAAATTTGTGCAGCCTTCATTTGATCTTTAATGTAACTGGCAATGTCTGTTGTGTATAGACATAATACATGTGTATAGACATAATGGTTAGTGAAGGGGAGGTAATACGCTATATTGATAAAATGAAAATGCGTAAATCACCGGGTCCGGATCCAATATTTCCCATACAACTAAAATAATTAAAAGATAGCATTGTTGTGCCGCTAACAAAGATTTTTATTGCGTCTATTTCTAAGGGGTGCGTACCAGATAATTTCAAGTTAGCAAACGTAACACCTATCTTTAAGAAAGGCGATAAAGGTGTGGCGGGAAATTATAGGCCAATCAGTTTAACGTCTGTTGTAGGTAAGCTACTGGAATCAATAAATAGGGATCGTATAGTCGAACACTTAGAATTGCATAAGTTAGTTAGAAATATGCAGTACGGTTTTAGGCGAAACAAATCGTGCTTAACTAATCTTTTAGAATTTTTTCAAAGCGTGGTTGACGTTTACGATAGTCATCGGGCGGTTGATGTATGTAGTGTATTTAGATTTTCAAAAAGCGTTTGACACCGTACCGCTCAAAAGACTCATTGAAAAAAACTAAGACTCATGGAATCAGGGGTGTAGTAATAAATTGGATAGAAGAGTGGTTGCGAGGGAGGAAACAGAGGGTGGTCGTTGATGGAGCAGAGTCGTGTTGGGCTAATGTAGCGAGTGGCGTTCCTAAGGGTTCTGTATTGGGCCCCCTGCATTTTCTTATATATATTTACGATTTAGATGTCGGCCTAGTCAGTACAGTTTCAAAGTTTGCGGATGACACGAAGCTGGGTGGTAGGGTGATTAATGACGAAGATAGAGGTAAAATCCAGGAAGATCTGAATAAAATCGTTGATTGGTCAGTCACATGGCAAATGAGATTTAACGTCGATAAATGCAAAATTTTACATATAGGTTCGCGTAACGGTAATTTTCTGTATAGTATGTTAGGGAAAGAGTTAACAAGCGTAGAGCAGGAAAAAGATTTAGGAGTTATAGTCACTGGTGATTTAAAAGTAGCGAAACAAAGTACAGCAGCGGTCAATAAAGCGAACAAAGTGTTAGGTTTTATAGCTCGGAATTTTGAGTACAAATCGCGCGATATTATAGTTCCTCTTTATAAATCATTAGTTAGACCCCATTTGGAGTACGCGATCCAATTTTGAAATCCGCATATGCACAAAGATATAGACAAAATCGAAAGAGTTCAAATACGTGCAAATAAGATGATTCCGTCGCTTAGGTCGAAGTCGTACGAGGATAGGCTTAAGGAGTTAAAATTGACCTCACTCGAGACTAGGAGGCTAAGGGGTGATCTAATCCAGGTTTTCAAAATTATGAATGGGTTCGATAACGTATATAGAGATAGCTTTTCGAAATATCTCAATATAATTAGGACTAGAAATAACGGGTGTAAGTTGACAAGTAGAAGGTTCGAGACAGCAGTTGCCAGAAACTTTTTTACGCATAGAATAGTAAATAGGAGGAATAGTTTGCTGGTAGAAGTAATTAGTAGCACGTCTATAAACATGTTTAAAAATCGATTAGACGCATATGTTGATAGATTGGGTATAGTTTAAGGTAGTAAAATTAAGGCTTTGTGGTTCGGAACCCACGTAAAATTGTAGGTCCCCTCTGCCACCACGGAGGACATGCACAATACACAATTACGAACACAGTTAGGTGGACCAGCCATGAGTGAATCCTAGGGTCTTTGTTGGTCTGAAACATTATAACATTATAACAATTAATTGTTCATGCTACAATACATAACAATGTCATAAGCACACTACTTTCTAAAGGGTGGTGGTTGGGGAAAGTGGTTGGTAGGATGCAAGACGAGAACGGGTCCCCGTCCGCATCCTGGTAACACACAGTTGTGTGGCGAAAACTCGTCCAAAAAAAAGAGTGTAGGTAAAAAAATTATAATTACAAAATACTGTAATATTAGCTAACATCTAATATCTAATATTATCGAGTATCTAATATTTACTGTATAGCGAACCAAAAATCGAAAGTCAATTAATAAATTACGTATGAATTTAAACTCATTATCAAGCCGACAAATTTATGCATGAACATCCGCATCCGCGGATGTCTGAAATCTGACATGCGATATATCACTAATATATATATATATATATATATATATATATATTACTAAAAGTCTGCGAGTTATGTTCGCAGAAACATGATATTCATTCTAATGTTACAAAAACTAAGGTTATGCAATTCCATCCTAAAAGCTCTAATCAGCCAGCTCATATTAGTTTCAAAATGAGAGGTCAAGCAATAAAGGAAGTACAAGAATTTAAGTATTTGGGTCAAACTATCACCAGCTCCTTGAGTGATGACTCAGATATAAGAAAACAATATCGAAGCCTCTGTGCAAAAGCGAATATGACTACTGTATAAAGAACTTCCGGTTCCGTACAAGTGAAGCTGAAGACATTCTCGTTCGTACTTTCTGCAGTAATATATACGGACAGCAACTCTGGGTGAATTATGAAAAAGGTTCTGGCAAAACCCTAAATTTGCTATATAACTGATCTTTTAGATTCGTACATAAATTTCCCGCCGAGGTGTTCAGCTTTGCAAATGTTTGCTACCCACAATGTCCCGAGGTTCCCGGAGGAAACAAGACATGTTCAATACAGTCTAATCACTAATGCAAAGAATTAAAATTCAACCAACCCGATTATCCAGGCTATTCATCAGTCCTGTCATATGTCTTCTGAGCTATGGAATTCAGGGTATAAAAACGTCTATCTGTAGCTCCACTTAACTTCGACATTACTGTACTATTTCTCATTATTTGTAGTTTTATCCTTAGCATTTGAATTTTCATTGTACAGGGTGTACAGTACATAAAGTCAGGATCTATTTTTGTGAAGCACTTGGAAATTATATGGAATTCAATCACAAAATGATAAAGTGGTAACATTTATTAAATAATTAAGAGTAGGATTCGATGTGACGCCCATCAGTATCCCTGCACAGCTCAAATCGTTCCGCAGCATTTCTAAACACATTCTGGAGCATTTGCGGGGTTATATTATCTGCAGCAGTTCGTATACGTGTACGTAAGTTTTCAAGACTCGTAATCTTCGTCTGATAGACGTGCGATTTGATAAAGCCCCATGCAAAGAAATCTAAAGGGGTTAAATCTGGTGATCTCGCTGGCCAAGGTCTTTTGTTGCTTCCGCGTCCGATCCAGCGATTTGGAAAACGTCCATTTAGATAATCCTGAACAATTTTGGCATAGTGACAAGGAGCACCATCATGTTGATAGACGACGGGGATAGGATTGTTAGTACTGTCTTAATCAGAATCTATAAATAGACCTTCATTTTTCGTATATGTCATTCTTTTCTTTAACCTTGCTTTGGATAGACGTTTATTATCTACTGCTCAAGATGTATCGTCAACGTCGTTTGCTTCATTATTTACGGAGAAGGAAATGTGTTTTTCATTCTCATCGAAGGAATGTTAGAAGGCGTACTAAGGAGAAGATTTTTAAAGCTTCAATGAAATTTGTTTATTTGTCTAAAAATACTTTTGGTGTTAATGCCGATGCATATTATACTTTGTCTTTGGATCTTTTAAATAATGAATCTAAATCTACTATTTTAAAATTTAATTATTATCAAGTTACTGGTGTATCATTTGAAAGTATACCACAAATTAATATGTCTGGATATGTTATTAATTTTGAAGATCCATTAGGTCGTAAGAAAGATGGTAGGGAAAGAGTAGAAAGGGATCCTAATGTTGGGACATCACCAGCACCTTATTTAATTGTTCCACATGCTGTTTTGTTTGAACCTAATCTTGACACTTCACATAGTGCTGAGCAAGTAATGAATCATCCAAGAACTAAATGGTTCTCCCCTTTTAAAGAGTTTAGAATGTATCGTAGACTTAAGCAGGTGTGTCAATTAGGTGAACAAGTCACTGCTCAATTCCCTCAAAGTTTGATTAAGATATCTACGAATGATTTATCTAAACCATTAGGTCGTATTTATGTTGGTAAATATACACCTGAAGGTTCTCAAAAAAATGAATATGCATTTAATTATGTTAATAGAATTGTATTTTATGTAAAGTTATTTGGAATTAAACAATAAATGTTTAAATGAGTCATTTTCATCTTTTGTTCCTTACAATGAGTCATATTCTATTAATAGCTCCCGACAGCAAGTTGCACGAAAAGTATTACCGTGCAACTTTTGCTGCTTATCGCTAACTTTGAGGAGGTCTCTTTTTCGTATGGCAGCCTCGCAGAGTTAGAGCCTCGCCAGAGTTAGAGAAAATGCCGGCAAAACGGTATTTAGTTACGAGTTAGATCATATTTAAATAATTAAGAGTAGGATTCGACGTGACGCCCATCAGTATCCCTGCACAGCTCAAATCGTTCCGCAGCATTTCTAAACACATTCTGGAGCATTTGCGGGGTTATGTTATCTGCAGCAGTTCGTATACGTGTACGTAAGTTTTCAAGTCTCGTAATCTTCGTCTGATAGACGTGCGATTAGATAAAGCCCCATGCAAAGAAATCTAAAGGGGTTAAATCTGGTGATCTCGCTGGCCAAGGTCTTTTGTTGCTTCCGCGTCCGATCCAGCGATTTGGAAAACGTCCATTTAGATAATCCTGAACAATTTTGGCATAGTGACAAGGAGCACCATCATGTTGATAGACGACGGGGATAGGATTGTTAGTACCGTCGTCTATCAACATGATGGTGCTCCTTGTCACTATACCAAAATTGTTCAGGATTATGTAAATGGACGTTTTCCAAATAGCTGGATCGGACGCGGAAGCAACAGACCTTGGCCAGCGAGATCACCAGATTTAACCCCTTTAGATTTCTTTGCATGGGGCTTTATCAAATCGCACGTCTATCAGACGAAGATTACGAGTCTTGAAAACTTACGTACACGTATACGAACTGCTGCAGATAACATAACCCCGCAAATGCTCCAGAATGTGTTTAGAAATGCTGCGGAACGATTTGAGCTGTGCAGGGATACTGATGGGCGTCACGTCGAATCCTACTCTTAATTATTTAATAAATGTTATCACTTTATCATTTTATGATTGAATTCCATATAATTTCCAAGTGCTTCACAAAAATAGATCCTGACTTTATGTACACCCTGTATTTTATTGTTATTCGTATTTTTAATATTTGTCATATGGACTATGATCTGCCAATAAACTTTTTCATTTTAATTTTCATATACACAGGGTGTTTCATAACATGTGGGATGCACTTTCAGGATGGATTCAGGCCCTAAAAACAATGAAAAAAGTTTATATTAACATATGCCCGAAATCGCTTTGTTTCCGAGTTACAGCCCGTTTTGTGTTCCAGCAAGTATCCGCCTTACCTTTAAAGGAAGTGCTCAAAATGACCGCCTTGCGCTTGAATATACGCCTGAACACGCCTCGTCATACACTGCCTGACGCGTTCAAACATTCCACGAATTGCTCGAATTTTCTGGCATCCTTGTTGTACACGTTGGCGAAGCATTTCAACGTTGTGAATGGTTGTCACGTAAACGATGGATTTCAGATGACCCCACATTTAAAAATTGAGTGGATTCAGGACCGGGGAGCGAGAAGGCCACGCATTGGGTCCTCCACGGCCTATCCACTTATCAGGGAAATGGTCATTCAAATAGTCTCTGGCTACTCCACTAAAATGAGGCGGAGCGCCATCATCATAAACCACATACAACGTCGAACACTAAGAGGAACTTCATCTAATAAATCGCTTAAATCATTCCTTAAAAAATTGGAATAGGATACTCCTGTTAATTTTCCAGGCAAAACAAAAGAACCGATTAAATTGTCGGCAATAAGTCCTGCCCATACATTGATAATAAATTGTTGTTGGTGCCTTGACTGGATGATGGCATGCGGATTCTCTTCGGCCCAGTGATGAGTGTTGTGAAAATTGATCAAGCCATTTCTTGTGAAGGCAGCCTCATCAGAAAAAAACACGGTGGATAGAAAAAGAGGATCGCGAGCACACTGTTGAAGGAACCAAGTACAAAAAGCCTCTCGTGGTGGGACATAAGCTTCAGTAAGGACTTGTACTCTCTGAATGTGATATGGGTAAAGCTGTTGTTCCCGTAAAATTACCCACACAGTCGTGTATCTTACACCCTCTGCTGCTGCTATCCTTCGGGTGCTGACACCAGGATGTTCCTCCACGCGATTCAGGACTCGCTCCTCCAGTTCAACGGTTCTGGCGTTGATTGGGCTATCACCATCTGAAACTCGCTTGTTGAATGATCCTGTATCACCAAGACGCTCGTCAATTCTCTGAAAGGTCTTCTTATCTGGCAGACTTCTTACCTTTCCGCATACAGACGTCTTGCTGCGGCCGCATTACACTAGGCAAGTCCATACATGACATGCATGTCTGCCACTTCTCTGTTTGAATAAGCCTCCATTCTCACTTCAAATGCACACTATCACTGAATAGCACAAAAATTTTTAAGTGGTTTTTTTTTCACTGGACTGCACTTATTCACGGTAAGAAGTTACGAATACGAACAGTGAAACACCGCGATGCACCTCTGACTTATGGCTCTAAACTCAACGATTGAAACATGTCATAGAGTGTGCGAAACACTACAAGCGGCAAGGCCATACATGAAATAAGTCTCATACACACTCACAAACATTGTCAACGAGCAGTGTTTGTAAACAGTTTGCGGAAAGATTTGCTGGAACACAAAACGGGCTGTAACTCGGAAACAAAGCGATTTCGGGCATATGTATATATAAACTTTTTGCATTGTTTTCAGGTCCTGAATTCATCCTGAACGTGCGTCCCACATGTTATGAAATATATATATATATATATATATATATATATGAAAATTATTTCACGAAGGTAACACGTGAAAAATATTTATGATGAATAAAACCACGAAGGAAAGGAAACACAAAATGGTGCTCAAGCGCTTTCGTCTAATGACATCCTCAGGAACACTGAAGTACATAAAAAGGTTAAGCCTATATATAGGTTACAGAAAGAAAAAAAGAAAAAATAAATAACATACATACACACACACACACATATATATATATATATACATACATATCTATATATACAAATACATACATACATACATACATACATATATATACAATAAACAGAGAAGTAAAAATAATAAAAAATTAAAAATTAAAACCTTAAAGGATTACCAGTGAGGCGTACAGATTTGTAAGGAAAAATATCGATTTTTAGCACAAGATCAAATGGATTATAAAAATACAAATTTATACTGGAACTCTGCCCGGGTTTTAACACAATGCTGCCTATGGTCAGGTTTCGATATATATAAAAAAATAAAATGCAAATTAAAAGTTAATCGATTTTTAGCACAAGATCAAATGGATTATAAAAATACAAATTTATACTGGAACTCTGTCCGGGTTTTAACACACTGCTGCCTATGGTCAGGTTTCGATATATATAAAAAAATAAAATGCAAATTAAAAGTTAATAAAGTAGAAGACAAGTTTACCAAAGATTTAATGTTTTACCCATCTTATCTAAATCTGTTTTAAAGGAATTCAACATAACAGGATCGAGTTGAAAAAGACCTTTGCTTATGTTGAAGTTATTTGAAAGTTGGATAATGGCAAACTCAAGAATATTTCTATTAACAATGTTGCTTGAATGGAATAAAACTGAAGCATTATTCCAATCAATACAGTGGGCTAACTCTGACAAATGGACAAAAAGGGCACTGGACAACTGTCCTGTTCTAACGGAATATTGATGCTGTTTTATACGTGTGTGCAAATCCTTTCCCGTCTGACCTATGTAAAAGGAATCACATTGTTTACAACCAATTTTATAGATAATGCCTGAATTATTGGTAGGGCTATTTTTTACTATGATATTTTTCACAATATTGTTATATGAAAATACTACATTAATATCCAAAAGTTTAAGTACATTAGCAATGCCTAAAAAGCCCGGGAAAAATGGAAGTACTAAAATATTTTTTGACAAAGTACGAGTGTTAATATTGACACGATAGAAAGTTCGTTTTGCCTTGTTGAGACAAGATTCCATAAACGCAGATGGATAACACAAATCACTTCCAATACCGTTGATTTTTTGCAATTCGGCATCGATGTATTCCGGACTGGCGATCCTAAGGGCGCGGAGAAACATTGATGAAAATATGGCCTTCTTAGTGGGGGTATCATGTCCCGAGTAAAAGTGTACGTAGGACAAATTGTTTGTCGTTTTCCGATAGATACTAAACTTAAAACCTGGGCTTTCCCTATGTACACGCACATCCAAAAATGGGATTGAATTGTCTTGCTCAACTTCTAAAGTAAACTTAATGGAGGGGACTTGATCATTTAACTGAAGGAGGAAGCTATCCAGGTCACGATTCATGGGCCAGATACACAAAATATCGTCGACGTACCGCAACCAAGGGATGCCAACCCCCAGGATTCTCGGAATATAGGTAATTTCGAAAAACTCCATATAAATATTGGAGAGGAGGGGCGATAAGGGGTTGCCCATAGCCATCCCAAAAACTTGTTGATAATACTCGTTATTGAAAGTGAATTTACAGTCTTTGATGCAAAGCTTAATGAGTTCCAAAACAATGTGTGAAGGTAGTGGCAGGTCATACTTATGTAATTCTTGGAGAGAAAGTCAAGCATATCGTCAATCGGCACTTTTGTAAACAATGAACAAACATCAAAACTAATCAATTTATCGTTAGTTTCAGTACGTGCATTATTCAATTTTTCCGTAAGATCCATGGAATTTTTTACATGTGAATCAGAGATAGTTCCGAGAATGGGGGACAAGACTTTGACAAGCCATTTGGAGAGTTTATAAGTAATAGAGCCCACCGAGCTAATAATAGGGCGCATAGGGTTACCAGGTTTGTGGGTTTTAATAAGACCGTAAAGGTAGGGCAGAGCAGGTGAAGTGGACATGAAAAGCGGAATTAAGTTCTTATGATCTTTGAGAAGGCGTTTCAAGCCACTATTAAATGATTTGATGACGTCATCCTGCGGGTTCTTCCTAAGTTTGGTGTATGTGGCGGGGTCCTGGAGAAGCTCGTTCATCTTTCCGATGTAGTCCACTTTGTCCATAATAACTATGGTGTTAGCCTTGTCTGCTTTAGTAATATGGAGCTCCCCATCTTTTTTTAATTGTGAGAGGCTATTGCGAAAACGTTTAGGAAAGTTATCTTCGTAATTACCATTCGCCGCACTATAAACGAGGCCTTTATCTATGTTAAACAAATACTGAGGGAGATTACACTCTTTTTCAAAACACGCGAGACTGTAACAAATTTGTAAAGCCGAAGGTTTTTTAACAATAAAAAAGGACATACCATATCCAAGGGCACTTTTTGCATCGTCACTAATGTTTTTCGAAGAAAGGTTCAAAACACACTTTGAGCTTGCTTTTTTACTCCACTGACTATCTCGAATGAGACTTTTAATTTTTCGGTCCAAAATGTTACGAAGTGAAGTAGTTCTCCGACGCAACTCGTTGTAAATTTCATCAAACAAAGGTTGGATCCACGGTTGGGGAATAACGGTTACAAAATTATGTTTGGCGATGTTTAAATTTTGAAGGCGGACCACTCATTTTGTCTGGTGACTTCAATATGTTTCTTTAAAATTAATCTGCTGAAGTTGTTGAACGGATGGTCGTCAATTTGTCTGAGGCGAATCGGAAGCAGGGATTTGGGAAGAACTTGCTCCTCCAGACACTTAGTAAGAAACTTCCGTCGGATACGAATTGCATGCCCCTTCATTAATGTAGAAGAAAACACGGACACAAACGGAGACAAGAGAGGGAACAGCAAGCCGAAGGAACGCGTGGTGAGCATTATATGAAAATTATTTCACGAAGGTAACACGTGAAAAATATTTATGATGAATAAAACCACGAAGGAAAGGAAACACAAAATGGTGCTCAAGCGCTTTCGTCTAATGACATCCTCAGGAACACTGAAGTACATAAAAAGGTTAAGCCTATATATAGGTTACAGAAAGAAAACAAGAAAAAATAAATAACATACATACACACACACACATATATACATATATATATATATACATACATATCTATATATACAAATACATACATACATACATACATACATATATATACAATAAACAGAGAAGTAAAAATAATAAAAAATTAAAAATTAAAACCTGACATAGGTCAGACGGGAAAGGATTTGCACACACGTATAAAACAGCATCAATATTCCGTTAGAACAGGACAGTTGTCCAGTGCCCTTTTTGTCCATTTGTCAGAGTTAGCCCACTGTATTGATTGGAATAATGCTTCAGTTTTATTCCATTCAAGCAACATTGTTAATAGAAATATTCTTGAGTCTGCCATTATCCAACTTTCAAATAACTTCAACATAAGCAAAGGTCTTTTTCAACTCGATCCTGTTATGTTGAATTCCTTCAAAACAGATTTAGATAAGATGGGTAAAACATTAAATCTTTGGTAAACTTGTCTTCTACTTTATTAACTTTTAATTTGCATTTTATTTTTTTATATATATCGAAACCTGACCATAGGCAGCAGTGTGTTAAAACCCGGACAGAGTTCCAGTATAAATTTGTATTTTTATAATCCATTTGATCTTGTGCTAAAAATCGATTAACTTTTAATTTGTATTTTATTTTTTTATATATATCGAAACCTGACCATAGGCAGCATTGTGTTAAAACCCGGGCAGAGTTCCAGTATAAATTTGTATTTTTATAATCCATTTGATCTTGTGCTAAAAATCGATATTTTTCCTTACAAATCTGTACGCCTCACTGGTAATCCTTTAAGGTTTTAATTTTTAATTTTTTATTATTTTTACTTCTCTGTTTATTGTATATATATGTATGTATGTATGTATGTATGTATTTGTATATATAGATATGTATGTGTATATATATATATATATGTGTGTGTGTGTATGTATGTTATTTATTTTTTCTTTTTTTCTTTCTGTAACCTATATATAGGCTTAACCTTTTTATGTACTTCAGTGTTCCTGAGGATGTCATTAGACGAAAGCGCTTGAGCACCATTTTGTGTTTCCTTTCCTTCGTGGTTTTATTCATCATATATATATATATATATATATATATATATATATATATATATATATATATATATATATATATATTCAGAGGCTGTTCTTGGATTGGTACATTGGGTAGGCAGAATATTTTATATATATATATATATATATATATATATATATATATATATATATATATATATATATATATATATAATTTCAATAAAGGTATATAATTATAACTATATATGTATATAAGGGTACTTACCGCAGTTGAGATTCCAATGCATTGCAATTTTTTATTACTTATAGTGTAGCTTTATTTTTCTATCTTTTTTAGCAAAATGTTCGGCCAAACACACCCCATCCCCTTGTGACGTCATACACCATTCGTCTATCAATCTTCTTCCTTTAACCCCACCTCCCAAATCGTAGTTTCTCATATTTCTTCATACGGGATGGCTTGATAATGAGCGTAAGCATGCAAAATGTATCGTTTAGTAGGAAAGTCCGCGCGCTGACTATATGTACATTTACTCTGTATTAAAAAAGGCATATATCAAATCCGCCACACTAGTTGAATTTATATTATACATCCAAGGTAGGCAGGGCGTTTTAGGTTGTAATAGCTAATATGAAAAAAAGAAATCACATGATATTGGATTAAGAGGGCGCGATCGACAGATTTTGTCTAATTGCGCTAATTTATATTGATATATTTATGCTTCTAAAGTTTGACACAATTAATGGTCAGGCAAAGTGTACCCTATAAAAACCCTATAAAAATATATATATATTTATATAGACTGTATATCGGGAGAAAAATGACGATGAGTGCTATGTTACCCTGCATGCAGAAAAAAACACTTGGTCGTGAAAGGCTAGTGAGACTTCCCAATGCGGGCGGACTGGTGGGTACGTTTGGTACGACTTGGCTGCGTACCATCCTCAAATATAGGTTATAAACGTTTATGAAGTCCTTCTTAATCTTCCCTGTACCTATCCTTCCCCCTATCCCCCTGAAATACAACTCACCAACGGCCGTGAAGACCTTGTGATGTTAGCCTCCCACAACTTTCTGTAAATATAATTCATAAACGTACACGAGGTTCCCAAGGGGAAATTCTCAAATCGATCCATTTCTGTCTACAATTTGGACACTATACTATAGGGTGCATCGAAAAAATTAATTTTTATAATTTAATGAATGGCGGGTGCGCAAAACATGTGAATGATCTCTCCGAACCTACATTCTAAGTTTCATTAGTCTACGACATGGGTAAGTGCCTGCGAGATGACTTTGAACTTATGAAACAAAAAATCGCTGAAAAAGGGGAATATTTTTCAGTTATCCTCCCGTTTTCAGCGAATAGAAAAATAAATTTGGCATATATTGATGTTTTGCCTAAATGGAAACTTTTTCGTAATTAAATTATCTTTAAAATGAAATGTTTACTTGTGTGGTGTAACATTTAGCCACTTTTTTCCAATAAAAAATCAGAAAAAAATGTTGCCCAGAGCTTACCACGAGGAGGTAGTTACACATTAAGCTCCACCCTCCCTCCCTCCTTCTTATAGTAACTAACTAAATTGCATAATCTTTCTTTGTGTTAAATGATGGCATTATATCTCTTGATTTTAAAGTTGCTTTAATGAAGCCATCTCTTCGGGAATATCCAGAAACGTTTTTGGAGGCCTCTGTCACCAACTTAATATGACGTTCTACAGTACATTTTGTGAATGGCATGGGAAACGAATGTAGTCAAACTTTGAAAAATCCTTGGAGTGAACCATTGATTCTAAGTCACTCGTTTAAATTTGTCTGGTGATAGGTGGTTCGGTCTTCTGTATATTACGCCAGTCAATGAAATCAATATAATCATTGGCTTGAAAGTTTATCATAGGAATCTTGAAGGTTCTTACTTGCATGTTATGATCATTTTGATTTCTCGCTGAAAGCACTCTTCTAATTCCTAGTTCTCTTATACGAGCTCGTTCATCGCCCATCATTGGCAGAAGTATATTTTCTGGATGAGCAAAGTACCCATTGCGTTGGATAACATCCTCGATTATTTCTCGTTGACTTGCCGGAAGATAGCTTGACAGCGTTATCATTCTGTAAATATGCTGAGGTCCGTTAATGCATGATGGGAAACATTTAATATAGAACCACATTGGACAATATACTTTAATTACGAATGTTGCCAATGTTTGAAGATTCGGAGGAGGAATTTTTGTTCCAATATACAGACGTAGAATTCTTTCGGCAGTAGTTAGCCAGCGTGCATGCGATACTGGACCAAGTCGACGATTTGCTAGTTCGTCTGGACAATAACCGTTTGAAACTGCTATACTGAGATCGTACAATAACCTTTGGTCTGTGCTTAAATCATCGCACCTTTCTATAATTGGAAGTGCAGGTAGATCAATAGGCTCAAAATAGCAAACTGGAAGTGATTCGCATGTTTCTATCGCTTTGCCAATAAATCCGGAATAACTTCTCGGACCTGATGATAAGCCATCAATGTGCGTAAACAAATGGCGAAGTAAAAGTTCATTACAATGGAAAAGGCAAATGAACCAATGTAAAGGTCTTCCTAGGCTTACCTCAAGATGTTTTATTACACCTCCCTTTATTCCAGTGTTTACCTTTGTTCCATCACATCCAATACATAGCAAAGTGTCAGTACTAATTTCTCGATCAATTAAAAAGTTCAAAATTCCTTTGTGTGTGCTATCTGAATCTCCTGAAATAGGAGAAATGTGGCCCAAGTATTTGGAATTCGGTTCCTGTAATAAAACTATATGTTCTTCGGAAGTCATTTTCGGATAAAATTTATTCCCTTTTTTTTCTTGAACTAAAGTACTATCTTTTCTACCATCAAAGTAAAGACCTTTTTTTGAGAAATCCAATCTGTTCACCGGGTAGGCTGCTTCTATACTTTTCTATTTCTCTCCTCACTTTCGATTTATCAATTACGCTAGACATATTTTCCTTTCTCACAATTCCACAATCTTGCAACACTGCTGTTGCAAGAGCTGCTGCTGATCTGTCCGATATATTATATCTATCTGCCTCTCTAACTAAGCTAGGCAAAGACGTTCTCATTTGAGACGAAAGTCTATCTTTTTGTGGTATGATTGTAGAACAGCAAGATTCTTCCTTTTGCCGATTCTTTTTTACGTGTGGAACATCATCTCTGCGATCGGTATTACTGTTTTCCCTCATCAACTCGTGTCTAGTGATTGTCTCCATATCCAAGATAAGTGCTCAGCGATTGCATTCTTGCAGTTTTTAATCAGTGTGGCAATCCATTTATCCGGTTCTGGCTCTGAGTGTGATTTTAGTTTCCCTATAGCTTCCGTAATATCATCTGTCGTAAAGTGGAAGTCCGTTATACTTTCCCTTTGTAGTTCTTCAAAGAACGCATTTCTATCGCATATCAGTTTGTGTGTATGTATATATATATATATATGTGTGTGTGTGTGTGTATATATATATATATATATATATATATATATATATATATATATATATATATATATAAGCATTTTAAGTAACACACTGAGGTCGGGGATTCGCCCCCCGATGGTGTATAACTGAATTTTTGTACTATGAAGAATGAGGTCGATGGTTCGACTTCCGATGGTGTAATATCAGTTATGCCTAAGACAGACTTGAATGGTAACCACTGAAGTTCATAATATGACGTCACACACACACACACACACACACACACACACACACACACACACGCATATATATATAAATTTATTTTGAAGTTTATACTAGGTTAGATTAGGTTAAGTTAGGTTAGGTTACTATACTCCATAGGTTAGGTTAGGTTAGGTTATTTTGTATTAAATTTTTGGAGGGACGGGACAACCCCATCCCTTTGGCACTACCACTGCCCCACTTCCCACTCATCCCTCTCCCACCCCTCACCCATCCCTCCCCTCATCCACTACTCGCACCTTCTTCGCCATACTTGTACCCACACTACTGATGAGGAAAGGAACCTCCTCAACTCCAAAGGAAAATTTTATAGCCAAAACTATATTATTGAACCTATCAAGAAATTCATCAATATCCAAATTATCAGTCCAAAGGCAAAAAACATGATCTATGTACTATATAATGGTACCAAACAGTGTTGAAATTAATAATAGTGGGCACAATTCTACTTTAAAAAAATTCCATATATAAATTAGCTAACAGTTTCCATCTATAAAATTTACTGTTTTATAGGAAAATGACGAATGCCTATCATTTCTGGATCTAAAAATTCAGAGCCATTCAAATCAATTCAAATTTGAAGTTTTTCGCGAGCTTACTAAAAATAACTTGTCTTCATTTTAATTCTGACCATTCTGACCCCTCCATAAAGTTTACTTTTTCTTCTATGTTTCTCAGAGCATTAAGAGTTTTTAGTATTATAATTTTTAGATTCTGAGTTATGCAATATTATGAACATTGATATTAAATTACTGTATGTTATCCTATTCCGTTACTAGAAAATTGTTTGAACAAAGCTATAGAAAAGGTACAGGGTGTACATAAAGTCAGGATCTATTTTTGTGAAGCACTTGGAAATTATATGGAATTCAATCATAAAATGATAAAGTGGTAACATTTATTAAATAATTAAGAGTAGGATTCGACGTGACACCCATCAGTATCCCTGCACAGCTCAAATCGTTCCGCAGCATTTCTAAACACATTCTGGAGCATTTGCGGGGTTATGTTATCTGCAGCAGTTCGTATACGTGTACGTAAGTTTTCAAGACTCGTAATCTTCGTCTGATAGACGTGCGATTTGATAAAGCCCCATGCAAAGAAATCTAAAGGGGTTAAATCTGGTGATCTCGCTGGCCAAGGTCTGTTGCTACCGCGTCCGATCCAGCGATTTGGAAAACGTCCATTTAGATAATCCTGAACAATTTTGGCATAGTGACAAGGAGCACCATCATGTTGATAGACGACGGTACTAACAATCCTACCCCCAATCAGCTGAGGTTCAAGGAATTGCTGCAACATGTCCAGATAAATAAGCCCCGTAACTGTAGCTTCAGCAAAGAAAAAAGGACCATAAACCTTAGATTTTGTTAAACCCATCCAGACATTAACTTTAGGTGAGTCTCTTTCCCAATTTTGGACGAAATCATTCGGTCTTTCATTTGCCCAAATTCGACAGTTATGGCGATTTACTTTTCCACACGTATGGAAAGTGGCTTCATCATTAAAGAGAATGTTGTCCATTAAATTATCACTCCAGATTTGTTCTACGAGATCAGCACACACAGCACTTCGTCGAGGGAAATCTTCCTCATGTAAATCATGTAAAACCCGCAAATAATAGCTTTTCTTCCGCAAATTAACTTTCAGAATTTTGTGCACAGATGACGTCGGGAGGCCGAGTCTGTGTGATGCAGCACGAACGGACGTACGTGGCTCCTCAGTGATAATTCCGCGTACTGCATTCACGGTAAGATCTGACATACACGGTCGTCCTGGTCTTGCTTCATCATTTACAGATCCCGTTCGTTTAAATTTGTTCACCAATTTTCGTATTGTCTTGTCTATTGGCCCCGGCTTATGAAATCTCCTTCTAAACTTCTCTCTGATGTCATTGTATTTCTTTCCCTCGATTCGCCAAATTACTATTGCCACACGCTCTTCTGTATTCATTCTAAGGGCTTCTGAAAAGAAAAATAGAAAAAAATAATTATTTCACAAAAATAGATCCTGACTTTATGTACACCCTGTATTACAATAGTGTAATTCACAAGGTGTTTGATCATAAATACGGTTAAATCTTCGATAATAAAGAACTGGGAAGATTTTAGACGTCGTAGTAAAACAGCATAACTAACTCTAATTCATTGTTGAACCATATGTACAGGGTGGGCCGAAAGTTTCCATACATAGGAAAAATAAACATTTTTTTATGGACAACCATTTTTATTTATATAATATGCTCTACATGGTTGCCATTGTTTTGAAAACACATTTCAATACGTGTTCCCCACTGTTGATGAACACGCATTAGCACAGTTGACGTTATGCTTGTAATGGCGTTGGTGATACGTTCCTTTAGATGATTTATGTCTCGT
Organism: Bathynomus jamesi; assembly: GCA_023014485.1. NCBI lineage: Eukaryota > Metazoa > Arthropoda > Malacostraca > Isopoda > Cirolanidae > Bathynomus > Bathynomus jamesi. The sequence goes on along the minus strand of JAJOZX010000035.1, from coordinate 1,407,926 downwards.
ATCTTTTCCTGATACACCATGGCCTTCAAGTGCCCCCAAAGGTAGAAATCAAGGGGGGTGAGATCTGGGGATCTGGGAGGCCACTCCACAGGACCACGCCGACCAATCCAAGCATCCGGAAACTGCTGATCCAAATACCGACGCACGTGAAGACCATAATGAGGTGGAGCTCCATCTTGCTGGAAGTAAACTGGGAAGTTACCTTCCTCGTTTAGCAGGGATGGGAAAATCTCTTCTTGCAACATGTTAAGATACCTTTCGGCATTAAGATTTCCACTGACAAAAATTGGTCCAATAATTCTGTCACCCCATATCCCGGCCCACACCATCACTTTACCGGCACCTTGCATCTTCGTCGGACTCAGCCAGTTAGGGTTAGCATTACTCCAGTAACGTATGTTTTGCCGATTAACCTCTCCATTGACGTAAAAATTTGCTTCATCAGTAAACAAGATCTTAGTTGAAAAGTTTGCATCCTCGTTCACTTTGGTTAATGCCCATTCACAGAATTCCATCCGTCTATCCGGGTCGTCTTCACTCAAATGCTGTGCCATATGCAATTTGTATGGATGCCATTTGTTTGCTTTCAAAATGCGCCTGATACTCGATCTGCTGACACCACTTTCTGCAGACAACCGTCGTGTACTTTTTCTGGGACTCCGTGTAAGCGCTGTAAGTATCGTAGCTGTTGTGTCTTCATCGGTGGCTGTACGTCTTGGACCACTTCGCGGTTGATCTGCAACATTTCCAGTTTTCTGAAACTTGTTAATAAGTTTTGCCACAGTGTCGTGTGTGATGTTCGTTCCATGTTGTCTGTTAAAGTTCATTGCAACCATGCGACTGCTTCCCGACCCAGCCATCAGTATGATTTCAATTCGTTGCTCTTTCGTCAAACGCATATTCTTAGGGTATCTGAAACATAAAAACAAACGTTTAATTTTTCCTATGTATGGAAACTTACGGCCCACCCTGTATAGATATAAGCAGAATATTAACTGGGAACCTTTAAATTTGTAGTAAAAAATAAAGACATAACCGAAAGGAGCATTCTGAAGTGTGCGTTTATATACTTTATTAATAATTTCAATAAGAGTTTAGGAACGTATAAAATGGAACACATCTTGTTAAAATATTTTCTTCCTTTCGTTTTGCGAATCCTTCCTAACTACAGTATTTTATTCACGCTGTACAAAGATATACTGCATACAGTGTTTCAGGTCGACCCTAGAAATAGAGAAGTGGGCGGGATTTGTAGTTTGTAGTTTGTATTTGGTATTGGAAGTTTGTCATAGTAATTCCGTAACTGATATAAATTTCCATATTTCTTGGGTCGACCTGAAACACCCTGTATTTTCGGCTTCTTGCCTTTCCCTTCATTCCCTGATTTTATTTATATATATATATATATATATATATATATATATATATATATATATATATATATATATATATATATATATATATATATATATATTTATATATATATATATATATATATATATATATATATACACACACACAGGGGTTGGACAAAATAATATGAACACCTTGATAAATGGCGGTTTTTATTCTTAATATGGCGTTGGTCCTCCTTTAGCGGCAATAACAGCTGCAATGCGTCGGGGAATTGATTCATACAGCTTTTGGACAGTGGCTAGAGGAATCCTGAGCCATTCTTCGAGCAAACCCTGCTCCAGTTCCTCCAAAGACGCCGGCGGTGGGAATCGGCTTCTGACCTGCTGCTCCAACTGACACCACAGATGCTCGATAATGTTAAGATCCGGGGATTGTGGAGGCCAATCCAAGCGTTCTACTTCACTAACATGCTCTTCAAACCAGTTTTTAACGACCCCAGCGGTGTGGATTGGTGCATTATCATCCTGGAAGACGGCGCCGCCATTGGGAAACAGCGTTTGGACCATGGGATGGACCTGGTCAGCCAATATTGACAGATAGACCTGGGCGTTAACCCTACCATGCAGTACTACAGCTGGGCCAAGAGTATTCCACGATATTGCTGCCCAAACCATCACAGATCCGCCTCCATGCTTAACGGTTGGGGTCAGGCAGTCGGGGTCATAAGCATCTTTGGGCTATCTCTAGACGTAAACTCGACCGGAACATGGAAATAGCGTAAAGGAGGATTCGTCGGAGTAGACTACATTCTTCCACCGGACCATTGACCAATTCTTATGGTCATTACACCATTTTCTGCTCCGCTCAATGTTGATGTGCGAAAGGAAGGGTTTGGCAATTGCAGCCCTCCCATGGTATCCAGCTCCATGGAGCTCGCGACGTACAGTTCTGGTCGATACCGGGCTTGCAAGATGCTGGTTAAGCTCTGCAGTCACTATTGGAGCTGTGGTCTTATGGTTCTTTGTCACAATGCGCTTTAGCACCCGGCGGTCTCGATCACACAGCTTCTTCTTGCGTCCACTATTGCATTTGTCGATGCTTGTCTTTCCATGGTTTTGGTATGCAGACATGACCATAGAGACAGTTCCTCTGGATACATTGAACATCTGAGCGGTTTTCGTCACCGATGCACCAGCCATCCGCGCTCCGACAATTTGCCCTCTTTGGAAGTCTGACAGGTCTTTCATAACTGCTAATTCATAATTCACTCAGATCTGTAAAAACAACGTGAGGGTTATAACATGACGTATACACTCTCTGTTACGCATTTAAATAGGTTTGCCAGTCATTTGACCGTTTACTTTGTGTCTGAGCAGTCCGTAAAGATAACCGGTGAAATCGGCGGGTGTTCATATTATTTTGTCTAACCCCTGTATATCGAGATATCAACAAATATGGCGACAACATTAAAAAACAATACACATACTGAGGAAAGAAGCAAATTTCGGGCCTTAAACTTAAACTTGAAGACTATAAATTGTGAAGCAATGAGATCGCACATGGCTCAAATAGAGTGGAGAACAGTTTTAGAGATAAAACAACTGAAGAAATGCTAACAACCCTGCAAGAAAAGAGGCTGAAAATTTCAGAAAAATATGCTCCGAAATCACAGCCAAAAGGAAAGCCGATCTGACTAGAGAGGCAAAAGAGAAGAATATTCCGAAAAGAGAGTGGAGGCGAAGTTAGCCAAATGCGGAGATAGTGCCATGAAAGTAATACAAGAAAAACTGGACGGTATCGATAGGGAAATACAAACCCTGATTAAGAACCATACAGAGAGGGAAGAGGAAAAGGCGATAGAAGCAATAAAGGAAAATCCAAAATACTTTCATAGCTACGCGAAAAGGAAAACAAAAACCGCGCGCCGCTATCGAGCTCTTAAGGAAGAGAAATAATGAACTAACAGACGATCTAAAAGAAATATCTGAAACACTGAGAGTCCAGTATGAATCAGTTTTCAGTACCCCAAAAAGTGACAAAGCGATACCTGACATAGGTGCATTCTTTGAAGAGAAATTTCAAGGAGAGTGTATAACAGACTTTGATTTTACCCCAGAAGATGTAGCGAGAGCATAGGACAAATGAAACCACATTCAGCTGGAGACTCGGACAACTGGAACGCATTATTGATTAAAAACTCTAAAAATGAACTTGCTACACCTTTATACTGGATATGGAGAAGATTCCAAGACAGGCGAAATACCGAGCATCTTGAAAAGAACGAACTTTGTCCCTATATATAAAGGATGGGATTGATCTCAAGCAAAGAACTGTAGACCAGTGTCATTGACGTCCCACCTCACCAAAGTATTTGAAAGAATAGTTAACGAGAAAATCTACGATTTCTTGGAGACACTGGAAAGATTCAACGAAATCAGCACGGATTCCGATCAGGTAGATCATGCCTATCACAACTAATAGACTACTATAACAATATCCTAGATGCACTTGAAGGCAATGACAACTACGATGTCATATACACGGATTTTGCTAAAGCTTTTGACAACTATGAAAAAATGGGAAAAGTGGGAAAATGGATCTACAACTTCCTCAGAGAACGTCTCCAGGTCGTCAAAATTCAAGATACTGTATAATATCATCATCAGAGTGAGAAGTACGCAGCTCAGTACCACAAGGTACAGTACTGGCCCCATTCCTCCTGTTCATTATCATGCTAACAGACATAGACAGCGGAGAAAACAGCAACAATATAGTAACATCAGTAGTATGCCGCAAATAGTTAGAGTGCAGAACAATTGCAATGTTGATCATATGAGTGCCAGTACCAACCGCCTTCCCCCACTTGTTACAAGGTGCCAACCCCCCTCCCCCTAGGGTGCAAAAAATGGAAAAAAGGAAGAAATCCCCCCAGTTTGTGGCAGCTGCGGGAATCCCACCCAAATAAGGAGATTGATCTCTCCCCAAGCTGCATGAAGGGAAGAGAGGGGGTTGGACCGGGAGAATGACTTCCCCCAAAAAGGGGTTCCCTAAACTAGGAAGGTAACCTAAAAGAGAGGAGAGAGGAGAGAAGATGTCTTTGTAGGCATGTCGCATCACATAATGAAAACTCAGAGCAGTATCATCTGGCTTAGAACTCGAAATCCGCCAGTTGGCTTAATCAGCCCGTTGGCATGGAAGTCGTAACCAGCCATTTGGCACAGTGTATACATTATTTATCATTATTAAGAATTATTATATTTAAAATAAAATAGAATCAGTTATTTAATACAGTATATATATATATATATATATATATATATATATATATATATTTCCAAGGCAGTCCATTTAATAATATATCAATTAGCACTAACAATTAATTTTCATATTGAATCTGTATATACATTATTTATCATGAAGTATGTCGAAATTAAAATTAAAACATTTCCCTCCGTTGTTGCGGTCGTTCGGTCTCCATTAAAATGAAAACATTTCCCTCCGTTGTTGCGGTCGTTCGGTCTCCATTAAAATGAAAACATTTCCCTCCGTTATCACCGATTTTATTCAATCTCAGAATAGATGATTATATAGAAGGAGATTAATTAACATTATGATGAGCTTAGTATTGAATATTTTCCTTTTGAGCAGCCATTTCAATTAAAAACACTCCCCGACTATATATACATATATATAAAATTGCAAGTAAAACAGCTTGGTGCAGTTACGTAATAATTTTCCCCCGAATAAATGGTTAGATAAACATGTCATTCATTTATTTCTACCTTCTTGTACACTGCAATACAAATGGCAAACAAACAATCAATTGTCAGAAATCGGGCGCTACTTTTGACTCACCCTCTATATAAAGTGCTTTTTTTGTAAAAAGAAAAGGTGCCGGTACTCATTGGGATATACAGGGTGGGCCGAAAGTCTGGATCCATAGGAAAATATTTATTTTAATACATAAATTACAACAAATGGTAAATACTTAAAATGAATATCAACTTTAACTCGTAAATGCGTATCCGTGATACTGTACAGTGGTTCGTACTCCAGTATAAACAACAAATTATAACAAATGCTCAAATTGGCGGCCTCTGACATCGAGACACTTAGGGATGGAATTTATGATTTTTAATAATTCTTCGAATTGACGTTCTCGAGATGCGTGTTTCATTTGATAATCTTCTTGTTGACTTTACTGGACTATTCGTTAAAGTTTCACATACCATTGCAGAGGTATTTTCATCAGTTGCAGTTTTTGGACGACCAGAACGCCGTCGATCATGTACACTTCCTGTTTCTTTGAAACGTTTGAACAACTTGCCAACAGTCGCATGTGTTACTGGATGCTTATCAGGATGATTTCTATTGAATTCGGTAGCAGCTTCTCTGTGTGTAGCGCCCTGTCTTGCGTACATGAGCACAAGTTCTACTCGGTCTTCTGTTGTTAGATTCGAAGCCATTTCTGGGCTGAAATAAAAAAAGTATTTGAGTATTTATACTGGAGTACGAACTACTGTACAGTATCACGGATAAGCATTTACGAGTTAAAGTTGATATTCATTTTAAGTATTTACCATTTGTTGTAATTTATGTATTAAAATAAATATTTTCCTATGGATCCAGACTTTCGGCCCACCCTGTATATATATATATATATATATATATATTATTAACATACATCATAACATTAACTTACCGTTTTATAGAAAATTCCAAATTTTCATCAAGTTCTCATCTGCTTCAATATGTCGACTTCGTTTCTTGCTGTTAGTGTCAACTGCTGAGTGGCGCATAATAAATTGCATTATGTACTAGCTCGTAGTTGTTTATTTTTAGATGCCTTACATTTGTTGTGTACCTAAAGTTTATCTACAATTGATTTCAATGCTTACCATATAACAACTATACTTGCCATGAAATAAAATAGGTATACAGTATAATTCTATACTACAAAATATTATAATACAATATCGCTTAAGTTTTAGAAAACTTAAAAATTTAATAAGAAAGATTCTAGATAATCTCCGAATTAATTATTCAAAAAAAGTGCCGGTACGCCGTGCCCTTGCGTACCATCACAAAAAAAGCCCTGTATATATATATATATTTGGTTTAAAAATTAATATATGAGCATCAAAATAATAATAACACACCGTTATTAAATAATAAATACATTCCTTTTACAATGAGTTGGATAATCTTCAAAAGGTCATTACGAACCCCATAGGGACTAATCGCAGACACCTGTCATTTACCTCCTCACTCAAGAATGATTTTCCTTAAAATGACAGCTCACATCTTCGTTAATGACCTATAAATTCACTTTACTTCTACGTTTTCAGCTTAATGAGTTTACAAATTTTAAAAAATTATTCGACCCGTGGAGCACAAGACTCGCAACGGTACACAAATTAACATTATTGGAGAACTTTTTCATATAAAAGTGATCCTTACGTTTTCACCATCCATTCTGCATTGTCCCCAATTATTTTTATCACTAATATTTGACATTTGGAGTATGGGGCACAATAAACTTTTCATAAATAGTGGTTCCTACGTGTATATAAGAAGACATTTGCCTGTAGCTCCACTTCGATATAACTGCAATATTTTTAAATCTTTTTAAAAGTTGCGGACGGGATATTTGGACTAACCACATAATATTTCGACTACCCACATGAATGCGACCCATTGTGCTAACTCGTAGAATATTATTTACCAGATTCAGAGGGAGTAGGACTCCCGACCATCCCCGACCCCCGTTTTCATAGGAAAACGGTGTTACCAGATATCATTATTTAAAGAATGATACCAATACTATACAAAGAAATCAATATTGGGTATGAGAAGATATATATGTGTATATATATACTGTCTATATGATAACGATAAGGCGGTACATATTCTAATTTCGGAACAGTCATAGAGAAATAAGAGAGAGAGAGAGTTACAAGAACAAGAAGAGGCCTTGAAGACCTTTCGTTCCACTCGGAGAAGTTCCTGTTATTAAACTGTTCATTTTCTAACTATTCTCTCGGTAGTAGAAAACTAAATAGAAAAGCATCAGACTCTCTCCCCTCCCTAAGCTTCCTCTCTGCCAGAGACGGGTACGGTTAAAGGTTGAAATGGCAGGAAAGAAAAGAGAAAAAGAAAAAACGATTAATTTGAGAATTTCCTCCTTGTAATTATGTAGAAGGAGTATATATATTATATATATATATTATAATTATATATATATATATATATATATATATATATATATATATATATATATATTAATGGAATAGATGTTAACCCCACAAAGAAAAAGAAAAAAAGAATCATTTTTCCTCCTTGGGTCCTGTATATATAGTTTTTTTTCCATATAATGTCATATAAATTCAAATATTCACTTTGTAATCCTCTCAACGACGTCCTTTTTGATAGATTAGATAAAATCAGGGCGACTTACTGACGTGGGAAATTCCGCTGAGCTACGAGGCATATGAAAGATAACTAACTTTTATTCCTGATAATGTCTAATTTGAATTCTTCGGTTACAAACCAATCCTCCAGAAGGAGTCCTAGCACATGCTATCCAATGCACCTGTCTCCTCTCTCTCTCTCTCTCTCTCTCTCTTCTCTCTCTCTCTCTCTCTTTCCTTCTCTCTCTCTCTCCCTCTCTCTCTGAATGAATGAAATAGGGCATTTATGCAAGACAAGAAAACTCAGGGTAAATAAAGATGAATATGTAATTGGCGTTAATAGTTTTTTACAGACTTTCATTCACAAGCCAAATAAATAACACAAACACTATCAAAGCATCCTACGTAACCTAAGTTCAGTATATACGATAATTACTATCTATTTACTACTAATTATGATGGGCCCTTTATGACAAAATCTAGGGTAATTTCTGAATTAGTATCAGTATATATATATATATGGGCCGTAGCCAGTGGGGGATAGGGGGATATATCCCCCCCGGAAATTCTTCCCAAACTTAGAAATATATTCAGACAAAATACTTCTCTCTGCTTACTCCCCTTTCATGAAGCTCTTATTGTCTGGAATGGATTTACATTTCCGACTCACCGAACTCTATAAGGAGCTCATGTCGATTAATGAACTTACGCTTCCGACTCTTAAGTTTGCTTGCTTTTAATTGGTCCTCTTTCCTACGCCACGAATGAAGTCATTTTCTATTAATGTGCCCATTGGCCATGTGCAGTCGTCACTCATGATGTCAATTCCTAATATACGGTCAGTCATGTTGTTTACTTCCTTTGTTTTTCACGTGTTGTGGGTACTGTGAGTCTGTGACCTATTTACAATATGGCCAACAAGAGGCAAACAAGTGTTTTAAATTATTTTGAGCCTAAAACAAAAAAGAAAACAAACTGATTTAATCTGTCCTTCTGACAGTGATGAAACTTCAAATAGAAGTGAAAAAAATGAAAATGTTGTTTCCTTGGTGTGCGAGTCACAAATGTCTTTGGATATTGGCACGTTCCTCGAAAATTCATGTACAGACGAGGAAAAATATAATATTCTTAAAAATCTTTGGGTACCTGGAGAATTATATAGTTTTCCGCTGGATAAAAGAAACTTAAAATTTCAAAGGAAGTGGCTGACTGAATTTAAGTGGCTTGCATATTCTCGAGCAAGTGAAGGTGCATTCTGCAAGTACTGATTTGTCTTTGCAAAAAATGTAAAAGTTGGTAAAGGAAATCACATAAGACTGAATGCACTAGTTAATGCTCCGTATATGCGTTGGAAAGATGCAAAAGAGGATTTCTGCAAGCACGAAACTAGCAATTATCACAAAGACAGCTGTGTTAAAGCACAAATTTTTTTGTCAGTGTTTAAAAATAAAAAAAGGATATCTGTACAACCTTAGACAGTGCCAAAAGACAAAAAAACTCAGAAAACAGAAAAAAAATCATGCCAATTATTGAAACCATTATTTTGTGTGGCCGACAAGAAATTGCATTGCGGGGTGATAGCGATGCTGGGATTTTGGAAGAAAATCAACAAAATTATGGAAATTTCCGCGCTTTACTGCGGTTTAGGGTTGGTGGTGGAGATGAGAATCTAAAGAAGCATTTCACCGAATGTGGTCGAAATGCAACCTACAAAAGCCCTCAAATTCAGAATGAAGTGATTAATATTTGTGGTAATCTAATCCTGTCTCGTATCGTGAATCAGATCAGTCATTCAAAATATTTTAGTGTTCTGGCAGACGAGACCTCAGACATCTGTGGAGTGGAACAATATACTCTTTGTGTTAGGTACGTGTTAAAAAGTGAAGAGAACTATGTGCTGCGAGAAGATTTTCTGAAATTTGTTCCTATGCATGACTGTTCTGGTAGGGCACTTGTTGAAACATTATTAAAAGAACTGAGAGAGTTGGGGTTGGATGTAAACTACATGAGAGGGCAAGGATATGATGGGGCTAAGTCAATGAGTGGTCAATTGAAAGGATGTGCAGCTACCATACAACAAACGCATCCTCAGGCTCTCTACTTCATTGCTCTAGCCATGCCGTAAATCTGGCCCTTTCCCATGCTTGTTCAATGCCAATAATAAGGGCTAGTTTAACGGTAATGCGAGATATAGCTTTCTTTAGACATTCTCCTAAGCGAAGTCACGTGTTGAAAAGTTGCATCAATGAAATGTATCCTGGTGCCAAAAGAACCCGTCTTCTGAAATTTTGTGAGACTCGGTGGGTTGAACATTTAGATTCAATTCTGTTACTGAAGGAACTTTGTGCGCTAATTTCTCAAGCTTTAAACAGAATTCAGGATTTTACGGACAAAGAGTCTACAATGAAGGCTTTCACATTGTTAACTGCTATTGAGAGCAGCAAATTTTTGATATGCTTGGTTATTGTTAGTCAGGTGTTTGCACTACTGCATGGCCTTTGCACATTCCTACAGTCTAAACAATGTGATCTTGCTTCTTGCCTAAACCACGCCGAAGTTTTAAAAAATGAAATACAAGCCCTGAGGGACTCTGCCGATTCGAAATTTAAAGCAGTTTTCTGTGAAGCCGAAAACTTGGGTAAAAGTTTGGGTACAACAATTCAAATGCCACCTTCGGTCGGACGGAAAGGTGATCACTTTGTTACACAGAATGTTGAAGAGTATTACAGACGTTGTGCGTATGTGCCTTTCCTAGGCTTTTTATTAAATTAACTAAATGATAGATTTATCGACCATAAAACTGTATTACAAAAACTGCATTCGTTGTTGCCGAAGAGATCCAGCTCTCTGACGGATAAGGAAGTGAAAAACTGCTGCGAAACTTTGTCCCTTCAGTGGCCTGACGATGCAAGCGTTCCGGTAAAGTTCAAGGGAGAACTGAAGATGTGGAGACGAACTTGGAGAGACCAAAATGAAAAGCCCATCGATTTCATTACTTCTTTAAATGAATGCAATGAAGAAATATTCCCTACAATTCATGCATTTTTAAAAATAGCTGCCACTCTGCCAATAACTACGGCCACTGCAGAAAGATCCTTTTCAACGCTAAGAAGACTTAAAACCTACATAAGAAATTCTTCCTCAGAAGATAGACTGAATGGTTTGGCCTTAATGAGCATTCACTGCCAATTAGAAATACAACCGGAGGATGTTCTTCAAGAAATGTTAAAAAGGAAGAGAAAATTAAATATCGTCTTGTAAGGTAATGTAAGCAATTTACATATCTTTGTTGAATATACAGTATATATATATATACACAGCGTGTCCCAAAGAAATGTATACCCACTTTGTTCGATAATACCAGCTATGAGGATAATAAATATATTACTTTTTATATGTTTTTTAATATAGAATTTTCTCCTGAATCTAAATATGTAATTATTTTTATTAAAAATTGAAAATCAAAAACGTTACAGATGTTTAAATTATAATTATTATTTTCGAGACTTCATGTGCGATATTTTCTAATATTTTAACCGACTGTTTTGAGATACTTATGTTTAGTGTTGATATTGAAGCATAAATGTTGTAATTATTAGTTAATTCAAAAAATTTACAAATTCCATGGTTAAATGACACTTTATCTAAGATGTCAAATTGTCGTTAGAAAAGAACAAACGTCGCAGAGTTATAAGATGATAAGGTTAGAGCAAAACTGTAGTCTTGCCTAATTAGAACTCAACGAAATGGCTAGGCTAAGCTAGGCACTAAACATAAGTATCTCAAAACAGTCGGTTAAAAGGCAGGCCAGGCCATAAAAAAAAATATTAGAAAATATCGCACATGAAGTCTCGAAAATAATAATTCTAATTTAAACATCTGTAACGTTTTTGTTCTTCAATTTTTAATAAAAATAATTACATATTTAGATTCAGGAGAAAATTCTCTATTAAAAAACATATAAACAGTAATAACTTTATTATCCTCATAGCTGGTATTATCGAACAAAGTGGGTATACATTTCTTTGGGACACGCTGTGTATATATATATATATATATATATATATATACAGGGTGTTTGAAAACTTTCTGTACAAATTGTAATGGGGGATAGGCAACACCAAGACAAACACTTTTCGTCTATAAGTGTATGTCCGGTGACGTCACCATTCGGCGCGAGAGGGCGCCGCTGCAATTGGCTAAAAGGTGAAGTGGGCTAGACTCGCGCTTGCCGCGGGCATTCTTAAATCGGACGTAGTACGCGTAACATGGAGCGCTTCACGACTGCTGAGATGGCTGACATGCATATGGTGTATGGGGCTGCCAATGGAAACGGAAGAGCTGCTGTGAGGTTGTACCGACAGCGCTTCCCAAACAGACGTGTGCCAAACCACCAAACGTTTGCGCATTTGCATCGGCGACTGCGAGAAACTGGAACATTCCATGCAAACATGCATGACACTGGTCGGGAGAGAAACTTGCGCACTCCTGACATGGAAGAAGAAATCCTACGGCGATTTGAGGACAATCCAAGCGAAAGCACGCGAGGTGTTGCACGTATCCTCGGTGTGAACCACGACCTGGTCTGGAGAGTGTTGCACGAGCAGCAGTTACATCCGTTTCATCGTCAGAGAGTCCAGGCATTACAACCTCGGGATTACCCTCTTCGTGTGGAATTCGCACGCTGGTTTCTGCAGCAGACAGCTGTGCAGCCTGATTTTCCGGCTTATGTGCTGTTCTCAGATGAGGCCTGTTTCACACGTGAGGGTGTGTTTAACATGCACAATTCTCACGTGTGGGCGCACGCAAATCCACATGCTACACGGGTGCATGCTCATCAAGAACGGTTCGCCGCCAATGTTTGGGCGGGTATCGTCCATGGCAAGTTGATTGGGCCGTACCTGCTGCCTGCCCCACTCGACGGGTGGGTTTATCGGATATTTCTTGAAGAAACGTTGCCGGAACTGCTGGAAGATGTTCCCGTGGCTATTCGTAGACGAATGTGGTTTCAACACGACGGTGCCCCAGCACACTCCAGCAACGATGTGCGGGATTATCTGAACGCCACTTTTGGGGACCGATGGATAGGCCGGGGTGGGCCCGTAGCCTGGCCACCGAGATCGCCCGATTTAACATGCCTCGATTTCTTCCTGTGGGGACACATGAAGAACCTCGTGTACGAGACTCCCATTTACTCAGAAGAAGACCTCGTAGCAAGAATCGCTGTCGCCGCTGGAACTGTTCCCGAAATGCCGAGAATCTTTCGACGTGTACGTCGGTCAACGCTTCGACGCTGTCGGGCATGCATTGATGCTACCGGTCGCAACTTTCAGCACCTTCTTTAAATAAACATGCCTTCTTTAAAACATGTTACGCGTACTACGTCCGATTTAAGAATGCCCGCGGCAAACGCGAGTCTAACCCACTTCACCTTTTAGCCAATTGCAGCGGCGTCCTCTCGCGCCGAATGGTGACGTCAGCGGACATACACTTATAGACGAAAAGGGTTTGTCTTGGTGTTGCCTATCCCCCATTACAATTTGTACAGAAAGTTTTCAAACACCCTATATATATATATATATATATATATATATATATATATATATATTAAATATATATATAATTATGTATATACCTAGGACGTCCCAGGTATAATTAGGTCCATATAACCCCCTCCGAAAAAAATTTCTGGCTACGGCCCTGATATATATATATATATATATATATATATATATTCGAAATTCGTTTATTAATGAGTACGTTTGTGCAGTTTCAAATGGGAATTTCAATTAAATTTCATGTTTTTAAACTTTTCTTAATAGCATCACATTATATCATCATCTCATTATTATGTTATTCAACAAACTGAAACATTGAAATGAATAATTTTTTATTAGCCCTTAAGGCACATAGCTATAATTTATTCGCTATTCAGGTAAAACTTCGACATAAAGAGTTTCGTTTTAAGGACCTACTCATTGAAATAAATCGAAGTTAAAATGAAAACATTTCCTTCCGTGACGTCTGTTGCTGGAGCGAAAACCCACTTATCTACCAACCAATTGTGTGGAAGGATGAACAGCTGGTTTTGCAGCGCGTTGGATGCCGGCAATGGGTCTCGATCCCGGAGGTGCTTTGTTTAACCGTATATATATATATACACACTTATGTTTGATTTTAAAAGAGGGAATGAAGATCAACCAGGACATTTTTCATTGGGCATATGATTTTAGATGCAAAATGAATATAGGCCTAATGCATATATATATATATATATATATATATATATATATATATATCAGTTTTTAACCTGCGTAGAAAACCTGGGAAGGATCAAATTATGCATACGAATATCGTCTTGCAACACCCATTATGACTTGTGGAACAAATTCAAATTATCATAGGCCTAATTAGTTAATGATATGGATTTTAGACATTTACGAGGCAGGCTGAAACAGACTAATTTCTGAATTAATATGAAAACTAGAATAAATGACCCCACTCCAAAATGACACATTTTCTTTGAGCATCTTTTATTTTAGCATATAAGCCATTAATTTAGGAAGTGAAAAGTATTGTAATTTAAAATAAATAAAGAGGTTTATATTGTTGGTCTCTTTGCACCTCAAATGACTCCCAGCTTCATCCTCAGCTTTCCCATTTTAGTCATGGGTTAGATTATGTTAAGTTACACTAGTTAGATTATGTTAAGCTTTATTCGCCTCAAACTCTAAAATTCGGCATTTTTAACTGAACCAATTATAATACATAGAAATCTGAAAACTCCAAATTTTATTTTCTATTTCACCAACGTTGTTTAAAATAATAATAGTAATAATAATAATAATAATAAATACACTCATAATTTCTCTCTCTCTCTCTTAAACACTTTGAATTTACTTTAAATTTTTTTAAACATGCAAAATAATGTTCATTTTTATGATGAAATTCAAAGGCTTAAATAAGTTTTTAATTACAATATAATTTTATTCGCCTACGACCTCTCTGAAAACAGTGGAAAAATCTGTGAAATGAATAAGCCAGATTTGATGAAGATACCTTCATTAATCGTGACGGTGTCCAATCAGAATTTCACGGCCCAACGGGCGGGGCATGAGAACGATTCTACGGTCTCTGGCTGGAGGAAAACCTCGTACATACGTTACAGCCACACCCAAATACAGTGACATTCAATCAGGAGGCCCTTCGAATTGGGGGTTGGGCTTCTGTCCTCTGGTCACAAATTGGGCATCGCACAACATACAAATGGGACACAGCGTGCAGATCGTGCCATAATAGTTGCTATTTCTACCTGTGAATAACACGCTATACCATCAAGCATGGACACTTCCAGTCAGTCACAACAACTTTACAGTTTACCGGAGTTATATGAAGATGGAGACACTGACACGGTAGCCACAATTAATCTTTATAACGCCACCGATCGGAACGAATTATTTTCATCACAAACCATTGCTTACATTTGCGATGTCCGTTTGATCCAGCGGTAGCAACCACAATTGAAAAGTGAGTACAAATAATTAATAATCACATAATAATTTAAAAAATTATTTGAAATTTAAACTGACTGCCGCTCTCGGTATATATATACACATCGTATCATTCAGTGCTTAATCAAGATTATTTTGCAAGTGTTAATTAATTTTATAAAATCCATAAGCTCACTTTGAAATGTGAAGTTATTCACCATTTTCTCTTAAAGGTGTCACAAACCACGAACTTCCCTGAGTGGGTCGAAAGATATTTGAGGCTTCACCTTGTGACTCCTTGTAACTCTCTCATCCTATATATATGTTTATGGAAGTATATGTTAATGACCGGCTACGGCAGTTCCATGCTGTTTATTATTTGATCCGGTTAACCTATTCGACATTTTCTCTTATTGTAACTCCTTCTAACTCTCTCTCTCTTCCTATAATTTAAAAAACTAAAAATTTATAGAAAATTCTACAGGTAGACTTTTAGAAATAGTAGCTGCGTAGTATGCCTAGCCTGTCACCCTTCCACACAATAAAGAAAGGGGATGTTAGACAATTAGCATAAATTAGGCAATTTTTATAAAAATCCATAATAAACTCATTTCGAAGTGTAATGCTATTCAATCGGGTACCAGAGTATATGTGAATGGATAGACTTACTGCTTATTATTCTACATTTTTTCTCTAAAGCTGTTATTTATGAGTATATAATTTAGGGTGGCTCAAAAAAATGAAATTTGAAAATATCTTTCTCCACAAGGCCATCCGTGTTCCATATCAAAATGTAAGAACTCATGCCAAAAATTAGACAGATCATACAACATTTAGAGGTCGCGACCAGTTCCTATATTTTTAGGATTTGAAACAAAAATACAATATCAATGTTTATTTAAAAATTTAAAGTCAACAGCACAGAGCACATGTTATGCAAAAATATACTAGAACACGCATGTCATAGCAGTTAATACGACTGCACTAAATCCTTGTATAACAAACAAACAACGTCACACCCGTTACTTTTTCTTCGTCAAAGCCAACTTCTTCTGAACTGGCAATCTTTTTCAGTGGCTGGCGACGAGTCGCAGTAGGTATTGTTTCTGGGTCTCGTCTTTCGTCAGCGCGGTATTGTAGGACTGAATAAGAGCGACTCCTCGTTCGGCACAGTCGTTGACGACCTTGAGGAGCCTGCACTTAGCCTTAAGTTACTGGTAAATGGGGTCTGTCAGCTAGAGGGAGGGAGGTTTTGACAAGAATGTCTTGGCTTCATCTTGTCCTTTCATGGAAAGTATATCGAATATCTTCAAAGACCGGCTCGTGATGTAAGACGCCAATGAAGAACGATGATCGAACACAGTCCCGTCCAGACGTCTCAAGAGTTTTTGGTTTGAGGGAGGTAAGAAGTTGTCAACCATAGCTGCTTTGGTGATCTCGTCGACGCGATCGTCGAAGAGGGCGAGAGGCGCGAGATGCTCAGAGAAGTACCACAAATGGCGATAGAAGGCCTTAACAGGCGCCTCCCTGATGGCACGGTCAGGATATTCATGGAGGAGAGCAATTAGGTTTAAGTCGTTGAGGGGGGGGCCCTCTCTGGGAGAGGGGCCTCGTGCCAGTAACGAAGAGAAACGAAGAGGCAAATCTTTGTGACGTCAGCTGTCTCGTGAGCCGTCAACTTAATCTGGCTCCTGAAAAGGAAGATCTTCAGCGAGTATATTGCCTTAGCCATCCACCGCGCGTTGTGCATAGCGCCTGGCGCACGAAAGGACGGTTCTCCTCGTCGGAGGATCCCCCTAGGAATATATGACAGAGCTGAAGCAACTCTCCACAGTCATCCCGTGGGAGCTGGCTCTTGACTGCCTCCGAGTAAAATGACATCATCTCATCTCGTAGGCCATCCGGAATGCCAACGAAGAGCTCGTCTCCAGCAAAACGGAAATCAACTATATTAATATCAGGCCAGGTCTTCTGAAAGCGTTTGAAGATTCCCACTTCAGGCCCACCGGTTGGTGTCAGGGTGACAGAAAATACGGCCGACAACATTACCTCGAACACGTGATGACGGCACGCGATTCAGATGAGCTCCTTGTCCAGAGCCTTCTCAATTAGGGTGCACGCGCCCATATTCAGCCCAGTATTGGTTGCCGTCGTGTCGAAGACTAGTCCCTAGATCATGGGTTTGAGGTTCCATTCCTCCAGCGTTACGACACATGCATTGCACTGCTCCTCTCCCGTGTCGCGGCCGATCTTAGGGACGGCAAGAAGTTGCTCTGTTTCACCACCAGTCACCAAGATGGCGACGCGATCCACAAGCTTTTTATTGCCGGCGATATCAGGAAGCAGTTTACCGTCCCAGTGGAGAAGCAGTGGGCTGTCCGGCGAGAAAACAGCCTGTTGAGTAGTTGCTACCGCCTCACGAGTGGTGACCCGCGCTCGCTGAATGGTGTTCCGGGATAGCGGCACAGACTCCAGGCCATGACCGAGCGCTTGCGTGACGGCTCCTACGATGAACATGGCAGCGCGGTCAGGGAGTTTCACTCGGTCGAGCGCGGCGGCTACTTCCTTGGTCACAATGGTCTGCTTCGATTTCTTATTCCTTGGCTGATCTTCATTGGATGTTGACGGAGCTTGGAAATCATCTTCGGACTCCGTCGATGTGGAGGAGCTACAGATGTCAGCAATGGCGGAATTAGACGGAACAGCTATATTCGCCCGTTGGGCGCTCAACATGCTTTTTTCCTTTCGAGCACTGGCCTGATCACTCCTGAGGCGCTTGCGAGTCTCCTTGTTCGTCAAGGTCTTGTCGATCCCGGACATACTCGCGCTCGAGGGATCCTGCTGTTGCATCCGCAGGAACTGTTTGTCTTCTTCGTCCGTCATAATACTGAGGGCGTCTTTTCGTGAGATGTCAAATAGTTTGGTGAGATTCTCCTTGAATTTTCTTTCCTTGATTCGGCGGCACCCGTCTTTCGGTTTCAATCGGTTTTTCTTCAACCCACAATATTCTTCATAGAGCTTCCGAAGCTTGCGCACGCCGGAGTCCACCCGCTGGGTCGGAATTCGTGCCTTGTCCCAGATTGTCAGCGCTCTGTCTATGGTAGCCTTAGCACTGTCACCGATTGTGGATCCCTTCTGGTGGTGAAACATGAAGTTCCTGAGAATAGCACCGTTTGTTGGCAGGCCAGATCCCAAGATGTCCGGGTCCGGCTTACCCAGGAGCCAAACTTTCGGACTGCTCCTTGTCGTTGTCATGGTCTTGGCCTGTGGAATGGAAGATAAAATGGAAATTAGAGTTAAAGGACCTATACACATGTTTTATGTAGAATATAAAACAAGCAATTTTAACAATTTTAATAAACTTTTATAAATTTTAAATTTTTTTAAAATTTTTAACAATTTTAATAAACAATTCATTGTTCCAAATTGCTTATCAAGGTCAGTGCAGTAAATGAATGACAGAAAAACTAAGCATAGTGTCCGCCACTCACTAGTGAAAAGTTTAACTTGCCTTATTGGTGTGATTCACTGCGTGGCGTAACCCAGATGGCAGGAACACAACAAAAACACGTCTACATCTGCCGAGACTTTGCGACCAACTGAGCTAGTGGGAAGAGTGCATTGCTATCATATAGTGATTCTTTGGATATAGGTTTACAGTCTACAGTGGCGTTGCTCGGCAAATATTTATTGTAGAACATAATGGTGACCCAAAATTACTGAAATTACAGAATTTAGATATTTTTACCTTGAGGTCGCGACCTCTAAATATTGGCCGATCTTCTTGAGTTTTTGCATGAAGGCTTCTTTTGTGATATGGAACAGGAATAGCCTTGTGGAGAATAGCAATTCAAACTTTTATTTTTTCAGTTAATTTTTGGGCCACCCTAGTATATATATATATATATATAATATATATATATATAATATATATATATTATATGTCCTCTGTGTGTATTTTGATGAAAAACAAATGAATTTTAATTATTATTAAAAAATATTCAGAAAAATGTATGAACTAGCCAAAATAATTTAAAAATTTCTGTCTACATCCGTATCCTTTCTCCTTAAAGGACCGATGCGGAACTCTTTCGTGTATTAGAATCATTTCGTGATAGCTTTGAAGAAAAGCAAATCGTGGACGAAGATTCGAGGTCGGAAGTCGAAGTATTGGATCACATCCGGTCCAACGAATGCCACGTCATCTGGGAAGTGATGTGTTTTTTTCTCTTGTGTTTCGGTTAAGAAGATGAAACACTTTATTTTTCATCAATTTATTAAATGCTAGAATCATAAGGAATGTTATATAAAATAATACAATTTACTCTATACATGAGGCGCTCCGCGCCAGGTGTTCGTAGCGCCAAAAATAAAAAAAAACCAGAAAACGCATTTAAAGTTGGGGAATGAATATTAGACTGTATCTGTTGAACCATTGAATATAGCGCAAAGATGTTTATATGAAATTTATAGCTTTCGAATTATCTCAACATTGGCTAGTATGCGAACTGAGCTTCACGCTGGTACAATAAACGAGTTTTAGCCCCAGGTGGCGCTTACGAACATCTGGCGCGCAGCGCCTCACATTTTTACTTAATATGTCCTTCAATATTTCTCACACATATAGGAAGGCCATTGGCATAAATTTTTATACATCATATCCAACTTAAATAAGTTACAGAATTAGCATCCATTACATTTTAAATAAGCTACAGTGCATAATAGGGTGGCCCACTTTTGAATTTTTTTTGAAAAGTATAGGTGATCGTAGTTTTCCCATTATTTGGCACTATACTAGCACATTGGTACCATTTTTACAAAAATTGATCAATATTTAGGGGTCTCCCATCGACCTTGAAATTACGAGTTTTTTTTTTAAAATGCGTACTTTTAACGTTTTACTGAATCAAGATAAATCATTAAATATGGATGTTTTCTGAATCCTCTTAATGAGAGAATTCGTTTGGTCTGCCTGCCAATGTCGTACGACTAACGGTTTAAAGGTTGTGCCTGTATACAGGTAATACCAATATGCTAGTATATTGCCAAATAATGGGAAAAACCACGATCACCTATACTTTTCAAAAAAATGAGTCACCATACCCTGGCGGAATGTATAATGTATATAGGTAATTAGAAAATGCACTATGCCTGTGCCAGGTACCTAACCTATTTCTTTTTTTGCAAATCATAACATTTTGAAATTCTGTCTGAGTTCCTCATCCTTTGTCACGGACAAATCGATGGCAACCATAACTGGAAGAACTCTTGAAGCTACAAATAGAGAGTCCTCAAAAGGAAAGGCGAAAATAACATCGCTACCTTCTCTAAGATCGGCCTCGGAAATTTTTTTAGTTGGCCAACCGTCGTCCTCCATCAGTGGTAGCAAATTGCCAACAACACGGCAGGTTTTGCAATACTTCTTCAGTGTTATCCAGTACACTGCTAACAGGAAAGACGCATTCAAAGAAACCGTAAACAACGTCTTAAAGTTTTGGAACATGGCCCGCATTAAAACAATCACAAAGCTCAACTGCGAACGGAAGCTAGAGGCATTGTGGAAAGAGTGGCACTTACTCCAAAAGAGCAGAAAACGAGAAACTGACGCCGGAGGAAAACGGCAGAAGTTTTCGGACAGTGTGGACAAGCTGTGGGATATCGGAGCATCTGACGCTGTCGAAGATATAAAGAAGAATCGACTGCTGTCCGACAAGGACAAGAAAGAAGACATTGACTTCTACCTCGATCAACGTGGTCCTCGGGTGGCAACGATGAGCGGGAACGATAAAGTTTTCGCTGTAAAAAGAAAGCTACAGGAAGGAAGAAAACGTCCTCGCCAGGAGCCGCAAACCTCAAAGTGTGCATACGAAACCGGAGATGAGGCCATGGAGAATGATGATACTGCCATGTCAGGAGAGTCGGAGACAGAACTAGCGTTCCCCCTGCCGAAAGAGCCAAGTGTGTCTGTCAAACTTTCTCGCCGCATCCTTAATGCACCTGCTGTCATGGAAGTGGCTGATCGTTTCCGCATGTCCAATAATCAGGTGCGTATTGTGTACAGTATTCATCGATAGCGTCAGTTTTAAAGTGTCCCGTAACCCACATGTATTCTTGACAGTTTCCTTTCCACTTTCCATTCTCTACATAGGTAGTAAGCATTGTGGCTGCTATCACACGTTCGGCGGATCCACCAGCAGACCTCAATCAGTTCAGCATCTCGAAAGAAACGGCTCGCCGGGGAAGAGTGTCACATCGCCGTGAAGTGACGACGGCTGTGAAGGACTCGTTCACGCCACCGAGGCACACTGTTGTCCACTGGGATGGCAAAATGGTCAAGGTCAGTTGATTAAGTTTTCATAGCTATCAATTTAGTCATGAGATTCATGAAGCATAATGTCAATTAAAAAGAGAACTGAATGTGAACAAAAATAGGTTACTTTACAACCATGAAATTGAAATATATGGCATGTGTTTCAGAACTTCCTTGGAACGGCGGAGCACAGAGGGACAACGTTGCAGCCAGTGACGTGTGATAGTGGTCAATACAATGCAAAAGTGATTGTTTAAGTTATTGTTTCTTTCTTCCTTATTTGTCTGCTATTTGCTGATTTTTTTGAAAAGTATAGGTGATCGTGGTTTTTCCCATTATTTGGCACTATACTAGCACATTGGTATTACCTGTATACAGGCACAACTTTTAAACCGTTAGTCGTATGACATTGGAACGCACACCAAACGACTTCTCTCATCAAGAGGATTCAGAAAACATCCCTACTTAATGATTTATTTTGATTCGGTAAAAAGTTAAAAGTACGCATTTAAAAAAAAAAACTCGTAATTTCAAGGTCGATGCGAGACCCCTAAATATTGATCAATTTTTGTAAAAATGGTACCAATGTGCTAGTATAGTGCCAAATAATGTGAAAAACTACGATAACCTATACTTTTTAAAAAAAATTGAAAAGTGGCCCACCCTAGTGCATAAGGCTCATCCTTAAACGGTACACAAACTAACATTATTGGAGACATTTTATATTTTACACAATATTGTTACAGTTACTCAAGTTACAATTATATATATATATATATATAATATACGCGTAAAACCACACAATTAATCGAGTGCGCACAAACGGAAAACGTTTTTTATCTGTCTTCATACCATTTGATCATTCCGCTCAGTGTCACACCGTCCTAATAGTTTTTAATAATTTGTAAATTCCTTTCCACGTGACATGTGTAAGAGAAATGAAAGGCAGTACATGCCCCATACGTTACTAAAGTATCCCTGGCGCCTGTAAGGATTCCTG
The DNA here is from genome assembly GCA_023014485.1 of Bathynomus jamesi. Lineage (NCBI taxonomy): Eukaryota > Metazoa > Arthropoda > Malacostraca > Isopoda > Cirolanidae > Bathynomus > Bathynomus jamesi. The sequence goes on along the minus strand of JAJOZX010000035.1, from coordinate 1,385,360 downwards.
ACAATTTCGGGGATATGCATCTGTTCGAGAAATTTTACATTAATAGCATCATTCCAAGGATGAGTTCTGATTGAATTAAAATAGTACAATCTCTCCCTATTTTAAAAGAAGATAGCTTTCCAATGAATCCCTTCACCAACAATAACATCTGTGTTCAGAATAAATGCGTCGCAGTCTCTCGTAGCCGGGACCTTCAATGTTTCATTCTTCTCGAACACCGATAAATTTGGAGCGTATGATTCGATCACTATTCATTACTCTCTCGAGTGTATTCGCATCCATTTTAAAAGTCAGTGACTATATCTCTAAATCTGTCGATTTCTATTAGGGCTTGTGATTCGAGGTATACTAATACAGTAATAGGGGCGTCTAGCGACTTGGAGAATTCCAATCTCACTGAAATGTTTCAAATCTGCTGTGGACTTAAGTGTATATTTACACTAGCAGATAAGTCAGGAGTGATGTCAAACGGGTAAAGGTTAAATTGCTCGTTGAACTCCTTTTGCGTTACACTAATCCCTAATTCATCACACGCACCGGCATTATGTGCAAATTACTATAAGCTCTCAAGAAAAGCGGGAACACGGCTTCTGATAAGTAATCCGTTTCCAATATTACCCCTAACGCTATACCTTTGACGGATAGAGTTATATTTTTAAGACCGAAATTCTCGAATTTAAAGGCGTTCTTTTTACATTTCCCATTAACAGAAGCGTGTTCCTGCATGCCAATAAATAACCTTCTAGGTAGAGCTCCCAGGGCGATGTTTTCTATCTGTTTCGAGGCCAACCCTATGGACACCCTATATAGTTTGATCTGTACTCTGTTAATTGGGTATTTTACTGTGTCATGTAGTAATTTTTTAAAATTTCTATTTGTTTTGCCGAATTTAGTTTCACTCGGCGTACGCGAAGGTATGTTTCCATAACATGAATCACAACGGATCTTGCACCCTCTTCTTGGTCCGTCCAGATTTAAGCAGATCTTACGATTCGTGTGAGTGAGTTTTATTTTCATATTGACCACATTCACAAGTCTGTATGCAGGTGTCCGAAGCATTCGTATATCTTCTTTCTAGAATTTGTAAATTTGTCCTTTATACTGCTTTCGTCTTTAGCCTGATAATAGCCTTCGGCGGTTAAAAAGGTATCATTCGCTTGTTTTGAGAAGTTGAGGACATTTTCCAGATAGGTTCGTAGGTGATAGTCACCCGTTCCTGCAGAGATGTTGACCTGATTTAAATACCCATCACAATGGCTAAATATGGAGTGTAGAAAGTTTGTTTCGGGAAATACAGCTTACTTGTCATCGCAGTCCGTTCCATTTGAATGTGGTATACATAGTGTCGTAACCATGCAATTGGCATGCAGAAATCTTTGGTAAAATTAAAAGTAGAAATGTTAGTTTTAAGATTTTAATTTTGTTCTCTAAAAGCCAAGCGTTTTGGGTTATGAATATTCATAAAGGCATAAGTTAAAGATGTTTTCGATGGTAGAACGGTCATTCTATTTAAGTTGTTGTTCTCAGGGGAAGAGGAAACCCAAACCGCTTGGTCGCGGAATTTACAACTAAAGGGTCCAGATGTACAAATGGTTAGTTTCTCTTTCGCATGATGGTGCGACTTTTGTAAGGCAGGTTCGAAGACGCTTGATAAAATTGAACCACGACGTAAGTCATAAAATTGGGACTTCGAATCTGTTAACTTTATTTAAATGTATTTTTGGGAAGAAGGAGGGGTCTAGGCTCGGAAGTCGGGTCCAACTCCAATCAGGGGCACAGGATTCCTGGGAAATTTAGTTAAGACTCTTTCTTCTCTTATGTATGGGTAATAGATTTCCGGGGGACGGCCTTGAGAGAAACAAATGGTATGATAGGTTTTCAAAATACTGGAAGGCGTGTTCCTTAAGAATTGTAAGGTAAATTTAAAATTATTAAGTCAGTTGGTAGTCGTCCTCCTTGAAATTAACTGTGGCTAAATATACCCTATTAGACTTGTGGTGTAAGAAAATTTAGAATTGAAAGTATAAACTGTCTCCGGATTGAAATTAAGAACTTCTATTGCATTTCATTCGTTTACGCGGAAACTTGTGCATAAGAATTTTATTGTTAGCGACCTTAACCGAGAACTTGGTTGGATCTTAATTAATGTTAGCCAACGGACGAAGAATTTTGTGAACTTTCCATTAATTTAATTTGGTTCAAATTAAATGCTAAAAAGGGTACGTCTGTGCCCTAGTTTACTGAACCCGTCAATTTGGGTTCGGAAGGAAGTCCCGTTATTTGGTAGATTGTCGTTTTGGTTTTGGGCGGGCCATAAATCCGCGGTCCGTACGCAGCACTATTGAGAGTAATTTGTCACCTGCAGTCGTAAGTAGAATAATTCTTCAATTCTCTTGGTCGATTTTGACCACTTCATTTCTCGTTATTTGTTTTGTTGCACTAAAATATAAAGCCCCTCTATATAAATGACTTAAATTTAGATAACTGTGAACGTTTTTCTTTGGATTCATAAGTGGATTGTATTGTACAGAAAATTGGTAAATTTAATTGATTTAAATTTAGATCACTGTGAACTTTGTCTGTGAATTTATAATTGGATTGTATTGTATGAAAAATTGGTAAATTTACTTCAGAATAAATTTCCTAAATTCATGTACTGTTTCGAGTAACATTTAATAAACTTTATAAGAGGGCGTGTGTTGTTTTAGATACCTTGCAATAGGCCTCTCTTGTAAGCTGAGGGTCAATTATCATTCAAAGATTGAATTCAAATTAGGCTTTCAGTAAGCTGAAGGGAACTTACGCTTATCAATTTAAAGGGCCATCCGTCTGGACAGGCCAAGTCATCCTGAACGAAAATAAGAAATAATTTGAAATATAATTAAAGGGTAGCGCCCAATTTAAAGGGTGTCAGTGAAGTGAATTAACATAATTAAAAGGGTGTCCAGCACCATAAATAAACAAACGGGTTGGGCACTACATAAATGGTGTCAGAAGTTGCAAAAGAAAGAAAGGTGCGCACACCTAAGTAAAAGAGTTGCGCACAACAATAGTTTAGCATACATGTGCTTGCACCCTGGATCAAAAAAGTAAGGGCCTGTGCTGGGTGTCACGATTTCTAGGAGCACTCGGGAAAATAATTGTGTTTAACGGGTTAATTGTAGTAAAGTCACTGTGCTCAATAGAAACTTGAGTTGGGAGCATGTCCAAGAGGGACAGCTCTGATTTACAATCTTGTGAACTACACGGATGGAGGAAGCGTGCCATGAAGAATCAGAAATAGTGCCACCTCTCTCGACAAGTAGTAAACAGCCTATGATTCATGAGAGCAATGTCCTTAGCAAATATCAGTTTAAAAAAATGATCAACCATAGGTTTCACTCGCTTAGAGAACTTCTTTTTTAATGTCCTTTTACGTTTAACGCCACATGCAGGTAACCCCTTCTTCTTCTGCTGCACAGCCCTCTTCTTCTTCCCACCACCATACATTTTTCTCTTTGCATCTTTGATGATTTCGTCCCCTGTACCAGGGCTGTGGAGTAGGAGTGGGAGTCAGGAGTCGGAGTCGTGGAGTCGGTCAATTTTGAGTGGAGTCGGAGTCGGAGTCGGAAGTGCATAGTTGGATGGAGTCGGAGTCGGTGCAAATCCTTCAATTATAACCATAGCAGCCTAGGCCTAGGTCTAGCTCAATTTTATGAATAAAATAGATTTAACTTAATGTTTTAATATATAATATAACATATAAATAATATATAATATATAACATATAATATATATAAATAATATATAAATATAGTTGCTTATAATTAATAAGGATTATAATTAATTAATTAACATAATTAATAATAAGGAAATTTAAAATTTTTTTACTAGCAACCCTAAATCTTTTTCAGATTTTTAGATTTCAATTTGATAATTTTGATAAGCATCACTGAAAGAAGATTTAATGGAAGCGATCCTTTTTTTAAGAACAAATTCAGTTTAGGTTAGTACATTTTGTTACGGATGTTTATAATAATACAAAAACATCTTATTAATTTGCTAAACAAATAATAATCTTATTTTGTTTAAGTTTCAATCAGTTTGTATTTTGGGATTTATTGTAATTTTTTAATAAAGAGAAAAAAAGCCATTAAGGCATAGTTACAGCCACTAAGTAACCTGATGAGTCATGTGGTGGTGACGAAATGCCTTGTTTATGAATCTCCATTGGCATAATAAAGCTAATCGTAATCAATTTGGCCTTAACATTCCATCGGAGTCGGAGTCGTAATTATATAAGTCAGATTTCTGGAGTCGGAGGCGGAGTCGGAGTCGGAATGTTAAAATTTTTGGAGTCGGAGTTGGAGTCGGCAAATTTTATCACCGACTACACAGCCCTGCCCTGTACGCATTAAGTGCTTTTTAGGGCTTCTTTAGGTCTAGCCCACTCCATTATGTTTTCAACCATGTTAATACCTGACTGTAACGCTTTCTTCCCGAGATATCTGGCATCCTTCTTCAACAAGGGGACTGCCGTACGCCACTGCCCGCTTGCGACTTTTAGGATGAAAGCACTTTGGACAATCCAACGAAGGTGGTCCTTGTTGGTTAAGATCGGCTTTAGCCGTAGAGCATCCGAATAACAATAAACAGTTTCTACCAGTTTTTTTTCCGAAGCGGTGAATGGAAACAGTAATTTTTATTTCACAAAATATATACAAAACAAGGCACTGATAGTCAGACATTGAAAGGGAGAGAGGTTCGACCCCTTTTTACAATGGCTCAGGCAAGAATTTAAAGTGAGGAGGCTCGACCTCCTCGGGCAAAAGCTATGGCAGGAATTCCTAACAGGTCAACTGGTGACGAAGATACGAATTTAAAGCGAGGAGGCTCGTCCTTCTCGAGTAAGGGCTATGGCAGGAATTTAAAGTGAGGAGACTCGGCCTCCTCGGGTAAAGGCTAAGGCAGGAATCTAAAGCAAGGAAGCTCGTCCTCCTCGAGTAAGGGCTACGGCAGGAATGATTTAATTTACAATACAAGAAATAAATAAGTCTAAATTTTGGTGGAGTACAGTTGAAGGTTAAGCTCCCACTTTAACTGGAGAGGTAAAGAATTCTGACGTTAAGCATAATTTAAGCATACAACGAAATTTAGAAAGATAAAAAATTTAACAAAAAAATACTAATTTTTGTAAAGGATACATTTTTGGATGGCGACATAATGTCGGGATGCCGACATGCACCGAATACATTAAGTACATTAATTACATCATGTTAAATTATTACAGTTAATTACAATTTTAGCAAATTTTTAATTTACATATCTAATACTGAAGTAATCTAAATAGGTGATACAATTTATATAATGAAGGAGAGTTAACCGTTGTTCAGTAATTTAAAGGGGATTAACAACAATGTTATATATTTTTAGTTAACAATGATTACACCAAATTATGTCAAATATTATCAGAAAAATGGTTGGTTATCATAGTTTGAAAGCCTAAATAGCCAGCGATGAGAAAAGCGGAGGAAAAATACGGTGTACATTCCATTGAAAATAAACGGACATTTATGATAACGTAACACATAAGTAATATGGAATTTGAATGACAATTAGGTAGAAATAGTAACTACAAGTAATGAGAATAACTACGGATAACTAATGAAAAAACTTCACTTTTTTCTACGTGAAGGTCAAAATATGAAAATAAAAACCCACTCTAAAAGACAGTTTATTTCCAAAACAGTTTCGATGCCCACTGGCATCCTCCTCGGGTGGATACAGAAAAACGAATGAACCAAAACAAGAGGGAAAAAGAGTCCAGGGACCGACCGTTCAAAAATTCGCACCTAGGTTAGATCCCGTTCTCCCGACACCGGAAGAGCATTTTCATTAAAGGGACCCGCTAATAAGTACATTCGCACAAATTTAAAACTATCTTCCTGTTCTAAACATACAGATTCTATTATTTTTTTGCATAATTATTACATTTATTATTAAATTTATTACATTTAATATTGCAATATTATTTATTACATTACATTTATTTATTACATTTGTAGCCCACATTTGCTGGACCCGAAAATTGAAAGATTTGGAATATTTTTAAGGATTTAAAATATCCTGAGTGGTTTATCAGAAAGGCGTATTTTAAAGCCAGAAAATCTTTTTATGCCTCTCGGGAACCTTCAGTTAACGAAAAACAATATGTGAGTTTGCCTTACATTGCCGGCTTAGAAAGAGTAAAACCGTTGACGAAAGATTTTAAGTTTGCTATTGGTTAGGAATAACGTTGCAAAACAGGAACAAGCCTGTGTCTACAGCATTCCCTGAAAAAGTTGTGATTTGGTGTACGTGGTAGAAACTGGAAGAAATATTGAAACCCGTATTAAAGAACACAAATATGCCTTCAGAAATTGTAGTAATAATAATGCCATTTTTTATCACGCCAGCCAAAATAATGATGCTATAGATTGAGAATCAAGTAAGGTACTTTATAAATGTAATAATTATGTCAAAAGAAAAATAATAGAATCTGTATGTATAGAAAAAGTAGATAATTTTAATTTGTGCGAAGGTACTTATAAGTCAGACCCTTTAATGAGATTCTTGGTCAAAAAATCCCTTACGGAGTCGGTGGAACGTGTTCTAACCTAAGTGTGAATTTCTTAAAGGTCTCTGGATTGTTTCCTTACTCGCTTTTGGGGGGGTAAAATGTAAGTGGAATAATAAACGTAAATGTAAGTGTAATAATGGAAGTAATAAATGTGGAAATAAATATAAATGCAACAGATGTAATAGTAAAGGTAATATTATAAATTTAATAATTAGGATAACGGCAATAATAATAAATGTTAAAAAAATGTAAATGCAATAATAAATGCTGTAATTATGTCAAAATATTAGAATCTGTATGTATAGAACAAGTAGATAGGTTTAATTTGTGCGAATGTACTTATAAGCGGGACCCTGTAATAAAATGCCCTTCCGGTGTCGGGAGAACGGTATCTAACCTAGGTGCGAATTTCTCAATGGTCTCTGGATTGTTTCCTTCTCGCCTTTTTCATTCGTTTTCGGTTTATAAGTTCTGTATAATAAACAACAATGTAATAACGAATGTAATAATAAATTTATAATTCCTGTAATAAATAATAATGCAATATTAAATGTAATAAATTTAATAATAAATGTAATAATTATGCAAAAATATAATAGAATCTGTATGTTTAGAACAGGAAGATAGCTCTAAATTTGTGCGAATGTACTTATAAGCAGGTCCCTTTAGTGAAAATGCCCTTCCGGTGTCGGGAGAATGGGATCTAACCTAGGTGCGAATTTCTTAACGGTCGGTCCCTGGACTATTTTTCTCTTGTTTTGGTTCATTCGTTTTTCTGTATCCACCCGAGGAGGATGCCAGTGGGCATCGAAACTGTTGTGGAAATAAACTCTCTATTAGAGTGGGTTTTTATTTTCATATGGATAACTATGTGACGTAAGCAGATAACGAACCAGTGACCTGGCAGGGAAATAATACAGTATATTATAATAATATAACATGACATCTTAACGTTATAAATTGGTAGCAGGAGCAAGAGAGAAGATTTCGAATTCAGATGCTCGCTTTAGGCGACGTTATCGGAACTCAAACATTCGTATCAGCATTAACGAATATCTTGCGAGAGATGAAATAATTAAAAGAAAAAGGAAAAAGAAAATACATGTGGACGTATTTACATGTAAGGTAACTACGTACGTAATCATGATCATCAGCGGACACGTACGAGTGCCTATTGTACACATATCAGTACGTAACACAATAGGTTGTGTGCGTAATATAGTCGGACACGAGTAAACATGGACTGATAGGTTGATAGGACATAAGTAGACAATAAGTAGATGAATGAATAAGTAATAAAATTAATAAAGGATAGCGGTCAAGAAAGGACATGGATGTATGAATGTACAACATATAAATAATGACGTGTAGAGTGTAAAGTTTTTATTATTATGTTAGTGAATTCACCATACATTTAGTATTCAAGGCATGTTTAGTATTCAAGGCATGGAAAACGTGAAGGGAATTAAGTTACTTTATGACGTCATAGTTTATCAAATTATGCAATAGGTTAATTCATAATTAATACGTCATAGTTATTTAATTCGTACGTACAGTATAAGTCATTACTTGGAGAAGTTAGAGGAAACGAATTAGAGAGATACAGTAATGAAGGGTTTACAGCTATGGTACAAGAGTGAGTGAAATATTAATTAAATATATATACTTATACGAGTATACAGTAAATATTAAGGAATTGGGTACATTTGAGGAATAATTAAATAAATAAATAAGGAAGTGCAAACAAGGGTTCAAGTCATGCTACATTCAATGTGCATGCATAATCTAATAAAATTTAGGGATGAGGGTTAGATGCAAGACAACAATAATTAATTATAATAAATTTTATAACAAATGGAAAATGGAGATTTGGGTAATATTCTAATATTCTGATGGAAATATTAAACGATCTAAACCGTCGATTGTCTTCTTTGTACTTTAAGGGAATGAAATTAACATAGCGAACTTCTAATGGCACAAACATGGATACGGCTCAGCCATAAAAATGGTAGGTTGCATGGATGGGAGTCCCGAGAAAAGCCCCCTAGGATAAAAGCCCCCTGGAGAAAAGCCCCTCAGTTAAAGTGCAAAGTAGGACAAAAGCCCCTCAGTTAAAGTGCAAAGTAGGACAAAAGCCTCCATTTTTTATATTATTGTTCGTGTGCTATGAAGTAATCCTAAACAAATATTATAAACTATGTCTATGTTGATTCACTCTAGTTGATCACTGTTTTGTCTACCTGAAAGGTTAGGTTAGGTTAGGTTAGGTTAGGAACGTGCTACAAAGAAGCGTCACCAGCGTTTGAAGAACCTATGTCTGGACTATGTGAATGAGAGGAAGACCTTGGAGGAATTTCTGAATGGTGTAAGTCACAGCATTAGGTGGAAATTAACTTTAAATGAACCTTAACACGTAATGAAGTTTTTAATATTGTGCTTTATTTGTTTGATTTTCCCTAGACATGGTATGATGTTCCTTTTATAATGTTCATTTTTATGGTTGTGTAAATAATTTTGTGTTCCTGTAAAATAGTGAGCTATATATTTATAATGCAAGTGTTAATGTGTGCTACTGTATAATACTTATAAAGCTGACTTTGCCTAGATAAGGCATGATGATCCTTTTCTAATGTAATTTTTTATGGTTGTGTAAATATTAGCGTTAATGTGTGCTACTGTATAATACTTATAATGCCTTCCTTATTGCAGTCTTATGATATAATAAATGTAATATTTTACATGTCAGAGAAGTGTTCATAAACTGTAAATAATAAAGAATAAAAATAATGATTAAAAAAATTATTTTTATTATTTTTCCTAGGGGGCTTTTGTCCTAGGGGCTTTTTTCCTAGGGGGCTTTTGTCCTACTTTCGCATGGTTGTGACACTGCTCCCTCATGTGAAAAAGGATGTGATGGTGGGGTGGAAGTTTATTTACAATATATAAGAAAATGAAACTGACAATTTCGGGATGGACTAATCAAGGCAATTTAGTTGGAAGAATGATAATTATATTAATGAAATAAAAAGATATCAAGGGAAAAAAATCTTTTTAAAATTACAACAGGTGAATTAAAAAGGTTGAGGTTTGATTACTAGGATATTAGTGGAAATACTATATCAACAAGGTACGATAAAGTTCGAAGTTGTCACCTTTAAAAAATTATAAGTATGATCAATTGTGGCAATCATACTAAATAAACAATTTTAGAAACTAATGAACTAAGTTATTACTGGCATTTCGAGCTCCTTATTTCAGTTAAAGTTTCAATTACAGGATTGAATCTAATTTAGGTTAAATTTTAAGTTTGCCCAACGTTATAGTAACAAGATTACCTACTGAACCGTGATAAATTCGGAAGGATTACCTGGATTAAGATGATTTTGGGAAAAAAATACATACATAATAAATAATGGGTAAAAGGGAAATTTAAATTTTAAGGCCCAGGAATTTTCAATTCATATAAGTATTTGAAGTGGAATTTAATCCGTCAAAACTGACAGAGATGAGAATTTGCGAAGTTACCATGATCGTACCGTTAATAAACTAATGTTATTGAGTAGTGTAGGTAAAAATCGAATTAAATTTTATTGTTGGATAGTCTTCAGCAGTGGGAGAACGATCGCAGAAGTGTAAACTTATTGAAAGTACGAATAAGTTGGTCTAATATTAAAATTTACTTAAAGAAAAGTGAAATTAATTTAGTGAAAACATTAAAATTTATTTAGTTACAGTTTTAGATACTTAGATGTTGTTAACCATTAAGAATATACAGGGAGAAGAAAGATAGAACTACGTAATGGATGATGTATAGACCTGGGGTCAAGTGTGTAGTTATGTGTATTAGGTACAGAGTGTAAGTGGTTGGTGATTTGCCCAAATGGGGAAAAGGAATTTATAGTTGAAGTTATACGTAAGTAGAAAGGCAACAGGCAAGATTATATATACTAAGCAGCAATTAAGATTAAATGAATTCAAATAATCCAGAGTAAATATCAAACAGTTACCTGCAATTAAATATAATTTGCCGTGGTAGCCAATGATTTTAGAATAAGGTTTGTATGATAAAAACAGGATATGAATAGTGAATTGCCTTTTCAATAAGTATGCCAATGATTACACAAGTCTTTCAGAGTGTGGGTGAGTTTAATTAGGTGGAATTGTAAGCAGTATCCGTAGATTTTTTGTAGGATTTATGTACAGTGCTTACAATAAGTCTCGCGCCTCTGTCTCGTCCCAAGCTAGTCTGTTAGGTATAAAATGGGCGGTCCTTATGGCAGCGGAGGTGTGTTCGGATTGGTGCACATAATTGCTCTAACCCCATCAATGACGTCCACATTATCATTGTGTTGATCACTCTATCTATTTATATATAGAGACATACTGTATATAGATATATATAGAGTATGCAGGGGATAACGTGTCTCAGTCCCAGCTATGGTAGTTGTCGTACAATTAACAGTCCCAAGTGCAAGTTATGTTAACACCTCCACATAAACTACCCTGGACTAAAATAACATACGTGAAGCCCTTACCTACAAACCATTTAAAAGGTGTGATTTAAAAGCTGTCTGTCTCTCTGTCTCTCTCTCTTTCTCTCTCTCTCTCTGATCACACCGCATGGCAATGTATCCATATAACGTTAATAATAACCGAAACTCGAGAAAATATACTCTCTGCCTTCCGCTCTACTCCAAATCCTTTTCTCTTAGTGACCTCTTAATACAAACTAATCTATCATATTTTGCGACTTTTTAACTCTGGTAGGATTCAATTCCATTCCTATAGTGTAAGATACTTAAATTCATGTGTGTATTATGCCACATGATGTGCGTAATAAATAATCATTTTTAAATAGTTGGAGCGTTCAAGGTCATCTGTAATAATCTATAGACTACCCCTCAAACCCACTCTCAATACTTAGATTCCCCTAAGACACAGGCGTCTTCAAGTAACATGAATGTGTAGAGATCTAAGGTGTTGGATTCCATATTATATAATTTATGTGCTAGGTTTAAGAACGCTGGCATTGAAGGATGGAAGGAAGGGACAGTAAAAGCGATAATACGTTTAATGAAGGAAGTGGAATGAGGATGGAGGTAAGCGTTGCAATGTCGAAGGAAACGAGGTTGGGTGGGGAATTACGAAGGGAGGAGGAAAGGGAGCCAGAGATTATTAATCTAATTCTGCCACCACGTTCTCCTGATATGAATCCGATTGAATACCTTTGGGCAATAATGATTAACGAATGGGAGCAACGCAATGAAAGAACATTTGAAGCACTTTTAGCTCACACGAGGAATAGTTGGGAGAGTTTACGTCGAACACCAAACATTCCCTACAATCTGGCCTCTTCTATGCCGCAACGATTGCAAGAAATTATTGATGCCGGAGGAAGCTATACGAAATACTGATGTTGTTAAAGCCATGACGTAAATGTGTATCGAATATATATTTATGTTAATATAGAATTTTATTATATTTTTATGTTTGACATCTATAAAAGCATATATTGTGACCATGAAAGAACTTTACTTATCCTTAGTTAGAATCTTTTCTTGCAATGTCTACGCTCGTGGAGATGATAATATATGCATTGTTGAAACAAACTATGAGAAGGTAATAGTTTCAGGAAAAAAATAAAAACTGGCAACATCGAGGTCATCACATGTTTATGGGAATTGTCATATGATATGCTACCAATAAACTCTTATATACTACTATATACAGTATACTATATTACGTAATAATTACGATGAACAAATCAAATGGAAATTTCTCTGATTCACGGCCCACCAGTCTTGCTTTAGACTAATGACTTTATAAGATGGAATAGGTTACCACTTAAAACAATGGATAAACTATCTATTAATGAGACGACCGTGACTTCCTCGAAATGCGAGCGCGTGAGAGGTTCACTAAGGAATTTGGTCATTAGATTCTTCACGTAGGATATGTATCACAAACAACAATATTGACAACAATTCCCAACAATTACTTAATATCAATCATTGCATTTGAGCAAATAATTTAGACCTGCGTCAAAATAACTTTGGTATCATGCCTTGATTTGGGATATTTACCGAATTTGTCGTTCTCTATAGTCTACAGCCACGCTTCTCAAACTAGGGGTCGCGTAAATATTATTGGGGGTCGCAGAAACATTTGAAAATATTATTTTTTTCATAAATATAGTGTTAGTACCTATTGCTTTTATGACATTGCATTGAGTGAAGGGTCGCGAAAAAATTTGTTTGATCCAAAGGGGTCGCAAGTGAAAAAAGTTTGAGAAGCCCTGGTCTACAGTATATATTGAGACGGTATAATGTAATGCCCAGCTAATATTATGATGACTAGGATTGCTCCATAACCATCCCAACATCCCGAAACCTGGTAATTCTGCTTCTTAATCATTTGTATTTTAAACACTAAAATGTAGCAGAAGTGACGTAATAATGGACGTCATTGATGGGGTTAGAGCAATTATGTGCACCAATCCGAACACACCTCCGCTGCCATAAGGACCGCCCATTTTATACCTAACAGACTAGCTTCGGACGAGACAGAGGCGCGAGACTTATTGTAAGCACTGTACGTAATATTTGTGGAGAAATGTCGAACAAGTATATAGAGTGTGCATACATGCGTGTGTATGTGTAGGGATTTGGAAAGTTTTCGAATTAACAACGTTTAAAAATAATGTATAATAATTTAAGTTGGGAGTAGAGTTATAAAATCCTTTAAGTTTAAAGTCAATTATTATTAAATTTGAATACAGGTAGTATTAATAGGTGATGTATGCGTATGAGTTTCAATGCAAAAGTGACTTGGGATTCGGAGGGAAGTGAATTCGAGTATGTGTGAAAAGTAATAAAATTCAATTAGGATTATAGATTTTACGTAATTAAATCAGTTGCACATATTAAGGTTATAAAAAATGCACTTAGAAGAACTTTAAATTAATTGAAGTAAATTAAGCGGTATTAAAAACTGAATTTAGACGCAGAATTAAATTCGACTAGTAACATTCATCGCCATATATTAACAGTATATCACCATTAATATTAACCAGAAGTATCAGTACGGTAATTGAATTTCATTTGACGAGTTGACGGGGCATAAGTGATAACAGGTTTTAGTGGAATTCATGGTGAGGGTACAGTTATGTAATTAGTAATATTAGAATGGTGTAACAGAATTATTAGAAAGGGAAAAATGGCATTCTGGTATAGTGTCAAAATTGGCTGTAATTTTGTTTGATACGTTAACAAATGGTATAATAACAATTTAACGACAATTACTCAAGATTAATTGAATAACAAAAAATTAAGAATAAAAATTTAATAGAAATCAATTATAAACGATAGTGAACTGAACATCGGGTTATAGGTTCCGTATAATACTCTTAAAACAAAAAGAACAACTTAACCTAAATTTAGGGTATGTTCGGTCATGTGGGCAAATTCACGAACATACAGAACAAGATAAATTAGGCGCATGGTTAGGTTGTCATGCGATAGGGCATGCGGGTCATACGGTTAAAGGGATTCGCAACATGCCGGGAAGCAGTGGACTGACGATGCGAGCCTTGCTCACTCAAAAAGGAAGTGGGATTAAGAAGACTGACCTTTACTGGTTTCTGAAGAGGGTCCAGGAAGAGCCAAAGGGAAAAATCCGCAAAGTAAGAGGCAAGAAGGCCGAAAACATGAATTTGAGGAAGAAAGATGAGAATGATCGTTGGAACGATCATATTATGGTACTGAGGAATATTCCGCTCTTGCCCTTCCGTACGTACAACTTCTGACGGCTTAGTCTCGGAATTGGGTGGAAATTCCTCTACCTTTGAAAACAGAATCAAGTCATCTTCCTTAAATAGGGATTCAAGCGAAATGACCAAATCGGAACTCAAAGGAGATGAGTCTTCAGATTTATTTGGAATAGCCGAAACTCTGGGAACTTCAAGTTCCTGCCTAACTGTAACCGAAGGGAGTGACTCGCTCTCGATGGAGTCACAGGGGTCCACTTTGAAGACATTCGAATCTTCATGCTCAAAATTACCAAAGGTATATTGGCTTTCTAGTTCCTCGTTCGTCGGAACTGGAACGGAACAATTGACGATTGATGAAGAATATTCCCCATCTAGTAGCAGTTCCTCTTTATTTTGAACTGATTCCAGGGAGTCATTCGGGCTCTCTGAAACAATCCTTTCACCCTCAGTTGAAAAGAGCGAATGGTAGGGGTGACAAACATACTCGAAAGGTGTTTTCTCTCCTCGAATTAGGTCTGCTTCTCTATCGGCCACATAGAAATCGTGCGTAATAAGGAAATTCATCCCCAGGAGTAAATCTCCATCCCAGTCTTCTTCAGATATGACCACGAATGGGGTCAGATAAGGGACTGAATCAAACTCAATAGGAAGATTAATTTCTCCGGTACTGTATTCTTCCCAACCATCATCAATGCCGGTCAAACGAGAACGCAAATCGAACTTTCCCCTAGCCATCTTAAGTAACTTCTTGTATACGTCTTGTTTAATGTAATTCGCCTGACAGCAGTCGTCAACAAGAGCCAAAACTGCTTGGTTGTTGACAGAAGTTTTCATGAAAATTTGTGAGCTCTCGTCAAAAAGCACCATTTCATGAGCCCAAGAAGGCGTCTCCGAAACATGCGAACGTACTTCGTCTGCGTCATCGATGGTTTCGCGCGAGGTTGGGGTATTGGGAGAAAAAACAAAATCTGGAATATTGCAATCAGGGGAATCGGGTGACCAATCGGGGAGATATGATGTCTGAAATTGACAATACGTCTTTACGTGAACACTTTGTTCTTTAGGAAAAGATTGCTTGTCACAGTGCTCAGAACAAAAATTAACGGAGTTTAAAAAGAAGTCATTGGGACATGATCGATTAGTTACTACACTGTTACTGTCATCATAAACATCACAATTATTATCAAAATCATTACAAACATTCGTAAAAACTGACTCGCCTACAGGACCCTGTAGGGCACCTGTTCCAACTGCTACCGAAGCAGAAAAATCATCTGGAACAAAATGACGGTCATCATGATCAAAAGAATCAAAAACAGGGTCATTTTTATGACCAATTAAACGAGGCGGCATGGCCGAAGTAAACTCAAAGCAATTAGTGCCTGTGGAGAAAAGTTATCAGAAACATGGTCATCCTGACCATCTGAAACAACATCAATCTAAAACAATATCAGTAACAAAATTCGCGTCTTCCTTCGGACATACATGGATATCTGATCCATCTGAATCAAAAACAAGGTCAGTAACAAAATTCGCTTCCTCTTTAGGACATGCATGGATATCTGATCCATCTACAACAAAAACACGGTCTTCTTGACAAAAGTTCTCTGAATGAACTATATCACTTAAACTAACAGAATCAGTTGAATCGAGGTCCGAATGACTAAAATTAGTAACACATTGAGGAGCAGTGTCTAAATCATTGTACAAATCATGGCCATCGGGACCAACATGGTTGTCCTGACCATAGTGAAAATAAAATAAATTCTGATTTCTAACATCAGTTACACAGCAATCATCCAAGTAATCTGAATTTATCATACATCTAAGAAAGGATTGGTCACATCCCCATCTACATCAAAACAATCATTAACGTAGGTATTACACTTATTTTCAACATAACTTTCATCAGAAAGACTTTCAACAAAAGTTTCATTATGAAGACTTTCAACAGAAGTACCTTTAAAATTACATAAATCAACAATTTCATTGTTTTCATTACTGTTATCAACATCAGCACTACAAAAATAATCCTCAGGATAAGCTGTGAGTCTAGCCTCGAAGGAAATTCATTTGAAGAACAAACCGAAACAAACTGTTCAGAGACAACTGAGTTAGAGAAAAGAGTTGGGTCAGGATTACCCAAATTTTCTAAGGGTGACGTTTCATCGTCACAATAAAGGTCCTGCTCGGGTACATTGCACCAGAGAGGGGAATAACGTTTTTTACCCCATTTATCGACGAAGCATTGAGCCGAAAAGTCGAAATAGAATCCGTTGGGTCGTAGGAATTCTTGGTCAATAACTAAATCATAACCGGGACAATATTCTGGAGGGACTAACAAGAAATCTCCCAACGCCGAAGTCTCGTGGGCAAGGGTCGAAAATCGGTCAGACGAGCTCAAAATCACACTAGAAAAAAGGGGTTACAGTATAACAACAATAAACATAAATTTTCACTAAAATTAATGAAAAAGTTTAAAAGAAAAAAATATAAAAAAAGAAACCCTAACGGGGTACTACTAAATAAAAAATGTAAGTTATGGATATATATATCAGTATTATAACTGATCGCATCCATTTCCCACGAAAAGTCTAAAATGATATTTATTAATAACGTAATCTAAAATGCAGATAAGTTTATAAAAAGAATTTAAAATTCAAGTTTATAATTTTGGGAAAAATAAATACGTGAATACGTGACTGAACGTCTAATTTGTACTGTATTACGTATTACACTATCGAACAGTTAATTAAAATTACTAAAATTAATTAATTAAGAAAATGATTAAGTTTTTAAAGTCACTTCATTGGTTCACACTTAAAAGGGAAAAAAAATAAAAGTGAATTAAAATTACTAAAATTAATTAAAGAAAATGATAATTAAGAAAATGATTTAAAAGTAGTAGTTAATAATTAAAACCAATCACATAAACGAAGCGGAACAATTTGGCGAGGTGACTGAGGAGAGTCAGCTAATGCCTCCTCTCGATTCTGAAGGTCATCCCTCAGTTTGGTGTGCCGCTAGTTGAGAAGACAAGAGGGGTGACGTCATCTATAACCGGGACGTCATCCAAGAGGGAGATGAAACACACAACGTTGAAAATCTTCGACGGGAAGACGGTCGAACGGTTGATTGGAGGAAAATCAAACAATGATTGAAGATACCATCGATGAGAAGTCCTTCAAGGGAAATTTTTTGTAGAAAATTTATAGGGTTGATTGTAGAGGAAATTACAATGAAGAAATTTCCAAGTAGACGAAAGTTCATTGAAGGTCAAACGATGAATTGACTCAAAATGAGGTTGCAGATGGTGGGGGTTCAAGTTGAAAATGATTAAGTCAACGTCGAAGGAGTGAATAAATAAATTCCGTGAAGTGTTTCAAAAAATTTTCAAAGTAGGAACATCCACTGATGTAAGACAGTTTTTGCGATGGGAAACTAAAATGTCTCGGTCTCGGTGGGACCTCCAAATTGTTGCGCGTTTGCGCGGGCCACTGCCCGCTTGCGACTTTTAGGATGAAAGCAACGAAGGTGGTCCTTGTTGGTTAAGATCGGCCTTAGCCGTAGAGCATCCGAGTAACAATAAACAGTTTCTACCAGTTTTTTTCCCGAAGGGGTGAATGGAGGCACTTCAGTTCTCAATTTGAGTTTTCGTTCACTCATAAAATTTTTATTACACAAAATATATACAGAAAGAAGCACTGATAGTCAGAAATTGAAAGGGAGAGAGGTTCGACCCCTTTTTACAACGGCTTAGGCAAGAATTTAAAGTGAGGAGGCTCGACCTCCTCGGACAAAAGCTATGGCAGGAATTTCTAACAGGTCAACTGGTGACGAAGATACGAATTTAAAGCGAGGAGGCTCGTCCTCCTCGAGTAAGGGCTATGGCAGGAATTTAAAGTGAGGAGACTCGGCCTCCTCGGGTAAAGGCTAAGGCAGGAATCTAAAGCAAGGAAGCTCGTCCTCCTCGAGTAAGGGCTACGGCAGGAATGATTTAATTTACAATACAAGAAATAAATAAGTCTAAATTTTGGTGGAGTGCAGTTGAAGGTTAAGCTCCCACTTTAACTGGAGAGGTAAAGAATTCTGGCGTTAAGCATAATTTAAGCATACAACGAAATTTAGAAAGATAAAAAATTTAACAAAAAATACTAATTTTTGTAAAGGATACATTTTTGGATGGCGACATAATGTCGGGATGCCGACATGCACCGAGTACATTAAGTACATTAATTACATCATATTAAATTATTACAGTTAATTACAATTATATCAAATTTTTAATTGACATAGGTAATATTGAAGTAATCTAAATAGGTAATACAATTTGTATAATGAAGGAGAGTTAACCATTGTTCTATAATTTAAAAGGGATTATCAACAATGTTATATATTTTTAGTTAACAATGACTACACCAAATTATGTCAAATATTATCAGAAAAATGGTTGGTTATCATAGTTTGAAAGCCTAAATAGCCAGCGATCAGGAAAGCGGAGGAAAAATAGGGTTACTTTCCATTCGAAATACACGGACATTTATGATAACGTAACACATGAGTAATATAGAATTTGAATGACAGTTAGGTAGAAATAGTAAGTACAAGTAATGAGAATAACTATGGATAACTATGTGACGTAAGCAGATAATGAACCAGTGACCTGGCAGGGAAATAATACAGTATATTATAATAATATAACATGACATCTTAACGTTATAAATTGGTAGCAGGAGCAAGAGAGAAGATTTCGAAATCATATGCTAGCTTTTGGCGACGTCATCGGAATTCGAACGTTCGTATTAGCATTAACGAATATCTTGCGAGAGATGAAATAATTAATAGAAAAAGTAAAAAAAAATACATGTGGACGTATTTACATGTAAGGTAACTACGTACGTAATCATGATCATCAGCGGACATGTACGAGTGCCTATTGTACACATTTCAGTACGTAACACAATAGGTTGTGTGCGTAATATAGTCGGACACGAGTAAACATGGACTGATAGGTTGATAGGGCATAAGTAGACAAAAAGTAGATGAATGAATAAGTAATAAAATTAATAAAGGATAGCGGTCAAGAAAGGACATGGATGTATGAATGAACAACATATAACTAATGACGTATAGAGTGTAAAGTTTTTATTATTATGTTAGTGAATTCACCATACATTTAGTATTCAAGGCATGTTTAGTATTCAAGGCATGGAAAACGTGAAGGGAATTAAGTTACTTTATGACGTCATAGTTTATCAAATTATGTAATAGGTTAATTCATAATTAATAAGTCATAGTTATTTAATTCGTACGTACAGTATAAGTCATTACTTAGTGAAGTTAGAGGAAACGAATTACAAAGATACAGTAATGAAGGGTTTACAGCTATGGTACAAGAGTGAGTGAAACTATTAATTAAATGTATATACTTATACGAGTATACAGTAAATATTAAGGAATTGGGTACATTTGAGGAAGAATTAAGTAAATGAATAAAGAAGTGCAAACAAGGGCTCAAATCATGCTACATTCAATGTGCATGCATAATCTAATAAAATTTAGGGATGAGGGTTAGATGCAAGACAACAATAATTAATTATAATAAATTTTATAACAAATGGAAAATGGAGATTTGGGTAATATTCTCATATTCTGATAGAAATGTTAAACGCTCTAAACCATCGATTGTCTTGTTTGTACTTTAAGGGAATGAAATTAAGGAACATTCGCTTCTCATGGTGAACTTCTAATGGCACAAACATGGATACGGCTCAACCATAAAAATGGTAGGTCGCATGGTTGTGACATATATATTGAAATATTGGTTAATAGATTAGTTGCGACATTCACATGATGAGGTTTGTCATATGTAATGCTCAAGCTCTGCCCTCTATGATTGGAGATGTGAGCGGTACGAAGAAGGCGCGCCTGAGTATCCCTAACAGTCTGATGCTCCACAATATTACTCTAAATATAACACATGTCTCGGGGTGGATAGTCATCGCCCAATTTCTCAAATTTCAGTTGATATATTAGGCTGGACAAATCCTGTTGTACCTCGTGAAAGGTATCTCTTTGGAGGACTGCTCCATATCGCCCCTAGGTTATAATTTTGAACGGTCCTTTGTCTTTAATATTTCTGTTAGTTTGTGATTTTAGGGTCAGAGTGTGTGCAGGGGTTTCTTTGTTTACAATTTCGTATACTAAATCAGCAGTAAAATTTGAGCTTTTTAAACTACCGTTTAAGTCTCTCACAACATCCTCGGCCGCTCCATAACGGCACAGGCCTAGTGTTACTACTATAGGGTAATACCCCTGCCTCCACACTTCGGGCGGCACGCATGGTTTCATGCCGAGTTACCACGGTCTTTTCACACTAATCACGGTATCTAAGAACCGTGAAACGGGTTCTTTATAATCAATGCTTAAAAAGAGGGTGTCCAGCTGAAATTCGCATATCCCCACCTTATACGAATCACGACCCAATTCAATGGGCCCATGTAGTTCTGTTACAAAGTTGGCCAGAGTTTTGTTCGGATGTACACACAGAGAAGAAGAGGACGGTAGTGTGACGTTGAAATGGTTAGGCGGCATGTTGCATACTATTTATGCCCCATTATTGCATCAGCTTTTTTATAGGTGTTGAAGCTATCTGGGTATCCCAGCCATTTTACCAGGTACATTTTTCCTTTCCTGAATCTTTCATGACAAAAAAAATTTCAATTTTAAACACGTTTTTTCCTAAATTAAATGTCACTTTTTGCAACTCCTCGCGATAAAAGCCTCCTGCGATTTCTTCCCCATTCAAATCTTCAAAGTAATACAGCATTTTCTCGCCTTTAAGTCTCATAGGCCTAACTTTAAAAATCTCACGTGTCCAACCTTGCTCAAATCCCTTCGCGAATTTATTACCTGAACGCGACAACCTTACATAATCATTGATTTTGGAACGTGTAGAATATGGCTGGGATCTACGAATATCTCTTCTCACCTTGCGCTCTGTGTGCGTACCTCTTTCTAAAACTTCGTTAGGTATTGTCCCAATCGCGCGATGATGTGAACAGTTGTAGGATGAGGCCAGTGACTCAAGAATGTCTATATATTTGTATGTGTTTTTATGTGTAAAATAGCGATGTATAGAATTGCTAGTGTAGTAGCTGATAGTAAACTCTGTCAGCATGTTCTGAAAAGCTCGGCCGAAAATTCTTTCCCCATATCCGTACAAAAATAGCCTGGAATCCAGTTTTCTTTCAACATCAGATTTTTGGTAGCTTTAGCAACTGTTTCAGGCGATTTATTTTTCAGGGGAATTAACCACAGGTATATAGAGAATACATCTATTATGAATAGGATGTAGCGGTAGCCATCGTCATTTACTGAATATCTTTGCATGTCTGTTAAATCATCCTGCCAAATAGAGTCAATCGAAGCCGCTTATAAAGTGTATAAGCATCCTGCTCCCGCAAAATTCTCTCAACATCTTTTCTCCCTACTCCATCATTATAAACACCTCTGTACAGTCTATCAATGCCTCCGTAGGATGTTGGGTTAAAAATGTCATAATAATGTTTTCTCAATATGGTAGCCATTTGCGTATTTTAGAGGGACGCGGGGACGGTTGACCGTTGTTGTTTGGCCTCTTCTTTCTCCTCTTCAGAGATGCTACCGCTTGGGGTGACGGCGTGCTCAGTTGTGGCACATGCGATATATGTTCCAAGTCTTTTAACCTGTTCAGATTTCCTATCAATGTTTTAGGGACATTTATTTGTTGTAGTCTTGCTTTAATATACTTCCTTCCTGATGGTGATGGCCTATCCCACTTTCTCAACAATATTCGAGCCCTGTACCTTTGTTCCTTCAACAACGACCTCAACTGTATCGGTCCACTGTATAATGGGTTCTTCACTCAATAGATTATAAAGACTTATGCCTTTATTCCTCAATGTATGTGGGAAACTGCTTTTTAATACATGTTCGATATGTTGTTGGGTCGACCTACTATTCTTTGACTGGTTATCTCTAGCGTCGGCCCCAAGCACTATGCCTCCATGCTCATCGTTGTCTGCGTTGTGCCTAATAACCACGGGTATCTCTGTCGGATTCTTATAATTTTCGTACTCATGTGGAAATTTCTGCAGAGCTTCTTGGTATAAGATTCTTTTCACATCAGGTGACTTTTCACTGTTTAATAGGTCTAACAACTCGCTTTCCATTCTTTTAAGCCCGCTTTTACGAGGTTCTAGAACCGCATCTGGACCCCTTGAGCTTTGCAATGAAGCATACACCTCGTATGGAATGACGACTACTTTCTTCATTATATTAATCTAGTCAGTAAAGATCCCAAAACTGAAAATAAGGTGGGGAGGAATGATCCCCCTCTTTGTACAATAATTTGTTTTTTCTTCCTCACAGTTTGACTTTTACGAGCGAGTGTGCGTATTATGTTCTTCTAGCGGCGTAGGCGAGCCTTCTGAGGAGGTTTCATTGGTACATTACATTTTATAGCATTAAGACAGATTTCACAGATGCATTTTAAAAAGTCTGGGTCTATATTTTTAACAAACACCTGCTGCAATGCCAGGAGCAGTCGATGATAGATTTTTATTAATTCAAGGTATTTCTTTAGCCTCTGTCATTCTAGATCTAGGATATGCACCGTTTGAAGCGCGTTTGGGAATATATTCGTTCTTAGAAGCACTCTAAGCGTGTTTCGGGAGTGAAGGTCACAAAGCAAATGTCCATAACTTGATTCTTAGTTTCTTTATAAACCTCCAAAAACTTCTTCCGCTGATTTGGGAACATTTGAGTGGCTAAAACCCGATTTGTGACACATCTCTACGTTGTTCGAATAAGACTAGATATTGTGTATTTAACGACACATCGCGCATGTATCTATTTTTGAAAAATAGATTCTGGTTGATGAAGAACACGCTTATGTTAAGCTGGTGAGAAAATACTGTAAATGTCTTGGCAAACGTTTCATCCATTTCTAACAAGGAAAGGGAGTTAGCAGAGAGAGTACATGGCGCACGCCTTAAGATGACGTGTGTTCTAACCACGATTCATACAGTTTTTGAACCTAAATAGGGGCACCGAGTAAGTGCCTTTAGTGATATCGGTAAACCGTTTTAATACAAAATACATTTGATCTTTCCTTATTCGTTTTATCTTATCCTAAAAAGCAGACAATGGCAGACAGCATATGGAGGTACGGGGACAAATACGGTATTT
This sequence comes from Bathynomus jamesi, assembly GCA_023014485.1. Lineage (NCBI taxonomy): Eukaryota > Metazoa > Arthropoda > Malacostraca > Isopoda > Cirolanidae > Bathynomus > Bathynomus jamesi. Next base: position 1,361,763 of record JAJOZX010000035.1, on the reverse strand, counting down.
TAAATTTTAATGCTATCTCAAGGTGAGTATAACTTCTAAACCATTTGCCTATCAACTTGGTAAGTACCTGAGAGGATTTCTTTCACTGAGAGAATTCAGAAAATATGGTCATTTGATGATTTATCTTTATTCAGTAAAAAATTGTCAATTTGGCCAAATTTCCAAAATTGAAATTTTCAAGGTCGATGAGCGACCCCTAAATATTGATCGATTTTGGTAAAAATGATGTCAGTGTACTTCACTGAACCAAATCATGGGAAACACTTTGACCAGCTATAATTTTAAAAAAAAAGTGAAAAGTGATCTACCCTAAATGTATAGCAATGGTGTTGAACACGGTCTCCGACGCGTAGTTGAACGTATTGTGGAGTTTGCCCTTCAGAGCAGCGACGGTCGTGAAGGTTGGACGAGGTTGTCCTTTGGGTTCGGGTCAGATGACGGGGATATAGATGATTTTGGGTAGTAATCCCATACAGGCGCTTGGCTGCTGTAGATGTATGATGCAGGCCTCTCAAAGTAGTACAACCTTCAACACGGACAACTTCACTGGAGATTTGACAGAGTATTCCGTGTTGCGGGGCATAGTGCCAAACCTTATACTCATAACTTCAATTCTCCGGTTATTTACAGAAGGCATATAAACATCGAGCGTGGTTGCAGCTTCATAGCAGTAATCTTAGCTCATATGTTTACTGTGCTAAATATAATCACGTATAATATCTTGCTGTCTACGGTTGTGCAGCGTCTCCGTAAAGTGACTTCAGATTGCAAGATCGAGTTTGATTGTAATATGGGTCCTGAAGAGCTGAGAAAGGTAGAGCAGGAAATGAATGTTCGTATAGCTGTATTTGGAATGGATGATCGTCGTAGGACTGTGTATGTTTTTAAGAGCTGTGTGAGAGATCGTACAAGACCCCTACTTATTTTAGGGCTGTCATGGTCACCGTATCTCCCCACTCGTAATATAAGGGCTCTTTACGCTAGTTATGATAAAAGTCGAAAATATGGAAGGCATCATGATTTGTGTAAGGGATGTCTCGAGTTTGCGAAAGATATAGTGAAACATTGTAAGGAATGCCACATGGTATGTCAGCAGTGTAAAAGCCCCAAATGTGAGAGTCGTGTAGTTGAAGCTGAGAAGAGGGAATGTAATGTGTAGACGTATATTTTTCAATAATAAATGCTTTGAGCGCCATAAGTCAATTGGCACTTGCAGGAAAATGAGAATCTGTGAATGTGGTATGTCATATGATGGATAATTGAGGAAAATTTTACCACAAATGCGATGAAATTCACTGTTCTACATGCCATGAGAAATATAAGGCCGATGGTGTAAAGCATGTATGTTATATGAAAGATACTAAGCCTAAAAATAGACCTTGTATAACTGTGTACTAAGATATAGAAACATATACGTCTGCTGAAACCAAAGAGGTTATCCCACATCTACTTGTAAGCCAGACTATCTGCGATGAGTGCATGGAAGTCGAGTGTGATGAGTGTCAAAAATGTGGTAAACGGACAAACGTTTTTAAAACGATTACACACGACAGTCCCGTGAAACTCTTTGTATCCTATATTGTCAAGTTAGCGGACAAGTTCAAAAAAATTACTGTGTATATTCTTGCCCATAACGGCGCAAAATTTGACTCACAATTCCTTTATAAGGAATTGCTTGAACACGAGTCATCGGAGATATTTACAGGCGATCCCTTGAAAAGAGGAAACAAACTTATACAGATGCAGATAAGAGGTAATGTTCAGTTTAAAGACACTTTATTATTCACACCTTGTAATTTAGCCAAGATGCCCAAGGTGATGGGCGTAGCTGACGAAGTTTCAAAAGGATATTTCCCTCACACTTTCCTCAATCGGCTTCACGCTCACTATCACACATGATGGCATAGTTAAAGTAATGTTTGGGGGGAGGTGGTCCTACGTAATTTAAAGTATCGCTAGTGACACTAGCGATACTTTAAATTACGTAGGACCACCTCCCCCCAAACATTACTTTAACTATGCCATCATGTGTGATAGTGAGCGTGAAGATTTTGACCGCTACTACAACAGTTTTAATGAAGAAATTCCATACAATATAGCGGATGAATGTGAGCGTTATTGCCTGAATGATGTACGCGTCCTTAGAGTACAGTAAGTTTCCAGGCCTTTCGAATGATGTACATAGACAGGTTCCATTCAGACCCTCTGCAAGTCGCAAGCACGATCGCCTCATTGAGCTTTACGGTATTCAAGAACAGTTTCATGCCTAAAGACAAACTGGCCGTCATTCACAGAAAAAATCCTCGCAGTTATGGGCATAAGGCTATTTACTGGCTCATACACCTACAGCAACAGACCGGTGTATACATAAAACATGCCCGCAACACGGGAGAGGTCTCCATTAAGGTCAATGTCGTGTTTTTTGGGTGGATGGTCTAAGCGAAGACCGTGCCACTGGTGAGAAGGTAGAGTACTCCTTTAACGGATGCTGGTGGCATGGATGCCAACGTCTTGAGTGTGGAATCGTAGGAGATATGCATGGTAGATCTCCTGCCGACAGTCTTGCATAGACCCACACCCGCGATCAGCTTATAGGCTCCCAGTTAACTCACAAAGTCTTGTGGGAGCATGAATATGAAGTACGGATGGAAACAGATGGACAGTACCGTGAAGAAATAAACACCCTCAAGCGTTAAAAGGTGTTGGATCTTCTAAAATGCGGTCATAGCCTGTTCGGAGGGCGTTCAAATCCCTTCAAACTATACTTTCCGCGTACGGAGGGTGAAACTCCATCACTACGACTCTGTTCTTTATACCCCTACGTGTTGAAGAACAACCCGTATCCCGTAGGAGCACCTGAAAAGCTGGTGGGCTCAGCCCTGCCCACCATCGAAGAGTTCTCAACAAATATAAACAAGAACTATTTCGGTCTTTGATCCTTAGACGTGCTCCCCCACCTCGCGACTTATGGATACCGATCTTACCCGTCGTTATAGACCACAAACTCATGTTTCCCCTGTGCGTGCAGTGCGCAGAGGAGAACAATGACGCATGTACCCACACAAACAACCAGCGGAAGATCGGAGGTGTATATACAAGCCCTGAGCTGTCCCTAGCCGTTCATCATGGCTACAGAATATTGAAGATATATGAGGTGTGTAGGTTTCAGAAGCTACCCAACCTTTGCACGCCATATTTAAACATTTTTTTGAAGGATAAGGTAGAAGCATGAGGGTATCGGCGGGGAGTTGAGACCGAAAATGAAAAATCAGCGTATAATTAGCCCTACCGTGACCGTCATGGGACACACCTTCAACGCGCCCAAATTGCTAAGAACCCTGATAATCGCTTTAGTGCAAAGTTCTGCCTAAATAGTCTTTGGGGGAAATTTGCTCAGAATACTGGTAAGGGTAACGTTCATCTAGCCCAAAGTAATAACGAGGTGTGGGATTATGCCAATGCTCCCGATAAAGAGGTCATGGAGATCGTGAATGTAGGTAATACCTACATAATAAAGTAAAACATTATTGAAGTGGCCACAGACACATCGCGTGTTACAAACATACCTGTAGCCAACTTCACAACCGCATACGCACGCATCAAACTTTGGGGGCTACTGCCCTCTCTTCGGTGGTGGTACACAGACACAGATAGTGTGATATTCACTGAGAGGGAATGTGAATACATGCCGCCTATTGGGGAATTCCTCGGAGAATTGACTGATGAGATCAAGGCTGAGTATGGTGATAGTGCATACGCTGATTCTTTTGTATCAACCGGTCCAAAAACTTAAGGGATACGGGTGAAGGTGGGTGAGGAGCTGAAATATATGGTGAAGGCGAAGAGCATCACGTTTAACCAGGCGAACCGACGGATTGTTAACTTTGATTTGTTGAAGGAGCTAGTGCGCTTGGAAGATGAGGGTGACCAACCGCCCCACCTGACTGTAGGGACCCACAATTTTCGGGCCCAGAAGCTGGGTGGTGTGAAGGAAATTAGGGGTACGAAAATGTGTCGTAACACCCATAAGAAACGTTACCAGGTACCTGGTACCTATGATACCGTACCCTTTGGGTACCATATCCCTTGATTGTTTTGTTATATATATATGTCTATTTACTCGATAACGATATGTTTATTTTATTTATCACGCGTATTTGAATATATATATAGCATGAATAATTCGATGATATGTTTATTAAATAAATCATGTTTCAATTAGCTTTTTATTTTCTCCTTTGTGTGTGTGCGTGCGTGCGTGTGTGTGTGTGTGTGTGTGTGTATGCGTCTGTGTATGTGTGTGCGCGTATCTACAGGAAAAGTCGTAAGCTCAGCCCACTGTATGATCGATCAAAGGTCACGTGACTCCTGCTACTACCTAGGTATATCTCTACCCCTACGTGCTCAGTTGTCCGCTGCAAGTGCTGGATCTCAGCCTTGTATTTGAAGAATTCTCGCGTAGACGAAAAATAGTGATGGCTACCTTTGATATTGCGTGTTCGACGTTTATGTAGTGGCATTCGATAAAGTCTACAGATGTGGTGGATACTGAAAGACTCCCTAGCCCTCCCCTCCCTCCTTTGAGAATTTTAAGGTTACACTGAACAGTGCGAAGCGTGAGGAACAAGAGGTTCAAATACTCTACGGCTATTCTGGCGAGAGCAATGCTGGATTTCGTGGTACAAACGATGTAATGGACTATGTCATAGGATTAAACTGTATAAAAGCGTACATATACCGTGAAGTGAAAGAAACACGTGCAGAAGAGAAGCAACGGGTATGGTTAGTGAGTCTTGTTGATGAATGGAGTGACAAGCGGTATTATGTCATGCTGCATCATACCGAGTACTCGTACCCTGCGGTTGAAAATGTAAATCTTGTCATGATGGAAAATCTGTAGTATTTTTATCATTACATTCATATATATATATCATGACGAGGTTTGCAGTGAGGTTGTGGATCTACAGATCTACAGAAGCTAAGGCTAACAAAGACCCTAAGATCCACTCTAAGATTAGCCAGAGAGAAAGGAAAGAGTAGGGGGTTAAGAGAAGAGAAGAGGATAAGGGGTTAAGTAAGGAGCAACACCTATCATTCGTGGGTTAACATTCATTCAGAAAAAGGGGAAAAAAGTCTCACCATCATCATCCGCCGACCACTGCCGACAAGTCAGAAAAATAGTCGGAGAAAATAGGAGAGGGGTGAAAGATGAAAAGAAGTAAAATAAGAACGCTTACCTTCCATGCAAACACAGTCTTAACTCACTGTCATACCATGCAAACTACAAACATGCAAGGAAAGAGTGTTACAGACAAAAAAAAAACAAAGTAGGTAAAGTTAAAAAAAAGTGGGTTAGTTTACGCTACGAGCTACATCTACGTTCGTGTTAGTCTAATTTTTTTTTTTTTTTTTATTTATTTATTTTTTTTATAATTTTATTGCTGGCATCACACGCTGGCATGTCACAAGCTGGCATTCATCGTCAACAGACTCATCCTCGAGCACCACCACCAGAGCTCCTGTTGCTAACTTTGTTTTTTTAAATTAAACAACGTTAATACTTTTAAAATGTCTGTCAAGACGGTTCTTAAACATATTAACGCTGGTAGAATGAACGACTGACGCGGGAAGATTATTCCATTTATCGATTACTTTAAACGTAAAGAAGTTTTTACCGATATTAGTAATGAAACGTCTGCCACACAACTTAAATCCGTTATTGCGAGTATTACTATCATCGAAAGTGAACAATTTGTCAAAATTTACGTTATCGATGTTATTAACGATTTTGAAAACTTCAATAAGCTCCCCCCTTAATCTCCTAGTTTCGAGTGAATACAGGTCTAACTCTTTAATCCTATCTTCATAAGGCTTATTGCGCAATGACGGAATAAGTTTCGTGGCACGACGCTGAACCCTTTCTAACCTATCAATATCCTCACGCAAGTACGGGCACCAAAACTGAACGGCATATTATAAATGAGGCCTGACTAGGGACTTGTAAAGGGGCAATATAATATCCTTCGATTTAAATTCGAAATTACGCGCTATGAGGCCTAACATCCTATTAGCTTTTGCGCAAGACTCCAGGCACTGGTTCTTAACCTTTAAATCCTTAGATACGCGTACGCCTAAATCTACTTACTCGTCAACGCTCGCTAACTCTCTATCATCCATCGTGTACGCGTAATTATTGTTGCGAGAACCTATATGCAAAACTTTACATTTCTCTACGTTAACTTGCATCTGCCACTTATCTGTCCACTCCATAATCCTATTTACATCGTCTTGGATCCTATTACTATCGTCCTCGTTAACAACCTTACCGCCTATTTTAGTATCGTCCGCGAATTTTGAAACGTTACTAGTCAATCCTACATCTATGTCGTTAATGTAAATTACGAATAGCAGTGGGCCTAACACTGAACCCTGTGGGACACCGCTACCTACATCTAACCACCCCGATTCACTACCATTAACTATGACCCTCTTTCTCCTAGCACGAAGCCATTCTTCTAACCAGTTAGCTACCTGACCGCGTATACCGTGCGCTTTAACCTTCGCAATTAGTCTCCTATGCGGAACTGTATCGAACGCCTTTTTAAAATCTAAATAAATAACGTCAGCTGCTCTATGCCTATCGTATTCGCGCACTATTTCGTTATAAAATTCTAACAAATTAGTTAAACAAGACCTATGGCGTCGAAACCCATGCTGACTACTATTAATCAAATCTCTACTTTCTAAGTGATCGATGATACGATCCCTAACTACGGATTCCAAAAGTTTACCGACAATTGACGTTAAGCTAATGGGCCTATAATTGCTAGCTACTGCGCGGTCGCCTTTCTTAAAAATAGGCGTGACGTTAGCTAATTTGAAGTCTTCAGGAATAATCGCCGTTTCGAGTGACTGATTAAAAATCTTCGTTAAGGGGCCTACGATAACGTCTTTCAAATCTTTCAAATGTCTGGGATAAAAAGCGTCAGCGCCTGGAGCCTTGCTAACTTTTAGCCTATCGATATAATGCGCAATATCAGCCTCGTAAACAGTTATTTCATCCAAAATAGTCTCGCTACTAAATGGAACGATATCGTCCACGTCGGGGACATTATTTACGTCTTCTACGGTAAAAACTGTCGTAAAAAAGTTATTGAAAATACCCGCCATCGCCTGAGGGTCAGAAGCCAAAGCGCCATTAACATCTACTAGAGGGCCTATGTTATCTTTTATCGGCTTACGATTATTGACGTATTCAAAAAACCTTTTTGGATTATGTTTACTATCCGCAGCTATAAGTATTTCTAAATTACGCTTAGCATTCCTAACTGATCTTTTAACCTGACGTCTAAGCTCGATATATCTATTAAATTTAGCTGCCGTGCCATTGCACTTATTAAGTTTATACGCTCTATTACGCTCGTTTATGAACTCGCCTATTTCCCTAGTCCACCACTTCGGCCTACCACGATTTCTAACGCGCTTGGGCCTACGAGGAATAAACTCCCTTTCAATATTCCTAAAACTTTCTTTAAACGCCACCCAACTCAAATTTGTGTCATTACCCATAAATAAGTTATCCCAGTCCACTACTCTCATCCTATCCGCAAAACTATCAAAATTAGCCCTACGAAAATCAGGGACTTCTATTACGTTACTATCGTGAGTGTTTTCTATCAATAACTTAAACCTAAGAATTTGATGATCACTACATCCTAAACTCTAGCCTACTTCTAAACCTTCGACTATATTCTCGCCGTTCGTCATCAAATCTAAAATATTATCACCGCGCGTTGGTTCGGTAACTATCTGTCGTAAAAAGTTACCGTCCATAAACTCAACCAATCTCAAACCCTCCTCATTACCCGTAAAATTCTCGTAATTAACATTAGGGCAGTTAAAGTCTCCGACAATTATACTATTCCGATTGTCAATAAAATTACCAAGAAGTGAGTAAAATCTAGTATCTGCATCGAGGGGTTGAACGGGAGGTCTATAAACAACAACAAAATTAAAACTAATACTACGCGCCGTAACTTCAACACATATCGCATTAATTGCTGCCGGAAAATCTAACTTAACCTCGATAACCCTAAGGGAATTACGAATGTACAGCAAAACGCCTCCGCCAAACCTATGTAACCTATCATTAGTAAAGAGTTTAAACCGTATATCAAGTTCCCCCAACAAGTCCCGAGTCATGGTATTCAACCAAGTTTCAGTGATAGCAACTATATCATAGTTGCCGGAATAAATTACCGCCTTAAATTCATTTAATTTATTTCTAATACTACGCGCATTACAATAAAAGACGTTTAAGTTATTTTTTACCACGGGCCCGCGTTTTAAACTATTTATCACGTCGGGCCCGCGTTTCCAGGACCTACAACGTTCAAAGAAGGCTTCGACCTATACAGCTTTCGCACGTTTTCGTCTATTAACCTACCTAGCCTAGCATTATCTATTTCATTAAAATGCACCCCCATCTTTTATAAAAAGGCTAGGATCACTGAATTCGGACCACAGCTTTACGAAGGGTACATTTTCCTCAGCACAAATCTCTTCTAATTTGTTATTCAAAAATATTGTTTTTGACGTAATTCTGAGACCCAACCCGTGCCTAGGGGTAATACCTAGAACTAAAGACCTATCTGACCTCGCCTTGAGCGACCTAATTAACCCCCTATATCTCTCCAAAAGGTCAGACACTCTCGTATCGGGCCTATACGAGTCGTTGCCTCCTACCATCGTCACCAACATTGAGTGACGGGAAGCAACGTCAACCCTATCCACTTCGTCTCTAACTCTGTCAACCCTGGCCCCTGGGAGACAGACCCTCCTCTTCTTGGTTGGATTCCGTTTAACGAACTCTTTGTCCATGTGGCGCACTAAAGAGTCCCCAATTAAAATAGTTTCCCCCTCATTCACGTCCCTTTCCAAATGGGCGAAAGGGTTCGAAACCTCGATAGGGGGGGGGATTCCTATCACCTAACGTACGCGGCCTAGCTCCACCCTTAACCTCTCTAAATCCCTCGCTATCTACTACTCTCGGACTAACCTTAACCTCTTCCTCAACTCTATCTAACCTTCCCGACAAGCTACCTAAACTAGAAACTAAGTTACGCACCTTACCCTTCAAATTAGTAACGTCTTCAACGTTAGTATTGGTTCGGCTTCCGTCAACCGTAGCCCTAACACTGCCCTCATCAAGCGTTGCAAGTCTATCCGCTACCTCACGTACACTGCGTTTTATACCAACTAATTCCCCCATGAACTCGCAAAAGAAACAAACTGATCTATCGGTAATCGCCATTGGACCGTCGTTATAATCCTTAAATTCCGAATACCACCGGTTTACCCTACACCTAACACACGACGCTTTCTGCGACGGCATCGCGCAGTTAAAAATTAATTTAAACCGTCACAGGTATAAGTTAAATTAAGCCGGCACGCTATGAAAACTTCTAAATCGCTAAAAACCACTAATATTCAATTACTTAACTATAACAATGTAACTTTAAACGCAAGTATATAAAATTCAAAACTATCCAAAAGTAAAATTCTCAGCAATATACAAAAGTAGATGCAAAATGAGAGAGCTCAGGAAATGCGTCCGTTCAGTACAGAGTCTGGCTGACGAATGAGTACAGAGTCTGGCTGACGAATGACGAATGGATATAGGCATGTGTGAGTTTTAATAGAATTTAGAGCCGAGTATCGCTTGCTAAGCAAAAAGGATAAATATGGACACATGTTTCTCTCAAATAGTGCGCCGCAGTGTTAATAAAATGTGCCTAGTTCATGAAAATATCCCTGAACGAAAATATCTGGTGCGCATTGCCGGGAATGGGAGTGATAAAACATTAAAGCTGATATTACTTCATGTATCGCAGATGGAAAAATTCTCTAAACGACTACCCAGTATAATGGGGCACAAGTATTCACGTGACTCTTTCATGCTGGAACAAACCTGTACACGAAACATTAACGCTTGGTATGACACCCGTGTGACTCGTTTCCCCACATCTGTCTCCGTGCCAAACCCCGCACCGGATGTTCATAGTCATCTCAGAGCTTGAACCCACTGGACGTGCACTCCTCAAACTAGAAAACCATAGAGCTTCCGTTGAGCAGCACTCTCAATGCCGTATACGATGTGTCTGTGTCGAAGTCGTTGCGTGTGTTCAGGCATAAAACCGGCGCCGTTAACTATGTATTTGAAACGACTTGTAGACAAACAAACTCTGGTAAACGGAATGTTATTTATTTAAGTGTTGAGGAGATAAATAGAGTCTTCGTGATAATTGAAAAGTGGGGCGAGGATCGTTATAAAATACCTGCAGGTGTAGGTACAAGAAGAGAGCAGATTAGTGAAATCCCCTCATCTGCCATCATTTGTACGTTATGTATAAATCGCGACCAGCCATGCATTGATATACGCCTTCGAAATATGTTGAGCTCTGGTACAAAGGACTTGAGCGGTACAGGGCTGAGCTAATCTACACCGTTCACCCTGAAGAACTATTTATTTATAAAACGAGCAGCTGTCGTCACGATTATTTCAACTGCCGATATGCATTGTGAAGAAGAGTTCACGGTTGAAAAGCTCGGTTTGGAAAGAATAAACCCTCGATTGGAAAGGAGTGTTTATAAAGTTGAATTTAATAATGATGTGGCGAACGATGCCCTCTTTGTACGTGCTTCTGATTGTATTTTATCCATATTTAAAGAGAGTGATAACTTGCCAACCAATTGTAAAGTGGGCACAAAAATAGTATTGAATGAAATGAAGGCCCTTTGCATTGAGTATAGGCATCCGAATACCTTGATTGGTAAAATAATGTAAATCGTATTTATTGTATAGTGCAACGCAACAATGATGGAACTGTAGAGTCGATCACTTGCGAGTTTAGCATTATAGTTAAGCGCAGAACATAAAGAGCAAGTATTTTGACGTATATTATTTTGAAGTACCATATATGTATTTTCTATATATTTGATGTATGTTAAAATTTTATTATTATTATTTAATATAAATGTGTATATACATTTCTCCTGTACTATATATTTCATGTATGTTAAATTATTTCCACTAATTCATCTAAATAAACAGAATGATGTAGTTGTGTTTTATTATCCGATTGAAACAAATGCTTTCCGGGGTGTGTGTATATATATATATAAACGATATTAAGGAATAACTGGGGTGATGGGAATATACATAAACGATGCGTGTGTGCTTCAATAAATATATATATATGTATACACTATACCAAATGGCTGGTTAAGCGTTCTAAGCCGAATGGCGGATTAAGATTTCTAAGCCAGCTGATGCTGTCAAGAACATCTTTAATTTAATAAATAGCGCAATCTGGCAACTCAATATATATATATATATATATATGTGTACAGGGTGTTTCAGGAGGAAAGGTCAATACTTCGGGAGGGGATAGTATCGGTCATTGTGAGAAAAAAGTTCATATAAACATGTGTCTAATTCTGAATGGTTAAGGAGATAGAGCTGTTTGAATCTGATGTGCGCGCAGCTCTTTCTCCCCCTTCCCTCCCCTATAACCTTGAACCATGTAAGCTATAATGTAAGCATGTAACATAAGCCAATTGACAGCTAACTGTTGTGAGTGACATTGTTTAGTGTTTGAAGCAGTGTTAAGAATGCCACACACCTTCACACATGCCGAATATGTAGATATGGTTTATGTCTACGGTTTTTGCGATGGAAATGGAACAGCTGCTGTTGCAGAATACCGTCGACGGTTTCCGAACCGCAGAATTCCGGATCGAATAGTGTTTACCAGGGTTTTCAACACATTGCGTGAGATTGGTACACTTCCCAGCGCTCATGTTTCATCTGAACGTGAAGGTCAACAAGATGTGGATGAATAGGAAAACATTCTTCAGTTGGTAGAGCGCAGTCCTACTACTAGCTCACGAAGAATTTCTACACGTCTCGGTGTACCACACACAAGAGTATGGCGAACATTACGTGAGGAAGGCTTGCATCCATATCATGTATAGCGTGTACACCTTCAACCAGGAGACGCTGCCATGCGACTGGAATTTTATCATTGGGTAAATGCTAATCGCCGATTGCTTCGATTAATACTGTTCACCGATGAAGCTACTTTCACCCGTGACGGTATAAAAAACACTCGTAACTTTTATCGGTGATCAGACGAAAATCCAAATGCCACTGTGGAAACAAATTTTCAACATCGCTTCTCTGCCAATGTGTGGTGCGGTATCATCGATGATCAGCTGATTGGCCCTGTTACTTTAGAGAATCGTCTTACAGGACAAAGTTACCTAGAATTTCTGCAAAATGAATTGCCAGGACTATTGGAGGATGTTCCTTTGGTTACACGCGCTGGTATGTACTTTCAGCATGACGGAGTTCCTCCACATTCTACCCGTCTGGTGATGCAATACCTAAATCAAACTTTCCCTGGTTGATGGATCGGCCGCGGTGGTCCCATTCAATGGCCACCAAGGTCTCCAGACCTCTCTCCGTTAGATTATTGTTTGTCGGGGTGGATGAAAAGTCAAGTTTACAAAAGAAAGGTGGATATACGAGACGAATTGCTCGCGCGCATTTTGGATGCTGCTGCCCGCATAAAGGAACGTCAAGATCAACTCAGACGAACAACACGCGATCTTCGCACACGAGTTGCAAAGTGCATTGAGGTTGCCGGTGGGATTTTCGAAAACGTATTGTAAACTGTAACAAATTTGTCATTTCTGTATGTGATACCATTCAAAATGCCAATGTTTAAACAAAAAATGTTAGAAACAGTAATTGGTTTCTCTTTCTTGATTACCATTAACAATGCTTTTGTATTTGTAGATTCAAACAGCTCTATCTCCGTAACCATTCAGAATTAAACACGTCCATATTAACTTTTTTTTCTCACAATGACCGATACTATCACCTCCCGAAGTATTGACCTTTCCTCCTGAAACACCCGGTGTGTATATATATATATATATATATATAAATATATATATATATATATATATGCCTAAACAAGCCCTTTACGCCTTCTAAGCCAGATTAGGCCTCCTAAGCCAAATGGTTGATTAAGCAAACTGGCGGATTAAGACCTTCTAAGCCAAGTGCGGAGGTCAAGAGCTTTATTATGTGATGCGACATGCCAGCAAGAACATCTCACTCTTACCTTCCTAAGCTAGGGAAATCCTTTTGGGGAAAGATCAACCTCCACTCCTCCTATTTGTTTGGGGGGAGATCATCCTCCTTGTTTGAGTGGGATTCCCCCAGCTGCCACAACCTGGGAGGATTCCTTCCTTTTTTTTTTTTTTTTGCACTCTGGGGGGAGGGGGAGGGGGTTGGCACCTTTGAACAAGGGGAAAGGGGGTTTGGCCCCTTGCAACATTTGATCAACATTGCAATTGCTCAGCACTCTAACCTTTTGATGGCATACTACTACATCCTTTGCAGACGATACAAAGATCAGCAGAAAAATCAGCGATGTAAATTCGGTGGAGGCCTTGCAGAGGGACTCGAACAAAATATACAAATGGTCAGAAGACAACAACATCACATTTAACACCGAGAAATTTCAGCTCTTGAGATATGGTAGAAATGAGGGACTAGGACTGCATATTATGCTCCAGATAGACAGGAAATTCAGAGAAGCATGAAAGCAATCAATCTGGGAGTAATAATGACCAATGATGCCAAATTCGAAACACAAAATCAGATAGCTTTAAATAAAGCAAAAAGAGTCACGGGACAGGTACTAAGAACGTTCAAAAGAAGGGACAGGACAGTAATGATTCCCCTGCTGAGAACACTGATTATACCAAAACTTGAATACTGCTCAGTCTTGACGTCCCCATATAAAAAGGAAGAAACTAATAGACTAGAAGAAACTCAGAGACATTTCACAGCAAAGACTGATGGCTGCAAAGAACTCAACTACTGGGAAAGACTCCATAAACTAAATCTGTACTCCCTGGAAAGAAGAAAAGAGAGGTACACCATAATCTACATATAGAAAATTATCGAAAAACTGGTACCAAACCTCAAACTAAACCCAATTACCATTCAAACACCACTGGAAAAGAGCAAAGGCAGGATGTGTAGTGTTCTCAGATTGAAGGCCTGACAAGAGACCTCTTCAACATTGAATGAAAATAGTTTGGTTGTCAGGGGGCCAAGACTTTTTAACCAGCTTCCAAAGGACCTCAGAAACGTTACAGGGGTCAAAGTTGAAGTCTTCAAGAGAAGACTAGATGCCTGGCTGAGGACGGCACTAGATGAGCTGGGTGTACCTGACTATGTACGGTGGAGAGCGCAAGAAAGCAACCCGCTCCTCCACCAAGCCAGGCCTGGGGGCGGGGTCAGCAGCTTGATCTTCGTGTGAAGAGAGACCAACACACGGAACATGAACGATGTTAACGAGGTGTGTGTATATATGTATATATATATATATATATATGTATATATATATATATATTGGTAAAAGTTTGAATGCCTTTTTTCATAGCAAATCCAACGGTATATATATATATATATATATATATATATATGTTACTGTCATAACCTAATATCCGTAAAACAATTATATATATATATATATATACTGTGTGTATATATATATATATGATCAGGGCCGGCCTTAGGGCAAGGCGAGCTAGTAATTTTATGGTTTGTGTACCATCTTTTAACATTTTAGCTGAGAAATTGGATTTATGCCGAATATTCCAGAAAAATCTTGTTAATCATACACTAGGTTCAAGTTGATAATTAAAGCGATTTTAATTAACGTAAAGCAGGAGGTTTGGACAAACTTCTCAAGAAAATCGATAAAACAGGAGATATCAAAAGAATACCAGGTAGCGGTATTAAGTAAGAAATGTCGCTCATTTACGACAGCTTCTGGAAAAAATGGGATGAGCTTCCACAAGAACAAATCAATAAAACCGTAGATGAGTTCCGTCCTAGACTGAAAAAGGTTGTAGAAGTTCGTGGTAAACATATCGAGCAGTTTTTTTATCATCAAGGTAGCACCATATGTGAGTACTTTGTAACTTTTTATCTGTACATACATTGCAGTAGTAGTGTAAATGGAGAATTTCCAGTGGCATAAAGAAATGTTCAATAAATCCATAATTTTCATTATTTTTCTTTTAAATCCGCTCACCGTATAGGAAATTTACTTAGTTGTAGGTTGTGAAAAAATATTTAAATCTGACCATAACTTTGGATTTTACAGCCAAAGTTAGAGATCTCCCTTTTTTTTGCCCACCCGATATATATAATATATATGTTAAACACAGACTGTGCATGGAACAAGGAACTCTTCTGGGAAAATTAAATCCACTATAGTCCGAATAAGTAACGGTAAATGACAAATACCATAGTTTTTCTTTTTCATGATGCTAGCCCGACGTGGGCAACGGGTCTCTCGCAAAGAGATCCCATAAATATAGCTTCCCTCACCAGCTATCTGCAAAGCAGACAGGATCCAGCTTTTGGACATGGACCTAGGGTTTAAAGCAAGCCAAGTCCCTACATTCAGAACCTCTATATAAGTAAAAGACTCGTTGCATTCACGTCGGATGAATAAACAAAGAAAAAGGGGTAACTATTGTATTTTTAGCCAAAAAAAAACAAAACTTAAACCTCAACCGGGACATTGAGCGTCCACTTTTCAAGGCACGTAACACGTCCGTTTAATATACACAAACTCAGAATGGTCCCCTGAGAAATTTATATGTTAAACACAGACCGTGCATGGAACAAGGAACTCTTCTGGGAAAATTAAATCCACTATAGTCCGAATAAGTAATGGTAAATGACAAATACCATAGTTTTTCTTTTTCATGATGCTAGCCCGACGTGGGCAACGGGTCTCTCGCAAAGAGATCCCATAAATATAGCTTCCCTCACCAGCTATCTGCAAAGCAGACAGGATCCAGCTTTGGGACATGGACCTAGGGTTTAAAGCAAGCCTAGTCCCTACATTCAGAACCTCTATATAAGCTGGATCCTGTCTGCTTTGCAGATAGCTGGTGAGGGAAGCTATATTTATGGGATCTCTTTGCGAGAGACCCGTTGCCCACGTCGGGCTAGCATCATGAAAAAGAAAAACTATGGTATTTGTCATTTACCATTACTTATTCGGACTATAGTGGATTTAATTTTCCCAGAAGAGTTCCTTGTTCCATGCACGGTCTGTGTTTAACATATAAATTTCTCAGGGGACCATTCTGAGTTTGTGTATATATATATATAACTTGGTTGAATGGTTTGTTCTTAGGGAAGCGTAACTTAGCGAGGAATAGGAGGACGAAAAGATGGTACATGTTTATTAACAGACGTTTCGGAAAAATTCAATTTCCATCATCAGTGCTAAAAATTTTAAAACAAGTAAAAATAAATAAGTATAATAAATAGAAACGAACAACAAACTAAAATGGCGCAACAATTAGCGAGAATCAAAAGCAAGTTACAATGTGTATTAAATTAAAAGATTAAAAGTTAAATGATATAAAGTATAAAAGTATGGATAATAAGTAAAATATAAAATGGTTTAGGTGGAACAGAATTGTAAAGTTTCTTACCAGATTGTAATGAGACTAATTATACAGAAAATTGGGAATGGTTGCCTGTTGAAAGAATTCCATTGGGACGATGGAGCCGGGCGGAGTGATGGTGGATTTCTTTTGAAAGTTTATTTGGCAATGTTTAGCACTTACGCTGCTCCCATCCTCATATGATGCTCAGGAAGTTTGTCGGAAGAATGCTCCCAGCATCATATGATGATCGCGTTATTTTTTTTATGTTTTCGCACAAAATCCCAATAAAAATAAATGATTTTGCATTTTAATGCTATTGATGACTCAGATATATTCATAAACCATCCGCAACAAACATACACACATGCATGCATGTACACATATGCACACATGTACACATAAACAAGCAAGTATTATGCTTACATTTGAGTTTTGAAGAATCTATGACTCAGATATATTCATAAACCATCCGCAACAAACATACACACACACACACACACACACACACACACATGCATGCATGTATACATATGCACACATGTACACATAAACGAGCAAGTATTATACTTACATTTGAGTTTTGAAGAATATACATTTTATTTGTCCTCTCGAAAAATAATTTTTTATTCCTTTTCAAAAATAACTCCTTATAAAATAATTGTCCTTTTGGAAAATAATTGTTCATGAAATAAATATTCTTTTGATAAATCTACACTTTCCATTATACTTATTTACAACATTGTTTTACACTTTTACTGAATTTAGTATTTAGTAGTTGGCACGGGTGTGGTAGAGAACAAAGCACTCAAGGCACAATGCAACTTTGCATTCCGGACACCAAGTAGAAACTTTTCTAACATGTTTTCTCTTTGTGTTGTATGTGACCATACATGACATTGTCGTTGACCTACAGGTCGAGATGGTGTTGGCGGAACTTGTTCCAGGTGATGCCTTTCAATGTAATTAGCTGAGAGAAGTCTGTCAGGAGCATTTGGTCTCACACTTTGTCTTCCAGGATGTGGGGATGTTATTTGAGCATACTTCGTGAGTAGTTGAGAGACTAATGTAAGATTGAATTCTCTCATTGAAATCTGCTTTTTCGTAGTTTTTTTGTAGAGTACAAAGGAATTGTAAAGAGAAATATCCAAAAGATGAAAGAATACCTTCTTATACCACTTCACAGTTTTCCTAACGCATTCTACGCTGCTAATTTGCATATCAGATTTGTCCACCAGACGCATATTTTTGTTATAGTCCACAACAGCATCTGGTTTGAATTTTATTTCGTTTGTTCGACGATCAACCTTTCCTGAGTCAATCATGCTTCCACTGTGAATTGTTGTTAGCATATGCACATCTCTTTTATCAGTCCATTTTAGTGGTAATAAAGGTTTTGATTCCATCAGATGGCACACTCCTTTTCTACTTGGGCGAAACTTGGGCATGTTTTTTCTATTTACCTTTACAGTTCCACAAGATCCTGTTTTATTTACATGCAGATATTTGCATAGTAATGGGCTCGTATACCAGTTGTCAGTATACAGAATGTGGCCTTTATTCAAATATTTAGCTAAAAGTGTCTTTACAATCGCTCCAGAATGTCCTAGTGGATCATTTGCAGGATAATCTATGTCTGATCCAGTGTAAATGATGAAATCCAAGACAAATCCAGTTTCACAATCGCAAAGGATAAAAAATTTCACTCCAAATCTATGACGCTTGGAGGGTATGTATTGTCGAAAAATTACCCTCCCTCTGAAAAGTACAAGAGATTCATCAATAACTAATTTTTGTCCTGGATTGTAAATATTTGAAAACTTTGACTTCATATGAGTTATACAGTGTCTGATTTTTACAAGACGATCATTTGGCTGATTTGGAGGAATTGAATTGTCTGTAAAATGCAGAAATCTCATGAGTAATAAATATCGATCTCTTGACATATACTTGCGAAAGGAAGGTGTTTCAGTCAAGGAGTCTGAACCCCAGTAATCCTGCAGTCTATGTTTATTTATGTGTGGCATGAGCATTGTTAGAGCAAAAAAGACATACAGTTCATCATTTTTTGTATCATGCCATCGTTGCATCCTGGAAGATTGAGATGGGCCTAATCTTCTTTTCTCATATTGATAAAACTCATTTGTTTGTCCCACTATATTTTGCATCATAACATTGTCAAAGAAATACTCAAAAAAATTTATTTCTGAACTTGCTTCATTTAGATTGCAACCTTGTTGAAGTCCTACATTTTCTTCAAAGCGATATCTGTTAGACTGGCAACGTTGCACACTTTGCCATGAAAATGAACTATTACTACTTGCTGTAATATCATCTCCATTGTCACTTATATCAGTTTCACTATAATCACTTTCACACTCACTACTTCCAGAGCTTATTGCATCTAACGCAGCTATTATTTGTTCACAACTTTCCAGTCTGTTTTTTAGCTGCCATAGCGCACGTTTCATTCCCCCAATTTCTCATGCAAGACTGAACATAAACGCTTGAAAACGTGTAAATTTTCATAAAATTCTACTCAACCATATTCCCAAGTTACCCACTAAATTCTGTTTATTTTGTAAGAGAAAATGTTTAGTTTGTAAGAGAAAATCTTTATTTATTAAGGGAAACAAAAATAATTTAACAAAATGGTGCTTGACTTGATTTATTTTACGTTAACAAACGGGTAAATTTCCCGATTCTTTTGCGCACAGGTGGAAAGTACACGGCCAGGAATTGCGCATCCGAAGGGCTTTAAATTGAAAGCAGAACTGTAATCGTTGAGGGTTGGCTGGATACTGAGGATGTAAAGGGACTCAAGTATGCGGAGGTCGATTAGTTGGTTGGCTGAGTTAATGATTTTGAAATTGGAGGAAAGTAACGGGTGGCTGTGGAGGTGGCAGTGATCCCTTATTGCAGATTTGGAGGGTTTGTTCAGGGGCTGTGAAGTTCTTGTAGAAATCCCACGATGCTCGTCCACTCTTGTTTGATATTGGCGGATGGTACTGCCAATATAGTTCGCTTTGCAGCGAACACAATTAAAAGCGTAGATAGTGGACGAAGCAAGTGGCTGGGGTGTTTTTTCTTTATGGTTGAGGTAAGATTTGATACTATTGTTGTTGGTGAAAGCGAAATGAAATTTAATTTGGGAGTAAAGCGGCTTGAGTAGGAGACGGAGTTCTGAAAGTATTTTGTGGCTAATATGGTCATAATAAGGGAATGAAAAATATTGTACGTCTTTTTTAACAGTGGGAATTTTAAGGGGGGTTGATAAATATTATTAAGAAAATTTCTGGTTAAAGACTGTAACAGATGTTTTGGGAAAGAGTTATTAATGCTGAAGTTAAGAATTAACTCTATTTCATGATGAAAAGATAAGTACGAGCAAAATTCCTAATTCCCACTTTAACCCCCCTAACCCAAAACGAATATTCCGTCACCAACTCCTACGAATTCGCTAAAGAAATATGGACCATAAATAACTCAAATAACCTTCATATGCATAGTTTCGAAATAGTATCTCTCTACACCAACGTTCCAATTAAAGAAGCCATCGATATCTGTATTAATAGCCTTTTCGCCAACAATCCGAATACAGTTTTGAATCTGACAAAACATGAATTTACCAAACTGCTTACGCTCGCCGCCTCAGACACCTATTTTTTCTTTAACCAACAACTTTATCAACAAACCGACTCATTAGCTATGGGATCCCCCTTAAGTGCCATTTTAGCGAACATCTTCCTCAGTCATCACGAAAATAACTGGCTACTTCATTGCCCCACTCATTATAAACCACGCCTATATAAAAGATACGTTGATGACACCTTTCTCCTTTTTCACAATGCCAACCACGCCCCCCTTTTTCTTAACTACCTTAATTCCCAACATAAAAATATTAAGTTTACCAAAGAAGACGAATCCAATAACACCCTTCCCTTCCTAGATATTACAATAACTAAACAAAACAACAAATTTAGCACTTCCATATATCGAAAACCTACGTACACAGGCCTGGGTACTAATTTCCTAAGCCACATCCCTTTGCTCTATAAAATAAACAGTATCAAAATTTTAATCCACCGTGCCTACCATCTTTGCTCCTCGTACTTATCTTTTCATCATGAAATAGAGTTAATTCTTAACTTCAGCATTAATAACTCTTTCCCAAAACATCTGTTACAGTCTTTAACCAGAAATTTTCTTAATAATATTTATGAACCCCCCCTTAAAATTCCCACTGTTAAAAAAGACGTACAATATTTTTCATTCCCTTATTATGACCATATTAGCCACAAAATACTTTCAGAACTCCGTCTCCTACTCACGCCGCTTTACCCCCAAATTAAATTTCATTTCGCTTTCACCAACAACAATAGTATCAAATCTTACCTCAACCATAAAGAAAAAACACCCCAGCCACTTGCTTCGTCCACTATCTACGCTTTTAATTGTGTTCGCTGCAAAGCGAACTATATTGGCAGTACCATCCGCCAATATCAAACAAGAGTGGACGAGCATCGTGGGATTTCTACAAGAACTTCACAGCACCTGAACAAACCCTCCAAATCTGCAATAAGGGATCACTGCCACCTCCACAACCACCCGTTACTTTCCTCCAATTTCAAATTCATTAACTCAGCCAACCAACTAATCGACCTCCGCATACTTGAGTCCCTTTACATCCTCAGTATCCAGCCAACCCTCAACGATTACAGTTCTGCTTTCAATTTAAACATTGCCAAATAAACTTTCAGAAGAAATCCACCATCACTCGGTCCGGCTCCATCGTCCCAATGGAATTCTTTCAACAGGCAACCATTCCCAATCTTCTGTATAATTAGTCTCATTACAATCTGGTAAGAAACTACAATTCTGTTCCACTTAAACCATTTTATATTTTACTCATCATCCATACTTTTATACTTTATATCATTTAATTTTTAATCTTTTAATTTAATACACATTGTAATTTGCTTTTTATTTTCGCTAATTGTAAGTAACTTTACAATTCTGTTCCACCTAAACCATTTTATATTTTACTTATTATCCATACTTTTATACTTTATATCATTTAACTTTTAATCTTTTAATTTAATACACATTGTAACTTGCTTTTGATTCTCGCTAATTGTTGCGCCATTTTAATTTGTTGTTCGTTTCTATTTATTATACTTATTTATTTTTACTTGTTTTAAAATTTTTAGCACTGATGATGAAATTGAATTTTTCCGAAACGTCTGTTAATAAACATGTACCATCTTTTCGTCCTCCTATTCCTCGCTATATATATACACACACACACACACACACCACATATATATATATATATATATATATATATATATATATATATATATATATATAAAGAAATGGACAATGAATAATCAATATTCATTTTTACATAAGAACCAAAATCGCTTAACGCGAGTTTGGATAATAATTTTACTTGTGGCTTCCTATTTTTGTTCGTGTCAAAACCCTACGATCTACCATACCTATGGTTTAGTCGTATCCATTTTTATTTGTTATAGAAGTTATTAATTAATTATGATTGTCTTGCATCTCACCCTCGTCCCTAGATTATGCATACACATTGCATATAACAGGATTGGAACCCGTAGTGTACTTCTTAGTCATTAATGCCCACTCTTTGCCTCTAATTCGTTCTTGTAAATCTTCCTAATAATGATTTGTATTATACGTACAAATTCAATAACTATGACGTCATAAAGTAACTTAATTCTCTTCACGTTTTCCATACCTTGAACATTGAATCACGTGTTTAGTATTTGGACATCTTCCGTATTGAATGTATGGTAAATTCTTTAATAATAATAATAATAATAATAATAATAATAAAAAAAGAAAAAAACTTCATTCTCTATACATCATTATTTATGTTGTTTCCTACCTATTGTCTACTGATACCTATCAACCTATCAGTCCATATTTTACGCGCGTCTAGATTACGCACACAACCTATTCTGTTACTTACATGTAAAATACGTCCACATGTATTTTTTTTTTTTTTTCTTTTAAGTGCGTTCACCCTCACAAGACATTCATTAGGCTTACAGTAGTTGAGTGGTCGAATTCGCGAATCACAGCAGAATTGAACGTTTCTAAGATAAACAACATCTTTCGCTCTGATCCAAATTTATAACATATAATATAATGTAACATGTTATGTTGTATATAAATTATCTTGTATGTGCATGTACTTGTGTTATGCTAATAACCATATATTAACCATATATATAAATATATAAAAACACTGTAAGAACGGTAAACGACGTAATGTACTTCGATGAAACTGTAATTGAATGTAATGACTTTATATATAATGAAGAATGTACTTTAATAGAACTGTAAGGGACAATCATAAGCGAATGGGAAGTAATCCATAATCGCAAGCATAATTGTAATAAACCCAAACAAAAATGTACTCAGTCGTGAAATATCGCCTTCAGAAATGAAGACGTGGCAAAAAAAAAAAAGATAAGTTTTTATTTTTATTTATTTTTTATTTTTTTTATTTGGAAACTTTCAAACACCTGATCGTGTTTAAAAGGGGGGAAGCTTAACCTCCAACTGCCATCCCCCAACATTCAGGCATATTTTATACATGTATTTGTAAAATGAAGAACACTTCATTACGAGACTCTGCCTTGGTCACTGCTAAGAGACTCCCCCTTCAGAGGAATTTAGTCAAGAAAGTAGAAGTATCAGAGTATTATTGAAAGAAAAGAATTAACAGAGTGTCGACCCCATAAAGCGAGAGAAAAGAATTAGAAAGTTATAGAAGAAAAGTATATAGAAGAAATATCCGTTGCTTGCCTCCGTAACTAGAACCCCCGTCGATCCGAACCAACCCAGGGCCATAGACGGAGGGGTTAACAGCTGGCGACCCTGCACCAGGATAACAAGATTATTTTAATTAGAAGAAGATTTTAAAAACAAGAAGATTTTAAGAAGAGGATTCTAACAAATTGGCGACCCCTTTACCAGGATAAGAAGACCCTATACCAGGATAAAAAGATTATTTTAAGAAGAAGATTACTTTAAGAAGAAGATTACTTTAAGAAGAAGATTACTTTAAGAAGAAGATTACTTTAAGAAGAGGCCACTCTTTGGCCAAGAATAGAAATTACCCTGCATCAGGATAAAAAGAAGATTTTAAGAAGATTATTTTAAGAAGAGGCCACTCTTTGGCCAAGAATAGAAATTACCCTGCATCAGGATTAGAAGATTACTTTAAGATGAAGATTACTTTAAGAAGAAGAAGATTTTAAGAAGAGGCCACTCTTTGGCCAAGATAGAAATTACCCTGCACCAGGATAAAACCAGTTGACCGGCGTGTCACGACTTCTAGTTCGTAACATCCACCCTTGAACCGGTGGGTCACGACTCCAAGTTCTCCACGCCTAGTTTTCATCCAAGAAGAAGTAGCCAGCAAGACGTCTTCAGGACACGTCTCTGAGGATTTTGCCAGTAGAACTTTTGTTAAGTACATTTTGTTTTTTTAAGTAATTTATAAACACTTGAAAAGTCAGTATTATTAACAGTTAATAATGAGTATCAAATCAGAATTTACAAGAAACACAGTGAACATTTCTGACACTAGTGATACATTTTTTTTAGTGAAACACATTTAACTTCTGTGAAAATTACTAAGAGAAGTTAAATTTCAGAGAGAGTTAATTTCAGAGAGAGTTAATTTCAGAGAGAGTTAATTTCAGAGAGAGTTAATTTCAGAGAGAGTTAATTTCAGAGAGAGTTAATTTCAGAGAGAGTTATTTTCAGTTATATTCAGTATAGAATAATTTTATTTTATGTATCAAACATAATAGTATCGTACCTTCCTGTACATTAGAGTGAAATGTCGTTTACATTTTATATTTTTGTTTGCAAATTTTTTCAATTACTGAATTGAATTGACTTGCAAATTAAGAGAGAGAGAGTGTATAGATAGAAAGTGTATAGATTTAGAGAGATATTTGAAGTCAGTTTTAGTTGCAAAGAAGTTGCAAGTCAGTTTTAGTTGCAAAGAAGTTGCAAGTCAGTTTTAGTTGCAAAGAAGTTGCAAGTCAGTTTTAGTTGCAAAGAAGTTGCAAGTCAGTTTTAGTTGCAAAGAAGTTGCAAGTCAGTTTTAGTTGCAAAGAAGTTGCAAGTCAGTTTTAGTTGCAAAGAAGTTGCAAGTCAGTTTTAGTTGCAAAGAAGTTGCAAGTCAGTTTTAGTTGCAAAGAAGTTGCAAGTCAGTTTTAGTTGCAAAGAAGTTGCAAGTCAGTTTTAGTTGCAAAGAAGTTGCAAGTCAGTTTTAGTTGCAAAGAAGTTGCAAGTCAGTTTTAGTTGCAAAGAAGTTGCAAGTCAGTTTTAGTTGCAAAGAAGTTGCAAGTCAGTTTTAGTTGCAAAGAAGTTGCAAGTCAGTTTTAGTTGCAAAGAAAGTTGCAAGTCAGTTTTAGTTGCAAAGAAGTTGCAAGTCAGTTTTGAAGTCAGTTTTGACGTCAGTTTTAGTTGCAAATAAGTTGCAAGTCAGTTTTGAAGTCAGTTTTGACGTCAGTTTTAGTTGCAAATATGTTGCAAGTCAGTTTTGAAGTCAGTTTTCGTTGCAAATAAGTTGCAAGTCAGTTTTGAAGTCAGTTTTAGTTGCAAAGAAGTTGCAAGTCAGTTTTTAAGTCAGTTTTCGTTGCAAAGAAGTTGCAAGTCAATTTTGAAGTCAGTTTTCGTTGCAAAGAAGTTGCAAGTCAATTTTGAAGTCAGTTTTCGTTGCAAAGAAGTTGCAAGTCAGTTTTGAAGTCAGTTTTATTTGCAAATAAGTTGCAAATCAGTTTTCAGAAGGTTGCGCCAAGAGGGACAACCAAACCCCAGAGATTTATAAAGATACTCGAAGTAGTTTCGAGTCAGTTTTATTTGCAAATAAGTTGCAAATCAGTTTTCAGTTGGTTGCATCCAAGAGGGACAACCGCCCCCAGAGATTTATAGAAATACTTGACAAGAGGTCAAGTCAGAAGGTTGCGCCAAGATGGACAACCGCCCCCAGAGATTTATAAAAATACTTGACAAGAGGTCAAGTCAGAAGGTTGCGCCAAGATGGACAACCGCCCCCAGAGATTTATAGAAATACTTGACAAGAGGTCAAGTCAGAAGGTTGCGCCAAGATGGACAACCGCCCCCAGAGACTTATAGAAATACTTGGCAAGAGGTCAAGTCAGAAGGTTTTCGTTTACGAATCGTTACATTTATTTACTGTTTTCGAATAATAAAGCAACTGTAATGACGTCTTATTCATATGAGCACGGCATTTTTTTTAAATTTTAAGCACTTGTATCTGACGAGGCTTTCGTACGTAGTTCATCACCAGTGATGAACAAGTATTCATCACTTGAAGGTGTTCATCACGTTCGTGTTATCCCAATTCAAAGAATACGCGCAATTTTTGTTAGTTTGTATTGCAGATATACATATATATATATATTTATTGTTATATATGGAAAATATAAGGTTAATTGATTAATGGAGCAAGTGTAGTTTACGTCCCCCTGTGGTGCCTAGTGTAGTTTACGTTCCCCTACATTATCCTAGTGTAGTTTGCGTTCCCCAACTTTGTCCGCGTATACCTAATGAAATAAAATGTTAAAACTAACGAAAATATTACGACTTAACTAATCATATATATATATATATATATATATCGACGATTGGTTAAGTTAAGTCGTAATATTTTCGTTAGTTTTAACGTTTTATTTGATGGATTCATTTAAAAAATGTCTCCTAAAGATCCTAGTGTAGTTTACGTTCCCCAACTTTGACCTAGTGTAGTTTACGCTCCCTAACTTTGACCTACTGTAGTTTGTGTCCCCTTTTGCGTCAGACGGACGTAAACTGCACTTGCTCCTGATTAATTAATAACTGGTTATAAATTAACGTACAAACAAAATTGTTCATGAAAACAGAATAAAGCTGAGCGAAGAGTAACGCTTGAACACGGGAAATGTCCGCTTCTCTTTTCGTTTGTAAAAGAAAATTTTGTTAATTTCTTAAATCCATTAATTTAAGAACAGAGGTATATTAAATACCCGTGTAAATTATCCATAAGAATTCAGTTGTTTGTTTAATTCTGTATAATTTCAAATAACAATTATAAAGATATCAGCTACGCAAACAGTAGACGGAATGAATGAAAAAAAAATTAAAATTTCAATTATAAGGAAGGGTATCTCGCCATGCCGTTCCTTCGGCTATTCTATTTCCTCTCGTGCTGAAACAAAGAAAGTGGGAAGCAGTATAAATAATTGTACATTTATATAAAACGGGAAAATTCCGTTAGTGTTTAATCGTTAACTTTTTAAAGTACTTCTTTCTAATATGCTGGAAATTTCTAAAACGATGAAAATACCACGGAATGAATTACGAAATTAATATAGGGAATTAGATCTTGCGTCTGGCATCGTATACATACCTATTAAAAGATGAGAATATTGTACAAAATAAATTAGACCTACACGCAATTAATATGAGAACTCTTATACCCAAATAGTCTTTACATACTGCCGAATAACTTGGCATAAATTTTATGATATTTAGAAACGAGATTGATAATTATTAGGAACATAAAAATCTTCTTTAACGTTGAAGGCAGAAAAACAAGCCAAGGGCCGAGTTCTAAATTGCATCTGGAGGCGTGGTTGAAGTAGGTTCCCACAAAGACCCAATACTAAAGTTTAGATGCAAATTAAAAGATTTAGTTCCCCTTAAAAGTTAAACGAAGAAAACGCGTGGCTAAAATTTAATAGACACAAAAATAGTCACCCATAACTTCAAGTAAATTACACGTAAAGAAAACGCATCTTTCACAATTTATATTGGCTAAATATCCTTGTGACTCAATAGAGTAAAATCACTTCCCCTTAAAAAAAAATTGAAAACGTGTTCTTATAGTTCATGTGGCAGCACTAAAGTTACAACGGTTTAGTCTTGTCCACAAAGGGAGGTGTCTACCAGTCAGATAAGTAATAAACAATTGTAATTCAAATGATATTGTAATCATCCTATTTTAATTGTATCATGCATTAGCTAATATGGTGAAAAGGCCAAGTAGGTAAACAGTTGTAATTCAAATAATACTCTGACAATTCTATTTTAATTGCCTACGCAATTTTTATTTAATTCTCTTGTGTTAATTTTGAGTTTAAAATTCTTAAAAGTAAGATGTAGTCTCAAATGTCACTTCTTTAACAAATTTAAATGATGTCAAAATTTCAGTTTTGCATTGTAATTTGTTTAGTGTTAAAAAGTTTGACGCAATATATTATTTTTGTAAAAGGCCTTTACAATTATCGCCCTACACGGCAGTAACAAGAAACCTAATTTTTTTTTGTGTTTGGTTTGAACCTCAAAACAGGTATATATATATATATATATATGATAAATAAATCAAAATAAAAACCAAAACATAACATATATATATATGTATATTAACCTTGTTCATCTGCAATGATGACAAGGTGTGTTGTATAGCAAGTACATTTAGTCATCTCTTCAGAACACCTTTCCCGTAAGTATTTATGTAAGACAAGAAAGGAGATTGAAAATACATGTATTCTCTGTCTTATGAAAAAGAAATAAGATTTTGCATCTTACTGCAACATTATCCTTTCACAAATATGCATCAAACAAGACTCCTTTGCAAAAATATATAGTAAAGGCACCTAATAATTATTTATATGCATTTTGCCTCATCCATCCATCCATCGTGTTCTGCCTATCAGACACGTCCAACTCGTATGTCCTGCCAAAGTGTTCTATCCTGAGCTATCCTTTTCATCTCATGGTAGCTCCTGCCTGCCTTCAAATCATCCAGCATTGCTTTCCTTTTCCTTCCCCTCGGCCTTCTACCTTCATATCCACCCTCTATCACCACCTTCAACAATCCTTCTCTCAATACATGTCCGATCCATTTCTTCTGTCTTTCTCTTATCACCTTAATGAGTCTTAAATGCAAAAAAACTTCACTTTTTTCTACGTGAAGGTCAAAATATGAAAATAAAAACCCACTCTAATAGACAGAGTTTATTTCCACGACAGTTTCGACGCCCACTGGCATCCTCCTCGGGTGGATACAGAAACACGAATGAACCAAAACAAGAGGGAAAAGCAGTTCAGGGACCGACCGTTAAGAAATTCGCACCTAGGTTAGATCCCATTCTCACGACACCGGAAGGGCATTTTCATTAAGTACATTCGCGCAAATTTTTAAAACTATCTTCCTCTTCTAAACATACAGATTCTATTATATTTTTTTACATAATTATTACATTTATTATTAAATTTATTACATTTAATATTGCATAATTATTTATTACAGAAATTATAAATTTATTAATACATTGGTTATTACATTATTGTTTATTATACAGAACTTATAAACAGAAAAACGAATGAAAAAAGCAGATTCTAATATTCTAATATTTTGACATAATTACTGCATTTATTATTACATTTACATTTTTTTTTTTTAACATTTATTATTATTACCTTTACCCTAATTATTAAATTTATAATATTACCTTTATTATTACATCTGTTGCATTTATATTTATTTCCACATTTATTACTTCCATTATTACATTTACTAAAGGCGAGTAAGGAAACATTCCAATCCAGAGACATTTAAGAAATTCACACTTAGGTTCGAACACGTTCCCACGACTGATAAAACTCTGTGTCACCAATAATGCCTTCTCCTTCGGTGAAGAATTTTATTTGCAACGTTTTGGTATGGGAATGGGGTCTCCTTTATCCCCAATACTGAGTACATTATACATGGAATACTATGAGTCGGAATTGTTGCAAACAATATGTCCCAGGAATCTAATTTGGTTTCGTTATGTAGATGATATTTTCTCATTTTGGCCTGACCACTGGAACAACTTTGACACTTTCTTTCAGTCATTAAATAATCTTGTTCCCTCTATTAAATTTAAATATGAATGGGAGAACGACAAACAATTACCTTTTCTAGATGTTTTGGTCATTAACGAAAGCGGAAAGCCCAATTTCACGGTCTATAGAAAACCTACTCATTGTAATTCGTACATTCATTATTTTTCATATCATGATGAAGGGGTTAAAAGCTCAATTATTTCTTCCATGTTTCTAAGAGCACTCAGGATTTGTAGCCCACATTTGCTGGACCCGGAAAATTCAAAGATTTGGAACATTTTTAAGGATTTAAAATATCCCGAGTGGTTTATCAGAAAGGCGTATTTTAAAGCCAGAAAATCTTTTTATGCCCCTCGGGAACCTTCAGTTAACCAAAAACAATATGTGAGTTTGCCTTACATTGCCGGCTTAGAAAGAGTAAAACCGTTGACGAAAGATTTTAAGTTTGCTTTGGCGTTCAAATATTCGTCTACCGTGAAAAGTAAATTGGTTAGGAATAACGTGGCAAAAGAGGAACAAGCCTGCGTCTACAGCATTCCCTGTAAAAGTTGTGATTTAGTATACGTGGGTGAAACTGGAAGAAATATTGAAACCCGTATTAAAGAACACAAATATGCCTTCAGAAGTTGTAATACTAATAATGCCATTTTTTATCACGCCAGCCAAAATAATCATGCTATAGATTGGGAATCAAGTAAGGTACTTTATAAATGTAATAATTATGTCAAAAGAAAAATAATAGAATCTGTGTGTATAGAAAAAGTAGATAATTTTAATTTGTGCGAAGGTACTTATAAGTTAGACCCTTTAATGAGATTCTTGGTAAAAAAATCCCTTACGGAGTCGTGGGAACGTGTTCGAACCTAAGTGTGAATTTCTTAAATGTCTCTGGATTGGAATGTTTCCTTACTCGCCTTTAGTAAATGTAATAATGGAAGTAATAAATGTGGAAATAAATATAAATGCAACAGATGTAATAATAAAGGTAATATTATAAATTTAATAATTAGGGTAAAGGTAATAATAATAAATGTTAAAAAAAATGTAAATGTAATAATAAATGCAGTAATTATGTCAAAATATTAGAATCTGTATGTATAGAACAAGAGGATAGTTTTAATTTGTGGGAATGTACTTGTAAGCGGACCCTGTAATAAAAATGCCCTTCCAGTGTCGGGAGAACGGTATCTAACCTAGGTGCGAATTTCTCATTGGTTTCTGGATTGTTTCCTAATCGGCTTTTTTCATTCGTTTTTCGGTTTATAAGTTCTGTATAATAAACAATAATGTAATAACCAATGTATTAATAAATTTATAATTTCTGTAATAAATAATTATGCAATATTAAATGTAATAAATTTAATAATAAATGTAATAATTATGTAAAAAAATATAATAGAATCTGTATGTTTAGAAGAGGAAGATAGTTTTAAAAATTTGCGCGAATGTACTTAATGAAAATGCCCTTCCGGTGTCGGGAGAATGGGATCTAACCTAGGTGCGAATTTCTTAACGGTCGGTCCCTGAACTGCTTTTCCCTCTTGTTTTGGTTCATTCGTGTTTCTGTATCCACCCGAGGAGGATGCCAGTGGGCGTCGAAACTGTCGTGGAAATAAACTCTGTCTATTAGAGTGGGTTTTTATTTTCATATTAATGAGTCTTCTTTCCTCCCTCACCTGTTGGAGTACTTCCTCATTACTTTGGTGTTCCATCCAGCTTATCTTTAGCATTCTTCTCCAAATCCACATTTCAAAACTTTCCAGGAGTTTCTTTTCAGTTATTTTCAGTTTCCATGTTTCTGCTCCAGACAGTACCACACTCCATATCAAGCTTTTTACTAACCTTTTCTTCGGTTTCAAGTTGAGTTTACCTGCAAGTAGTCTTTTCTGTCTCTCAAAAGCTATCTTACTCATACCAATTCTAGATCTTACTTCCTTACTGCAATCTCCATTGTTGGTTAATAAACTTCCCAGATATTTAAACTGCTCAGTTTCTTCTAAGGTCCGATTTCCTATCGTTAGGTTCATTTGTGTTCCTTTCCTTCTTGCATTTTTCATTACTTTTGTCTTGGTGTCATTAGTTCTCATTCCGAATTCTTCTGCAGTTGTTGTCAAGCTATTGACCTTTCTTTTGCAGTCCTTCCTCAATACTACAAACAAATGCCTTGCCCTCTGCAAACCTTACAAATTTGACCAATTTACCTCCCACTCTGATTCCCTCTTCCAGATCTGAGAGTACTTCTATTATCATTGCTTCCGCATAGATGTTAAATAACACTGGGGAGAGTGAGCATCCTTGCCTGACCCCTCTCCCAACCAATCCAGGCTCAGATTCTCCTCCTGCAACTCTAAGATTCACAGTCTGGCCAAGATACATATTTTTTATCATCCTACGGCCCCTTCAGTCAACATTAACATTCTTCAATATTTCCATTAGTTTCCTCCATTGGACTCTATCAAAAGCTTTTTCAAAGTCAATAAAACAAACAAACATTTCCTGATCATGTTCCAGCACTCTCTCTCCCATCATTCTCATAATACCAATAGCTTCTCTTGTTCCGCATTTTGACCTAAATCCAAACTGATCCTCTCCAATGTACTGCTCAGCTCTGTTCGTTAGTCTTCTGGTTAGTATTCTTAGCATTATGTTTGATGCATGGCTGACCAAGCTTATGGTTCGAAATTCTGAACACGTGGTGGCTCCCAGTTTCTTGGGGATAGTAATCACAGAGACTCATAAAGTCAGCAGGCCAGTCTCTACTTTCATACATGTTTATGCACGATACATTCACCTTCTCTCTAGCATCACCTTCAAGACTCTTCAGAAGTTCTACCGGGACATCATCTGGTCCTGGGGCCTTGCCATTTCTTAGGTCTTTTACAGCCATCTCTACTTCTCTTTCCAATATGTCCGGTCCCATACAATCTACTTCCACCTCATCTGCTTCCTCCATTTCGATGTTATTAAGTTTGTTCTCTTTATTATACAGTTCTTCAGTATACTCAATCTATCTCTTCCTTATATCTTCTGGTCTTTTCAGTTTTTCTCCATTTCTCCCCTCTATTTCTCGCACTCCCAAGCTACTTCTTTTCCATCTAGTTATGTCCTTAAGTTTTTGGTACATTAAATCAGTTCTTCCTTTCTTTTCTAATTCCTCAAATTCCCTGAACTACTCTTCAAGCCACATCTCTCTTGCTTTATCAGTTTCTCTTCTCAGTATTTCTACAGTGTAAATTTAAGAGAGTATTATCATTTTAGACTTAATTTACACTTGTGATTGTTTGTACAGCACGATTTCGTATTGATGACATCGGAAAAATTCTTTAAGATCTATCTATCATCATACACACACACAAGTATATATATTTTTTATGCAGAAAGGAGGGGCCAAGGGCAATTCCCGCAAGAGCAACCCTCCCCATAGAAGAAGAAGAGGGCCAAGGGCAGTGCTCGCAAATGCGCCCTCCCCATAGAAGAAGAAGAGGGCCAAACTCAAGGTCCAGGGCTCGAGATGACTGGACACTTTGCGTTCGAAAGACGAAGTCAGAAACGGGTGGAAAGATGGACTGATGAAGATTGTTCCAGAGTTGACCGGTTGAGTAGATGAAAGATTGAAAATACCGATTAACCCTTGCGTTAGAGAGTTAGAAAAGGAATGAGAATGTATAGAAAGTCTGGTGCTGCGTGCTCTCCTTCAAGGAGGAGGCATGCAGTTAGAGAGTTCAGAAAAGCAGTGCTCATTATAATAACGAGAGTAAAGAGAGTGAGGCAACATTCTACAGATCTAAAGAAGCTAAGGCTAACAAAGACCCTAAGATCCACTCTAAGGTTAGTCCGAGAGAAAGAAGAGAGTAGAGGGCTAAAAGAAAAGAATATGGAGTTAAAAGAAGAGAATAAGGGGTTAAGTAAGTAGCAAACGTTGCGGCGAAAAGAGAGAGGGATTGAAGATTGTCAGTAGAAAGTGGGGAACTGATGAAACAAAAAGCCTTTGATTCCACCCGGTCAAGTACGGCTGTATGGGTTGAGCCACCTCACACATGAGAAGAGTACTCCATACAGAAGCAGACAAGACCCCTGTACAGAGGCAGTAACTGAGTAGGGGTGAAGAAACCGCGCAGGCGGTACAGTACACTTAACCTCTTAGAAGCTGTTTTGGAAAGATGACTAGAAGAGGAAAACCAAAAATGCCAATAGAAGAGGAAGGATTGATTTGTGTATTGTTGAAGGTAAGGGGATAGTCGTGTGGAACATTGTGACAAGTAGACAGATGGAGGAACCGAGTTTTTGAGTCCAGGTTTTCGCCAAGTTTTTGAGTCAAGGTTTTCTCTGCCCCAATCCGAGTTGCAAAAAGATCAGAGGTCAGGTGTATCATAGCCATCCGACGCGAAGCATGGAGTGACTGCTGAAAGGGACGCTTTGTGAAGCTGGTGGTGAAGTAAAGAGTGGAATCATCGGCATAGGAGTGGATAGGAAAGGACGTGCGACTTAATAAATCAGTGATAAATAAAAAGAGTGGGTAACAGGACAGAACTCAAAGGAACACCATTGTTGATAGCTTTAGGAGAAGAGCAGCGGCCATCTACAACCGCAGCTACAGATCGGCCAGTATGGAAATTAGAGATGAAGGTACAGATAGAAGGATAGAAAGCGAAAGAGGGCAGTTTCCAAATTAAAG
The DNA here is from genome assembly GCA_023014485.1 of Bathynomus jamesi. NCBI lineage: Eukaryota > Metazoa > Arthropoda > Malacostraca > Isopoda > Cirolanidae > Bathynomus > Bathynomus jamesi. The sequence continues at coordinate 1,327,583 of JAJOZX010000035.1, read as the reverse complement.
ATTTGTGCCAGACTGTCAAAAGCCTTTGATATGTCTAGCGCAATATCAAAAGTTTCACCGAAATTCCGAAAGGAGGATGACCAAGAGTCCGAGAGATATGCAAAACGATCGCCAGTAGAGCGTCCCTTGCGGAACTCACACTGATGATCTGAAAGAAGATTGTGAGAAGAGAGGTGTTTAAGAATCTTCCTATTAAGCATAGATTTAAAAACTTTAGAAAGGCAAGAAATTAAAGCAATTGGACGATAGTTGGAGGGTTGAGGACAGTCGCCTTTCTTTGGGACAGGCTGAATGAAAGCGAACTTCCAGCAGGAAGGAAAAGTACCAGATGAGAGACAAAGACGAAAGAGTGCTTCGGCAGGGTGTGAACACAGAAGCACAGTTCTTAAGAACAACAGGTGGAACACCATCAGGATCGTACGTCTTCATAGAGTTGAGCCCAGATAGGGCAGAAAGAACAACTTTGGAAGAGATTCCAATTTCAGACATAATAATGTGAGAGCGAAGAGGAGATAGAGGAACAGCACCGGAATCGTCCAGGGTTGAGTTGGAGGCGAAAGTTTGAGCGAAGAGTTCAGCTTTGTCAAGAGAAGAAATGGCAACTGAGTCGTCGGAATGGAAAAGAGGAGGGAAAGAAAAGGAAGTAAGGTTGTTGAAGAGGTTCTTAGCTGGATGCCAGAGAGAGCGAGAATAATTAGAATTGGATAGGTTTTCATATTTTTGTTTGATAAGGAATTTTTAGAGAGTTGAAGAACAAATTTTACACGATTCCGGATACAAATATAATATGAGTGAGTCAGGAGTTGGATGGCGACGGTACCTTCTGAAGGGCTTCTCTCTGTTACAGATAACATTAGAACAAGTAAAGTTAAACCAAGGTTTGTTTGCATTAGTAATAAGAATAGAATATGGAATGTACGCCTCCATGCCCGAGGGAATCACCTCCGTGATGCGCTCGGCACACTCGGTAGGGCCCCGGCCACGGAAGTAGTTATCATTCCATGGGAAGTCAGAGAAGTACTGCCTAATGGTCTCCCAATCAGTGACGCTTAAGTGCCAAAGGACCGTCCTCTTGAGAGCATCCAAAAGCCGAATTGAAGTGATGGGACAGGAAACATATAAGATTGCGGTCGGAGGAGCCGAACGGAGAAAAAAGTTTGATAGAGTATGAAGGATGAGAGGTGAAAAATAAATCCAGCTATTCGGTCTTGTAACTGTATTCAATTTGCGATAATCCATACATCGGTGCAGTTGTCCATTTTTCTTCCAGATTGGAACCAAAGGAGATGTCCACGGACTATTTGATGGCTCTACTATATCGTGTTCTTTAAATTTTCAATACTAAGAAAGTCGCGATTTGATTAATAGTAGTGCATGGGTTTCGACGCCATAGATCTTGTTTAACTAATCTGTTAGAATTTTATAACGAAATAGTGCGCGAATACGATAAGCATAGAGCGGCTGACGTTATTTATTTAGATTTTAAAAAGGCGTTCGATACAGTTCCGCATAGAAGATTAATTGCGAAGGTTAAAGCGCACGGTATAAGCAGCCAGGTACCTAACTGGTTAGAGGAATGGCTTCGTGCTAGGAAACAGAGGGTCGTTGTTAATGGTAGTGAATCTGGGTGGTTGGATGTAGGTAGCGGTGTCCCACAGGGTTCAGTGTTAGGCCTATTGCTATTCGTAATTTACATTAACGACATACAGTAGATGTAGGATTGTCTAGTAACGTGTTAAAATTCGAGGACGATACTAAAATAGGCGGTAAGGTTGTTAACGAGGACGATAGAAATAGGCTCCAAGACGATGTAAATAGGATTATGGAGTGGACGGATAGGTGGCAGATGCAATTTAACATACACAAATGTAAAGTTTTGCATATAGGTTCTCGTAACAATAATTACACGTACACGATGGATGATAGAGAGTTAGCGAGCGTTGACGAGGAAGTAGATTTAGGCGTACGCGTACCTAAGGATCTAGGCTTCATAGCGCGTAATTTCGAATTTAAATCGAAGAATATAATATTGCCCCTTTACAAGTCCCTAGTCAGGCCTCATTTAGAATATTCCGTTCAGTTTTGGTGCCCGTATTTGCGTGAGGATATTGATAGGTTAGAAAGGGTTCAGCGTCGTGCCACGAAACTAATTCCGTCATTGCGCAACAAGCCCTATGAAGATAGGATCAAAGAGTTAGACTTGCATTCACTCGAAACTAGGAGATTAAGGGGGGAGCTTATTGAAGATTTCAAAATCGTTAATAACATCGATAACGTAAATTTTGACAAACTGTTCACTTTCGATAATAGCAATAGTCGTAATAACGGATTTAAGTTGCGTGGCAGACGTTTCATTACTAATATAGTGGGCCTAGTTTTAGCTGTTTGAGGTGAAAATGATTAAGTTAATGCTAGTGATTAATTGATGCAAATTGATGGTTATAATGACAGGCTGGGTTAACAATTTATGATGTCATACAGTATCACCGGTTGAAAGTGGCTAATGGAGTAGGCCTACTATAATATTTCTGAGTGATACGAATTACTTCGAGGTCTCCAGCTTGGATTACACCCAAGCAAATATTGTTAAGGATATAAAAAGCACCTTATTGTTTTGTATTTAATTAAGAAAAATACATCAGTTATTTGTTCACAGTGAATAACAAGTGATTGACATTAATTATAGTAAATAACAATTGTTTAACTGCTTCTATATTATGCTAAGATGACATGGAGCTTAGCCAATAAGAGAAATGGTTAAGAGCTTAATGATCTAGTAATGTGTTCATTTATGTTAGACTAATGGCAATGCAAAATGGAACACAACATAAAATATGAAACTCAGTGATAATAGAAATTATGCACGTACGTTTTGGTACACTAAATAGAATACGTAACACTGATTATGTGGGCCAAAGGTTATGAATAGATGGACATGGAACGGGCCTAGTAATGACACACAATGCACGTGCGGTGCGTTTAGTACACTGTAAATAGATTAGATCTTCATTTATGTAGGCTAGAGTTACGCATAAATGGAACATTGAATGGGCCTAGTAATGATAAAGAATGCGCGTGCGTTTAGTACACTGAATAGGTGACGCAGGCTAGAGTTACGCATAAATGGAATACTAAACAAGATGCTGTAGCCTAATGATAATTGGGAGAAATGCAATGACAATGATTATACGAATATCATTTATATATAAAGGCAATTATATGATGCTAAGTGATTACGCATAAATGGAACATAGAAACAAGACGCTGTGGCCTAATGATAGTTGGGAGAAATGCTATGACAATGATTATACGAGTATCATTGAAATAAAGGCAATTATATGATGCTAAGTGATTACACATACCTGGAACATTGAATGGGCCTAGTAATGATGAAGAATGCACGTGCGTTTAGTACACGGGAAGTGGATTCGGCCGTCAATAATGGAATGCTTAAATAAATCACCTAAATAAGGGGATGCAAAATATCGATGGATACATGAAAGAACACAATAGCAGGATGATACAATTCACGATTATGGTATTGGACATGACACTTGAACTGGGCATAGGAAATAAACCTAGTGCCGGTTTGTATTAGAGAATTAGTCTGATGCACAATCAAATATTGTAATGACACTTGGATTATGAAATAGGCCTACTGCGTTTCAACGAGAGTTAGTTTGAACGATTTGTAAAACACTTTGCGTTTATAGCCTACGCTTTTGCGGTACACTGATGTAGGCTTTGCGTTATTGTTTAAGAACGAGGCACAGAGAGCTTACCGTCTGTGTTGAAAATACCTCTCGAGATGAAGGGTACGCTTGAAGGTCGACCTTGCAGACAGTAGACCCGAGGTGAAGTTGACGTGCGTTGTTCTGCAAGTCGAGATCTTCACGGTGAAGTGTTCACCGGCCTATTGCATTCTCGTTGACGGCCGCTTTCCGTAAAGCGTTGAACTTTGCCGGTGCTCTCGAGGATGATTGGTAACTGGTTGAGGTGTTATGAAGAGACCAAGGGAAACGCCTACTGCGGTTGTGTTGTTTGTTGCAGGAAGGATTGGTAGATCACTTCAAGTGATGCTTCGTTTCTTGAATGGAATATGTTGAAGTGAGCCTTGGTCTGGTGCCGGCTAAAGCTGACGCAAGGGGACTACGTGTCGAGTTGACTTACGAGGGACGCACGAAAGAAGTGAGAGTGAATGTTAGTAAACTGCGCCTTATATAACCTTAGGAACATTCGAATTGCGCGGTTCGAGGCTAGCGTCATTGTTTTTCTTTTATTGCTTGAAACCGGGTGTCTTCTGAGTTTATTCCTTGACACCACGTGTGTCTTCTAAGGATGTTTTGGAGATAACAGGGGAAAGAATTCCTATAGCTTTTCTTTGTCTGTTTTCTGTCTGTAGTTGTCTGTTCCGCTACACTAATATCTCTAAAAACTTCTTTACGTTTAAAGTAATTGATAAATGGAATAATCTTCCCGCGCCCGTCCTGAACTCTACCAGCGTCAATGTGTTTAAGAACCGTTTAGATAGGCATTTTAAAATATTAAGGTTGTTTAAAATAAAAAAAACAATTAACAACAGGAGCTCTGGGGGTGGTGATCGGGGATGAGTCTGTTGACGATAATGCCAGCTTGTGACATGCCAGCGTGTGATGCCATCAATAAAATTATTATTATTAAAAAAAAAAATTAGACTAACACGAACGTAGATGTAGCTCGTAGCGTAAACTAACCCACTTTTTGTTTTACTTTACCTACTTTTTTTTTCTTTCTTATCCTCTCCTTGCATGTCTGTAACTCTCTTTACTTGCATGTCTGTAGTTTGCATGGTATGACAGTGAGTTAAGACTGTGTTTGCATGGTTTGTAAGCGTTCTTATTTTACTTCTTTTCATCTTTCACCCCTTTCCTGTTCTCTTCCACTATTTTCCCGACTTGTCGGCAATGGTCGGCGGATGATAATGGGGAGTCTTTCTTTCTCTTTTTCTGAATGAATTTTAACCCAAGAATGATAGGTTTTGCTACTTACTTAACCCCTTATTCTCCTCTTTTAACCCCCTCGTCTTTCCTTTCTCTCGGGCTAACCTTAGAGTGTATCTTAGGGTCTTTGTTAGCTTAGCTTCTGTAGATATGTAGATATAACGTTGCCTAAATGGAGTTTTGCACCGGACCTCGATATGATGACTCACGGAGTCGGTTCTTCCCATGCTATACTCTGACCGATCTACCACAGCTTCAAAATTTTGCAACAACTCCAACAGCCTTTCCTTCTCTTACTCTAATAAAGAGCACTTCTCTAAATTAAATAACTCCGTTACATCCTCGCATTGGTCACTTGACATCGTTTCTTCTTTCATTTCTATTTTATCCTCTTTTCTCCATTCACTCTCTTCCTTCATCATAAAGTTAACTTCATCTTCAGTGGTCTTCAAAATACTTAACCGTCCGACTTTCGTTCCTTTCGGTAACAAGAATTTTTTATCTCCGATGTTCACAAACCTTAAACAATTTATTTGTTCCATTATAAACAGAAGGCAGAGCCCAACAAGTTGAACCAAAACTGTCAGGTACATAAACAAAATCTCCATCATAACCTCTCAGTACATGATCATTAAGTCCAACCATAACCATCGTTCCTGGTCGCATCCTCGCTTCACTTCTACTATTTCCACACTGCATTGCCTCTTCGGGCAACTAAGGTTTACACATCTTGTAGTTCCTCCTGGTGGGTTATACTTAAGCACCATTTCAGTATAATCAATGGTTAAATAATGTGTTTCTAAAAACGTGCTTCCTAAAATAATCTAAAACTTCGGATCGGATTTTCATTGTCAGTAACCACAAAATCAAATGATGAAGACATCAAACCTCTCAGACTCACTTCTGCTGTTACTTTACCATATACTCTAATTTTTGGACCTACTCCCATTCCAACTAATAATAGCTTTTCATTCCAAACCAAAGATGTACCCACAACTTTCCGAACAACATCACACAACAATGTTGGGACTGCTGCTCCCGTAAGGTAAATCCTGTCCAGCCTCTAATTCCAATTGGAACATAGTACGCCCTATGCACAGGAGCGTCCCTTCTTTTCATTATAACTGTTTCTTTATGTGCAGGAGGCAAATCTATAGCCCGTTCTTCATCGACTGTTATTAGTTTAAATCTGAAGCCTTTATTCGGCGAACTAAATCATCTACCACAAGACATCTATAGTGGCCTACGGATCACCAATTTGATGTGGCCAAGAAAGTAGGCTTACTATAATTTATGAATTAAATTGAAATGAATAATTATGGGGTCAACAGCTTGGGGATTACAGCCCAAACAAACAATATTTAATAAGGAGAGAGAAATTACTTTGTTGTTTTGTATTTAATTAGGAAAATAAATGAATTATTTGTTCACAGTGATTAACAATTCAATAACGGTATTTATAGTGATTAACAATTCTATAACGGTATTTATACTATGTTAAAGATGACTGATTAATAGCAATAAGAAATGGTTATACAGTCTAATTGTTAAGTAAATACACTAATTCAGGTAGGCTAATGAGATATGAAGAGGTGAACACAAAATATGTAATTAAGCCAATAATAACTGAAACAACGAGAGTACGGTATGGTACAGTAAATGGATTAGGTTGGTAAAAATCAAATGCATGAAAGAGCACACAAACAATCGGATGCAAAATAAGTATGGTAAGTTATATGAATGAACACAATAACAAGGTGATACAAAACTACGGTATTCGTACAACACTTGAATAGGCCTACTGCGGTCTTAACGGGAGAGTTAGTTTGAACGGTATTGAGGACACTTTTTAGGGCCTACGCGATTAGGCAGAGTTTGTGGACTTTTCAGCTTTGAATCCTGAATAGTCTAGCACGACGTAACAAAACACTGTAGGCCGAGTGTGGGCCTACGAGACGCTTACCGACCTGCGATTTCGACGGAGATAACTATGAAGGCTGAAGAAGCCTACGTGAAGGTTCACCGTCCTGCGTTTCGACGGAGATGGTCTGAGGACGTATAGACCTACCGGCAGGAGGATGTGTTGAGGGCCCGTTGATAGACTTGTTGAATGGGCGCCGACCGAATTGTGGTGAAGGCTGAGTGAAGGCAGGGCCAGAAGGATGAGGCCGGTAGAGTGATGTTTGCTTCCCGCAGGATGAAATTGTAGGTCGCCTCAAGTGTTGATTCGGTTCGTGTATTGTTGAGGTGTTGCTTCAGGGACTGAGGCCGGCTGAGGTCCAACGGCGCTACGTGAAAGAAAAGATTCACGAGGAGGAGTAACGATTAAAGTGAGAGCGAGTTTAGTGAACTCTGGCTTATATAGGCTCGGAAGACGCTAACTTTTCGCGGGCCTTTTGGAGAAGACAAACACCCTTTTGTTTTTCTCTCCTTGAACACCACGTGTGTTTTTCGATTTCTGATGATTCCCGGGTGTTTCCGGACGTGAGGAAAGGAATTTCCGGTCGGTCTCTACACATCCATTACCTGTATGAGTTACTGAACCACATGGCTCACAAATATCCTGTTGTATTGCTCCTATTCCAACTTTCTTTTCCGTCCATCTTGGCAAACCTTCATTTTTGTCCTTAACATTCTGCTTCCCTTTCTTCCATTTAGGACATTCTCGGTAGAAATGTTGGTCAGAACCACATTTATAACACAATCCTTCTTTCTTCCAGCAGGTCTGTTCAGTGTGTCCTAATCGACCACAAAGCCACACTTTCTTTTCCGTATATTACCATCTTCGTCTGTATAACTTTTCTTCCTGACAAACGACTGGTCTACTTTATTTTTCAACTCCTCTTCCTTGTTAGCCATAACGCCAACGAAGGCCGAAACCTAGGGCCCAATATGGCTCCACAGACTCCACAATATCAACCATTGTCTCCAAAGGAACTGTTCTATCTCCATTTGATGTCAAATACGCCATTATATGTGCTCGAACTGCAGGAAGTAAACAATTTAAAAATCGATCAGTGCACAAGCGATCTAATTGTGGCAGTCCAATTTCAAGGAAAACTCTAGCAGCCAAAGCTTCTAAACGAAATGCATATACGCTAACAGATTCTCCAACTTGTTTAAAAGCTTTATGAAATAAACCTTCTTGTGCCGTTCCGCTACCCCAAATTCTCCTATCAAATATAGAAGACAGCTTTTCCTTCACTGTCTCATAGAATAAATTTACCCCTTTCATAGCTTCATAAGCCAAACGAGTCTCTTCATCAAGATAGTTAATCAAAACCAGATTCCACGAAACTATCCTGGCCATATACATTTTTAGCAAAGCGCTTAAAATAGTCAGTCTCTAAACTGTAATCCACTTGATTTGCCGTCCGAAAACACAGGAGGTGGTGGTGCCGAAGGCCTACCTAAATTTTTTACAGCGTGACTAAGGTCATTCAAAACTACCCATATCACTCTCAATCCTTGAACGCTCCATAGTTTCTCTTCTTTCTCTTGGTCGAACTGATAGTGATCTTCGTTCGTCAATGCCAGTCTCTATTACACATGACCCTTCTGTTTCTTGGTTTTCTCGTTTAATGTTCCCATTAACATTTGCCGAACCTTCAACCATACTATATAAAGGCACTTCACTTTGACCGGAACGCAGGTCCACTAAATGCCCAAAACTTCGTTCTCTTGGTACTGGTGTCCGACCAGTATTTAAAGAAGTGTCACAAACATTAGATGATACGCGTTCTACTCCCTTTACGTTCACCTCGTCTAATATATAGGGTGAACCAAATGTAGGTGGACAGTAAATGATAACGTTTATTTTGAGAATACATATTTAATTTTTTTGTATACTATAATACAAAATAAAATTTAAATAAATTTAGTTATAATATTTAATATAATAAAACACAAACACCATAGTTATAATGAACACCATAGTTATAATATAATATAACACAAATCGTATTCAACCTACTGTCCACCTACTTTTGGTTCACCGTGTATAATAAGCCTCCATATTTATATTCGATTAGTTCACCCAAAACAAACGGCAAATAAACACTAGAAAAGAAAATCCTGCCCGCAGCGCAAAAATAAGGGTGTCATGGGACTGGGACTGCCAGCAACCCGTCATAAACCGTAACAATCCTATAAATAAATATTTTGCCGGTAGTGTTATGGGTTTGTTCTTCTGAGAAGCGACTTATCATTAAATTATATCTGACAAAAAAAATATACTACCAATACAAAATATAGGTTTAAAGGAAACGAACTAAATTAATAAGAATGTAAAAAGCACGATAATAATAATTATTTTGGTATGTATAATAATACGGGAAAAATGACCTGCCTAACAGCAGTGTTGGGCACTAAAGCGTTAATCCGATAACAGTTAATTATCGAAGTTAACTTTTTTTAACGGACTATTAACGGAAGTTAATTTCCATTTATCGTTATCGGACCAGTTAACTTCCGATAACTCGATATTTAGTCTGTTAAAGTCCGTTAACACGTTAACTGCGAGGAGTCATTCACGGAAGATCACCGCTCCGCGAATGAATTCAAACCGCCATAACTTCAGTCTGCCAATTCCGTCCTCTGCCGCAGTGGAACGGCTCTTCTCTCTCGGCAAGGACATCCTGAGGCCCAAGAGGTCAAGACTGGCAGTTGGGCCTAACTTTGAGAAGTTGGTCTTTCTGAAGGGCAACCAGCACATTGTGTCAGTCTTTAATAAATGTGCCTAAAATTTAATTTTACCTTTCAGTTCCCGCCATAATAATTCTCTGGTAAATTAAAATTTAGTTAATGGTTAGTGGTTACAAGGGTTTCAAAACATGTAATCAGTACATTTTTTATTAAAAATAAAAAAAAAGTTATTAAGCAAAAAAGTTGCAAAACTTGATAAAAATACAGTTAAATACTTATTTATTGTTGGATTTTGCATAAATAAACATTTTCTATGGGTTTTAAAGCTTTTTTCCTTGATTTTTTTAAATGTTAGTAAAGAAATAGTTATCGTTAACGGATTATCGTTAACTTTCGTTAACTTTGTAGTAAAATTATCGGATTATCGTTATCGGAGTTAAAAATTGGGGTTAACGGATTATCGTTATCGAAGTTAACTTTTTGGTTAACGGTGCCCACCACTGCCTAACAGTCGTTTACAACCCACCAGTAAAACAAGAGATTAGTGAATATGAAAAGTTAAAAGAAAATGAAATGGAAAACGTGAAACCCTAAAATAGAAAAAAAAAAATATTAAATTAATCCTTTTGGCCAGAAATATCTGGAATAATGATCAGACTAACAACCTATCATAATAGGAACTTATATTAGTTAAAAGGTAATAAGATGCCAATATAAATTGGAAAAGAAAAAATAATACAAAACACCACACAACGGTGGAAAATCCTACAATACTCACGAATCCAGGACAAAAACTCACTGGACAAAAACTCACTGGACAAAAACTCACTGGACAAAAACTCACTGGACAAAAACTCACTGGACAAAAACTCACCGGACAAAAACTCACCACTTAAATGCAAAAGAAGACAGAAACTCACCAGACAAATGTTTTTGCGAAATACATACACTTTACTCTAGATCTTAAGATTTTAGACTCATTGTAGATAATTACTCTTCATCTTTTAAATTGTTCTGTTTTTAACCAAATCGGTATACTAATGTAGTTTTGGTCACTGATTTCAAAAATAACTTTCATTTTTTGGAGAAATGGAAAACAAACATGTTAGAGCACTTTAAATAATTAACGTGTTTTTAACGAAAATATCATGACTTAACCGAACCAATCGTCAAGGGCGTACAGTTGACCTAAGCGGGCATTCAATTGACCTAACCTGGCATTCAATTGACCTAACCGGGCATTCAGTTGACCTAACTGGGCATTAATTTATAACAAAAGATTGGTAGGTTGGTGAAAAATTAATATTGGTTGGTTGGTTAAAAAACAGAACAATTTGAAAGATGAACAATTTGAAAGATGAACAATTTGAAAGATGAACAATTTGAAAGATGAAGAGTAATTATCTACAATGAGTCTAAAATCTTGAGATCTTAAGATCTTAAGATCTAGACTAGAGTGTATGTATTTCGCGAAAACATTTGTCTGGTGAGTTTTTGTCCTCTTTTGTATTTAAGTGGTGTTTTTTTGTCCGTGCCCCAATACTCACTAGGTAAGTATACTGCAAAAATAATAACAATAATAACCAACTAGAATAACTTTTTTATTTACATTCAATAACTGTAACAAATTACCAGTTTAACCATAGCGTGATTTTAATCAAATATTACAACCACTACTAAAGCAAAACAAATGAATACATACGATAAAGATGTTTACAGTTTAATGTCTAATAGAAGTTGATTGGTTGATTGATTGATTGAGTTTAATGGTGCACCAAACCACTGGGTTATTAACCCCAGAACGGAAACAGTGCGTGCTGCGAAGTTAAGGATTATCACAAGTGTTCAGGGCACAATATATAAGAGGAGGAGGAAGAACCAAAAAGAAAAAAAAAGGACAGGAAAGTAAGAGACCCATCACCTCTTCAGCCACAGGACCAACTCTGTGACACTTGAAAAGAGAGTCTCTAGCTACATACAGGGTGTCCCGTAAGTCTGGACCCATAGGGATTTATAATATATTTTTTTATTATGTTATTATTATTATTTTATTATTATTATTTTTTTATTATTTTTTTATTATGATTTTTATTTGTGGGGCCACTTGAAAGCCAAAGTGTACGAGGTCAAACTTCAGAACATTTTCCACCTTAAAGCACGCATTGTGGAGGCGTGTCAAGAAATTTCTGCGACTGTGATTCAGAAAGTGCTGTCGCAGTGGAGATTGCGTCTTCAACTATGTGTGCGACACAACGGCGGACACTTTGAACAGATTATGTAATAAATTTTTGGACTATTTTGTAATTTTATTATTTTTCCCTATGGGTCCAGACTTACGGGACACCCTGTATACAGGGAGAGTGAGAGAAAAGGAAAAAGATTAAATGAATGCATAGAATTGGGACTCCATCAAAAAACTGAGTACAGGATGAGGAGGAAAGTATGAGCTGAGAATGAAGCTTAGTTGAAAGGGTAGAGAGAGATCTCAGCACACAGTCCGAAGACGCAAACGGGCAGCATTATATGCCGGACATTCAAGGAATACATGGGAGAGAGTAAGTGAGGTATGACAAGGGTGGCTAAACTAAGAGGGCTATTGGTGAAGAAGTGGTGTTGGTGAAGAAGTGCTGGTGCGTAAGGCGACAAGTACCAAGGCGGAGCCTAGCTAAAATCACCTGTTCTCGCCGGGATATTTTATATGATGGCCAGTGGAGAGAAATTGAAGGGGCTGCTGTAGGATAAGGGGCAGGAAGTGAATTCCAAACCTCCTGCCACCAACTCTGGACTTAAGGCTGGAGGAGGGCCTGCGCCTCATGAGAAGATAGTTTGAGCCGTACCCGAGATCCAAAGATTGTTGCATTCCTGGCTGCAACGTCAGCAGCCTCATTTCCTGGGATACCCACATGACTCGGTATCCAGAGGAAGCTTATGATGATATAGTTGAGGAGCAAATGTAACAACTGTAAAATTTGGTGATGAGGAAATGTGGGGAAGTTTCTTTCCAGGGCTTGCAAAGCGGAGAGAGAATCAGAGTAGATGACAAAGTTGTGATGATGCAGCATGTTGTGAGAAATATACTGAACTGCTTGAAAATTGCCATAAAGTTCTGCCGTAAAATGCCACAGGTAGAGGGCAGCTGCCAAGATATGGTGACAGTGTCAGTGTCAAAGGCAGATGCTGTTTGTCCATCTAGAAGTTTACAGCCATCTGTGTAGATGAATTGGGAAGCTGGTAAGGACTCCATGAGGGCAAAGAAATTACTTTGTATAACAACAGAGGTTACGTGAGACTTTGAATACTGAAGAAGGACATAATTGAAAGGGAATGGAGCTATCAAATAGAGGTGGGACAGCCCGCTGAAATGCTGGTCATGAGCAGAAATGTTAAGAGCAGAGAAAATCCTTTGAACAGCAGCAATGAAGGGCAAAAGATGCGGGCGCTGCAAATAAAATTGGAACAAGTAAGAGTCCAGGTACAACCGGTGGTGAGCTATGCTGAAGGTGCGGAGAAGATAACAAAGACCCAACAATAGACGGAGAAATTGTAAAGGCATGACAAGAGCCTCTGCCTCCAGCTGGAGGTCCACCGGAGTGTAGCGCAGTGTACCCATAGCAAGTTGAATGTCTCGATACTGGAGTCTATCTACAGTAGTTTAAGGAAATGGCAAGAAGCAGCAGGAGAATATAAGAAACTTCCATAGTCAATTCTGGAGTGAACCAGAACTTTGTACAGCCGGAGAAGGGTATCCCTGCAAGATCCCCATGTCGTGCTGGAGAGAGATCCCAGGATAGAAAGAGGCTTTGTACACCGATTTTTAATGGAGTCAATGTGTGACTTCCAGGTTAGATTATGGTCAAAGCCCATCCCTAAAAATCTATATTCAGTTACTCGAGCAATGGGAAAGGAGTCTAAGTGTAGTGGAGGATGGTCAAGAATGGGACGTTTAGTGAAGACCATATACTTCGTTTTTGCAACAGAGAAATTCAACCCTCAGTCATGAGACCAGTCAATCAAAGCGTCGTGCATGTCCTGAGCATATTTTAAGGCCTCATGGAGATCACCTGCAGGTACCCAAAAGGCATAATCATCAGCATACATGGAGTATGATACAGAAGGAGGTGCAGCGGAGAAGATAGCGTTGATCATAATCAGAAAATGTGTGGGACTAAGTACACTGCCTTGAGGGACCCCTGTCTCACTCTCAAAAATCTCTGAGAAGAGGGTTATCAGAGTATACCGATATACGCCTGTGCAGCAACAAATTGGCAATAAAGCTATCTAAATGGCCACGCAGTCCCAGATTGTGTAATTTAAGCAGATCATGATGCCAGATTGAGTCAAATGCCTTAGAGATGTCAAGAAATACACCCACAAGGTATTCACCCCGTAGGGCCGTCTCCCGTACACCCCATTCCAGATGGGTAAATACATCATAGGGGGAAAAGCCCCTGCGAAAACTACTCTGATGGAGATCTAAAAGAGAACTACCCTCCAGGTAAAGAAGAAGCTTCCTATTGACCATCCTATCAAAGACTTCGCACAGGCATCTGGTGAGAGCAATAAGGCTTATGACTGAACATCATTTGGAAGCTTTCCAGGTTTGAAAAAGGGTAGAATTAGAGCTGACTTCCACTGAGTAGGAAAGGAGTCAGTAAGCCAAAGTGAGCTATAGAAGCGTAAAAGCTGAAGCTTACCAGAAGAATTCAGATGTTGCAAAAAGGAATAATGGATACCATCCTGTTCAGAGGAGGAAGAAGAAGAACGGTGTAGAGAGTCTAACAACTCAGGCGGAGTGAAAAGAGAGTTATAAGCTTCACCATTCTCAGAGTGAAAAAATATATGTGAGAGCTCAGCTTCGGCCATTCTATAAACAAAGGGTTCAGTGTAGTTTCGAATTCTGTTAACAGCAGCAAAGTGCAAGATAAGCATGTTGCAGACCACTGACGGGTCAGAGTATGGAATACCATCTTTAACTAAAACCTTACGTGGCAGCATAGAGGAGGGGCCTTGAAAGGCCCGGATCTTTCCCCAGACTGCAATTGAGGGTGCACCAAACGAAATGTTGTTAACGTAGTTCCTCCAAGAGGTTCTCTTTGCTAATTTTACAGTGCGCCTAGCAAGTGCTCGAGCACGTTTCGAAAGCAACTGAGGGCCCCTCTTACGTGACAAAATGGCAGCTTTACATTCAGCAGTCCACCATGCTGCATTGTACTTAGGATTAACGATGGTTGGCTTCAATGGAACAGAGACAAAGGCGGCTGTGAATATGGAGGTAGAAATAGTTGTACAATCCAGATCAGCATCATGAGAGGGAGGAGGCAAATTAGCTAAGCGAACATAAGCATTCCAATCAGCTTTTTTCAGATTGAAGCAGAAACGGCATTGAATGGGAGGAAGGGAGAATGTAGACTGCAGAAAGACAGGGAAATGGTCACTGTCACAAAGGTCAGAGGATACGGATCACTGGAGCTGGTGGACCAGTTCTTGACTACAAATGGATAGATCAATAGAGGAGAAAGTCCCAGTAGCATCAGAGAGGAAAATGGGAATGGGAAAATTAAAAAAATGAGTTGTCCAAAAGGAAATCAACATGGAGGACCCCTCTCTCATCGCAAAAGGAGGAGCCCCAACAAGAATGTTGGGCATTGAAGTCCCTTAATAAAATGAAGGGAGTTGGCAGTTCCTGAACAAGTTCATCAAGCAAGTGTAAGGTAAGATAAAAGCCGGCGTGCATATACAAAGAACAGAGTGTAGCCACTCTACCAAAGAGTGGAACCTGTGCAGCAACTACTTCGAGTGGAGTATGTAATGGGAGGGGAGTGCCAGGAAGAAGGGCATGAAGCAGCAAAGCAACACCACCCACATGGGCATTCCTATCTTTTCCATAGAATGTGTAGTGTTTGATTTTAGGGAAAAATGGTTGGAATAGGCGAGTTTCCTGTAAGACAATTAAGGCAGGAGAATAGGTGCTAATTAAGTTCTGCAAATGAGGTAGTCGTGCACGAAGACTCTTAACATTCCACTGTATAAACGTGAAAATTAAGGGGTAAAGAGGAGACGCATCCCCTCTACGGAAGTAAGTTTTTTATTAGGAGCAAGATTATTTGCATTAGCATAAGAGGCAAGTCTGTTAACAATTTGTTGATATTTATTCTTGGACATAAGGTCACGAACATCCTTCACCAGCTACCAATACTGGGAGCTGGTGACACAACTAACAGCACGAAGGGTCTTAGCTTAGCTTAGCTTGTTCCTTCAAGTAAAGTGGGCAAATGGAGGAGAAGGCGGGATGAGGACCATGACAGTTTATTTTATTAACTCTTATGATGTGCATTTTTTGACGTCTGATATTGCAAATTTCTTCTTTTAAACGTTAATATATCAGGAAACTTTGAAAGAAATCAACATCAATTTTAATCTTATTCCTGTCAACAAACCAACTGTCTATGAAGCGTGGATATCGTAATTAGGGATCAGGAAGCTTCATCATTTACTGTATATACAGGGTGTTTCAGGTCGACCCTAGAAATATGGAAATTGGTATTGGTATTTGGAAATAAATTTGTATTTAGTATTTGGTATTTGAAATTTGTCATAGTAATTCCGCCAATTTCCATATTTCTAGGGTCGACCTGAAACACCCTGTATATTTAATCCATAAGAAGGACATGAAATATATTTTCTAAATAAATAAGACTTTCATTATAACACGAATGATGCTGTACATTTGGGTTGCCTTTTTATAATACGAATTACTTTTTAGAAAAAAAAAAGAATGGAATATGTGAAGGGGAAAATTGTATTATCTCCAACAGGTTATCAAAGAAAGATCAAACAGTTTTTGTTTAACAAATAATCGGATTATCATAATCTAAGTCACATTTAAATCAAAGAATGCAATACTGTGGATTTTAATAAAAAATCCAACATGGCTGTAATGAACATTATATATAATATACAATATATGTAATATATATATATATATATATATATACATATATATATATATACACATTTAACTGCAATGACCGCGCAGTATATTAACGTATAGAAACGACGTAAGTATAGAGGAGTGTTCTGCACACGAGGAAGAGAAATAACAAACAAATGAAAAATAAGGCACCCGCCCGGGAAACCGCCCGTATATATATATATATATATATATATATATATATATATATATATATATATATAATTGAAACCGCATTATGAATACAAGAGGATTAAAAAACTATTTACTACCCTAAAGGCATCTATGACCGAAAGTGAATATACGAAAGTAGTATGGTGTCAAAATGTATGAGTGCAATGTTGCATAATATTACGTAATGTTGCAAGAGTGCCCCCACCCCCTTGTTGCAAGAGTGCTACCCCCACCCCCTCGTTGCCAAGGCACCTCCTTTGTTGCCAGCCCCGAAATGGGACTGCAACGGGTATGCAACCTGGAGTTATCCCCCAAGCTGATCCCCCCAAAGGGGAGTGCCAACCTTTGCTGCCAACCCCAAAATGGGATTGCAAGGGGTATGCAACTTGGAGGCGGAGTTCTCCCCCAAGCTGAACCCCCCAAAGGGGCATGCCTATCCTAAGGGCGCCTCTTTGGGGAGGAAGGGGTTTCCTCACCCCCAAAGGAGCAGAAAGAGATAGCAAGAGAAGAAGAGAGAAAGGAAGAGGAGATCCTTCATCCGACAGCTGTCGGACGCATATGACTCCGTCGTCCAGCGCCCGGCCTCTTATAATGCTCCTATTCAGCCAGTTGGCTTAATCAGCCAGTTGGCAGAGTTGCCAGATAGCATTAAATATTTAATTTTTCTATATATTATTCTGTCAGCCGGCTGCTGAGTTGCCAGACAACGCCATATATATAATTATTATTCAGTCAGCTGGCTGCTGAGTTGCCAGATTCGTTATTTATTTTAAATAAGCTTATGTTACAGTTGGCTGAGCTGTCAGCCTCGTTACTTATCTATTCAATTACTCTGTTTAGAAGATGATATAAACGTGTTCAAGGAATAAATAAAACACCATTACAACGCTCTGTTTATTAATTAATGGCTATACACTAGGATATATATATGAACAACTAATAGAACGGGGAATATATAATCATGCAAATCATAGTATTAACCAAATATTAGAAAAATATATATTTATATTAATTATATATAGTCGTACAAAACATGGAAAATATATAATCATACAAAGCACAGTATTAATCAAATATTAGAAAAATATATAGTTATATTATCAAAAGTTATATTATCAAATATTTGTACAGGAAAAATAGTTATATTAATTATATATAACTGTACAAAACATAGTATTAGCCAAATATTAGAAAAATATATATTTATATTAATTATATATAATCGTACAAAACGTAGTATTAGCAAAATATTACAGTAAAAATATATATATTGTCTTTACGTTCTACGGTACAAAACGGTAAATTCAATGCTGATTGATGCTACATCAACATCGGCATTACTCTGCACGATGTGGTAAAACCGCTCAAGCATCACCTCGCCGCTTAACTGATACGGCGGGTTATATTCGATGTAAATGGCTTTCATATCATTCAACACTATTTTTGTACCCACTTTACACTCGGCAGGTAAGTTGCCTTTAAGCGCCACTAGAACGCAATCAAAAGCACGCGCAAAAACGTCATCGTTAAGTATGTCATTAAATACAAGCTTATAATCATGCCTTTCCAATCGAGGGTTTTTTCTTAACGTACCGAACTTTTCAGTCGTGAACTCTTCTTCACCCGGCTTAGCAGCAATTGAAATAATCTTCCAAGTCGTAACGACAGCTATCTACTATATAGAGGTACAGTTCTTCAGTGTGGACAGTGTAGGCGAGCTCAGCTCTGTACCTCTCAAGCGTTTTGTACCAAAGCTCGGGATATTTCGAAGAGTCTAAGCCTTTTAAATACGCATCCAGATCTAGCCCGTTCTCTCCCTGCACATTCCTACATTCAACAAATCCGTCGAGCACAGCGGTGTAAGCGTACTCAAGTATTTTGTCAAAGTAAATCATGTCTGAGATACGTGTGTCTAATATAGGCTTCAGCTTACCGAATCCAACGATCTCAAACATTCTGTCGAGGATGAAACGGTTTAGTGTAGGAACAAGAACGCCATTATCAGCCGTGTTCTTCCACATCAATCGTATATCAACGCATGGTTGATTGTTATTTACACTCAATGTACAAACAACGGTATATGAGGAGGCTTCACTAATCACCTCTCTTATACCTACGTCAGCTGGTATTTTATAGCGGTCCTCAGCCCACCTCTCAACTACCGCGAAGATTTTATGCATCTCCTCAAGATTTAAATAAATAACGTTGCGCTTGCTCGCAGGTCTACTGTTCGTTTCAAGCACACAGTTAACGGTGCCGGTTTCCCGCCTGAACACACAACTACTTCGTCACGGAGACGTCGTACGAGGCGTTGAGAATGCTTCTCAAAGGGAGTTCCATCGTATTCATCGAGATGACTCTGGAACATCCACTCGGTGCAAGCTCTGAGGAGACTATGAGCCGCGTGAGGCACGCAAGCAGGCAGGAACGGTTCGATGGGCGGTTGACTCACCCTGATGATACGTGAATGGGTTTGTTCGAACCCGTATGATCCGTGAGGTGCGAGTCGCACCATAATCTAATGAAACCTGTGCGGAGCTGGCCCAACATGAATTGTTGTACCCCATTATACTGGGTAGGCGTTTTGAGAAATTTTCCGGTACAAGAACTAATTTCGGTTTTAACGTTTTATCACTACCACTCCCCCGAATACGCACCAAACAGTTTCCCTCAGGGTAAATTTCATGGACTAGGCACATTTTATAATGTTTTATCTCTCCTAAAAATCTTCACACTGCGGGGCGCTGTTAGAGAGAAACATATATTCATATTTAGGCTTTTTATTTAACAGGCGATACTCATCTCTAAAATCTGTTAAAAACTCACATAATCCTTTAGCCACAACCTCACTACAAACCTCATCATGATATATATTAATGTAGTGGTAAAAATACTTAAGATTGTCCATGATAACGAGATTCACATTTTCAGTCGTAGGGTATGAGTAATCGACATGGTGTAGCATGATATAATACCGTTTATCACACCACTCATCCACAAGGCTCACTACCCATAACTAGGCTGACCATACGTACCGTTTTGAACGGGACAGTACCGTTTGTTTTATATTTCCTGGCCGTCCCGTCGTTTTAATAAAAATGTCAATTTTGTCCCGGTTTGTGTACTTACTTTTTCATGAATACAGAATAATACATAACCCCGTCCCTTTTTTGCCATCCCAATGTCCCGTTTTTGTCTCAAGGAAATATGGTCAGCCTACCCATAACTGTTGTTTAGATTCTGAGCGTGCCGCTTCTTCTACCACGCGGTGCACGTGTGCCTTTATAAAGCTTAGTTCTACAACATACTTCAGTACATCGTCTGTACTGCGAAATCCTACAACCCCCTCGCCAGAATATCCGTAGAGTAGTTGAATAGCCTGACCCTTCGCACGATTCAATGCATCCTTAAAAGAGTCAAAGGAGGCTGGGATAGGGAGTTTTTCAGTGTCCACTACATCTACGCCCATTACTGAATACCACTTCATAAATGCTGAACACACGATATTAAAGGTGGCCATTTTCTTCTACGCGAGAGAGAATACACGTCTGAGCTCAAGGGTGTACAGTAGGGTGGCCCACTTTTCAATTTTTTTTGAAAAGTATAGGTGATCGTGGTTTTTCCCATTATTTGGCACTATACTAGCACATTGGTACCATTTTTACAAAAATTGATCAATATTTAGGGGTCTCGCATCGACCTTGAAATTACTAGTTTTTTTTTAAAATGCTTACTTTTTAACTTTTTACTGAATCAAGATAAATCATTAAGTAGGGATGTTTTCTGAATCCTCTTAATGAGAGAAGTCGTTTGGTGTGCCTGCCAATGTCATACGACTAACGGTTTAAAGGTTGTGCCTGTATACATGTAATACCAATGTGCTAGTATAGTGCCAAATAATGGGAAAAACCACGATCACCTATACTTTTCAAAAAAATGAGTCACCATACCCTGGCGGAATGTATAATGTATATAGGTAATTAGAAAATGCACTATGCCTGTGCCAGGTACCTAACCTATTTCTTTTTTTGCAGATCATAACATTTTGAAATTCTGTCTGAGTTCCTCATCCTTTGTCACGGACAAATCGATGGCAACCATAACTGGAAGAACTCTTGAAGCTACAAATAGAGAGTCATCAAAAGGAAAGGCGAAAATAACATCGCTACCTTCTCTAAGATCGGCCTCGGAAATTTTTTTAGTTGGCCAACCGTCGTCCTCCATCAGTGGTAGCAAATTGCCAACAACACGGCAGGTTTTGCAATACTTCTTCAGTGTTATCCAGTACACTGCTAACAGGAAAGACGCATTCAAAAAAACCGTAAACAACGTCTTAAAGTTTTGGAACATGGCCCGCATTAAAACAATCACAAAGCTGAACTGCGAACGGAAGCTAGAGGCATTGTGGAAAGAGTGGCACTTACTCCAAACGAGCAGAAAACGAGAAACTGACACCGGAGGAAAACGGCAGAAGTTTTCGGACAGTGTGGACAAGCTGTGGGATATCGGAGCATCTGACGCTGTCGAAGATATAAAGAAGAATCGACTGCTGTCCGACAAGGACAAGAAAGAAGACATTGACTTCTACCTCGATCAACGTGGTCCTCGGGTGGCAACGATGAGCGGGAACGATAAAGTTTTCGCTGTAAAAAGAAAGCTACAGGAAGGAAGAAAACGTCCTCGTCAGGAGCCGCAAACCTCAAAGTGTGCATACGAAACCGGAGATGAGGCCATGGAGAATGATGATACTGCCATGTCAGGAGAGTCGGAGACAGAACTAGCGTTCCCCCTGCCGAAAGAGCCAAGTGTGTCTGTCAATCTTTCTCGCCGCATCCTTAATGCACCTGCTGTCATGGAAGTGGCTGATCGTTTCCGCATGTCCAATAATCAGGTGCGTATTGTGTATAGTATTCATCGATAGCGTCAGTTTTAAAGTGTCCCGTAACCCACATGTATTCTTGACAGTTTCCTTTCCACTTTCCATTCTCTACATAGGTAGTAAGCATTGTGGCTGCTATCACACGTTCGGCGGATCCACCAGCAGACCTCAATCAGTTCAGCATTTCGAAAGAAACGGCTCTCGGGGGAAGAGTGTCACATCGCCGTGAAGTGGCGACGGCTGTGAAGGACTCCTTCACGCCACCGAGGCACACTGTTGTCCACTGGGATGGCAAAATGGTCAAGGTCAGTTGATTAAGTTTTCATAGCTATCAATTTAGTCATGAGATTCATGAAGCATAATGTCAATTAAAAAGAGAACTGAATGTGAACAAAAATAGGTTACTTTACAACCTTGAAATTGAAATATATGGCATGTGTTTCAGAACTTCCTTGGAACGGCGGAGCACCGCCAAGCAATTCTCATCTCCGGGGCTCCTCATTGCACAGAAGGAAAGTTGCTGTCAGTCCCAGCTGTTGCTGACGGCACCGGACTGTCGCAGGCGCGGGCAACCATACATGCTCTCGAAGATTGGGGATGTGAGGAGAGCGTCATCGGACTCTGCTTCGACACCACTTCCACCAAAACGGGGAGGGTGCAGGGTGCAGTTGTCCGGCTGGAAAACATGCTCGGGCGACCGCTACTCCAGCTGGGATGCCGTCATCACGTCCTATAGCTTATCGTGGGGGCAGTAGCCGTCACCCTGCTCGGAAGGACTACGGCACCAACTGATCCTTTGTTTCAGCAGTTGAAGAGGTTAGTTCATTTTTTGTGCAAGGTAAAGTTAGGACACACATGATATTCCACTAGTTTATAAAACAGCAAGCCAAACCGGAACTTCAGAGTTTTCTCACACAATTTTCTTGTTTATTATTTTTGAAGATGGGACGAGCTCGATCTCTCGACCTACTACAAGCTGCAGGTCGAGAATCTGGCGGAGAGTACGTGGCTAATAGAACTCCGGGACGCGGCGGTCAGCTTCCTGAGCACAGCTTCTGGTTTCGTCAGAGACGATTACCCGGAAGTGGCAGAGATCACGCTTCTGGTACTCGGGACACAACCACGCCGTGGCATTCACCTCATGCGCCCAGGAGCCTACCACCACGCAAGATGGATGGCTAAAGTTAGTATTTTCAAACAAAAATAATCTAGAGATAAGTTTAAATGTTATTCAAAGATAAACATTTCATTATAACGCAAACAAAGTAATTGGTAACAATAAACCTGTCTTACTTACAATGGTGCCTATTCTGTTTCAGGTCATCTACTACACAAAACTGCTGATGTTCAGTAGGCAGCTGGAACTCGACGCCGAGCTGGTCGACAAACTGCACAGGATCGTGGTGTTCATCGCTCTTCTGTACGTACCAGCTTGGTTGGCGGCCCCTGTAGCAGCTGATGCGCCGTTGAATGACCTGGTACTATACCAGCGTTTTCTGAAGTATAGGGCAGTGGACCGCGAGGTGGCAGAAGCGTCACTGGCAGTGATGAGGCGGCACTTCTGGTATCTGAGGCCTCAGACCGTCATCTTCGCTCTATGCAGCAACAAGGTGGATGGCACTGTGAAGCAACAGATGGCAGAGAAGCTGTCCCACCTCCCTGTACCCAAAGACTTCACATACGAGAACGTCTCAGTCGACGAGATGACGCTACTCCCCGACCTGATCGACGAGTCCTCCTTGTTCTTATTTGCTGGTCTGAAGATGTATGGGCAGTGGTGTAGTGCTAAATAAAGAAGTGAGGGAACGCATTTTGAAAGTGTTACTCAGATGCGGGGGGGGGACAATGGCGAGCGCGGCGAGCCCATACAGCTGGGGTCCGGGGACACTGTAAGCCCCCCGGGAAATCTTTTGAAATCTGACCAATTTCAGGGATATTTTGAGGTCATATGCACTGGATATTAGGATATATTCCAAGGTTGAAGATGCAGTATTTCCAGTGACATTAGATATATGACATCCAGTACGATCAATAAAAATAGCTAACAACTGGAATGATTAACTAAAAAAAAGTTAACAACTGGTACGCCGTGGTGACTGTTTCACCAGATCTTTATAGGCTAGCATTGCCTCAGTCGAAGCTAAAAGAAATGAAACAGTTAATGATTCTTTCTCATATTTCTTCTAGGGGTGGGAATTAAAATTTCATGACGTTAGAGATTTGTAAGTTCGGATTTATTTGAAATAGTGAGGGAACGCCGTTCCGTCTACCAAAAAAAGTAAGGGAACGCCGTTCCCACGCGTTCCCACAGCACTACACCACTGTGTATGGGTCTTCGTGGCTCACCCTGCCAACTGATAAGTGGGACGAGAACGAGGACTTTTGTCGTCTGAAGGATGTGATCTCTAATCTCCAGGTCACCAATGACGTCGCTGAAAGAGGAGTCCAACTGATACAAGACTATGCGAACACGGTCACAAAGGACGAGGCACAGCTGCAGGATCTTCTGCAAGTGGTGGAAAAGAACCGGAAAGAGCTCGGCGACTTCAAGAAGTCATGACTCGCCACGATGACATAGCACAGAGGGACAACGTTGCAGCCAGTGACGTGTGATAGTGGTCAATACAATGCAAAAGTGATTGTTTAAGTTATTGTTTCTTTCTTCCTTATTTGACTGCTATTTGCTGATTTTTAAGTATAGGTGGTCGTGGTTTTTCCCATTATTTAACACTATACTAGCACATTGGTATTACCTGTATACAGGCACAACTTTTAAACCGTTAGTCATATGACATTGGATGGCACACCAAACGACTTCTCTCATCAAGAGGATTCAGAAAACATCCCTATTTAATGATTTATCTTGATTCAGTAAAAAGTTAAAAAGTACGCATTTTTAAAAAAAAACTCGTAATTTCAAGGTCGATGCGAGTCCCCTAAATATTGATCAATTTTTGTAAAAATGGTAGCAATGTGCTAGTATAGTGCCAAATAATGGGAAAAACTACGATAACCTATACTTTTAAAAAAAATTGAAAAGTGGGCCACCCTAGTGTACAGAGGTCAACATAGAACGCGGGGACAGAGGTCTGCTCAGTCTACTGGATGAATCACGTCCTCGGTCTTACAGTGGGCGGGGCTTAACTTTACTGTACACACGCACACACGCAAAGTGAAACACAAGTCGATGCATGATTTATTTAATAAACGAAATAATCAGCATGTATATACTGTATTTAGAAATACGTGCAATAAATAAGTTAACAATAGGCACATCAAAGATTGTTCTCAATACATATATATTTACAAATATGTGTGATGAATAAGTTAGCAATAGACCCATCAAAGTTTATGGTAACCAAAGGGTACGGTATCATAGGTACCAGGTAACTGGTAACGTTTCCTATAGGTGTTACGACACACCTTTGTACCTCTAAGTTCCTTCACGCTCCCCATCTTCTGCGCCCGAAAATTATGGGTACCTACAACTAGTTGGGGAGGCCGTTCGCCCTCATCATCGTCCAAACACACTAGATCCTTCAGCGAACCAAAGTTAACGACCTGTCGATTCGCTTGGTTAAGCGTGATACCCTTTACCTTCATGATATATTTCGTTTCATTCCCTATCCTCACCCGTACCCCCTAAGTTTTACGTCCTGTTGAGACAAAAGAGTCGGCGTATGCGTTGTTCCCATACTCATCCTTGATCTCATCAGTGAGCTCGCCGAGGAATTCACCAATTGCAGGCATGTATTCACCCTCCCTCGCTGTGAATATCATGCTATCTGTATCGGCATACAAGTCTCTCTGCCCAAGAGAATGCAATAGACCCCAAAGTTTGATGCGGGCGTAAGCTGTTGTGAAGCTGGCTACAGGAATGTTTGTAATCCTTGAGGTATCTGTGGCCAATTCAGTGTTGTTGTACTTTATTATGTAAGTATTACCTGCATTCACGATTTCCATGATTTCTTTATCGGGTGCGTTGGAATAATCCCAGATTTCGCTATAACTTTGTGCCAAATGAACGTTACCCTTGCCAGTATTCTGTGCAAATTTTCCCCATAGACTGTTTAGACAACTTTGCACTAAAGCGCTTGCCAGGATTCTTTACAATTTGGGCGCGATCAAGTTGTATACCTTCGTGGTCGCGGTAACGTTGAATATAGGCAGACTTTTCATCTTCGGTGTCAACTCCTCGCGGATACCCTGATGCCTCAACCTTATCATTCAAAAATGTGTTTATATACGGTGTGAAAATGTTAGGGAGCTTCTGAAACCTCCAAACCTCATGTATCTTCATTATTCTATACCCATGGCGTACGGCTAGGGCCAGCTCAGGACTTGTATATACGCCTCTGATCTTACGCTGGTGGGGTGTATGGTTACAATTACCATTATTCTCTTCCGCACACTTCACGCACAGGGGAAACATGAGCTTGTGGTCAATGACGACGGGTAAGATCGGCATCCATAATTCGCGAGGGGGGAGCACGTCTACGAAAGAGAGCCCAAAGTAGCGATCATTCAAATTTCTTGAAAATTCATTGATGGAGGGCAGGCTAGGACTCACCAATTTCTCAGGAGCACCCACGGGGTACGGGTTGTTCTTCATCACGTATGGATATAAAGAACAGAAGTCGTAGTAGTGAAGTTTCACGCCCTCCATAGGTGGAAAGTATAGCTTGAAGGGATTTGTACGTCCACCGAACAAGCTATCACCGAATTTGAGAGGATCCAGTACCATTGAAAGCTTGATCGTGTTTATTTCATCACGGTACACCCAGGGCCGGATTAACCATTAAGCAAAATAAGCCCGTGCTTAGGGCATCAAGGGAAGGGGGGCACCACAGAAATTTTCCATTGTCGGATTTACCATGGATTTATTATACTATTATAATCGCGGCTTATAGCCTATAAGCTGTTGAAAACTGAATTATATATATTCATATATAGTATTTATTTTTTTTCATTGTTTGAATTTGTAGTGAACAACAACCCTTTTGAGAGAATAAATATATTTCGTTGTAATCACACACTTTACGCTTTGCGTCATTATTTTGTTTATATCAAATCTTTGAGCGCCATATTAAAAATACATATAGATTAAATATTTTCGTGTGCTATAGTAAATGTAAAAACAAGATTCAGTCATGCTGAACTTTATAAAATAATTGTAGAAGACAATATTGAGTGTGCCTTCCCAAATGTAGAAATTGCCTTTCGTATATTTTTAACATTAATGGTCACAAATTGGTCAGCTGAGCGTTCATTTTCTCAGTTGAAGTATATTAAAAATACCAACAGAACAACTATGCAACAAGGCAGGCTGGATGCCTTATCTCTACTAAGTATAGAAGCAGATGTGTTACGTAAGATTAGTTTTGAGGATCTGATCAAAGACTTTGCAATTAAAAAAAGTAGGAGAAAACTTTTCAAATATAAATGAAGTGGAAGTATACAAAAATAAACATTATTTTCCATCTTACTGTAAGTTTTGTTTCATTTCAAAAAATAAAATTTTATTTTATGGTTTATTTTTGTTTATATTTTGAATTACATATATATGGGGCACCAAAATCTTTTAAGTGCTTAGGGCATCTAAAGGTCTTAATCCGGCCCTGGGTACACCTCGTCTGTCTCCATCCGTGCATCATATTCATGCTCCCACAAGACTTTGCGAGCTGATCGCGGGTGCGGGTCCATGCAAGACAGTGGGCAGGAGATCTACCGTGGATGTCTCCGGCGATTCCGCAATCAGGACGGGGGCATCCATGCCACCAGCATCCGTTAAAGGAGTACACATTCTTCACACCAGTGACACGGTTTTCACTTAGTCCATCAATCCAAAAAAAACGACCATTAATCTTAATGGGTACTTCACCCGTGTTGCGGGCGTGCTTTTTTGTATACACCTGTCTGCTGCTGTAGGTGTATGAGCCAGTAAATAGCCTTGTGGCCGTAACTGCGGGGGTTGTTTCTGTGAATAATGGTTAAGGTGGCTTTAGGCATGAAGTTATTCTTGAACACCGTAAAGCATAGTGACGCGATGGCGGTTGCGACTTGCAGCGGATCACATTTAAAACAGCCTAGGTACATCCTTCTAAAGGCTTGGAAACATACTCTAAGCACGCGCACATCATTTACGCAATAACGCTCACATTCATCAGCTATATTATAAGGATTACGTTCATTAAAACTGTTGTAATATCGATCAAAGTCTTCATCACGTTCATCTGCACTCATACAACCATAGTTAAAATAATGTTTGGGTGGAGGTACCCCCACGTAATTCAAAGTCTCGCTAGTGAGGAATGTGTAAGGGAAGTATCCTTTTGATACTTCAGCTGCTACCCCATCACCTTGGGTAGCTTTTCTAATTTACAAGGCGTGAATAATAAAGTATCTTTAAATTGCACATTACCTCTTATTTGCATCTGTATAAGTTTGTTTCCTCTTTTCAAGGGATCACCTGTAAATGTCTCAAAGGACTCGTGCTCGAGCAGCTCCTTATAAAGGAACTGTGTCAAACTTTGCCCCGTTATGGGCAAGAATATACACAGTTATTTTTTTTAACTTGTCGGCTAACTTGACAATATAGGACACAAATAGTTTCACAGGGCTATCGTGGACATTCGTTTTAAAAACGTTTGTCCGTTTACCACATTTGTGACACTCATCACACTCGATCTCCATACACTCGTCGCAGATAGTCTGGCTCACAAGTAAATGTGGAACTACCTCTTTGGTTTCGGCATTCGTATATGTTTCTATATCGTAGTATACAGTTATACAAGGGATGCTTTTCGGCTTTGCGTCTTTCATATTACATACGTGCTTTACGCCATCCGCCTTATATTTCTCATGGAATGTAGAACAATGAATTTCGTCACACTTGTGCTTAAAATTTCCGCTACCATTCAAGGTGTGAAACATGCCACATTCACAGATTCTCATTTTCCTGCACGTGCCAATTGATTTATGGAGATCAAGATAGTTATTGTTGAAAAATGTGCGTCTACACACATTACAATCCCTCTTCTCAGCTTCACCTACACGGCTTTCACATTTGGGGCTTTTACACTGCTCACATACCATGTGGCAGTCTTTACAATGTTTCACTACATCATCTGCAAACTCGAGACACCCTTTACACAAATCATGATGTCGCCCATATTTTCGACTTTTATCATAACTCGCGTAAAGGCACCTTATATTACGGATGGGGAGATACGTTGTACCTGACAGTCCTAAAATAAGTAGGGGTCTTGTACGATCTCTCACACTGCTTTTAAAAACATACACAGTCCTACGACGATCATCCAGGCCAAATACCACTATACGGACATTCATTTTCTGCTCTACTCTTCTCAGTTCTTCAGGACCCATATTACAGTCAAATTCAAGTTCACAGTCTACAGCTAGTTTACGGGCACGCTTCACGACCGTAGGCAACCAAATTTTTGTGGTCTGTGTATTTTGTACAGTGAACATGCGAGCCAACACTACTGCTATAATGCCACAGCCACGATCGACGTTTATATGCTGTCTAAAAATAGCCTGAGAATTGAAGTTAAGAGTGTAAGGTGTGGCAGTCTAGCCCTGTTCAAAAATCAACTTTTTCTTATTTTCATAGGTTTCTGTACTTTTTCCCATGCTTTTTGACCTGAAAAGGCCGAAAATCACAACCATTTTGACCTAGGTTGTAGGAAAGCATTGCCGCATGGAGCTTTAAGTTTTCTGCCTTGAAATCTGCCAAAAGCACCAGTTCCGGGGTCCCTTGAATCATGTTTTGCACTATAACGTTTTATCTAAACAAGATAGAGCAACAAAATAGGCACCAAATTAAAGTGTTTTTAATCCTCTTTCTAACGTATACAATTATGATAGTCTTGGAACAAGAAATGGCACATTGGTACATACAAAGATTTCAGAAATATCACAAAATTCGTTTTCTCACACTCAAGGCAGACAAGGCGCCTTATTCATGACACAAATTTGAGATCAACATTTTGTCACAAGTCTAATCGATCAAGAAGTGAAAGCATTACATGATGATTAATTTCATAATGACATTTACACAGTCAGTTGTTGAGAGTTTGTTTCTTGAAGCTGTCAAAGCGGCGTCTGTTGAACTCCACAGCTTGAAGGAGATAGTCCATTTGCTTGGCATCTGTTGTTATGACATTTGCAAAGTCGCTCATCATCTTGACACCACGTTCAGCAATGTCATTCACCGCTTTCAGATTCTTAACATAGTCCAACGCTTTTCTGTAGTCCTCATTCTGTGGCCAAGACGTAACAGGTTCCAGAAGCCACTCGGATCCAATGTTCAGTGTGTCCAGCAGGAAATGTGATTCTGGGCCAATGAGATCAACCAGGGTGGTCTTAGCTGTGACTCTCTGGAATAGAGGCTTTCCTGTTCTGAAGCTGTCTGGCTTCTCAGTGGCATGTAACTGGGCAGCAATGTCGTGCTTCAATGTGTCACTCAATCTACTGCTGAACAGGGCAAATGGCACGACTTCCTGCGTCAGGTACCATTTGTGGTTTTCCATCTTATTAAGTACTGCATCAGCAAGCTCTGGGTCAGTTTTCTTGTACTTCAACATGTCCTGGATTAGACTTAGATCATTCACGGGAGCATCTGCAGCAGACATTGACATCATCCATACAGGAGTGTAGAACAGCGCAAGGAAGGTGTTGAGTCTTTCCAGCTTTGATACAGTGTCTTCGTCGTACTCAAGTTGATCTGCAAACATCAGCATTTTCATGGAGTACAGGTTTCTGGCCATCCATCTGGCCTGATGAATGGCGCCTGGTCGACTCCAGTGAATACCTCGAGGAGGCGTTCCTCCAAGAACAATGACTGTCAGTTCAGCCATTTCCCTGTAGTCGGCTCTTGGAAGCCTTTCTGCTGTTAGAATGTCTTGGAGTATTTCTTCACTGTTCTTCTTCTTTTCCTTCAGCCATTTGCTGTTGATAGCCAGCATCTTTGTGTTTTCCTTGGACAAGTCCGTCCAAACATCCTTCAGATGCTCAAACCAGGGATTATTTGGCCCCTTCACCTTCCCAAACAGCTTCTCCCAAACTGCTCCTACTAGGATTTCCAGGATGTGATGTCGACAGGCCAGATAAAACACCTTTTTGTTCAGCATTTTCTCTAGCAGTTTGGCAGCTCCTCTGTGAACTCCACTGTTACTGGATGTAGTGTCAAAAACAAGGGCAGTAACATTATCCGTAAGTTCCCATGTCTCCAGTAAATCCATTGAAGCCTCAGCCTGAGCTGTGCCAGAAGAATTGTCGATGACAGGTACTCCCAATAACTTTCCTTCAGTGTATGAAGGTGGACCAGACACTAGCACAGCTAAAGTCTCTGAGGTACTTCCAGGTTCACTGCCCAAGACATCTTTGAGCAACTTTCCATCCCAGTGTAAGGCAGCGTACTGTGGGGGGTTTTCACAAAACTTGGACATGTGACTCTGGCTGATATTATACCTGGACAGCATTCTGTTGCGACGTGTTGTTGAGGTTGAGATGACGAAGTTATCCAGATCAGCCCCTCCAGCTTTCAAGGTGGCAGAAACCATGGCCGTAACTTCATTGTCTGATAAACCAAGACGATCAGCTGTATTGCAGATGACATCACATTCCATGACCTTCCTTGGAAACGTCAAAGTCACACTACTCACAGTGTCTTGATGGTGAGAACATCCAGGACGAGGCTGATGGTAATCCATGTCCTCTGTGTTAGCGTCGTTGTCATTTGAGTCACCCCAGGTAATGTCATCCACATGAACAACTGCCTCTTGTTCTGCTGCAGCTGTAAAATAGTACAACATGTTAAGACAGTAATTGTTAAGTACATGCTAAATATCGCAATGGAGTAAAACTTAAAACTTTTTGTAACGTTCAAAGTAATTAGTTTTACCTTGTTATTGTCTATGCTGCAGTCTTTCATTCCTCGCTGCTTGCTGCAGGGATCTTGTCTCAAAAATCTTGTCATGACCAGACATATGACCTTTCCTCTCAGTCTTTTGGTCTTCGTAGAACCTGATATCCTCATCTTTCTTCTCTCTGGATAACAGTCTGTTGTTCTGTATTTCCTGGATTGCATCTGGAGCTCCTATATCGAACAGGCTGTCTAATTCCAGCACAAATGCTCCTCTTTTTCCTCCAGGGTTACTTGCTCTTCCTTTGCTTTTCACCAGAGCACGATGTTTCTCATGTAGTTTCATGAAGAGCTTCATTGCGTTGTACTTGGTCATTGTCTTGATCCTAGCCATCTGCCAGAATGGGATGATAGATTCAACTGTTTCATATGCAAGGTCTTGAACCATGGGCCTCCCTGCATTTTCCGGTAAATTCTGAAGATTAAGGAAATACTGGAACGCCTGTCTGTTGGTGGGAAGCTGGGAACCACTGATAAAAGCTGAAGGGTATCCAACCAGGAAAGTTTCAGTGAGAGATCTGGTAGATGGCCCAGTTGACACCTGCCTGTGGACAGTACGTGGAGGTTCTGAGATATCAACTGTGCGCCCACGGAGCTCCCTCAGCTCCTTGCTTAATGCCATTGTGAAGTTGTAACTTGTAGATGGTTTTCTAGATTCTGATTGAGTTTCTGTTGTTTCCTGAAAAATTATAGATAATTATTATTATTATTATTAATTATTATTTATTTGTTATTATTATTATTATTATTAATATTATTATTTATTAATTTTATGCTCTTTCATTTGATACCTAATTTGTTGCTCTATCTTGTTTAGATCAAAAGTTAAAGTGCAAAACATAATTCAAGGGACCCCGGAATTGGCGCTTTGGCCGATTTCAAGGCAGAAAATTTAAAGCTCCATGCGGCAATGCTTCCCAACATCCTAGGTCAAAATAGTTGTGATTTTCGGCTTTTTCAGGTCAAAAAGCATGGGAAAATGTACAGAAACCTATGAAAATAAGAAAAGGTTGATCTTTGAACAGGCCTAGTCACTGTGGCACTATGACCCGCAACACGGAATACACAGTCAATATTTACCGTGAAGTTGTCCATATTGAATGCTATACTACTTTGGGCGGCTTGCATTATACGCGCTAATATATATTCTACGCTAATATATATTATACGCGCTAATATATATCTTCAGCATCCAAACGTCTAAATGGCACTACCACCCAAAAATCATCAACATCGTTATCATCTGAGCCGAAACCGAAGGACAGACTCGTCCTGACTTCATGGTCGTCGCGGTTCTGAAGGGCAAACTCTATAATGCGCTCTACAACGCGACGTAGTCCATACTCAACGCCATTGCTATACACGGATCTAGGATCGACCCTGACTATATACCGATTTCTAGTGAAGACTGGGGTGGGGGCAACGGTACGCACCAACTCAAATGTTATATCATCCTCAACAGAGCGAGAAGCTGCTGCTGGGGATGTACAAGGGCTTGGACAGGTGTAAGGGTATATATTTTTATTTGAGGAAGTTACTATTGTGGGGTTTGCGCCGTAAGACGTAGAGGGTTGGGGGTCTATTACAGCAGACTCTACAGAACGGGTGGGGGCTGTGCAGGATGTACAAGGGGCTGAGGAAGCTCATGTAGGGTGGGTAGCGTAAGACGTTGAGGGCTGGGGTTGTACCGCGGATTGTTCATCAACCGGCGCGTATTTCGCGCGCTTTATACATGACATGGAGGACTCTTCAGCGTGTCGCCGCTTTGAGCGTGCCGCCGTTGAGGGTATGGGCCCTGTAGATGCACGGCCAATGGATTCCCCCGTGATGTCGATGATGGTGGGCTGTACATCGCCGTCATTCACGGTTCTGTGGAAGAAGAAAACAAAATATAAGGAGCAGAACTCGTTATTTGTGATATTCTGTAAACGAGTCACTTAGGGGTGTGACGTGTTAGAAATGGATGCTGTAGAAAAATTTAGATTCACGAGCCCATCCACATGTATTATATCTGGACCTACAGGATGTGGTAAAACGGTGTTTATGCTTAAAATTATTAAAGAAAAGGGTGAAATGTTCTAAAAATTTATGCATAAAGTTATATGGTGCTATTCGACATACCAATCAGTGTTCAACGAGTACCAGGACGATGTTTTGTCCATAAGGGGGTCTATGACGTTAATTCACTAAAGGGAAATGAACAAACAGTCATCGTAATTGATGACCTCATGTTGGAGATGGATAAAACGTTTGCCGAGACATTTACAGTATTCTCCCACCACCTTAACATAAGCGTGTTCTTCATCAATCAGAATCTATTTTTCAAAAATAGATACATGCGCGATGTATCGTTAAATACGCAATATCTAGTCTTATTCGCTCAACGTAGAGATGTGTCACAAATTGGGGTATTAGCCAGTCAAATGTTCCGAGTCAGCGTAAGGAGTTTTTGGAGGTTTATAAAGAGGTCACAAAGCAACGTTATGGATATTTGCCTTGTGACCTTCACCCGCGAAACACGTTTAGGGTGCTTCTCAGAACGAATATATTTCCAAACGAGCCTGAAACCGTGTACATTCCAGAATGATGAATAGGCTAAAGAAATACCGTGAATTAATAAAAATCTATCAACGACTGCCTCGGTCGTTGCAGCAGATGCTTGTTAAAAATATAGACTCTGACTTTTTAAAATGCATCTGTGAAATCTGCCTCAATGTTATAAAATGTAATGTTCCAATGAAATCCTATCAGAAGGCTCGCTTACCTCGTTACAAGAACATAATACGTACGCTCGCCCATAAAAGTCAGACTGTGGGTAAGAAAAAGCGTATTATTGTACAAAGAGGCGGTTCGTTCCTACCCATCTTATTTTCAATTTTGGTTCTTTACTGACCAGACTAATATAATGAAGAAGGTGGTTGTGATCCCGCACGAGCTGTATGCTTCATTACAAAGGACTCCAGACGCTGCTCTAGAGCCCTGTAAAAGTAGGCTTAAAAGAATGGAGAGTGAGCTATGTACTATCCCTATTAAACAGTGAAAAGATGCCTGATGAGAAAAGGGTTTTGTATCAAGAAGCTTTGCAGAAATTTCTTGACGAGTACGAAGATTATAAACATCCTACAGAGCTCCCCGTGAGGCACAGCTCGAGTAGCGCTGAGCACAGTGGTACAGGGCCTGAGCAACCAAAGAGTAGCGAAACACAGCACATCGAAAATGTGCTAAAAAAACAGCCTCTCCCATACATTGAGGAATAAAGGGTTAAGTCTTTATAATCTATTGAGTGAGGACCCCGTCATACAGTGGGCAGACACAGGCGAGGTCATTGTTGATGGATCAAGGGTGCAAGGGTCCAATATCGTTGATATTGTTCATGATCTGGTGAGAAACTGGAACAGGCCATCACCAACAGGATGGAGGCATATTAAGGCAAGACTACAGCAAATAAATGTCCCCAAAACATTGATAGGTAATCTGAGTAGGTTAAAAGACTTGGAGCATGCATCGCACGTGTCACAACTGAGTACACCTTCACCACAACAGCTGCAGTGTCTCTGAAGAGAAGAAAGAAGGGAGTAGAAGGCCAACCTTATCCACTTGCATCTAAAATACGCAAATGGCTAACGTATTAAGTAAGCACTATTACGACATTTCTAGGCCAGCATCCTGTGGTGGCGTTAATAGACTGTACAGAGCTACTTATGGTGTAAGGAAAAAGGATGTTGAGAGATTTTTGCGTGCCCAGGATGCTTACACACTTCATAAACCGGTGAGAAAAAGGTTTAAAACAGCAAAGACAGCAGCCGCTTCGATAGATTCTATTTGGCAGGCAGATTTAACAGACATGCAAAGATATTCGGTGTACAACGATGGTTACCGCTACATCCTATTCATAATAGATGTATTCTCCAGATACCTGTGGCTAGTTCCCCTGAAAAATAAATCGCCTGAAACAGTCGCTAAAGCAACCAAAACACTGATGTTGAAAGAAAACAGGATTCCAGGCTATTTTTGTACGGACATGACATGGGGAAAGAATTTATAGGGCGAGCTTTTCAGAACATGTTGTCAGAGTTTAATATCAGCTATTACACTTCTAACTCTATACACAAAGCATCTTTAGCTGAAAGAGTTCAACATACCATAAAGGAACGCATGCACCGTTATTTTACACATAAAAGCACGCTCAGATATATAAACGTTCTCGATTCACTGGCTTCATCCTACAACCGCTCACACCACAGTACGATCGGTACAACGCCTAACGATGTATTAGAAAGAGGCAGGTGTCCGAGAAGTGATGGACCACCACCACCACATCCACCACAATCTGTGCGTTTCAAAATCAATGATTATGTAAGGTTGTCACGTTCGGGAAATAAATTCGCAAAGGGTTTTGAGCAAGGATGGACACGCGAGATTTTTAAAGTTAGGGCTATGAGGCCTAAAGGCGAGATAATGATGTATTACGTTGAAGATTTGAATGGGGAAGAAATCTCGGGGGGGTTTTACCGCACCGAACTTCAGAAAGTGGCATTTAATTTAGGAAAAAATGTGTTTAAAATTGAGAAAATTTTAGCAACGAAGTTGATGCAGTCATGAAGCTTAATTAGTATGCAGCATGGCCTCCAACCATTTCTACGTCACGCTCCCGTCCTCATCATTCCTGTCTGTACACCCTAACAATACACAAGCCAATTTTGTAACAGAACTCCATGGTCCCATTGAATTGGGTCGTGATGCGTATGAGGTGGGGATATGTGAAATTCAGCTGGATACCGTCTTTTTAAATATTTAATATAAAGATGCCGTTTTTACAATTCTTAGAAACTGTGATGAGTGTGCAGAAGCCGGCGGGGTAACTCGGGATGAAACTATAAGTATCGCCCGGACTAAGGTCGCACAGTTTTTCAGTACTATATGAATTCGTAAACAGAGGAGGCACTGCACATACTCTTATGCTAAAATCAAAGGGGAACAGAAATCTTAATAACAGAAGTGTTCAAAATTATAACCGAGGGGCATTATCGAGCAGCCTTCCAAAGAGACACCTTTCACGAGGCACCGGATGACTTGTCCAACTTAGTGTATCAGCTGAAGATGGAGAAATTGGATGTAAGCTCTCAGTCTCCAGACATGTGCTATATTTACAGCAATATAGCGGAACACCAGTTTGTTGGGGATACCCAGGCACGACTGCTGCGCGTAGCGCACATTCCCAACCATAGAGGACGGGGCTTGAGTATTACATATGACAGACCCCATTATGTGATTGTCTCAACTAATCTAATAACTAATATCTCAATATATATAAGAACGATTGAGGGTAAAAATTTCCCATTCGGCGACGGGAGCTTAACAGTGAAGCTACACTTTCGGCGCACTGAGTTATAATGTCCAGGAAACCATTCACAGTATACCGAGGGGTGAGATACCAGCGTGGTAGTGGACTTGGGTCCATTTTTTCATCCATACTGCGCACAGCTGTACCACTACTGAAGAGGGGGACTAGGTACCTTGGGATGAAGGCTTTAGAAACAGGTTTTAACGCAGCAGAGGAAATGCTCGCGGGAACTAAACCTAAAGAAGCTCTAAAAAAACATTTAAAACGTACACGGGATGAAATCATCAAAGATGCTAAGAGAAAAATGCGTGGCGGAAGAAAGAAGAGAATTGATAGGAAGAAGGGGGTACCAACACGTGGTGTAAAGAAGAGAACTGTTAGGAAGAAGAAGGGGTCCCGTGGTATTAAACGTAAAAAGGCGCCAAAAAAGAAGTGTTCTAAGCGTATGAGAACTATGACCGATCATTTTTTTAACTGATATAAACTACGGACGCTACTCTCACGAATCATAGATTGACTGATACTCATCGCGGGAGGTGGCACTGTTTCTAACTCACCATGGCACGTTTCATTCATCCTTGCAGTTCACAGTGCTGTAAATCGGAGCTATCCCTCTTTGATCTGCCTCCAACTCAAGTTTCTATTGAGCACAGTGACTTTATTACAATTAACCCTTTAAACACGATTAGTTCACCCAGTGCCCCTATAGAGTTCGTGATACCCAGCTCAGGCCATTACTTTTTTGATCCGAGTTGTATGGACATGTACACTAAACTACGCCTAGCTCATTCTGATGGAACGGATTGCGATGATAATTATGCTGCATACCCCGAAACAAACTTTCTGCACACCATATTCAGCCAGTATGACGTATATTTAAATCAGACTAACATCTCGGCAGGCACGGGGTATTACCACCTACGATCATATCTGGAAAATGTCCTCAACTTTTCTAAAGAAGCGAAGGATACCTTTTTATTTGCCGAGGGGTATTACCACACTAAAGATGAGGGTAGTATAAAGGATAAATTTAAAAATTCTAAAAAAAAGATATATGAATGTTTTGGACGCCTGCACACGGACTTTACATTCCAGGAGAAGTTGCTTATGAACGGGGTAGATATGAAATTGAAGCTTACCCGCACGAGCCCTGAGATCTGTATAAATCTGGGCGCTGACCAAGAAGAAGGCGCGAAACCTGTTGTGATCCATATCATGGAGGCATATTTGCGTATACGCCGAGTGAAGCTAAGTTCCGCGAAACATATAGAAATTGAGAAAGAACTGTTGCACACCACAGTGAAATACCCAATTAACAGGGTACAGTTCAAACTGTACACTATCCCCACAGGATTGGCATCGAAACAGATAGAAAACATCGCTCTTGGAGTACTGCCTAAAAGGATTTTAATTGGAATGCAAGACCACGCTTCGACGAATGGGGATTATAAAAAGAGTGCCTTGAAGTTTGAAAATTTTGGACTTAAAAATATTACTTTATATATCAATGACGTCGCATTGGGTGGGACAATGTATATGGACTACTCGTCAGATGCTGTGTTCCCGCTCTGCGCGAGAGCATACAGTAGTTTAGCCCCTAACACAGGGGTGTATGACGAACTTGGAATCGGCCTAACACAGAAAGAATTTGAGGAACAGTTTAATATTTACTCATTTGACGTTACGCCTAACTTGACTGCTGGCGTAAGTACCCATTTAAACCAGCAGCAGACCGGTGCGATTTGAGTGCGTTTGGATTTCGCCAAGCCTACAGACGCGCCTATTAGTGTACTAATGTATCTAGAAACACAGGCCCTAATAGAATTGGACCGTTTCCGTAACATAAGCACAGATTTTTAAAATGGATGCAAATACACTCCAGAGAGTATGAAAAGTGACTGTTTCGCGCGTTCCAAATTTATTGGGGTTTTTGCAAAGAATGAAATAATGAAGCCACCTAGCACGAGAAACTGGCACGGGGCCGTCGTTAACATCGACATTGCGGGTGGCGAGGGTATTCACTGGTTTGCGATTTATTTTAAAACTAAGGAAAGAATGTATTACTTCGATTCACTCGGGCTCCCCCCATGGCATGACTCGACAATCGTAAATTTTATTGCGCAATTACGTGTGCCTGAGATAATTTTGTGCCAATATCAATTTCAAAGCTTTTACAGTGAAACATTTGGGCTAGATTGTATCTTGTTTCTCATACACATGTCGCGCGGGAAGGGATTTGTGAATTTTTAAAATTTATTCGATTTGTGTGACACAAATATGAACAATAAATATGTATGCAGACAAACAAACAAAAATTCCCACATGTTGCAACCCCTGTAATTTGTAAGCTCTATATTGTGTAAATCTGTATATACATTTGTAACAATAAAGAATTGGGCGTTGTCCCTTTTTGTACATGTTTAATAAATGAAAATAATGTTGTGTTTTGTTAATTTCCCAAAAAGCACTTACATAATCTCTGCGACGACAGCGCATTCGGATGAGCTATTGTGCGACAATACCATGACATCTGATTGGCAGCGTGGTGTGGATACCATTTCGTTCGCCACCCTTTCTCCAAAAGTTTTTATAATCTCTTCTAACTCCGTTTCGCTCCTGTAAAATAGAGAAAATTATTTTTAAAAACGAATGCACTTCTTAAAAGTGCATTCGTTTCTAAAAACCTAGCTGTACAAGAAATATAAACATACCATATATATATATATATATACGGAAATAGTGATGAAAGATGTAGAGAATAACTGAAAATGCTTTGCAATTATGGCTTCTTTATAAGATAACACCGATTGAAACGTTATATATATATATATATATATAGGTCGTGAATAAGGCCAGTTATATTGTAAACGAGAAAAGAGCCGGTTAAATCAATGAGCATAATTTACCGTGTAGAAAAGTCTACTAACTTTTAAAATACTATACGGATCAAAACACTCACATTAGCTCGTCTGCAAATTCGGGATCGCTTGGCTGACTATGATTCAATACTGTAACCTCTGCATCGCTGGGTGGGGTGCTCGGCGAAGCACTCGTTCTCCTTTCGCCGAAAGTGTTTATAACACGGTCTAACTCCGTGGCGGTCCTGTAATTAAAATAATTGTCATGGATTTGAGGCGAATAAAAGTGATGACTAAAATTATTTTTAAAAACGAATGCACTTCTTAAAAGTTTAATATTTCTGAAAACCTAGCTGTACAAGAAATATGAACATGCCATATATAGGTCGTGAATAAGGCATAAACTATTTTCAAAACGTGTTTGTAATGGGTCTTATAAATCTAATTAATAGTGAGTAACTACCACGTTATATTATGAACGAGAAAAGAGCCGGTTAAATCACTGTGTATAATTTATCTGCACAATAGAACCGTATATCTCGACACTACCCAAACAACACACACACACACACACACACACACACATATATATATATATATATATATATATATATATATATATATATATTATATATATATATGCATTTAAATGTGGGAATATGTATTAAATAAAGACCTGCGACAAGTTAACTGAACTGGGGTATAGAAGCGAGACGTGAAAGCTGCAAAGACTACTACGTGTCTAATTGAATAAATTCTAAAAAAATATGGACTTGAAAACAGTCAAGCTTCTTGATCTCATCACTGTTTACGCTATATATATATATATATATATATATATATATATATAAGCTACTTACATCTCAATTGAATTGATTGTGGATTCGCGCAGTTCGTCACAATTTTCCGCAATGCTCTGAGACGAGAAAAGTTCGCGGTTATCTGTGACACTGAAAAGATACACTGCCGCATGACTGCCGTGATCTTCAAAAAACAGCTCGGGAGAGTTATAGAGATTCGTCATTGTTGCGGGATTCGATAGCCGGAGAAACTGGATCTATGCGTTGAAGTGCCCCATTTACAAGGGGTATATGTTACCGTCCCACAAGCGGGGTCCATAGCTTCCTATTGGGTCGCTGAGAGAATTGGGGCGGAGTTTAGGACTTGGTCAAGCATTTTCAACCAACCCGAGAGCAACGCTCCCTTTTCACGAGCAATGAATGGGAGGAGCCACGAAGGGTAGTGCGTGGTTTAGGCATATGCATATTCAAAAACGAGAATATTCAGGTATACCGCGCGGTGATTGGCAGAAAGGCATCAGGGCTGGGTGGAGCATCATACCCTTTTGTTGGATATACCGGTTCATTCACGTATTCCTGGATTTCGAAAAGTTTTTTTTATTTAGGTTTGGCCGAGAAACACCTGCATATTGTGAGAGAATGGGGTTTTGGCTGGCATTAATACAATCATATTCGCCGAAAGGTGGACCTGCGACCTTTTGACGGGCAGAACAAAGCTTCGTCCGCATTTGGCAATATAAAATGTGACTTTTCCCAGTTGGCAAAAGCTTTTCTACAAATGTTAACAATTAAACCGTGTATATATATATATATATATATATATATATATATATATATATATATATATGTGTGTGTGTGTGTGTGTGTGTGTGTGTATTGTTTGGGCAGTGTCGAGATATACGGTTCTATTGTGCCTCATCTCGGCTTATTTTCGGCGAGGAAATGTGTTTACAAGTTTCCAGAATTTTTATTGTTCTCTGCCCTTCTGGTATAATTCAATTTGGAATATTTTTCTCTATTTTTCTGGGTTGTATTGTGCGTGTCGCGAACGCTATCAGCCGTACGGCTCATTTGTGGTTGAATGTTCGTGATTTTCGAACTGAAAACATACCACGTATTGTGTAATAGGATAAATTGGTTTTAAAAATAGCATAAATAACAAATTATATTCCGTTGAGAACTCCTACACACACACACACACACATATATATATATATATATATATATATATATACTGAAAGCTTGTGCATAAAATGAAACCCTTTACCTGGAATATTCTTTTGTTAGGCAGATAGAGGTAGCTTTTGTCACGAAAGATACATCATAAAACACGCCTTTACCTGTACATTTACAAAATTTATGAAAGGTTAAATAATGGCTTTAAATAAGTTATGATAAAAGACAAAACACAGCGATATATTTTTTTAATATTCACGAAAGATACGTCATAAAACACGCCTTTACCTGTACATTTACAAAATTTATGAAAGGTTAAATAATGGATTTAAATAAGTTATAATAAAAGACAAAACACAGCGATATATTTTTTTAATATTCATTTAGCCGGATCATATATATATATATATATATATATATATATATATATATATATATATAAAGCATAGTTAACAAAAGTATAAGTTACAGGGCTAAAATCTCTTCCTTTAAAAACAGATTGATGTAACGGCGTTTTATTGAATAATTTTTCGTGTTTTAAACAGTTTGCTGTAACGTCGTTTTATTGATTCCTTGCACACAATAATATATTTTATTTGGTTGGGTGATTGTATGGTTCAGCAGGGTGGCACTGGCGCTTGTCTGAGGTGTACGACCCAGCAACAGAGCTGACCTAGACTGGGGTGGGTGCCCGGATCCATTTAGCGTACTGTGGCACTTAGCTTGATGCAGTGGCTGTCACTGGCGCGTGCCCGGATTCAATTAGTTTACTGTGGCACTTAGCTTGAGGCACTGGCTGCCTAAGCCAACTGGCGGTCTAAGTCAACTGCTGCTTAGAGGCACTATAAGAGGAGGGTCTTTGCGCGGCGGATCCATATGCGTCCGACAGCTGTCGGATGAAGGATCTCCTCTTCCTCTCTTGCTATCTCTTTCTGCTCCTTTGGGGGGTGAGGAAACCCCTTCCTCCCCAAAGAGGCGCCCTTAGGATAGGCATGCCCCTTTGGGGGGTTCAGCTTGGGGGAGAACTCCGCCTCCAACTCCAAGTTGCGTACCCCTTGCAATCCCATTTTGAGGTTGGCAGCAAAGGTTGGCACTTCCCTTTGGGGGGATCTGCTTGGGGGATAACTCCAGGTTGCATACCCCTTGCAGTCCCATTTCGAGGATGGCAACAAAGGGGGTGCCTTGGCAACGAGGGGGAGGGGCTTAGCAATAAAAGGGGGATGTGGGTAGCACTCTTGCAACAAGGGGGTGGCACTCTTGCAACAAAGGAGGTTGGGCGGCACTCTTGCAACAAAGGGGGTGGGTGACACTCTTGCAACATTACGCAATATTGTGCAACATTATGCACCATTGCACTCATACATTTTGACACCATACTACTTACGAACACTAACAAGGAAGTAACGTAAATGTAATAGGAGTTATTCATTTAATAAAAGGAGATATTAAATAATGTAAGAGCTTTCACAGTATTAAATTAATATTAAATTAACACTTCGATGAAAGTCTAGTATTAAGGACTTACGAACTTAAAAACTACATCTATTTTGATAGCTTCATTGAGGATTTTTTTTTTCACAACCATCCAGGCCTTCACAATATGGATAGGAGTGAGACACCCCACACCTCCCACAGGTGAGCTCATTCTGACAGACATCCCGGCCATGACCAAATCGTTCACACTTAAAGCAACGCAGAGGTCTCGTAAAGAAATGTTCAACAGTATAACTGAGGTAGCCACAATAGATCTTATTGGGGAGAACCTTCCCACCAAAGGTAAGTACCAAGGATCGAAAACACCGCAGGGTTTCAGTTCCTCCAAAATATCCTCAACTGAATCAACTAGCAGTACTGGTGCTTGGATAATTCCGTGTATCATATCAAACTTAGATACCAATTCTACCTTAATATTGTACTGGTTGTTGAAGAAAGAGGTAGCACTAAGAAGAATCCGTAACTAAGAAGGAGAAACAGCCTGCAGTAGCAAACTGCCACTCCTACAGTATTTGACAGACCTAACCTCCCCACAAAGGGCCTCAATACCCAGTTTAACGGCAGTCATATAGACAGACATATGAAGCGTAAGAAAGAATTTCATGATGTTGGTCACGACGCGGGAGG
Source organism: Bathynomus jamesi (assembly GCA_023014485.1). Taxonomy (NCBI): domain Eukaryota; kingdom Metazoa; phylum Arthropoda; class Malacostraca; order Isopoda; family Cirolanidae; genus Bathynomus; species Bathynomus jamesi. Next base: position 1,283,692 of record JAJOZX010000035.1, on the reverse strand, counting down.
GGCTTAGTCTTGAGAGAAAGTATAGGGGCAACCTTTATCGCAGAACCGGACCTAGAACTAAGAACCTCACAGTCACCGGAAACTGGACGCCCACCAGCATGGCCGCCCAAAGGACGCCAGTTGCTATGGACAACAGAGGTAGTGCTAGTACTAGAAGGCAGGAATCTAGCCCTGAAAAGGAGTTTGAAACAGGCACAGTGGTAAAAGGAACTGGTATGTGACTCTGAGATTTCTGTGAGCGCTTACAAGTGGGAACATCCTTAAGGCATTCTGAGGACCTAGCCCTTTTTACTGCCTGAAAGCCATTCGAATCGCAATGCACTTCGGCAGAAACAATAGACAACTGGAGGGCAGAAGCACCCCCATCCTCAGATGGGGTTGTCTGTGAAGACATATGTAGGAGACGATCGAAGGATGGTAGGTTATCCAAACTAACCCGAAAGGCCTAGCCGAAGGCTAAGCCTGTCCCTGACCAAGGCCTAGAAGCCAGACGATCAAGTTAAAAAAAAAGTCTTATAGGGCTCTAGCTAATTTAGCACACAATCGAAATAAGACGATTAAGTAAATCAACACAAACCGGGACAAAAGCCCGGCTTACAACTTAACAAAAGCAATCTAGCAAGTCCTGTCAGCACGAATGACAAAGTGTGTCCATATTTCGATGACGCAAAAACCTTCTCGACTCGGGTCTCTTTAAGCTAGAAGAAATTCCTTACCTTTTCCCTTTTCCCACATCATTCGCTGTTCTCAACAAACTAGAAAAATTCAAGGAAGTACGGGAATTTGCATTATTTTATAGTGGAATTTTCCAAACAGATATTCAGTGTTTAAAAACTTTCAATCTCAATTAATACGATAGGATATAGAGTAGAAAGCAGAAGTAGGCGTGTCCTCCCTGGAAGATCATCCAGAGAAAGGGAAACCCACAACATATATATATATATATATATATATATATATATATATATATATATATATATATATATATATATATATATATATATGTATATCAGGTCATCCCATAAGTAATGTCGTTTTTTAGATCGGAATTCAAGGACAAAAAAAAACTCAACTAAAACTTTTTAATCTAGTATACTGTATATTTTTCATCGGGAATCAGTGACACTCTGCCAACGTCCTACAAGCTTTTCAATGCCATGTTTATAAAATTCAGGCGGTTTTGAGGCAAAAAACGTACAAAGATGGTGTGCAGGTCATCTAAAGAAGTATACTGTTTCTCGTCAAGATAGTTTTGCAGACTCCTGAAGAGATGATAATCTGAAGGCGCAAGGTCTGGAGAATATGGAGGATGTGGAAGTTTTTCCCACCCAAGCTCCTCAATTTTTGGAGAAGTAATCTGAGCGGTATGAGGACGTGCGTTGTCGTGGTGGAACACGATTCCTTTCCGATTAACCAAAGAAGGTCTCTTTTCTTTTAGTGCAGTGTTCAATCGATCCAGTTGTTGAGAGTAGAATTGAGCGGTGATTGTTTGTTTGTGTTGTAAGGTTTCAAAGTGTATTACACCACCTTTATCCCACCAAACACTAAGCAACACCTTCCGAGGGTGAAGATTTGGTTTTGGCTGTGGTGGCGCTGGTTCTCCGGCACAAACCCACTGTCGACGACGCTTAACATTCTGGTACAATATCCACTTTTCATCACCAGTCACTAAACGGTGCAAAAACGGATCTTAGAGTTCACGGGAATGAAGAGCTGTGCTAATGTTTACCCGCACCCTCAGATTGTCGACCGACAATTCATGTGGCACCCATTTTCCTAACTTAGGCACTTTCCCGAGTTGTTGCAAATGTCGATGGATGGTGGACGGGGATGAATTGAGTTTCTGGGCCAATTCTTCGACAGTTGTTGAACAGCCTTCTTCAAGTGCGGCTAACAGCAGGTCATCATCAAACTCAGCAGGGCGTCCAGAGCGTGCTGCATCTGTCAAACAGCAGTCACCATTCCTAAACTTTTGAAACCATCTTTGACATTTCCTCACATGCAGAATATCGTTGCCATAAACTTCCTGAATGTTTCGCGTTGCTTCAATAGCACTATTCCCTTTTTTGAACTCGTAAAACATTATATGCCTGATATGCTCTTCTGATATCGCCATGTTTATGAGGGGTTCACATAAAGCAAAACACACGTCTTCACTGGTCAAGGTCTGTAAAGTATGTAGCGAAACACGATAGATCTCCTCTTAGATATAACCTTCGGAAAATTTATGCTTAAACTGAGTAGGACTAGTTTAAACTTAATCTATCGTAAAAAACTTATGGGATGACCTGTATATATATATATATATATATATATATATATACATATGTTATAATGTTATAATGTTTCAGACCAACAAAGACCCTAGGATCCACTCATGGCTGATCTACCTAACTGTGTACGTAATTGTGTATTGTGCATGTCCTCCATGGTGGCAGAGGGGACCTACAATTTTACGTGGGTTCCTAACCACAAAGCTTTAATTTTACTACCTTAAACTATACCCAATCTATCAACATATGCGTCTAATCGATTTTTAAACGTGTTTATAGACGTGCTACTAATTACTTCTACCGGCAAACTATTCCACCTATTTACTATGCTATGCGTAAAAAAGTTTTTGGCAACTCCTGTCTCGAACCTTCTACTTGTCAACTTACACCCGTTATTTCTAGTCCTATTATATTGAGATATTTCGAAAAAGCTATCTCTATCTCTGTTATCGAACCCATTCATAATTTTCAAAACCTGGATTAGATCACCCCTTAGCCTCCTAGTCTCGAGTGTAGTCAATTTTAACTCCTTAAGCCTATCCTCGTACGACTTCGACATAAGCGACGGAATCATCTTAGTTGCTCGTCTTTGAACTATTTCGATTTTATCTATATCTTTGAGCATATGCGGATTCCATAATTGGATCGCGTACTTCAAATGGGGTCTAACTAATGATGTATAAAGAGGAACAATACGTAATATCATATCGCGCGATTTGTACTCAAAATTCAGAGCTATAAAACCTAACACTTTGTTCGCTTTATTGACCGCTGCTGTACTTTGTTTCGCTACTTTTAAATCACCAGTGACTATAACTCAAATCTTTTTCCTGTTCTATGCTTGCTAACTCCTTCCCTGACATACTATACGCAAAATTACCGTTACGCGAACCTATATGTAAAATTTTGCACTTATCGACTTTAAATCTCATTTGCCATGTGACTGACCAATCAACGATTTTATTCAGATCTTCCTGGATCTTACCTCTATATTCGTCATTAATCGCCCTACGACCCAACTTCGTGTCATCCGCAAACTTTGAAACTGTATTGACTAGGCCGACATCTAAATCGTTAATATATATAAGAAAATGCAAGGGGCCCAATACAGAACCCTGAGGAACGCCGCTCGCCACATTAGCCCAAGACGACTCCGCTCCATCAACGACCACCCTCTGTTTCCTACCTTGCAACCACTCTTCTATCCAATTTATTACTACACCCCTCATTCCATGAGCTTTAGTTTTTTTCAATGAGTTTTTTGTGCGGTACGGTGTCAAACGCTTCTTGAAAATCTAAATACACTACATCAACCGCCCGATGACTATCGTAAACTTCAACCACGCTTTGAAAAAATTCTAAAAGATTAGTGAAGCAAGATTTGTTTCGCCTAAAACCGTGCTGCGTATTTCTAACCAAGTTATGCAATTCTAATTGTTCGACTATACGATCCCTAATTATTAATTCCAGTAGCTTACCTACAACAGACGTTAAACTGATTGGCTTATAATTTCCCGCCGCACCTTTATCGCCTTTCTTAAAGATAGCTGTTACATTTGCTAACTTGAAATTATCTGGTACGCACCCCTCAGAAATAGACGCATTAAAAATCTTTGTTAGCGGCACAACAATGCTATCTTTTAATCCTTTTAGTTGTATGGGAATTACTGAATCCGGCCCCGGTGATTTACGCATTTTCATTTTATCAATATAGCTCATTACCTCCCCCTCACTAACCACAATATTATCCAAAATATTACCATTATCAAAAGGTATTATGTCTATGACCGTAGGGATATTCGTTACATCTTCTATAGTAAAAACTGACGTAAAAAATTCGTTTAGCAAGGTCGCCATTTCCTTGTTTTCAGAAACTAGCTCTCCGTTAACATTTTTCAACGGCCCCAAGACACTTTTTACTGGATTTCTATTGTTGACGTATTGAGAGAATTGCTTGGGGTTTTTACCGTCACGAGCTATGGAGATTTCAAATTCGCGCTTGGACTTTTTTATTACACTTTTCGCTTCACGCCTTAGATATATGTAGTTGTTTCGTAACCACAAATTGTCTTTATCGCACTTATGTAGCCTATAAGCCATATCTCTACTCTTCATAATATCTCCTACTCTAGAAGTAAATCACAAGGGCTTGTTGTTTACTTTCGCACGCTTAATTTTGTACGGTACACATTCCTCATTTATAGTCCTAAATACTGTTTCGAACGATTACCACATTAGTTTTGCGTTGGAGTTCCCCATTACTTTTTCCCAATTGACGTGTGACAATTTATTTCGAAATTTACTAAAGTCTGCGTGCTGGAAGTTAGGAATTTTAGTCGAGTTAGCTGGTTTAGAGTGACCTACTGAGAGGACAAACGCTACCATATTGTGATCGTATTGCTTAACGGTTCTATTACTTGAAGATCCGTGATTAGCCTATCATCCGTAGTTATTACTAAATCTAAAGTACGGTCCAACCTCGTAGGTTCCCCAACCTTTTGAATAAGAAAGCTATCCTCGAGAAAATGAACTAAACGATTACCTTCCGCGTCTCCCTGCATTGTATCGTAATTCATGTTGGCACAATTAAAATCACCCATAAGTAAGGCCTGCTCACTACCTGTTATTCTCTTTAGTTCACGATATAACGCTTCGTCCGTATCAGCTGTTTGATTAGGGGGCCTATATATAACCGCAACAACAAGTTTGAAATCGTTCAATTTAAGTTCTGCTATAGTCGAATCTATCGGTTCTGGAATTGTGTGCTTTACTTCTATAACGTTCACAATATTATCTTTCAATATGAAAATGAAAATGAAAATGAAAAGGTTTATTGGCAGACTGTAGTCCATATGACAAATATTATTAATACAATGACAGTTCATATACTAAGGATAGAGATATATACAATTGATTAGAAATAATACTGCACTGTCGAAGTTAAGTGGAGCTACAGACAGACGTTTTCGTACCAAGAAGTCCATAGCTTAGAGCAGTGATGCACAAACCCTGGCCCGCGGGCCAAATGTGTCCCCCACGGGTCTTTTCAATTCAATGAAAAAGTTAGAATATAAAAGTGACCCAATTTATGACTTAGATGGAAAGTAAGTAGGCTAATACATTTAGTTATTTTCTTCGCTTGGCCCTCACATCAAAAAAGTTTGTGCACCACTGGCTTAGAGGATAAATGGCAGGACTCATGGATAGCTTGGATGATCGGGTTGGTTGATTTTTTAATTCTTTGCATTAGACTGTGTTGAGCACGTCTTGTTACCTCCGGGAAGCTCGGGATATTGCGGGTATCAAACATTTGCAAAGCTGAGCATCTCGGGGGTAATTTATGTAAGAGTCTAAAAGACCTGTTGTACAGCAAATTTAGGGTTCTGCCAGAACCTTTTTTATAATTCACCCAGAGTTGCTGACCGTATATATTACTGCAAAAAGTACGAAAGAGTGTGTCTTTAGCTTCACTTGAACAGAAACGAAAGTTCCTTATGGTCATATTCGCTTTAGCACACAGGCTTCGAGATTGTTTTCTTATATCCGAGTCATCACTCAAGGAGCTGGTAATAGTTTGACCCAAATACTTAAACTCTTGTACTTCCTCAATTACTTCACCATTCATTTTAAACCTTATATCAGCTGGCTGATTACAGCTTTTAGGATGAAATTGCATAACCTTAGTTTTTGTAACATTAAAAAGAATATGTTTCTGCGAATACACTTCGCAGACATTTAGTAGCCGATCCAGACCTTTAACAGAGGGACTTATTAACACCATATCATCGGCATAAACTAAGTTATTTATCCTTGTGTTATCTATACAACATCCTACTGTTGCCTCATTAAGTGAAGCAATTAATCCGTCAATATACACATTAAACAGCATAGGGGAGAGCAAGGAGCCTTGTCTCACCCCGCAAGAGGAGCCAAAACACTCGGATAGTACATTGCCCCACCTAACAGTGAAAGATTGGTGGGAATACCAAAATTTCAATAAATTTAATATGTACATGGGAACCTTCCTGTCTTCTAGTTTTGCAAATAAAATATTGTGGTTCACCCTATCATATGCCTTACTTATATCAAGGAAACAGCTATAAATGGTTGAATTACTGTCAATGTATTTAGATATTGTTTCTTTAAGTACATAGATACACAGGTCAGTTGAGTGGGACCTTTTAAAGCCAAACTGATTAGATGTCCATAGGAAATCATTTAATCGGAGTAACAAGAGTTTTTCTAGTAGTTTCGAGAAGCAGGAAGCGACAGCAATAGGCCTGTAATTATTGCTGGACAGAATGTCTCCGTACTTATTTTTGACCAGGGGCAAGATATATACCCTCATGAACTCTGCAGGGATATAGCTATGAGCAAGCATGGCTGATAGGAGCAATGATATATGCAGACATACTACGTCATTTGCATATTTTAAGTGCTCATTCGATAAGTCATCTACCCCTGACGCAGAACCAGTCTTTAACTCTTTAATTAACCTCTTTACTTCAGAAAATGATATCAAAATATTTTCCCTTGTCCCTCCCACAATCGTTTCGCTGCAATCTATCTTAAGATTATCCCTACTCACACTATTAAGAATGTTAGAGTAGTGGTTTTTCCACAGCTTTGCAATTTCATCCTCCCCCGACACCCCATCGATTGTCGGAGGGAGGACATTTTTGACACCCGTTTGATTCTTAACAAATTTCCAAAATTTGTTATTATCGTTATTTATGCGAGCTTCACAGGCTTTTGATGCTCGAATAGACTCTTCTTCCTGTTTACATCGCCTTATGGCCGCCTTATACTGACCCCGACTTCTACACATATTTGTATACTGGTCCTAATCTGGGTCTACCATGAAAGCACCACAAATCATAGGCGTCTTTCGATTCCCTCTTCAGGGGGGCAATAAAATCATTCCATCCAGGAATAACCTTAGTATGATAGTTGTAAGATTTAATCAAGGGGCTTCCTGCTTCTCTTAACAGGGATATTATCTTACTATAATACCTATCTATGAGTTTACAGTGAGAATCATTTGAGCAAGGATTATTACAGGCAAGGTGCAAAATTTCTAAATTATTAAAGAGGTGACATGTTCTGTCTTTGTATTCTATTCTCTGCTGCATATTAACATTGGACCAATCGACGCGATTATTCTTACCTATTGAGTTCTTGTTAAGTCGTGTTGCGCATAAATTGGTAACGTTAATTAATATTTCTAATGGTCTATGATCAGAAAGAAGGAAATCATGCAAAATATGAACTCTAACAATTCGATCCTTTAGATTATTACTAGTGAGACAATGATCAATCCACCTGGTGGTACCACTCATATCGCTAACGTATGTAAAATTACCACTGGCTACCCCTAATACATCTACATCACTTATACTTAAATTGGCCGACTCGCACATGTTACCCAATTCTCCAAAGAATTCCGAGTTCACATGTGCGTTAAAGTCCCCCATTATTATACAGTGAGAATATTTGGGGTTATCTGATAATGACTTAATTTTGTACAGCAAATCAATGTATTCATCTAGATTACTGCCGTTGTTGTATGGTAAATAGCAGTTTACAATTAATATGCAATCATTGTTCACTTGTAATTCAATGCCTAACAACCTTACGTTATCGCTTGTTAAAAATCTTATATGTTTTGACAAATTTTTCCTTAATAAGAAAGCAACACCACCAAAAGGCCTACCGTACATTAATTCATCTGACAAGTCTACTGCTGATGACGCATGGTACATAAAGTCATCATGGATGGTAGAGAGGAATTTTAGCTCTTGCTTAGGTAGCCAGTGCTCCTGCAGGAGTATCAAATCTGCACTGTCGCAGATTTTATGAACATCTACAGTTGAATTCCTCACTGACCTTACATTATATGAGACTATTTTCAACAAGTTATCCGCCATGACTGATAGAAAATTTATTATTAGTAAGATTATTATTATTATACACAGTACAACTTTCAGGCATTACCGTTAGGGCGCCTATTATTATTATTATTATTATTATTATTATTTTGCCTGTTATCAAATCTCCTGGAAAAGTGAATAAACTCCTTAACAATAATACCGTCGGCCATTGACTCATATTATACGGGTTGAAATGCGCATTTACACCTTTAATTATTACTTTAAAAGAGTTATAATACGGAGATTTCGTGTTTAGTTTATTAACTATCACTATACTGTGTTCACCAATGATTTCTTCTATCATGTGTCGAATATCGCTTGCCTCGTTCGAGAGCTGAATTCGCGACACAAATAGGGTGAGATTCTCCATCGGTGGCCTCGCCGCGGAGACCGGTTGAGGAGACCTTTGGGACTGGCGCCTATTAACAGTTACCCACCCGTCCTGCTCCCTCGATCTCCCTGAGGCAGGGTTCGCCTGCCTGGGGGATGGGTGGCACAACCTTTGGGGGATAGGAGGCCCCTCCCTTACTCTGTGGCTTGGTGAGGGTCTGTTAGCGGTGTTTATACCCTGACGGCCGCGCGTGCCTCTCCTTCTTCGGTGGGAGGGGGGGAACTGCGTACCGAGCGAGGCGTAATCGAACACCTCTCCTCTGCAGTGGGAGGCAGGGAAGAGGGCAATGATGCCTCGACTCTCGGCATTGGACCGTCCCTGTTCCTCATTGTGAGATCGGGAGCAGGAGTCCTTTCCTGAACGGGAGGGGGGTTGACCGCTACCCCTGCATGCTGCGTTTCCACCCCACCTTCAGGGGGGGAGTTGGAGGCGGGGATTTCGTTTCCCTCGCTGCCCGACGCGCTTCTTGGAGATCTGGCTTGCTGAACTACTTCCGAGTAACTAGGCTTTGGGAGGAGCGTCTCTTTCAACGCATCTAACTCTGACCGGAACTGTTCTATCGAAATCGCGTTTTTCTGATTTGACACCACGTGTTGGTGTTTCAGTTCAACTATCGACTTTTGTACCTCATTATACTGTTTGAGGAGCACCGAGACGTTTACGTCACCCATAGAGATTACCGGTATTCTATGGAAGTTAGTAACGTAAAAGGTAATATTATTCTCATTATCCCGGAGGGTCGACACTTTATTTATAATGTCTTTCAGGGTATTCTCGTTTTAGAATTACCTCTACGAGTTGGGAGGGAAGCACCGAACAGGGTGTTTAATTGTACCCTCGCATGTTCTATTTCTTCTGAATCATAAAAATCATGACAGACAGATACAAGAAGGTCTGACCTAATATGATCTACTTTGTCGAATATGAAACATAACAGAGGATTTTCTACAAGATTTACAGCAGACGACCCCATTGTATCTGTAACGGCTTGCGGGGGAGCGTAGCTGGTGGGGGCTGGTTGGGGGTGGCGATGGGGGGGAACGCCGAAAGGGGTCCCACTTTTTCGTCCCTTTAAATCATGCTCTGGATACCAACGGTTCGATGTTCAGGCATCTTTTCACATTAATTATGTAACTGTTTCTATGACACAAAAAGTATACACGCGGAGTCACTGTACGATTATACCGTAATGAAACATACATTTCCCGCGATCACCGTCAAAACTTTTACTATTAAACGGAAAATTCGCAGTGTATATGATGGGGGTAGGGCGGGAGAGGGGAACGAGATGGGGATGCTAAAAGGAGTGCCCACTCCTTGTCCCTTTAAAACATGTAAGCGTGTAAGTTTGTAAATATATCTAAAGTAATAAAACCTATTTATTTGCTTGGTCTTTCATTTAAGATTTCAGAGCCTTTCCCTGGCCTTTTGAAAATATTTTGAACCGTTTATGTAGTTAAAATTCACTCGTTCATTCGTTTAGTTCGTTCATTCGTTCGTATGCCCGCTATTTCAAGGTCACTGTTTACCTCCCTCCTCATAGGTCCAAGAAGGTAGTACCGGATGGCGTTAAAAAATTTTGAGGATATATTATATATATAAGTTATATATATATATATATATATATATAATTAGGGAAAAAGAATGTCTAAATATGGAGTGCCCATATTTTCACCTCGGTGGTGTAGTGGTTAGCGTCGCTGACTACGAATCCATCAGACCCGGGTTCGAGACCCATTGACGGCAGGCGGCGCGCAGCAAAAACCCAGCTGTTCATACTTCTACACAATAAAAGAAAGTGGTTGGTAGATAGGTGGGTACTCTGGGTGGCCTAGTGGTTGACGCTGGGCTGCTGGTGGGGCGTGGTTCGGATTCCACGTTAAACTGTAGGTCTAAAGTGGAGTAAAAAGCTTGACTTTCGTCAGAATGAACAATTCGGGCGGAAGCTAACTAAAGGTACCAAAGTTACTGAAAGAGGAAGAAGGAGAAGAGAATTAACAGTTTAAACCCTAAATAAAAGAGTAACAACAGAGCCACAGAGCCAAGGAAGTAAATATTTTAGACATAGTGAAAACAATAAAACAACAACTGTCCTTTTTAATGAGAAAAGACCGAGCTCCGCAGACATATGTACCCCAGCACTACATACACCACTCTTCCGTCCAAAACCACCTACTGTTCATCCAACCGTTAATTCAACAACCACAGTGAAGGGACGCTTCCCAGTATTTCCAAAGGCTCAGCCAATAATACGGAAGAAGAACCGTCAAGAAACTCTACCAGAAAACCAGGTAAACCGAGCACCAAAATTTTTACCCCTGTAAATTTATTATACACAAGTATACAAGGAATGTAAACTGACCATACAGACTGCAGATAACAATATTTGCACAATTTAGCTCTAGAAACAAGCCCAGATATCATATGCCTAACGAAATACACTTACATAAAAACGAAAAAGGCTGTGAAAACTGCATCGAAGACTGAAATAGCAATATAGAACTACAGCATATACAGGTCGGATAGAAAAGGAGGAAGCTGTTGCATTTACATGAAAAACACATTCATATGTAAATTTAAGGTAAGCAAATCAGACAGCACAATCGAAATTCTAATTTTAGAAATAAAGGAACTGAACCTAATCATTATGAAGAACCACTAAAAGTGAATTCCAAGTCATTATAAATGAAATAAAACATATGTTAAAATCAGTCAAAACCTCAGCACCAAATATTTTAATTTGTGCGGATTTTAACTTTCCATTCATATGGAAGAAAAATGAGTTATATATGTTAAGAAGTTTCATGGAACATTATGTGAAGGAAATCTGTGTGTGTGTGTGTGTGTGTGTGTTCCAGCCATAGGTCCAAAATGGAAGCAGTTACAGACATGAAACTTCAGACACATATTGATTAGGTCCCAAGGTTGTGCGCCTGGGTGTTGAATGTCCGGTTAGGTTAATTCAATGCCCGGTTAGGTCAACTGTACGTCCTTGACGATTGGTTAGGTTAAGTCGTGATATTTTCGTTAGCTTTAACGAAAATATCACAACTTAACCTAACTAATCGTCAAGGGCGTACAATTAACCTAACCGGGCACTCAATTAACCTAACCTGGCATTCAATTAACCTAACCGGGCATACAATTAACCTAACCGGGCATTCAGTTGACCTAACCGAGCATATATATATATATATATACAGGGCGTTCCAAAAAAATGTATACACACTTTAAATAATTATAAAGGCAGTGTTTATTAAAATACATTTCATTTTCAAAATGTAATAGAATCTACAGACATTATTTAATTGTTTTGTCAACGCCTGTTTTCAAACTGACGTCCGTTCTGGTCCAGGCACTGCTGATAACGCGAAGCAATGGAATCGCAAACATCACGAAACATTTCGTTTGGTATTTGTGTGCATTCTCGTTCAATGGCTGCTCTCAATTCAGCGACTGTTGCAGGTTTTATAGCGTAGACTTTGTCTTTTAAGTATCCCCATAAAAAAAAGTCTAGTGGTGTGAGGTCTGGTGAACGCGGAGGGTATTCTACGAAACCCCTTCGTCCAATCCACATCCACATCGTGCCAAGTACCACTCGCACTACTCCACTCTTCGGTCCGGATCATCTTCATTAATAGCATGGACTAATCTTGGAATGTAACTTTTCCATTGACAGCGCTTCAAAATGCGTTGGACCGACGATTCTGAGATTCCTACCTCACGACTCGCTTGCCGCACAGATTTTCTTGGACTTTGGTGATACGTTTCCAGTACTCTTTCTTGCTTTGTGGGGCTTGTCGATGTCCTTGGTCTTCCTGAACGCTTCTTGTGGACATTCTGAACAGTTCCATCGGCTTCAAACTTATCTCTAATTCGAGTGATGGTAAGTCGCGTTGGTGGATCTGTTTGAAACTCCCTCCTAAACTGTCTTTGCACTTCAACTGCGTTTTCACACTTCCAGTAGCATTTTAGAATGAATTTCCTTTGTTCAAAGCTTAGTCTGACTGCCATTATTAATTCTAATGGGTTTAACTTGGAAAGAAAGAAACATCAATTGAGCTATCAGCTGTTAAAGTGTGTATACATTTTTTTGGGACGCCCTGTATATATATATATATATATATATATATAGCATTAAACATCCTCCCAGCAACGCCTAGTCGCTCCGCTAGTAATAAATAAAAAGGTAATGCGCATAAATTTCTCTGACCACAAACTAATCGATAACCAATTAAAGTCAATAACCGGGGAACCAAACACACATCTCAGAAAGTCAAAAGGAATATTTGAAGGTCCAAATATGAATTCAAAGAAAGTAATTGTGAAATTGTAAATGAGGACTTAGGAAGGTAAATTGGGAGTTGTTACTTCGCGAGAAGACTACATAAGAAATATTATCTATAAGAGAAGATGAAATTAAGCCCATGCTGAACCATGTTCCGAAGAGCTGAACCATGTTCCGAAGAGAAAAAAAAGGAAAACGTAGGAAGGTCGAGAGAAAAATCAGGATATTATTTAGAAAACGGAAACAAACCGTAGAAAATTTTCACAGATGCAGAACAGAAGCAAGGAGACTCAAACTGGAGAAAAAACTATGCAAAATAGAAAGGGATCTAAAACAAACATTCATTCACAAGACAAACGAGGAGGAAAACAAGGTACCAGAAAACATAAAAAATAAACCAAAATACTTCTACATGTTTGCGAAAAACAGAAGGCAAAGAGAGTATTGGTTCATATAAAGATGGGAGCGACCAAATGCACAAATGATCCGGAAAAATAGGTAATTGGAAAAATTTAACTCTGTGTTTAGCACCCCTAAGTCCGAGAAGGAAATAGAAATTCCGTATGAATTCTTTGAAATAGGTACAAATCAGTCAAGAAGTTTGATCACGAATCTATTAACAGATTTAGCGTTCTTGAAAGGAGATGTAATTAAGGGTCTATCACAAATATCAGAAAATTCAGCATCATAGCCAGACACATCGAGTGCCACATTTCTAAAGAGAATATCGCCAAGTCTCTATACTTACCATGGAGAAAATCACTCGACCCAGGACGAATTCCACCCCTATTAAAGAACGCGAACGTTACCGCCTTATTCAAAGGAAGTAACTGAACAATGTCCAACAATTATCGGCCAGTAGCTCTCACTTACCTCACAACTTATAAAGTGCTTCGAACGGGTAATTCGAGGCAAAATTGTTTGCTTCCTACAAGAAAAGAATTTATTCAATCTGAGTCAACATGGCTTCAGGACTGGAAAACATGCCTATCAGTTATTGGCCCACCAGGAGAAAATACTGGAAGCATTCACTCTAAATAGAAGAAGACGTTTCGTTAGAGGTGTCATTGTTCCTATTTTGTGAATTTTGAAACGTCTAATACGTTAGACATTTCATATTAGTTAAACATTTGGTTAGACATTTCAGTAAGTCAATTGAAATGTCTAAATTGTTCCAGTTTTTCAAACTATTAAAAGGCTAATCCGACGTATCTAATAAAATGTGTAATGCATAAAATTTTAAGAAGTTTAAGTCTAAGTATAAGTTTAAGTTTACATGAAAAGAATTACAGTACTTCACAGCATTACTCTTAAAAAATTTTGGCTTTCAATTTATATCCATTTCTTCTTGTAACTAATTCTCTATCACTATCAAATAACTTCCTATAATTTACATTATCAAAGCCATTCATTAGTTTTAAATACTCTAATTAGTTCTCCAATAAGCAAAGGTGGGCACCTGGGCCTCAAAAAGGACCGACGGTCCCGGTCCCGGTCCTTGCCTCAAACTGGACCGACGGTCCGGTCACGGTCCTTTCTGAAGATAGGACCTAGGAACGACTCGGTCCTCGGTCCTTATATATAATATAAGTGAAAAATTTGATTCAAATGAAAAATGAAATTAAAGACACCGGAAATCTTTAATTTTATTAACGTAAATTATAATTAATACAATAATAAATGATGAAAAAAAGTTATTAAGTTAAATGCTTGAGTTTCCCTTCAAGAAGACTAGCATTTCAAAATGGCTGTCACTGAGCCCTGACCTTTTCGGCTTGAGGACGTCCTTCCCCAAAGAGAAGAGCCTCTCCACGGCGGCACTGGATGGGATAGGCGTGTTAAACTTGATGGACAAGTCCTTCAACGCCGGGCTGGGGAACGAGTCCTTGTTGAAGATGAAGGGTTTCACAGGCCTCTCGCTGAGAAATGTCTCCACCAACTTGGTCCCTCTAGGTGTTGAAACAAGTTTCAGTTCAGTCTCAGTCTCTTTCTGAGTCTTCTGGAGGAAACGATCCATCTTCTTTAGAACTTCAAATAATCACTAAACACACTAAAATCACTAAAAAGACCGTCCGGAATTGCTTAAAAATGGACCATCGCTCCTTATTTCGGTCCTCACTGAGAAAAGGACCGACTTTCCCGCTCACGGTCCTTAAAAAGGACCGAGTTCCTGGAGTTCGGTCCTTTTGGAACTCGGTCCTGCCCACCTTTGCCAATAAGTCGATGCATTTCAAGTGAATACATATTATCTAGTTCAACAACTTTTTCCTAAAATACTTTACTTCTGAGTTCTGGATTCATTTCGGTTGCTCTAGCCGGAACCCTTTCTAATTTTTCAGTCTTTTCTCATAGCCTACGTAGCCCTACTGCATAGCAAAAGGCCTAGGTCCAAGGTCATACGCTGGCTCTTAATTTTGAATGACTTTACTGGCCAAGGCCTAACCAAATAAATAAAATTAATAAAGGCATGAAAGACACTTAGAAGATCTAAGCCCACATGGAATAAATGAAAATGCAAAAATATAATTGTTTTCGCCTCTTTTTGAGGTAGCCTATAAATATGAACACTAAATAAACTGCGTCACAATTTCAAAGTATTTTTAACTACAATAAGCTTGCGTCTAGGTGCAAAGAATAGAAAACCAACTTGTTATACAAATTTCTACACCTTTATACGTATATTTGAAACATTTCGATATTTGAAAACATATGAAAAACATATGCACGTTGGGGGCCGGTCTACTTGGCTGATATGAGAGGTCTTGAGAAGTCAGTACTAGAAGTTCATGCAGAGTTCTGTAATGGGAACTTTGTCGTCAAGAGGACGGCGAAGCGCTTCAACCAAGTTCCAGCTGATCAGGCAACCGAATGGATAAATCGTACATGCAAAATGCACAATGGTGTCATCGGTATCACAAAGAATGACCAAGCAAGAGATAGGTTCTGCATCACATGGACAGAGCGGTCACGCATCTCTCAAGACACAAGATGCCTCTTCAATCTTCAAGATGATGATGGGGAAGCCACCTTCACTCGGGGTGACAGTCTGCCTTCTCGCATTAGGCGTGACGCTCATGATGTCATGAAGCTAGTTCAGCAGTTGAAGCAGTTTGACGTCTTCAGAGTTCACGTGAGTGAAGCAGGAGATACAGATGCCGCCACTAACATTCCACTTGTTTCGCTGGCAGCCAAAGACACTGCACCCACAGATGTTGTGGAGAACCTGCTGACAGCTCAGGATCAAGGAAAGCAGCATGTAATCGGCTTCATGAAGGAGAGACTGATTGAACAGATAGTAGGTTTCCATGAAACGATGAAGAAACATCGGTCGAAAACCTTCGCTGATGTGTACAAAGCTACAGTTTCCACCAAGCAGAACATGCAGAAGACCATCAAAGCTGACAGAAAGCTACTACAGCGGTTCCTGAATGCCGCGACCGCAGGTCGCATGGTGGAGATGGTGAACCTCTTGAAGCATGAACTGTCCCCAGTCCCATTTAGTCTGGCGACGGCAGGAGGAGAGATGAATTCGATATCGAAGTCTGAGGTGATGAACATCCTGGTGGCTCAGCAGACCATAAGCTCAGAGGTTCCAACCTCTGATCTGAAGACCTGTGTGATGATAGATGGCCATGCACTCATCCAAGCTCTTGGCAAGCGTGGCTGCTGTCGGACATTCGGCGACTATGCTGAACTGTTCTTCAAGGCCGTGACGAGTTATTTCAATGAACACACAACAAGAGTTGTCATCTTTGATCGGTACGCAGGGGAAGGCTCGATCAAAGCAGTTGCCAGGACAAAGCGTGCAAGCAAGAAGAAACCGATTCGGAAAGTCATTGATGGCCCACAAGTTCCACTGCCTGAAGTGTGGAAAAACTTCATGGCCCTGGATACAAACAAGGCTGACCTAGCCTTGTTTCTGTCTAACGTCATCACTGAGAAGGGTAGAGATCTTCAAGAAAGATGTCAGCTGGTGACAGGTGGTGGCTTCTCTGAAGTCACTGAAGTACGGTCAACCAGGTGACATGACGTTCCACTGCATAGCAACCATGAAGAGGCGGACACCAGGCTCATCCTTCGCTCATGTAATGCAGCGTCCCAGGGCTATGAACGAATACTGGTAGTGTGCAGAAATACTGATGTAATGGTGCTGCTGATTCACTTCGTTTGCACCAAGGTCGCTGAAGTGTGGATGCTGTGCGGAACGGCCAAGAACCGCAAATGCTACCCCGTGCACGATGTATTCAAGAGTTTGTCGCCCCCAGTCAGGGACAACCTGGTCAGTTTCCACGCTTTGACCGGGTGTGACACAGTCTCGTCCTTCAGTGGTCATGGAAAAAAGAAGTGTTGGAGGGTGTTCAGTGACCACCCACTTCTGCTGCACACCATAGGTCGAGATGGGGATATCGCAGATGTTGAGAAGTTTGTGTGTCATTTGTATGGCACCCCGGAACAACACACAGTTGATGACGCCAGAGTTCCCCTTTTTGGGAAGGCCAAGAAGACTGGAAATGCTCCCACCGACAAAGGATGCCCTGGAGCTCCATGCCAAGTGGGCAAACTATCAGGCCAAAATATGGTTCCAGACTGACAAAGAGCACGTAGATGTTGAAGATCCGATGGACACTTTAGCCTGGAAGTTGGAAGATGGGAGCCTCCTACCAGTGTGGACAAGACCCTCCAATCCCTCAAACCTGTCTGGAGCTTGTTGCTTGTGGTTGCAAGAAAAAGTGCAAGATAGCTAGATGCAACTGCTTCAGGAAAAAGATGAAGTGTACGACAGCTTGTGGTTGTGACGACAGCGGTTGCTGTAACCCAGCTGGACAGTAGATCTGTGTCTCTCTTCCGGGCTGAAATCGAGAGAAGCTGGAATGTGCTGTAAGGACTAATAACTCTGTTCTTAAGTGATTGCAATCCACACAATTGTGACTGCCAGTGCAGCATTTCGGTGCTGTTCATCAAGAAACGTGAACTTGTAGATGTTACTAGTGTGTAAACTGTATAGTTATGGGGCTATATTTACTGCTTTGTGATTTAGTTGTGATAATTCTGTTACTGTCAGTACTTAATTCATGCCATCAAACTTATTAGGCACTAATCATGTTAAAATAAATTGTTTTTGCAAGCAGACTTGCTCAATGTTTTTTTTCGCCAATTAAAATAAAAAATCACAAATTTTTAGCACAATTTCGGTTATGATTAACTTGAATTTGACCCTGAGTTGGTAATTCGGATGGAATAAGCTTGTCATCATACTTTATCACTAAGTGTGGCAAAATGAAACATTTGGTCAAACCAATTGGCTCAGAATACTTTTTTTAATTTAAAATTAGAAAATATAATTTTTTGCACAGTTTGACCTCGAAAATGACCTTGAAAGCCAAAAGCGAGAGTGGCATCCACCTGCATTTTATTTCTCACCCACAAGTACATTGATTTAGCATGGGTGCCAGCTATTAACAAAAAACGACGTTCAAAGTCGATTTTTTAATTTTGGCCGGTCCACTATAATAGGAAGATTGTTAAACAGCACTCTTCTCACAGTCTTACTGCAGATCGTCAGTTTGGATTCCGCAAGGGACGCTCTACTGACGATCTCCTTGAATATCTGACTGACTCTTGGTCATCCTCCTTTCGGGATTTCGATGAAACTTTTGCTATTGCGCTAGACATATCAAAAGTTTTTGATAGAGTCTGGCACGAACCCTTCATTTCCAAACTGCCCTCCTTCGGTTTTTATCCTTCTATATGTTCCCTCATCTCTGATTTCCTTTCTGGCCGATGAATAGCTGAGGTTGTAAATGGCCACTGTTCTTCTCCTGAAGCTATCAATAGTGTGTTCCTCGGGCTCTGTTCTCTTACCCACTTTTTTCCTTTTATTTATCAATGATCTATTAAATCCACTGCTTGTCTTGTCCATTTCTGTGCTGATAATTCCACTCTTCACTTCTCCCCCTGCTTCACAAACCGTCCCACTCAACAGTCACTCCATGCTTCGCATGGGACTGCTATGGTGCACCGGACCTATAATCTTTCTACAATCTCTGATTGGGGCAGAGAAAACCTTGTGGCTTTCAATAACTCAAAAACTCAGTTCCTCCATCTGTCTACTCGTCACAATCTTCCACTCGACTATCCCCTTACCTTCGACAGTACACAACTCAATTCTTCTTCTCTTAACATTGTTGGCGTTTCCTTTTCGCATGATCTTTCCTGGACAGATCACATACTCTTCCTAAAACAGCTTCTAAGAAGTTTGGTGTTCTGTACCGACTCCGCAGTTTCTTCACGCCCCACCCACTCGACTGCTGTCTGTTTACAGGAGTCTTGTCCGCTTCTGTATTGAGTACGCTTCTCATGTGTGAGTTGGCTCAACCCACACAGCTCTACTTGATCGGGTGCAATCAAAGGCTTTCCGTCTCATCAATTCCCTGTCTATTACTGCATGTCTTCAATACTTTTCTTTTCGCCACAGTGTTGCCTAACTCTCTCTTTACTATCGTTATTATAACCGACACTACTCTTCTAAACTCCCTAACTGCATGCCTACTCCTTTAAGGAGAGCACGCAGTACCAGACTTTCTGTACATTCTCGTTCCCTTTCTGTCAAACTCTCTAACACCAGAGTTAATCGGTATTTTCAATCTTTCATCTACTTAACCGGTCAACACTATAACAAGCTTCTCAATCCATCTTTTCCCCTGTCTGTGATCTCCAATCTTTCAATCGCAACGTGTCCATACATCTCGAATACTTTGGACCTTGATTTTGGCTCACTTCTTCCTCTGTGGGGTAGGGGGGCGTTTTTACGGGCATTCGCCTCTCCTTCCTGCATAAAAATATTCTACGTTTTGTAAATTTTTAAAAAACTTTGCTGAACACAGGTAATGAACATACCGTTTAATACCTGTGACTCAAGTATATATTAATATTTTTCTAACAATGTGTTTCATACCCGATTGTGACTCACATGTGATTCAAGTAATGACCACAAGTGGATCAGTAGTATTTTCCAAACAAACGAATGTATTGGGACTAGCGACGCCATCATCAAGAAGCTTACCTAAACTGTAGCTGTATCGTTCCCAATAGGTGTGGTAAATTCTGGTTATCTTAGTAATATAAATGAAATCGGGTTTAGAGAGAGGTAGGACCAAGACCGAACTAGGGCCGTGGTTAACATTCTGTAAACTCAAGGCCTACTCTTGCATTAGATGAGCTTGCCGTAAGTGCTGTCCTTACGTAACCCACGCATGCTGATCGGACTAACCCAGCTCGACTCGGTCCGAATGCGGTCCTAGGTGCGAAGCCGCCACCCATTAACAGGTTAGAGACCAGCCTAAGCAGATCGGATCAAGTTAACTTAGCACGATTCCGATGTGGACATCACCCCAACTTACAGACATATAAACACAGACTAGACAACTCCACAGACGACACTTGCCACCTGTGCCAGGACACACCACAAACAATTGAACACATTATGACAGACTGTACCGCTCTAGCACAACAATGAACACAACACAACATCACTAGTGCGCTGAACCTCTGGTCCACTCCGGAGAGGGCGATCGGTTACCTACGTGCCGCCGGCTTGCTCGATCAGGGTGGGCTGATCGGCTAACCAACAACAACAACAATTAACCCAGCTCGGCTAAGAATCAGCTGGTTATCGCTACCAGTTCTGTAATCATATAAACGAAGTAAAGTGCTCATTACACTGGGTAACAAAATTTCAAAAAACTTCTGTTTATTGTGATTTTTCTGTCGTTTCTTAATGATTTCGGGGCGCTGATTCAAAAAATGATATTGGTTTTGCTCTATCATCAACCGTTTCAAAAATATAGGTTATCACACTTTTCATATGGAAAAGTATATAAAGAAGGCTAACATAAATATTTTCTGAAAATAAAAACACTATTGGAAATTAATGTTTATTGAGCCAAAATTGTTTGACAAACTCAAAATGGTGCAAAGGATATAATATATATCATGAGGAGAACCGATAAGAGAATAAGCCTCGTTATGCAGTGTGCGTTCCTTAAAAATGTACTGAAGAACGCGACTTCCGCGTATGAACATTCTTATCCTTTCTGATCAGCGACCATACGTAGTCTCCCATCATGGAAGCATCCCAATGGCCCTGGTACCTTTTCTCCATCGTTTGAATATCTTGATGGAATCTTTTGCCATGTTCTTCTTTCACATCGCCTAGGTTATCACGAAAAAAGTCTAGATGTGAATGCAGATAGTGTAATTTTAAAGACATACGGCACCCCATTTTGCCATAGCACTTAATCAAGTTTGACACTAACTCCTTATAGTTTGGTGCTTCTTGGTTGCCTAAAAACCCACGAACCACATCACGGAAAGCACACCAAGCCTCTTTTTCGATCGGAGTCATCTTGGCTTCAAGGTTCTTTGAATTCAACAGCGCCTTGACTTGTGGTCCTACAAAGATGCCAGCCTTGACTTTGGCCTCAGAGAGTTTAGGGAACATGACCCGAATCTGTTGGAAAACTTCCCCTCCAAAATCTAATGCAGTTACAAACTGCTTAATGAGACCCAACTTAATATGGAGAGGTGGTAGCAGAACTATGTCAGGCTTCACAAGAGGTTCCCTGAGTACATTGTACTTTCCTGGTTGCAGTCCTTCACGTGGAGGCCACTGAACTGTTTTATAGTGCTCAGTTGAAGCCCTGCTATCCCACAGGCAAAGAAAACATGAATATTTAGTAAACCCTCCTTGTAAACCTAACAGGAAACCAATCATTTTGAAATCACCACACACGTCCCAGTTATATTGTTCATACCTGATTTGAGTGAGCAGTTGTTTGACATTTTCATAGTCCTCTTTCATTTGAACAGAATGTGCAACTGGTATAGATGGATATTTGTTCCCATTGTGGAGTAGAACAGCTTTTAAACTCCGAGTTGAACTGTCAACAAACAGGCGCCACTCTGAGGGTATATGTGTTAACCCAATAGCTGTGAATAGACCATTAACCTCGCTGCAATAACAGAGAGAGCCGTTAACATCGTAGAACCTTGCAAACTCTTGCAAACTCTTCATGCCGCTTTCGGTATACAATGCTCTTGCAGTCTTCTCCAAGCAAATTCCACTCTTTGAGTCTGGAGGTCAGAAGCTCAGACCCTAATTTCGTCGGACCCAAATCTCTAATTAAGTCGTCCATTTCCCTCTGATTTGGAAAGTGAGGGTTTGTACTGAAAGTTACTGTATATTCTTCATCATGACTGTTCTCACCAGCCGACATCTCAGATGAGCTAGCTGCATTCTCATTTTCAACCTGCAAAGCAAAGAAACAAAATATAGGCATAGCTATATATGTAGAAGAGCATCAGCACTAAGAAAAATCGACACATAATGACCCACAGTCTGTAAATACAGAAGGTAAAGTAATGGATAGATACCTGCTCTGGTAGACGTGGTATTGGGAGACCTTCGCCATGTGGTACAGGAGCTATGGACGTCGCTATGCTTGGATACTGAAGAGTCTGCCTTCCTTTAACTTTCCTGTACTTAGAAACATCTACCATGCAGTAGTAGCAATCGTCGTGGTGGCTCTTTGGTTCTCTCCATATTCTGGGTACCGCAAAGGGCACTGCCTTGCGTACTCCCCGCAGCCACCCTTCAAGTGTGGAGCGGCAGCTTCCACAGATCACATGGGGTGCCCAGGGCTTATCTTGGTCACCCATAGGCATACCAAAATAGAGCCGATACGCGATCCAGAACTTGGTGCCTTTCACAATCTTGTGCGATACTTGCTTGGGGCCTATGTAATACCCACAAACGTAGCAGAATATATCCGGCGAGTGTTTACAAGCTCCATTTGCCATTCTCCTTACCAAACTGTACTACATTAATCATAACCTGCAGATATAGAGAGAAGAGTTATTAAATCTGCAACAGATTACAGATTCCAGAAAAAAGATGTATTCACAACACTGAAATAATGTTCGCAATAAAAAAGGATCGATAACACTCAAATTGTCAGCACAGAGAAGCACAGAAACACAGTACCTCAGTGCTGGTAACCATCAGACAAACAACCTGCTTTCTTTGTGTGCTCACACTTACTGACTTCTCAGACTCTTCTTTATATAGCACAGTGGAAGTTTCTGGCAATTTCTAGAGCAAGAAACTGTCAACGAACATCCGGATTGTTCTCAACAATTCCTGATTATTCTGATATTGCTGCGCCCATAATAACATTATACTGGTAAAACATGAAAAATGGATTATCTCTGAAACCATTGATGATACACACAAACCAAGGCCAGATTTGGACTCAGCGCCCACAAATGCATATAAAATCATAAAAAATTCTATATAAACAGAATCAGTGTTACACAGTGTTATTGTTTCACAGATCTAAACGAGTGAGAGTCAAAATATATGAATAGATAGAACTCTTCATTTATATATACAATATGCTTATATGTATTGGTAATTGTTTAATAATCTAACTATTTCGAATTTTTATTTTAGTTACAGAATCATGAATTTATCGAAATCGAGTAGACGAATATATTACAATCCCATATTTGTATATGGACAAGAACTTCCAGTCATGTTTTACCAACACGTTGAGATTGTATGAGATCCTACATACTAATACAAGTAGATATATTCGAAGAAAATAGATGTTATGCAAGTACAAAGCAAATTATGAATTTAGTAGTTAATTATCTTTTAGCTATTTAGCCCAGACCGTCAATTACCAACGCAAAAAAGGATTCTATGGTTCACATGCTTATGAATGTCTCTGATGAAGGACCTAAGTCCTCTAAACGTGAAAGAACACCAAATGCTCTCGAAGAATTTCAAAATTATTTCAATACACTACTGGATATTGGACCTAATAACATTACGAACATACCACCTCTAGAACGGCCATTCTTGCAAGACGAGCGGTCTTTTCACAGAATAATAATATTTGGAATTGATAAAAAGAAACCATGTAACTACAGAACCTCGAAATTCAGTAAGAACCAATAGCTGGTGAGAAACAGGAAACAGAGTAGAAAGCAGTCTTATCAAGCAATGCTGCAGTGTCTGATATTGACAGTGATCTTGATGAAATTTTGACTTACTGAAATAGATGATCTTATAGTTGACTACTGCACATCAAAAGCTTAAAAAGTTCAACTGCACAACCATTCTCAAGAGTAGCTCCTTCTGGCATATCTCATCCTTAGCTATGGGCGCTAATAGGCCTATATATACTGTGTGTGTGTGTGTGTATATATATATATATATATATATATATATATACACACACACACACAGTATATATAGGCCTATTAGCGCCCATAGCTAAGGATGAGATATGCCAGAAGGAGCTACTCTTGAGAATGGTTGTGCAGTTGAACTTTTTAAGCTTTTGATGTGCAGTAGTCAACTATAAGATCATATATATATATATATATATATATATATATATAAAAGGCATTCCGAAGCAAAAGTAGCACAAGCGCCAACCGGGGCAAAAATGAGTTATATCCACTGAGAAGTTCTTCAGACCGTATACTATCATATGGTAATGGATGAATTGCAGAAACGCCAATGTTCGTATGGTCGAAAGTCCCGCGAAAAATAATGCGTTATCTCTGTCCGAAGGTCGCATAACTTTCAACGCGTTTTCTAACGATTAAAAAAAATGGCGCTTGTGCTACTTTTGTTTTGGAAGGTCTTATATATATATATATATATATATATATATATATATATATATATATATATATATATATATATATACACATATATATATATATATATAATGCGCCTCGGTGATAGCGTCGTTGACTACGAATCCATCAGCCCCCGGAATCGAGATCCGATGACGGCAGGCGGCGCACAGCAAAACCTAGCTGTTCATCTTTCCACACAATAAAAAAAAATTAGTTGGTACCCTGGGTAGCTTAGTGGTTAAGACGCTGGGCTGCTGGTGGGGCGTGGTTCGGATTCCACGTTAAACTTTAGGTCTAAGGTGGAGTGGCAAGCTTCACCTTCGTCAGAATGAACAATTCGGACTGAATTAAAACCAATGTTAACCAAGATTATAGCTTTATTTAACTCCTGCATTAGCCATCCCATTATATGTACTTTTTATTTTTATGAAACTGCCATTACTATTTTTTTATTATTATTATTGTTATTTCTCGTCCCCTTATATGTATCATTGTTATTTTTTGTTAACGTAATCCTTTTTTTGTTTTTAAAGTTAGTGTTTAATTGGTTAATTAATTGGTTTAATTGGTTGTATCGTTGATTACCTTGATGGATACTATACCTTTTTTTTTAGGTTGGGGGATCTGTCTCCTGCCAATTAACAACATTATTGTCATTATCATTATCATCATTTTTGTAGTCTCAGCAGTGGATATTTTTTTTTCTATTATTATTATTACTTGTTTCAGCACGTGTCTCATGTTTATCTTTTTTAGTCATAATTTTTAGTTTGTTTGTTTTCAAATGTATTATTGTTTGATTTATCTTTTATATGGACAAACATACGAGGGGCGGTCAGAAAATAAGTTTACATGACGTATAATTTCGTAACTAAAGGACCTACATTGATTATGTTTGCATCAGTGAATTCGATAATCATTGTTGGCAACACTGCACGTCGATTCGGCTACCATCTACTGTACATTGGTTATATGAGTCAGTTGAACATGGCGGCTCGACTGGAACAGTGCTCTGTCATTTCTGCAAGGATATTCCGAGTCTGTCAGTGGTCAAGAATTTCTCGAGCGCATTGTCACAGGAGACGAGACATGGGTTCATCACCGTACTCCGGAAACAAAACGTGCCAGCATGGAATGGAAACAACCTGGGTCCCCGCGACCAAAGAAGTTCAAGATTATGAGGTCCACTGGCAAAGTGATGGTTACCGTGTTTTGGGACTACGAAGGCGTTTTGCTCGCAGACTTCATGCAAAAAAGGCACAACAATCAATGCCGCTGCATAGTGTTCAACACTGGAACGTTTACGAGCGGCCGTTAAACGTAAACGTCCTGGACTGCTCCGAAGGGCATCGCACTGTTCCAGTCGAGCCGCCATGTTCAACTGACTCATATAACCAATGTACGGTATACGGCAGCCGAATCGACGTGCAGTGTTGCCAATAATGATTAACTAATTCACCTGATACAAACATAATCAATGTAGGTCCTTCAGTTATGAAATTATACGCCGTGTAAACTTATTTCCTGACCGCCCCTCGTATTATACTATGTTATGGGATTTATATCCTGCCAATTAAACTTCATTATCATTATATATATATATATATATATATATATATATATATATATATATACATACACTACAACTCAGAATGGTTCAATGAGAAACTTTTGTTGCACACAGACAGTATATGGAACAAGGAACTCTTCTGGAATAATGAAATCTACTATAGTCCGAATAACTAATGGTAAAGAGCAAATACTGAAGTTTTTCTTTTTCATGATGGAAGCCTAACGTGAGCAACGGGTCATTAGTAAAGAGGCCCTAAAATATAATTTCCCTCACCAGTCATCTACTAAACAAATATGCTAAGCAGATAGGTCACAGCTTTGGGACAGGGTGTAGAGTTTAAAGCTAACCTAAGACAGCTACATTCAGAACTTCAATATGCGCAAGAAACTCGTTACATTTACGTCGCATCGAATACATCAAAGAAAAAGGGAATCAATGAAAGAAAGCCACCCCCAAAAGTTTCTAGTAAACAATGCCACCCCCAAATTGTGTTAGGTTAGGTTAGGTTAGGTTAGGTCGTTATATTTTCGTTAGTTAGCCTTATAAAGCCTTATATCACTACCTACCTAAATAACTTACAGATCAATGAAAGAAAGCCACCCTCGAATTGTGTCAATGAAAGAAAGCCACCTCTGACCCGTTTGGGGGTGGCTTTCTTTCACTGATCCAAAATTTAAACCTCAACCGGAAAATTTTAGCATTCACTTTACTAAGGGCCGCTTCACACGAGCGTATTTTTGTCGCGCGCATAATTAGGCGCGCTTCTGTTTTTCTAGAAGGCACATGTTCACACAAACACAAACGTATTGTGTCGCGCGCATCACCTCAGTTTGCCTGCATCTGCTCGTGATGGAAGACGTAAACAAGAGAATTGTTTGTGTGTATTTGATGAATAAGGTTATGAAAACACAAAGAAAGCGTAAATGGTGGGGCCATCCTATAAACAGCACCAGACAAGGATAATACAGAGGCACTTGCAATAGGGTATTGACTCTGTCAGAGCTGAAACACAACTGACGCACGACAAAAAATACGTTCGTCTGAAGTAATCCATTGCCACACGAAGAATTCTAGAACGCTCGGCGCATTTTTATGCGTCGCGTTTTGGAAGTACGGGCGTTTGGTGAGCGTCTGCGCCGCGTTTATTTTGTCGCACGTACGCCGTGTGAACGGTCCCATTGAACTTTGATTTCCCAAACGTGCGTGTGAAGGCTACCCAGGGGTACCCGCGTATCTACCAACCAATTTTGTTTTTTTATTGTGTGGAAGGATAAACAGCTGGTTTTACTGCGCGCCGCCTGCTGTCACCGGGTCTCGATTCCGGGGACCGATGGATTCGTAGTCAGCGATGCTAACCACTACATCACCGAGCCGCATCACTACACCATCGAGCTTAGACACACACTTTCATACTAAGAGGTCCACAGTCAAGAAGACATAAAGCAGGACCTGTGAAGAGCTTGGACAAGTCCATTAGCTGAGTTTTTAATTCTTCGCATTAGACTGTACTGGACACGTCTTTTTATCTCAGGGAGGCTCTGAACGTTGCGGTTAGCGAAGAGACTGAGCATCTTGGAGGTAACTTATGTAGCAGTCTATAGAATCTGTTGTAAAGCAAATTGAGGGTTCTGAAGGAGCCTCTTTCATAATTAACCCAAAGTTACGCCCGTAAATATTAGTGCAGAAAGTATGAAAACGAGTGTCTTTAGCTTCGCTTGTACAGAATTTGAAGTTCTTTATAATTATGTTTGACCTTAGCACAGTGAATTCGATATTGTTTCCTTATATCTGAGTCGTCACTCAGGTTGCTGGTGATAGTTCGACCCAGATACTTAAATTCTTTTACCTGCTCTATTACTTCGTCTCTCAATTTGAAAATAATATCAGCTCTTTGGTTATAGAATTGCATAACCTTAGTTTTAGTAACATTAAAATTAATGTCAATGTTCTGTAAAGATGATTCACAGATTTTTATGAGACGATACAGACCTTTCACGGTTGGGGCTTATTAACACCATATCATCGGCATAGACCAAATTACTTATCCTCGTGTCATCTATACAGCACCCCACTCTTGCCTCATTAAGAGAAGCAATTAATCCATCAATATATATATTAAACAGCAGAGGAGAGAGTAAAGAACCTTGTCTAACCGCATGAGGAACCAAAACATTCTGACAATACATTGTCCAATCTAATAGTAAAAGTTTGGTGTATGTACCAAAATTCAATAAATTTAATACATAGGGTGAAACATTCCTGTCGATCATATGCTTTGCTTATATCCAAAAAACAACTATAAATAGTTGAATTAATAACAGTATATCTAAATACAACTTCTTTCAAAACATAAATACACAGGTCTGTTGAATGGGACCTTTTAAAACCAAACTGGTTAAGAGACGTCCATAAATAATCATTTAATCGGCGCAGCAAAAGTTTCTCAAGTTGTTTTGAGAAGCAGGAGGCAACAGCAATAGGCTTGTATGGTTATCGCTGGAGAGAATGTCTTCATATTTATTTTTGACAAGGAGTGTGATATGAACCCTCATAAACTCTGCAGGAATATATACACACATACACATATATACTGTATATATATATATATATATATATATATATATACACCAGATGTACCCCCCAAAAATGTCCCTATTTCTAAATAAATGTTCTAAGATGGAAAAAAGGAATCTAGACACAAAGACAAAAGCAAGAGATACGGTAAACATTGGAGTTCATTATCCTTAATCAAACAACATGCACAATGTAATGGCCACTTTTCTAATTACTTAATGTTATGAAAGACTAGAAAAGTATAGGTGTATGCGGAATGAAAACCCCAATCTGGTACCTTTCTGAAGAAGAAACCCCAATAATAAAATATACATTTATTATAAAATAAAATAGGCAAATAAAATAGGGAAATTTTGGGGGGGACACCATATATATATATATATATATATATATATATATATATATATATATATATAAACTTTGATTGCATTTACCGCAACAATATAATGTCACCCAAACCCGCAGGGGAAAAAAATTATAAAACGGTGTTTAAAAAGGCTAATTAATTTCGATGAAGTTAAAATGACTGTGTTAAAGCATAATCATGGACATAGAGATGGTGGCTGTCGTACATCTGGCAATTGGCAAAGACAAAATATTGCCCAGATTTCAAACATTCAAGATGATAAATCTATAAGTAAAAATCAATCCTGTACATCTGGCAGCTGGTCACGACCTGAAATTGCCCTAAAATATTTTAAAATGTTAAAAATAAAGCTATCCATACTGTAGGACAGCTTAATATTTGAAATGGTGTTTCTCCTAAAATATAAAATGCCTTGTATATTTGTCTCTGTTCCTGGTCCCTGACCTTCATGATAGGTTTAGAATACTGGAAGTTAAAAATATGATTATGATGTTCCCTATGTTGAACCAAGCTACTATAAATATTACCCGATCTCAGGTCACGTTTGTGGGAATTAATCCTCCTCTGAAAATCAATTGTCACTACGATGTATTTTTGAGGGCAACCTCCACATGGGATTTCATAAACTATGCCAGAGTTG
Source organism: Bathynomus jamesi (assembly GCA_023014485.1). Classification (NCBI taxonomy): domain Eukaryota; kingdom Metazoa; phylum Arthropoda; class Malacostraca; order Isopoda; family Cirolanidae; genus Bathynomus; species Bathynomus jamesi. The sequence continues at coordinate 1,253,944 of JAJOZX010000035.1, read as the reverse complement.
TTGGAGGCTTTTGTAATGGGATGACGGATAAACGAAGACAATTTATTTGGCACAGCGGAGACCAGCTTAATCTGCTGTGGCAAGAGTAAGGAAAGCCCTTTGTTAACCTCAAAGGGCACTTTTAGGAATGAAACATCTTTATCCTGGTTTCTAGTTTTGGGAGAAAAGAAAGATCTCCTAGCGGCGAAATAAGCTTTATCAATGAACAATTTGGAATAACCCACACCTCTAAATATATTTTTAATATGTAAAACTTCATCGTCAAGATATGATAATTAAAAACCAATTCTAATAGACAGAGTTCATTTCCACAACAGTTTCGATGCCCACTGGCATCTTCTTCAGATGGATACAGAAAAACGAATGAACCAAAATGAAGAGGGAAAACAGTCCAGGGACCATTAAGAAATTCGCACCTAGATTAGATCCCGTTCTCCCGACACTGGAAGGACATTTTTATTAAAGGGACCCGCTTATAAGTACATTCGCACAAATTTAAAACTATCTTCTTGTTCTACACATACAGATTCCATTATTTTGAAATAATTACTGCATTTATTATTGCATTTACGTTTTTTGACATTTATTATTATTACCTTTACACTAATTATTACATTTATTTTATCACTTTTATTATTACATTTATTGCATTTATATTTATTTCCACATTTATTACTTCCATTATTATATTTACATTTACGTTTATTATTCCATTTTTATTCCATTTACATTTTACCGAAAAAAAAAACCGAATGAACCAAAAGCGAGTAAGGAAACAATCCAGAGACCTTTAAGAAATTCACACTTAGGTTAGAACCCGTTCACCCGACGCCGTAAGGGATTTTTTGACCAAGAATCTCATTAAAGGGTCTAAGTTATAAGTACCTTCGCACAAATTGAAATTATCTACTTTTTCTATACATACAGATTCTATTATTTTTCTTTTGACATAATTATTACATTTATAAAGTACCTTACTTGATTCCCAATCTATTGCATGATTATTTTGGCTGGTGTGATAAAAAATGGCATTATTATTATTACAACTTCTGAAGGCATATTTGTGTTCTTTAATTCGGGTTTCAATATTTCTTCCGATTTCTCCTACGTGTACTAAATCACAACTTTTACAGGGAATGCTGTAGACACAGGCTTGTTCCTGTTTAGCAACGTTATTCCTAGCCAATTTACTTTTCACGGTAGACGAATATTTGAACGCTAAAGCAAACTTAAAATCTTTCGTCAACGGTTTTACTCTTTCCAAGCCGGCAATGTAAGACAAACTCACATATTGTTTTTGGTTAACTGAAGGTTCCCGAGGGGCATAAAAAAGATTTTCTGGCTTTAACATACGTGAAAAGTAAATTGGTTAGGAATAACGTTGCAAAACAAGAACAAGCCTGTGTCTAAAGCATTCCCTGTAAAAGTTGTGATTTAGTATACGTAGGAGAAACTGGAAGAAATATTGAAACCCGAATTAAAGAACACAAATATGCCTTCAGAAGTTGTAATAATAATAATGCCATTTTTTATCATACCAGCCAAAATAATCATGTATAGATTGGGAATCAAGTAAGGTACTTTATAAATGTAATAATTATGTCAAAAGAAAAATAATAGAATTTGTATGTATAGAACAAGAAGATAATTTTAATTTGTGCGAAGGTACTTATAAGTTGGACCCTTTAATGAGATTCTTGATCAAAAAATCCCTTACAGCGTCGGGTGAACGGGTTCTAACCTAAGTGTGAATTTCTTAAAGGTCTCTGCATTGTTTCCTTATTCGCTTTTGGTTCATTCGTTTTTTTTTTCGGTAAAATGTAAATGGAATAAAAATGAAATAATAAACGTAAATGTAAATATAATAATGGAAATAATAAATGTGGAAATAAATGAAAATGCAATAAATGTAATAATAAAAGTAATAAAATAAATGTAATAATTAGTGTAAAGGTAATAATAATAAATGTCAAAAACGTAAATGCAATAATAAATGCAGTAATTATGTCAAAATAATAGAATCTGTATGTGTAGAACAAGAAGATATTTTTAATTTGTGCGAATGTACTTATAAGGGGGACCCTTTAATAATAAAAAATGCCCTTCTGAGGTCGGGGGAACGGGATTTAGCGTAGGTGCGAATTTCTTAATGGTCTCTGGATTGTTTCCTTCTCGCCTTTTTCATTCGTTTTTCGATTTATAATTTCTCTATAATAAACAACAATGTAATAATCAATGTAATAATAAATTTATAGTTTCTGTAATAAATAATAATGCAATATTAAATGTAATAAATTTAATAATAAGTGTAATAATTATGTAAAAAAATAATAGAATCCGTATGTATAGAACAAGAAGATAGTTTTAAATTTGTGCGAATGTACTTATAAGCGGGTCCCTTTAATAAAAATGCCCTTCCAGTGTCGGGAGAATGGGATCTAACCTAGGTGCGAATTTCTTAATGGTTCCTGAACTGTTTTCCCTCTTCTTTTTGGTTCATTCGTTTTTCTGTATCCACCTGAAGAGGATGCCAGTGGGCATCGAAACTGTTGTGGAAATAAAGTCTGTCTATTAGAGTGGGTTTTTATCATCATATTTTGACCTTCACGTAGAAAAAAGTGAAGTTTTTTGCATTTTCATTGTCAAGATAAATGGGGTCACAAATCCTGAAAGCTCTCAAAAAGAGAATCGAAATAACGTCTTTTTTAGTACAGAGAGAATGATTGGAAAAAGCATGAATGTAGCTGTCTGAATGCGTAGGCTTTCTAAATACTTTAAAAGAAGGTCTTTGATTGGGATCTCTTAAAATAAGAACATCCAAAAACGAGAAATATCCACTAGTCTCAACTTCATGCGTAAACTGTATTGAAGATACAAAACTCTTAAGAAATCCCACCAGCTCATCCAAATCCACATGAGATTCCAAATTAACACACGTGTCACCAACGTAACGGAACCAATTGACCCCCGACACCAAAGATAGATTCTGGCAAAAAATTAACTTAAAAAAATTCCATAAAAATGTTAGCTATAATTGAAGAGAGCGAAGAGCCCATCCGTAAACCTGTCTTTTGTCTAAAAAATGACCCGTTGAAAGAAAAATAGTTATGTTTCGAGCAAAGTCTAACAAGCTCCAAAATAATTCCTTAATCAAACGGAATGGTCTCAGGATGATCATGAAGCCACTCTTCTAGGAACTGCAAGGATGGATCCAAAGGGACTCTGGTAAACAAAGATACCACGTCAAAACTCACCAATTTTTTTCCTGATAAGTCTGTACCTCGAAGTTTGTCAACATACTCTGCAGAATTTTTAAGATGTACTCCAGAGAATTGGCCTACTAATGGCGAAAGGAGGCTCGAAAGCCATTTGGACAGCTGTTCAGTATAACTTCCCACATTAGAAATAATAGGGCGCAAAGGTACGGAGGGTTTATGTACCTTTGGAAGCCCATATATATATATATATATATATATAAGGAAGATGAGGCAAATAAGATTTAAATCTTTGAAAAAGTTTGGGAGAATCCTTAAGGATTCAGGATAATATTCAGGATAACTACTTTATTTCCCTTATCAGACTTCATAAGCACAAGGTTCGAGTTATTCTTCAGTCTGGAAAGGGCATCCAACAAAATCTTAGGAAACCTCCAACAATTCTGGCGTAGTTTATGAAATCCCATGCGAAGGTTGCCCTCAAAAATACACCGGAGAGACAATTGATTTTCAGAGGAGGATTAATTCCCACAAACGTGACCTGAGATCGGATAATATTTATAGTAGCTTGGTTCAACATGGGGAACATAATCATATTTTTAACTTCCAGGATTCTAAACCTATCATGAAGGTCAGGGACCAGGAACAGAGACAAATATACGAGGCATTTTATATTTTAGAAGAAAACACCATTTCAAATATTAAGCTGTCCTACAGTATGGATAGCTTTATTTTTAACATTTTAAAATATTTTAGGGCAATTTCGGGTCGTGACCGGCTGCCAGATGTACAGGATTGATTTTTACTCAGATTTCTCATCTTGAATGTTTGAAATCTGGGCAATTTTTTGCCTTTGCCAACTGCCAGATGTACGACAGCCACCATCTCTCTGGCCGTGATTATGCCTTAACACAGTCATTTTAACTTCAGTTCTTCCGCGGGACGAAAGTTTTATAACTCTTTTAGACATTTTAACTAGTTTATGGTTTTGAAAAGGGCTTGGCTGTGACCGGCCGAAATTAATTAGCCTTTTTAAACACTGTTTTATAATTTTTTTCCCTGCGGGTTTGGGTGATATATATATATATATATATATATATATATATATATATATATATATATATATATATATATATATATAACTGCAATGACCACGCAGTATATTAATGTATAGAAACGACGTAAGTATAGAGGAGCGTTCTGCACACGAGGAAGAGAAATAACGAACAAATGAAAAATGAGGTGACCGACCGGGAATCGAACCCAGGATCTTCCGATTGCCGGTCAGATATGCTATCCACTACACCACGGGCCTCGATCAGTCAGAAGTCGTAATTCTCAGGGCATTGGTTTCTGCCCTATGTATGAGAATTACGACTTCTGACTGATCGAGGCCCGTGGTGTAGTGGATAGCATATCTGACCGGCAATCGGAAGATCCTGTGTTCGATTCCCGGGCGGTCACCTCATTTTCCATTTGTTTGTTATTTCTCTTCCTCGTGTGCAGAACGCTCCTCTATACTTACGTCGTTTCTATACATTAATATACTGCGTGGTCATTGCAGTTAAATGTACATATTCACGATTTGCGAGGGTGCCCTCTCAGGGCATTGGTTTCTGCCCTATGTATGAGAATTACGACTTCTGACTGATCGAGGCCCGTGGTGTAGTGGATAGCATATCTGACCGGCAATCGGAAGATCCTGGGTTCGATTCCCGGGTGGTCACCTCATTTTTCATTTGTTCGTTATTTCTCTTCCTCGTGTGCAGAACGCTCCTCTATACTTACGTCGTTTCTATACATTAATATACTGCGTGGTCATTGCAGTTAAATGTACATATTCACGATTTGCGAGGGTGCCCTCTCAGGGCATTAGTTTCTGCCCTATGTATGAGAATTACGACTTCTGACTGATCGAGGCCCGTGGTGTAGTGGATAGCATATCTGACCGGCAATCGGAAGATCCTGGGTTCGATTCCCGGGCGGTCACCTCATTTTTCATTTGTTCGTTATTTCTCTTCCTCGTGTGCAGAACGCTCCTCTATACTTACGTCGTTTCTATACATATATTATATATATATATATATATATATATATAATATATATATTACGAAAAACTTTAGAAGTTGCAGGTTATGGAAGTCCTTTACATGTATAGGGAAATAACAAGAAATCGATACTAAATACAATCATTACAAGTTGCGGTGAAAAACATGAAAGTATAACCTTTGGTTAACCTTTGGTTTGCTTCCGCCGGAATTGTTCATTCTGACGAAAGTCAAGCTTTCACTCCACCTTAGACCTACAGTTTAACGTGGAATCCGAACCACGCCCTACCAGCACCCCAGCGTCTAGGCCACCCAGGGTACCCATTTATTTACCAACCACTTTCTTTATTGTGTGGAAAGATAAACAGCTGGGTTTTGCTGCGCGCCGGCTGCGGTTACCGGGTCACGGTCCCGAGGCCCTTGTTGACTTTGAAGACGTCCAGAATGGAATTAGATTTTTTTTCCCTTTTGATCATTTTATTTTTTCCTACAGTATAATGCGGTTTTTCTGAGAGCAGACCTTATATATATTTCTCTCTCTCTCTCTCTCTCTCTCTCTCTCTCTCTCTCTCTCTTGTTTTTCTTCTTCTTCTTTTGGTTTCCAGGTAGGTTTGTTCAGTACCTTCAGGGTTTCTCTCAGGGCTGCGATGTTGTTTTATTCAAGGGTAGAAATTACTAAACGTCTCAGTTATTTCTTTAATATAAAATAATAATTGTACTTGAGCAGAGTTGTATATGGCTTGACTTTTCCTCACTTTCTCGAGAAGTAAGCTTGTGAAGGAGAGCGTTCTTCTTATATGTATCTCTCTTCTTACAAGTCCCTTGTGAAGTAGGTAATTCCCAGCTCTAGTCAAGTTTCACGCTCTTTTATAGACTAATGAGGTAAATGGATTTAAATAAGTTGGTGGATCTACAAGGATGTTCTGGTTTTATGAACGTTATTTTAGAAGAAAATTAATTACCTTCAGCGATGGAGGTGCGAATGGGTTGCAGTTGAGTACTGTGACAAGATAATGATCCAAAAGATAATAGTAAAAGCACCATGAAATGGCTTCAACAAAAGAATTTCAAACTTTTTGAATTGGCCCAGTAAAAACCGAGATCTTAGTTTAATCGAGAATTTATAGTTTGATTTGAAAAGTGCTGTCCGCAACGAAATCCTTAAAATTTGAATGAATTGCAACAACTTTCTTTAGAAGAACGGGCTAAAATTTCAGTAGTATGACCGCAAAATGGACGCGTGCAGAGCAATTACAATGTTGATCAATTGTTGCAAGGTGCCAACCCTTCCCCCTTGTTGGAAGGTGCCAACCCTTTCCCCTTGTTGCAAGGTGGTGCCAACCCCTCCCCCCATGGTGCCAGTGCCACCATAAAAAGTATGCATGCAAGAGGGAGTGGTTTATCCCCCAAGCTGCCACCCAAACCTAACCTAAGAGAGAGGAGAGGAGGAGAGAGGAGAGAGACCATCCTTCGCCTGAAAACCCAGGCGCATAATGATCGCTCTTGACCTCACAGTTAGCTTACAAGCCTTTACTCACCAGTTGGCTTAGAAGGCGTAAATGGCTTGTTCAGAAAGGAGTGTATATGTTGTGTATATATATATTAATAACTTTTGTAGTGTCAGATTGCGCAATTTATTTAATTAGTGTATATATTAATGGAGATGTTCTTGACAGCATCAGTTGTCTTAGAAGCCGTAACCAGCCATTTTTCGTAGTGTATACATATATATATTTATTGAAGCACACATGCATCGTTTATATATTCCCATCATCCCAGTTATCGTTTAATATCGTTTATATTTATATATACACCCAGGAAGGCACATGTTTCTACCGTTTATTGAATAATAAAACACAACTATATCATTCTGTTTACTTAGTTGAATTATTGGAAATAATTCAACATACATGAAATATAAAGAAAATAAATATACAATAAAAAATAGTTCAGAAGAATTCTATACAGCAAAAAATGCACACTTTAAACGAAGGATATAAATACATTCTTAAATAATAATATTAGAACAGTAGAAATCTATATACACATTTAATATATGTACGAGCAAATAGCCTACACATTTATATATAAGCATCAAAAATAATAATAGTACAGGAGAAATCTATATACACATTTAATATATGTATGAGTAAATACACACTTATATATGTATAAACTTCAAAATAATAGTGCAGAAGAATTCCAATATATAGGCAACATATATATATATACGGGGCTCCAATAAACCTTAGCTCCCCCGCCCATGGCCTAAACCATTAGAGGTACAGTAAAACTAAACATACCTTACAAAAGAGAATTTAATCCTGCATTTAATGAGAAACAATTAAAACTTGGTGTTCCCGCCATTGGCTTCCAAGACAGCCTGAATTCGCTTTGGGTAGCTTGCCAAAAGTGACGTGAATGGATCTTGATCATTACACAAATTTGCTAAAACAGTTTCAATGTGTTGCGTCATTGTATCCTTCGAAAATCGATTTGCTGCAGGTTCTTCAAACAAGAGACATTCAACCTTGTCCTTTATAACTGATCTAATGTGTTCACAGACGTACAGGTCAGGAGAATTTCCTGGCCATTCTTCATTTCCAAAGAAATCGATCTCATGGTTCCGCAACAACTGTTGAGTGGCTAATGCCTTAAAGCAGGTGGCCTTATCGTGCAGAAGTGTGACCTGATCGACATCCATAACATTGTTTGGGTTTCTTAGAAAAGGAATGACATGCTGGGATAGAATAATATCACGAAAATACTGTCCATCCTAACTCTGACCATTTGGCTTCAGCACCCACATAAGCTTCTTTGCAGTGAACAAAACAAACACACCAACACAGTCTGGACTTTTTAATAATTCGCGATAATGTTCATTGTCATCGATTTCACCTGGTGTTGTGGCCCACACTCGATCATTTTGGTAGTTAGGCCGACGTGTTACGTAAACAAAAAAATTCATCGGAGACAGCTAAATGCATGAAATCATCCATATCCCAATCTTCAAGATAATGGGCAAACCACATTCTGTCATCGATGTTAAGTTGAGTTTTTCTTGGCTTTGGAAGTTCATGCCAAGGCTTTAAACCTTTCTATGACGGTACAGTCGAATGATCTCACCACTAACGATCTTTCCTCTCAACACTTCGATCTCTCTAGAAAGTTTAGCACAGCTGTTTTTCCGCTTACGCGTACCGCTTTCAATGATGTCCTTTGTTTCCTGAGAGAGTGGAAAATTTGGGCGCCCAGATTTGGTTGTATCCATTTCACATTCATCCAAAGTTTGTCCACACTTCTTCGCAACTTTTTGGCAACCCATGAATGTGCTATAAAGGTGGCTCCAGCATCACGAGCTTCCCGAAATGTTATTGCTCGTATGCGATCTATCACACGTTGCCTCTCCGAATCACCAATTAATTGAGAAGCCATTATATTATCACTTTATCGGCTAGAGTAATTTTAATAAGTGCAATAAATAAAGAATTTTATATATTTTTATAATCACTAAAAACTATTTCGATATAAGTAAACATGTAAGTTGCAAATGGGGGGGTTAAGGTTTTTTGGAACCCCTTATATATATATATACACACACACATCAAAATACACGTGTTTTATGTTCTATTGCGCTTAATTAAAATACTAAACTCGCATGTGATCGAGTCTACAGCTATATCATCGTTGATTTGTACTATGCAGTAAATACGATTTATCATTATTTCACCACTCAAAGTAAGCGGATGCCTATACTCAATGTAAAGGGCCTTCAATTCGTTTAACACTATTTTTGTGCCCACTTTACAATTGGTTGGAAAATTATCACTCTCTTTAAACACGGATAGAATACAATCAAAAGCACGCACAAATAGGGCATTGTTTGCTAAAACATCATTATTAAATTCAGATTTATAAACACTCCTTTCCAAACGAGGGTTTATTCTTTCCAATCCGAGCTTTTCAACCGTGAACTCTTCTTCACAACGCATATCGGCAGTTGAAATAATCTTCTAAGTCGTGCCGACAGCTACTTGTTATATAAAGAAATAGCTCTTCAGGGTGAATAGTGTAAGGGAGCTCAGCCCTGTACCGCTCAAGTCCTTTGTACCAAAGTTCAAGATATTTCGAAGAGTCTATACCTTTTAAATACGCATCCAGTTCCAAACCATTCTCACCTTGTTCAGTCCAACACTCGGTAAACCCGTCGAGCAGAGCGATATATGCGTATTCAAGAACCGAGTCAAAATAAAGCATATCGGTAACACGTGCGTCTAATATAGGCTTTATCTTGCGGAAACCGACGCTTTCAAACATACTGTTGAGGATGAAACGGTTTCGCGTGGGGACAAGGACGTTATTACTTGACACATTCTTCCACATCAGGAGTATATCAATGCATGGATGGTCGCGATTTATACACAATGTACAAATAATGGCATATGAGGGTGTATCACCAATCTGCTCTCTTCTTGTGCCCACACCTACAGGTATTTTATAATGATCCTCGCCCCACTTCTCAACTATCACGAAGATTCTATTCATCTCCTCAACACTTAAATAAATAACATTCCGTTTACCAGAGTTTGTCTACAACGCATTTCCAGTACATAGTTAACAGTGCCGGTTTTACATCTGAACACACGCACTGACTTCGTCACGGACACATCATATACGGCATTCAGGATACTGCTCAACGGAAGCTCCTTCGTTTTCGATTGTGAGGAGTGTTCGTCCAGTCGGGACAAGCTCTGAGGTGACTATGAGCAGCCGATGAGCGGTTTTGCTCGGCGGGAGGTGTGAGTTGGATGAATAACATGGGCGGGTCATACCAAGCATTTGTGATTCGTGTACGGGTTTGCTCCAACTTGAAAGAGTCATGTGAATGCATGTATCCCATTATGTCGGGCAATCAGAATTTTTCTGTTACATGAAGTAATAACGGCTTTAATGTTTTATCGAAACCATACAGCTTCGTTCAGGGTTATTCAACACTGTATTTTCTCGAACTACACACATTTCATTAACATTTCGGCGCTCTATTTGAAAGAAACATGTCCATATTTGTCCTTTTTGCTTAGCAAGCGATACTCATCCTTAAACTCTAGTGAATCTCACACAGGCCTTTAGCTACAACCTCACTGCGAACCTCATGATGATATACAGTATATGAATGTAATGATAAAAATATTTTAGACTGTCCATGATAAAAAGATTTACATTCTCAGACGCAGGGTATGCGGACTCGGTGTGATGTAACATGACATAATACCGCTTGTCCTACCATTCGTCAACAAAACTCACTACCCATCCCTGTAGCTTCTCTTCTGCAAGTGATGCTTCTTTCACTTCGCGGTGTATGTGCGCCTTTACACAGTTTAATCCTACGATGCAGTCCATCACATCGTTTGAGCCACGAAAGACCGCAATACTCTCGCCAGAATAACCGTAGAGTATTTGAAACTCCTGCTCCTCACGCTTCGCTCGGCTCAATATGACCTTAAAAGCCTCAAAGGATTCTTTGAGTGTTCACCACATCTGGAGACTTTATCGAATACCACTTCATGAATGTCGAGCATCCAATATCAAAGGTAGCCATTACTTTTTCTGTCTACGCGAGAATTCTTCAAAATACACGTCTGAGATCCAGGGCTTGTCGAGGTCAACTGAGCACGCAGGGCAGAGATATGATCAGCTAGTGGCCGGAGTCACGTGACCCCTTTAATCGGCCATAGAGTGGGCGGTGCTTAGCCTTTTCCTGCACACACACACACACACACACACACACACACATATGAAGGAGAAAATGAAACCCTAATTGAAACAATTTATTTTAAATAAATAACATATCATCAACAAATAATTATCTCTAATTCATAGAATACATTCAACTACGCGTAATAAATAAATAAACATTTCATTAACAAGTAAATCGACAAACACACACATATATATATAACAAAACATTCAAGGGCTATGGTACCCAAAGGGCACGGTATTGTAGGTGCCAGGCACTTGGTAGTTTCCTATAAGTGTTACGACACACTTTTGTCCCCCTAAGTTCCTTCACGCCCCCCCAGTTTCTGTGCCCGAAAATTGTGGGTCTCTACAGTCAGTTAGGGGTGGTTGGTCACCCTCATCTTCTAAGCTCACTAGCTCCTTCAGCGAATCAAAGTTGGCCTGTTCGCCTGGTTAAGCGTGATGCCTTTCGCCTTCACGATATATCTCACTTCCTCCCCCACCCTCACCCGTACCCCATAAGTTTTTGGACCTGTTGATACAAAAGAATCAGCGTATGCACTATCACCATACTCATTCTTGATCTCATCAGTCAATTCTCCGAGGAATTCTCCAATAGGCGGCATGTATTCACCCTCCCTCTCTGCGAATATCACACTACCTAAGTCTGCGTACAGAACCCTCTGCCCGAGAATGCAATACACCCAAAAGCTTGATGCGTGCGTATGCTGTTGTGAAGTTGGCTACAGGTATGTTTGTAACACATGATGTATCTGTAGCCAATTCGGTAATGTTGTACTATATTATGCACGTATGACCCACATTCACGATCTCCATGACCTTTTTATCGGGAGCGTTGGCATAATCCCACACCTCGTAATAACTTTGGGCTAGATGGACGTTATCCTTGCCTGTATTCTGTGCAAATTTCCCCCAAAGCCTATTTAGGCACAACTTTGCACTAAAGCGTTTGCCCGGTTTCTTTATAATTTGGGAACGGTCAAGTTGTATCCTTTCATGATAAGGGTAACGCTGAATATACGCCGATTTTTCATTTTCGGTCTCAACTCCTCGTGGATACCCTGATGTTTCTACCTTATCCTTCAAAAAAGTGTTTATATGTGGCGTGAAAAGGTTGGGTAACTTCTGAAACCTCCACACCTCATATATCTTCAATATTCTGGAGCTGTGGCGAACGGCTAGGGACAGCTCAGGACTTGTATATACAACTCTGATCTTCCGCTGGTTGGCTCTGTGATTACAGGACCCATTGTTCTCTGCGCACTTCACTTCACGCACAGAGGAAACATGAGCTTGTGGTCTATAACGAAGGGTAAGATCGGCATTCGTATGTCGCGAGGGGGGGGGCACGTCTACAAAAGAAATACCAAAATAGTTCTCGTTCACATTTGCTGAGAATTCTAAGCTGGTGGGCACCAGGGGTCCCACCAGTTTTTCAGGTGCTCCTACGGGATATGGATTGTTCATCATCCCGTAGGGGTATAAAGGAAAGAAGTCGTAGTAATGGAGTTTCACACCCTCTGTGTGTGGAAAGTATAGCTTGAATGGGTTTGTACGCCCTCCTAACACGCTATCACCGCATTTGGGAGGATCCAACATCATTAAACGTTTGATTGTTTATTTCTTCAAGGAACTCCCCCATCCGCCTCCATCCGTACATTATATTCTTGTTCCCACAAGACCTTGTGCGTGAACTGCTCGCCTATAAGCTGGTCACGGGTGCAGGTCCATGCAAGACTGTCGGCAGGAGATCTACCATGGATATCTCCTACGATTCCACACTCAGGACGTGGACATCCATGCCACCATCAACTGTTAAAGGTGTACAGTTTTCTCACCAGTGGCATGGTCTTCGCTTAGATCATCCACCCAAAAAACACGACCACTGACCTTAATGGGTACTTCCCCTGTGATTCGGGCATGTTTTTTGGATACAGCGGTCTGTTGCTGTAGGTGTATGAGCCAGTAAATACCTTATGCCCATAACTGCGTGGGTTGTTTCTGTGATTGACGACTAAGATGTCGTTAGTCATGAAATTGGTCTTCAACAACGTAAAACACAATGAGGCGATCGTGGTTGCGACTCGTGGCGGTTTTTAGTTGAACCGGTCTATTTACATCCTTCTAAAGGCCTGGAAACATACTCTAAGCACTCACACATCATTCACGCAAAATCACTTACATTCATCCGCTATATTGTAAGGAATATCTTCATTAAAACTGTTGTAGTAGCGGTCAAAAACTTCACGCTCACTATCACTCATGTTGGCATGTTAAAGTAATGTTTGGGGGGGGGGGGGTCCTACGTAATTTAAAGTGTCGCTAGTGTGGAAAGTGTATGGGAAATACCTTTTGAAACTTCGGCAGCAACGCCCATCACTTTGGGTATCTTGGCTAATTTACAAGGTGTGAATAATAGTGTCTTTAAACTGAATATTTCCTCTTATTGCATCTGTCGTGTTTGTTTCCTCTTTTCAAAGGATCGCCTGTAAATATCTCCGATGACTCGTGTTCAAGCAGTTCCTTATAAAGGAACTGTGTCAAATTTTGCGCCTTTATGGGCAAGAATATACAGTCATTTTTTTTAACTTGTCCGCTAACTTGACAAAATAGGACACAACGAGTCCACATTTGTGACACTCATCACACTCGACTTCCATGCATTCATCGCAGATAGTCTGCCTTATAAGTAGATGTGGGATAACTTATTTTGTTTCAGCAACTGTATATATTTCTATATCGCAGTACACAGTTATACAAGGTCTATTTTTAGGCTTACCATCTTTTATATAGTATACATGCTTTATACCATTTGCCTTTTATTTCACATGGCATGTAGAACAATGAATTTCATCACATTCATGCGTCAATTTCCCCCAATTATTCATCATATGAAACATACCACATTCACAGATTCTCATTTTCCTGCAAGTAGCAATTAACTTATGGAGCTCAAAGCATTTATTATTGAAAAATGTGTATTTGGAGCTTTCACAATGTTCACATACCATGTGGCAATCCTTACAATATTTCACTATATCATCCGCATATTCGAGACATCTCTTACATAAATCATGATGCCTTCCCTAATTTCGGCTTTTATCATAACACGCGTAAAGGTCCCTTATATTACAAATGGGTAGATACGTTGTCCCTGACAGCCCTAAAATAAGTAGGGTTCTTGTACGGTTTCTCCCACTGCTTTTAAAAACATACACAGTCCTACGACGATCATCCATTCCAAATACAACTATACGAACATTCATCTCTTGCTCTACCCTTCTCAGCTCTTCAGGGACCATATTACAGTCAAACTCAAGCTTGCAATATGAAGTCAGTTTAAGGGCACGCCGCACAACCGTAGGCAACCAAATTTTGTTGACCCAGATATTTAGTACAGTAAACATATGAGCTAAGACTACTGCTATAAAGCCGCAACCACGCTCGGTGTTTATATGCCTTCTGTAAATAGCCTGCGAATTTAAGTTAAGATTATAAGGTGTGGCCGCATGTCCCACAACACGGAATACCCGGTCAATATCTATCGTGAACCTGTCCATGTTGAAGAGTACTACTTTGAGAGGCCTGCATTATACGCACCAAAATATGGTTTATGGTACTACAAACCAAAAATCATCTATATCCCCGTCATCTGACCCGAACCCAAAGGACAACCTCGTCCTGACTTCACGACTGTCGCTGTTCTGAAGGGCAAACTCCAAAATACGTTCAACTACGCGTCGCAGACCGAGTTCAACACCATTGCAATACACGGCTCCAGGTCAACCCTGACTACGTACCGATTTCTAGTTAGGGCTGGGGTAGGGGTGGCGGTGGGCACCAACTCGAATGTTATACAATCCTCTACAGAACGAGAAGCTGCTGCTTCTGTGGAGGGTACCTCAGAAATTGAACAGGGAAAAGGGGACACATTTTTATTTGAGGGAGGAGCTAGTTTGGGGGTGTACCGTAAGACGTAGAAGGCTGGGGCTCTATTACTGGTGGTCTAACAACCGATGCACTCCTGGCACGCTTTATACCTGACGTGGAAGACTCTTCATCATCATGCTTCAGCTTTGAATTGTCGCGTGGAGGGGCTACAGCTGGCGTTTGTGGGGGTTCGCTAGTGGGGGTGGAGCCTGTAGCCACAACTACACTGTCATCGGAATTGTCTGTAATATCGATGATGGGGACATGATGCTGTACCTCATCCTCATTCACGGTTCTGAGGAAGAGGAAAACAAGACAGTAGAATATAAGGAACATCACTTAAAATTTTATTATATTTTGTAAATATTACACTTAGGAGTGTGACGTGTTAGAGATGGATTCTGTAGAAAAATTTAGGTAGACGAGCCCATCCACATGTATTATATGTGGCCCTACAGGATGTGGTAAAAATGTGTTTATACTTAAAATCATTAAAGATAAGGGGGAGATGTTCTCAAAATTTGTGAATAAAGTCATCTGGTGCTATTCGACATACCAATCAGTATTCAACGAGTACCAAGATGATATTTTGTTTCACAAAGGAGTATATGACGTTAATTCGTTAGAGGGAAATGAACATACAGTCATTGTAATTGACGATCTCATGTTAGAAATGGATAAAACGTTTGCCGAAACATTTACAGTGTTCTCCCACCATTTTAACGTAAGCGTATTCTTCATGAACCAGAATCTATTTTTCAAAAATAGATAGATGCGCGAAGTGTCGCTAAATACACAATATCTTGTCTTATTCCCACAACGTAGAGATGTGTCACAAATTGGGGTATTAGCCAATCAAATGTTCCCGAATCAGCGTAAGGATTTTTTGGAAGTTTATAAAGAAGCTACAAGCCAACGTTACGAACATTTGCTTTGTGGTCTTCATCTGCGAAACACGTTTAGGGTGCTTTTAAGAACGAATATATTCCCAAACAAGCCTGAAACGGTGTATATTCCAGGATGACAAAGAGGCTAAAGAGATGTCATGAATTAATAAAAATCTATCATTGACTGCCCCTAGCATTACCGAAGATGTTTGTTAAAAATATTGACTCCGACTTTTTAAAATGTATATGTGAAATCTGTCTTAACTTTATAAAATGTAATGTACCAATGAAACCCCCTCAGAAGGCTCGCCTACGCCGTTACAAGTACATAATAAACACACTAGCTCGTAAAAGGCAAACTGTGAGGAAGAAAAAACGATTTATTGTACTAAGAGGGGGTTCATTCCTCCCCATTTTATTTTCAGTTTTGGGGGCTTTACTGACTAGATTAATATAATGAAGAATGTAGTCGTGATTCCAAACGAGGCGTATGCTTCACTACAAAGCTCAAAGAGTCCAGATACGGTTCTAGATCCCGGTAAAAGCAGGCTTAAAAGAATGGAAAGCGAATTGTTAGACCTATTAAACAATGAAAAGTCACCTGATGAGAAAAGAATCTTATAACAAGAAGCTCGGTAGAAATTTCTTCATGAGTACGAAAATTATAAGAATCCGACAGAGGTCCCCGTAGTTATTAGGCACAGCACAGACGACGCTTAACATGGAGGCATAGGACCTGGGGTCGCGTCTAGAGATGACCAATCAAAGAATATCGGATTGACCCCCACAACATATCGAGCATGTATTAAAAAGCACCCTCCCACATACATTCAGGAATAAAGGCTTAAGTCTTTATAATCTATTGAGTGAGGACCCCATTATACAGTTGACTGATACAGGTGAAGTCATTGTTGAAGGAACAAAGGTACAGTGCTCGAATATCGTTGACATCGTCCATGACCTGATGAGACAGTGGGATAGGCCCTCACCATCAGGATGGAAGTATATTAAAGGAAGACTACAACAAATGAATGTCCTCAAAACATTGATAAGAAATCTGAACAGGTTAAAAGACTTGGAGCAAGCCTCGCATGTGCCACAAATGAGCACGCCATTACCTCCAGTGGTAGCATCTCTGAGGAGGCCAAACAACAACGGACAACCCTCCCGCGTGCCTGTAAAATACGCAAATGGCTAACATATTGAGAAAAAGTTATTATGACATTTCTAGCCCAACCTCCTACGGTGACGTTGATAGACTGAACAGAAGTGCTTATAATGAGGGAGTAGGAAAAAAAGATGTTGAGAGGTTTTTGCGGGAGAAGGAAGCTTATACATTTTATAAGCCGGTGAGGAAAAGGTTTAAAACAACCAAGACAACAGCGGCCTCGATTGATTCTATTTGGCAGGCGGATTTAACAGACATGCAAAGATACTCAGTGTATAATGGCGGATACTGCTACATCTTATTCATAATAGATATATTATCTAGATATCTGTGGCTAATTCCCCTGAAAAATAAATCGCCTGAAACAGTTGCTAAAGCGACCAAAACGTTGATGTTGAGAGAAAACAGGATTCCAGGCTATTTTTGTACGGACATGGGGAAAGAATTTATAGGCCGAGTTTTTCAGAGCATGTTGACAGACTTTAATATCAGTTACTACACTAGCAATTCTATACATAAGGCCTCTTTAGCTGAAAGAGTTCTACGTATTATAAAGGAACGCATACATCGCTATTTCACACATAAAAACATACAGATATATAGACATTCTGGATTCGTTGGCCTCATCCTACAACAGTTCACACCACCGTGCGATTTGGACAACACCTAACGAAATTTTAGAAGGAGGTATGCACACAGAGCGTGAGGTGAGAAAAGACACTTGTAGCGTACCACAACACACTGCGCGTTTCAAAATCAATGATTATGTAAGGCTGTCGCGTTTGGGTAATAAATTCGCGAAGGGATTTGAGCAAGGTTGGACACGTGAGATTTTTAAAGTTAGGGCTGTGAGACCTAAAGACGAGATAATGCTGTATTACGTTGAAGATTTCAATGGGGAAGAAATTGCAGAAGGCTGTCACGGCGAGGAGCTGCAGAAAATAACATTTAATTTAGGAAAAAATGTGTATAAAATTGAAAAAAATTTAGGTAGCAAAGGATCAATAAGGTGAAAAATGTACCTGGTGAAATGGCTAGGGTACCCAGAAAGCTTCAACACCTATATAAAAGCTGATGCAATAGTGAAGCTTAAATAATGCGCAACGTGGCGCCTAACCACTTCTACGTCACACTCCCGTCCTCTTCTTCTCTCTCTGTACATCCTGGCAACATTCTGGTCAACTTTGTAACAGAACTCCACGGCCCCATATGATTGGTTCGTGAATCATATGAGGTTGGAAATTGCGAATTTCAATTGGCCACTAAGTTTTTAAGTATTGAAAAGGAACAGGACGTTTTTCTGGTTCTTAGAAGATTCGACGAGTGTGAAAAATTAGGCATAACCTTAGATGATACTATGCAATCAGTCTCGTTCGGTGGGACTCAGTACTATACTACAAAAGTAACACTTGTGCTCGGCCATTATGACAGAGCTTCGGATATTGTGTGGGGCTTAAATAAGAGTCTTGAAAAGTCATACCTAACCGCGATTTACTTTTTGAAGTCGTAAACATAGGCACGCCGGTCCATACTTGGTGTTAAAATCAAAGACTAGTAGAAATATTAAAGACAAAGGGCTGTTCAAAATTATAGCCGAGGGCCGACATGGTGCAGCCCTCCAAAGAGATACCTTTCACGAAACAACATGACTTGGGCAGTCTAATGTATCAGCTGAAATTCGAGAAGATGAACGATGGTTATCCTCCCCAAGAAATGTGCTATATTTACAGTAATATCGTGGAATATCAATTTGTTGGGGACACCCAGGCGCGCCTGCTTCGTATCGCTCGCATTCCCAATTATAGAGAAAGAAGCTTGAGCATTACATATGACAAACCTCATGATGTCAATGTCGCAACTAATCTATTAACCAATATCTCAATATATATAAGAACGATTGAGGGGAAAAGTTTCCCATTCGGTGACGGGGGCTTAACAGTGAAGCTGCACTTTCGTTGCACTGTGCTATAAAGACTCGAAGGACATTCACAGTCTATCGAGGGGTGAGAGACCAGCGCGGGAGTGGACTTGGATCCATTTTTTTCAACAATACTGCGTACGGCTGTCCCCTTGCTGAAGAGGGGTGCCAGATATCTCGGAAGAAAAGCATTACAATCAGGTCTTAACACGGTAGAAGACATAATGGCGAGGGCTAAGCGTGAAGAAGCTCTAAAAGAGCACTTAAAGCGTACACTGGACGAAATCATCAAAGATGCAAAGAGAAAAATGCGTGGTGGTGGGAAGAAGAAGAGGCCTGTCAGCAAAAACAAGAAGGGGTTACCAGCACATAGTGTAAAACGGAAAGGACATCCTCAATGCCATATACGATGTGTCCGTGACGAAGACAGTACGTGTGTTCAGGCGTAAAACCGGCGCTGTTAACTATGCATTGAAAACGCGTTTTAGACAAACAAACTCTGGTAAACGGAATGTTATTTATTTAATTGTTGAGAAGATGAATAGAATCTTCGTGATAGTTGAGAATTGGGGCGAGGATCATTATAAAATACCTGTAGGTGTAGGCACAAGAAGAGAACAGATTAGTGATGCACCCTCATATGCCATTATTTGTACGTTGTGTATAAATCGCAACCATCCATGTGTTGATATACTCCTGATGTGGAAGAATGCGTCAAGTAATAACGTCCTTGTCCCAACGCGAAACCGTTTCATCCTCAACAGAATGTTTGAAAGCGTCGGTTTCCGCAAGATAAAGCCTATATTAGACGCACGTGTTACCGATATGCTTTATTTTGACTTGGTTCTTGAATATGCATACATCGCTCTGCTCGACGGGTTTACCGAGTGTTGGACTGAACAAGGTGAGAATGGTTTGGAGCTGGATGCGTATTTAAAAGGTATAGACTCTTCGAAATATCTTGAACTTTGGTACAAAGGACTTGAGCGGTACAGGGCTGAGCTCCCTTACACTATTCACCCTGAAGAGCTATTTCTTTATATAACGAGTAGCTGTCGGCACGACTTAGAAGATTATTTCAACTGCTGATATGTGTTGTGAAGAGGAGTTCACGGTTGAAAAGCTCGGATTGGAAAGAATAAACTCTCGTTTGGAAAGGAGTGTTTATAAATTTGAATTTAATAATGATGTTGTAGCAAACAATGCCCTATTTGTACGTGCTTTTGATTGTATTCTATCCGTGTTTAAAGAGAATGATAATTTTCCAACCAATTGTAAATTGGGCACAAAAATAGTGTTAAACGAACTGAAGGCCATTTACATTGAGTATAGGCATCCGCTTACTTTGAGTGGTGAAATAATATTAAATTGTATTTACTGGATAGTACAAATCAACGATGATGTAGCTGTAGACTCGATCACATGCGAGTTTAGTATTTTAATTAAGTGCAATAAAACATAAAACACCTGTATTTTGATGTGTATATACAGGGCGTCCCAAAAAAATGTATACACACTTTAAATACTTATAAAGGCAGTGTTTATTAAAATACATTTCATTTTCAAAATGTAATAGAATCTACAGACATTATTTAATTGTTTTGTCAACGCCTGTTTTCAAACTGACGTCCGTTCTGGTCCAGGCACTGCTGATAACGCGAAGCGATGGAATCGCAAACATCACGAAACATTTCGTTTGGTATTTGTGTGCATTCTCGTTCAATGGCTGCTCTCAATTCAGCGACTGTTGCAGGTTTTATAGCGTAGACTTTGTTTTTTAAGTATTCCCATAAAAAAAAGTCTAGTGATGTGAGGTCTGGTGAACGCGGAGGGTATTCTACGAAACCCCTTCGTCCAATCCACATCCACATCGTGCCAAGTACCACTCGCAATACTCCACTCTTCGGTCCGGAGATTAGTCCGGCATGGACTAATCTTGGAATGTAACTTTTCCATTGACAGCGCTTCAAAATGCGTTGGACAGACGATTCTGAAATTCCTACCTCACGACTCGCTTGCCGCACAGATTTTCTTGGACTTTGGTGATACGTTTCCAGTTCTCTTTCTTGCTTTGTGGGGCTTGTCGATGTCCGTAGTCTTCCGGAACGCTTCTTGTGGACATTCTGAACAGTTCCATCGGCTTCAAACTTATCTCTAATTCGAGTGATGGTAAGTCGCGTTGGTGGATCTGTTTGAAACTCCCTCCTAAACTGTCTTTGAACTTCAACTGCGTTTTCACACTTCCAGTAGCATTTTAGAATGAATTTCCTTTGTTCAAAGCTTAGTCTGACTGCCGTTATTAATTCTAATGGGTTTAACTTGGAAAGAAAGAAACATCAATTGAGCTATCAGCTGTTAAAGTGTGTATACATTTTTTTGGGACGCCCTCTATATATACATGTTGCCTATATATTGGAATTCTTCTGCACTATTATTTTGAAGTTCATATATAAGTGTGTATTTACTCATACATATATTAAATGTGTATATAGATTTCTCCTGTACTATTATTATTTTTGATGCTTATATATAAGTGTGTAGGTTATTTTCTCGTACATATATTAAATGTGTACATAGATTTCTACTGTACTAATATTATTATTTAAGAATGTATATATATCCTTCGTTTAAAGTGTGCATTTTTGGCTGTATAGAATTCTTCTAAACTATTTTAAATTGTATATTTATTTTCTTTATATTTCATGTATGTTAAATTATTTCCAATAATTCATCTAGAATGATATAGTTGTGTTTTATTATTCAATAAACGGTAGAAACATGTGCTTTCCTGGATGTATATATAAATACAAACGATATTAAACGATAACTGGGATGATGGGAATATATAAACGATGCATGTTGCTTCAATAAATATATATATGTATACACTACGCCAAATAGCTGGATACGCCTTGTAAGACAACTGATGCTGTCAAGAACATCTCCACTAATATATACACTAATTAAATAAATAGCGCAATCTGACACTACAAAAGTTATTAATATATATACACACCATATATACACTCCTTTCTGAACAAGCCATTTTCGCCTTCTAAGCCAACTGGCGGATTACGACATCTAAGCCAACTGTGAGGTCAAGAGCGAACATTATGCGCCTGGGTTTCGAGGCAAAGGATGCTCTCTCTCCTCTCTCCTCCTCTCCTCTCTCTTAGGTTAGGTTTGGGTGGCAGCTTGTGGGATAAACCACTCCCCCTTGCATGCATACTTTTTATGGTGGCACTGGCCCCATGGGAGAGGGGGGTTGACACCTTGCAACAAGGGGAGAATGGTTGTCACCTTGCAACAATTGATCAACATTGCAATTGCTCTGCACTCGTCCATTTTGCGGCCATACTACTAATTCTACTGAGGGATGTTGAAACGTTGTAGAAAAATACCCAAAACGAATGATTAAAGTCATTCAAGCAAAGTATTAAATAATTTTGTTAATAAATCTAAGGAAACTATCTTCGGCACTCCGAGAAGCTGTTGAACAACACCAGATATCAGCACGTAGAGGCGATCAACTTGATTTTTCCATGTAATGTCTGGCAAGAGTTTTCCGTCCCAGTGTACGATGAGCGGCACATTGACAGTAAACTTCGCCTTCAGAACCCTGGCATGTTACTGCGATGAAGTTGCCGCTGGCGTCTGATTAAGGCATGGTTGATCACAAAGGCTGCCTTTCTATCAGTTAGTTTTACTCGATCCAATGCAGCAGGGAGGGAGGGTGACATAATGTTTGTTGGTTGTGGCTCAGCACCTTTTGGATGAAGACGCCCCACTTATTTCTTCCTGGAGCCTTGCTCCTCCATCTTCTTCACCCGCAATGATCTACTTTCTTCTTCGCTGCCGCTGCTGGAGGCCAATAGGATACTTGTAGATGAACTTGTTTGCTGGGACGCATAACGAAGACGTCTCTTCTCGATAGCTTCTGATCTTTGTGCCCCTCGTTTCTCTTTCTTATGAAGAGTGATGTCGGCTTGACCCATGGATCCCTTTCGTCCCTGCTCTCGCTGAGCCAGTAGAAAATCGCGGTCCTCTTGGATGGTAATGAGGGTAAGGGCATCAGCATGTGCGATATCAAAAAGATTTTCCAATTTGTGCTGAAACGCCTTTACCTTGGCCTCCTGCGTGCCTCATTGTCTGTTTTTTCTTCTTTAGGCTGATCCATTCCATATGCAACATTTTAAGCTTTGACAGCGAATTGTCCTTCCGCCTTACTGGAATTCGTGCTCGATTCCAAAATTCCTCCACTTGCTAAATCACGGATGAGCCAGCCTCATGAATAGGCTGCTTTTTGAGCATGTGATAATGCAAAACGAGGCTCAAAACTTGTTTATTGGATGGTAGTTTGGAGCCAGTTAATTTGGTAATTGGGTAACCCAACAAATATAACTTGTCTGTCGATCTCGTGGAAGACATTTTTTTAAATTGTAAATTGAAATACAATCCAAATCACTTTTCTATAGTAGTCAAAAACATTTTCTATAATAATCTGCGAAAGAAAATAAAGTAGTGGTCAGAAGCACAATAAATATAACAGAATAAAATGCTAATAATATAAACACAATATAGTGGTAAAAGCACATTAAATCTTTCTACAATAATCTCAGAAACATATGTCTCGTGGGAAGCACTGACCAGAACCGGCTGACACGACAAACACGTGTGAACTGGTCTAGGCTTTCCGCTACACGTTTATCTCTAAATTAGTCAGAAGAGTAAACTTCAAGGTCATTGAGCGACCTTTTAATCTTAACCTATTTGTAAAATATTGTTTTTTCATCAAACGAAACGATTCTAGATGGTAGGAGCAAAGAATTTACAATCTTTAAAATTAAGAACCACCTTAATATATATATATATATATATATATATATATATATATATATGATACATGATTCCCATATATATATACTGTATAGTGATGCAACGAGTTTCTTGGGAGGTGGTTCGTTTTTCCACAAAAAAAAATCGTCTTTTTCATTTTGTCTTTTTTTAAAATATTACAAGAGTATACAAATGGAAAAAAAATTCTGTTGTTTCTTTGAAAATAGGTGGAATAATACAATTTTGGGGTTCTTGATTCCAAATATGGTACGGTAGTCCCTCGCTATTTGTGGGAGTTAGGTTCCCGAAGAATCCACGAATGGTGAATCCGCGAATGCGGAATATATAACCCTATGGGAATAATAGGATTAGGTTCCTGACTTAAAAAAAAATTGGAATAAATACATTAAAACAACAAAGAAATGAATGTTCCTTTTTTGATACAGTTAATCTGTGATTCAGAGGTAGCAGAGGAGTGCGAAGGAGATCTTAGGGGGCAGAGGGACATTGGCTGGAACAGCCTTCCTGGAAAAATGATAGGGATTTATTAATGGCTTTCAAAAACAATACGAAAATTAAAACATTACAACAGGAAAAAATGAATGTGGTACAGTACCTTTATTAATCTTCTTGTGCTTCAGAGGTAGCAGGTGAGCGAGGTGGATCACTTTGGGGAACAAGGGAATGCGAAGGAGATCTTGGGGTGCAGAGGGGCCAGGAGGATTGACTGGAGCATCTTTCTTGTGGTGAAAGAACATTGTGATGGGCATCTACTTTTTCTTCTTTTTAAGGTTATTATAAATGTACCTGTAGGGCGCTATCGCAGACTCAACTTCCCTCTTGATTTTTTGGCTACGCTCCATAAGCGGGTCATATTCAAACAATTTATCAGTTAATATTTTGCTACATTTGAAAATGTCCGATAATGTTTCCAAATTTAAATTTTTTCATCTGCAATTTCTTCCTCACTATCACTTGATTTCACGAGTTCCTCCAGGTCCTCCTCAGACGATTTCAGACTCCAGGAATACTCGAATCCGCGAGTACGGAACCCGCCAATAGGGAGGGACTACTGTACCAGGTATTTGCTATCACATCAGATTTTCTCACAAAATCAATAATAAAACTTCCTTATTTTATGCGCATGATATACAGTAAACATAATATTAGATGAAAC
This sequence comes from Bathynomus jamesi, assembly GCA_023014485.1. Taxonomy (NCBI): domain Eukaryota; kingdom Metazoa; phylum Arthropoda; class Malacostraca; order Isopoda; family Cirolanidae; genus Bathynomus; species Bathynomus jamesi. The sequence continues at coordinate 1,229,005 of JAJOZX010000035.1, read as the reverse complement.
ATTTAGAAACAAATTAAAAACTTTCAACTTCACACCAAAAGAACTTTATTTATTTAAATCTGAGTTAAAGAACAGTAATATACAATAAAATTCACAGAATCACTTTAGATTACTTTTCTGTGGCTATATACAATATACATCATCAAATTTGATTTGGGTGAATTTCATCTTTTTAGAGGTCTTCTTGAAATTTGGTTCAGAAACATCTCTCTTCAAACACCAACAGCAGTCAGCCATCATATTAACATTCCATCTTCCTTGATATCGTTTTTCCAGGATTTTTGTCTTGATGGAACCTTTCACCTTGCTCTTCACTAACCGCTCCAAGATTCTTAGGGAAGTAATCCTAGTAGCTGTGAAGGAAATGCACTTTTACATTCATGTTACAACCAAGTTTTTCATAGCATTTCAGTATGTGGGTAACAACTGTTCTATAGTCTTTGGCTTTATGGATCCTAGAAAATTTTCAACAACATTTTTGAATGATTTCCAAGACGCTTTCTCCACATTTGACATTGAAACAAGAAAATTTCTGGATGCACACATTCCTGTACGTTCCAAAATGTACAGAAGTCTTTTATTGGGAATGATGCTAGAAGTCATTCGATTTATTGTGTAGATTTGATGCAAGTTCGGCACACTCTACCACTCTTTCAATGAATGTATCCACCTCTTCCGAAGCTTTATATCGTCACATGGGAAACTGTCTTGGAGCTTTTTTCGCAGTGGAAATGTGTGATGCATCATCACTTAGGAATTTATTTATTACATTTTATTACTAATTTTTACTTTTTCTTTTACAGTTCAGTTTCTGTACAGGGTGTTTCAGGTCGACCTAGAAATATCTAAATGCCAAAATATCAAATATCAAATACCAAATACAAACTACAAATTCCACCAATTTTGGTATTTATTTATTTATTTAATTAATATTATTTTTTTTGGCAGATAATTATTATTATTATTATTGTATTTTATTTAATTTTATTTCGTTTTGTGGAAGTCTTGGGGGTTGAGGGACCCGTACTTAGCATATTGAATTATATGTTGTAGTTCCCCCAATTTACGCGGGTAAATCAGGGGACTACTGTACCTCTCTATATTTTGGTTTGAAATATAAAAGGAAATGAAACTAGTTATTAAGCATATACAGGATTGTATACAAAGTTTTGTCCGATAAATAAAATTTATTCAATAAAACCAAACATAATTAATCTTCAGTGGTAGAAAGATGTTCAAAGTAATCGCCTTTATTTGCAATACATTTTTGCCATCTTCCTGGCAATTTCCTGATGCCATGTGCAAAGAATGTCCGTGGTTTAGCGGTAATCCAGGCATCTAGAACAGCGTGAATTTCTTCCGCAGATGAGAACTTCCTACCACGAATTGAAGATTTAAGTGGGGAGAAAAGGTAAAAATCAGACGGTGCGAGGTCTGGTGAATATGGGGGATGTGGCAATACTGTAAAACCGAGATCGCGCAGTTTCTGAACAGTTTTAGCAGCTGTATGAGGCTTCGCGTTATCATGGAGGTAGTGAAGATGGTGGTATCCCCCATTAACTAGCCGCCGACGTTTTTGCTGAATTGCTACCTTCAAGCGATCTAAATGCTGACAGTAAATATCAGCATTTATTGTTTGTCCACGTGGCAATACCTCCAAAAGGAGAACACCCTTGCAGTCCCAGTATACCGAGAGCAGATGTTTACGAATGGTAAACGTCCGTTGAACTTCCACATTTGGGATATCACCATCTCCTCTCCAACTCATATGGTGATAGCTGCCATCATTGTCCCAATAGATCCAAACTTCGTCCATTGTAATTAATTGTCCCAAGAAATCATTTGCAGCATATTTCTCCAACAACTCTAAACATATTCGTTCACGGTTTCCTTTTGTTCAACAGTTAAATAATGTGGAATCCATCGATTAGATAAATAACGTTTCCCCATCTGAATAAGATGCTGCTGAATTGTTCTCTGAAAACTCCCACTTCTAATGCAATACTCCTAGTCGTAGCATACTTCTCTGTATCCAGAAAGTTTTGTATACCTGTGTTCAAATCCAGTGATGGTCGACCACAACGTGGTTTATCATCGACATTGAAATTGTTTTCCTTGAATTGAGCCACCCACCGACGACATGTACGTTCATTTGTTGTTTCAGCACCAAGTGTTGAATTTATCTCTGCTGCTATGATTGCAGGTGACATTCCACGTTTTCAGAAGAAATAAATCAGCTTACGTACGTCTCTTCGTTCAAATTCCATGCTTAAAAATAAGCAATAAATGATAAATGCAGCGAGAAATGAATGAAGAGAAAATGATGATGGCTGACGGTTGGGTAGGCTAGGCGCTATGTAGTGCCTAGCCTACGCATAGCCTACGCATAGTGTTCGAAGCACGAGAATTATATATGAAATAAATCAACCGAATTTCAGTAGCGATAGACCTCATAATTACAAGAATATCAGCGTTTATTCATCGGACAAAACTTTGTATACAATCCTGTATATATGTCTAAGTTTAATTAAAAGAAAACCTATTTTATATATTTAAAATAAACATACACAATATTGTTTTGCTTTTACAACATATAAAAAGTAATTTATTGAAACTATGATATTTATTTATTTTCTTTTTTAAAAAAAAATTAAATAAAAAAAGCGAACAAAAACTGGCATATATATATGAAAATTATTTCACGAAAGTAACACGTAAATAATATTTATGATGAAAATAACCATGAAGGAAAATTAAAACACGAAATAGTGCTCAAGTGCTTTTGTCTAATGCAGTGTTTCTAAGCTGGATTTGCCTCACGACCCCCGTGTCAAAGTCTTACAGTCGGTCGGCGCGACCCCTTATCACCCTACAGGGGTAAAAAAATTCACGAAGCAGGTTTTTTTTTTTGCGCACAAATCACTACTACAGGGATAAAAAAACTACAACTTGGGTGGTCGCGACCCACCGTTTGAGAAACACTGGTCTATTGACATCTTCAGGAACACTGAAATTAATAAGATTAAAACAGTACAATATATATAGTACATAAAAAAACCAAAATTATATGATTGGTGCAGAGAATATTGGAGGAGGAGCATAAAATCCAATTGGAAAAGCTATTAGAGTTTCAGCGCCTTGACCTTCTTATCTAAATCTGATCTCAAACTAAGGCTGAAATTTATGATAAGTTTAATGATGGCAAACTCAAGAATGTTTCTCTTAACAATGTTACTTGAGTGAAACAAAACTGAAGAATTATTCCACTCAATACAATGAGATAACTTTGACAAATGGACAAACGACTGTCCTGTTCTAACAGAATATTGTTGCTGTTTTACACGTGTGTTCAAATCTTTTCCCGTCTATCTGATGTAAAAGGAGTCACACTGCTTACAACCAATTTTGTAGATAATGCCTGAGTTATGGGTAGGATTATTCTCTATTATGACATTTTTTCACAGTATTATCATATGAAAATACTAAATTAATGTTCAAAAGTTTAAGTGTGTTAGCAATGCCTGTAAAGCCTGGGAAAAAGGGAGTACTAAAATATTCTTCGACAAAGTGCGAGGGTTATTATTCCCACGGCAGAAAGTTTGTTTTGCCTTGTTAAGGCAAGAATCCAAACTGGCAGGTGGGTAACACAAATCGCTTCTAATATTGTTGAGTTTTTCTAACTCATAGGGTTGCCAGGTTTATGGGTTTGTGCAGGATGACATCATTAAATCATTAATAATGACCTGAAACTTATGCTAAAAAGTCATGAGGACTTAATTCCGTTTTTCACATCCACTTCGTCTTCTCTTCCCTACCTTTTCGGTCTTATAAAAACCCACAAACCCACAAACTTATACGCCCTATTATTAGCTGTGTGGGTTCTATTACTTACGAACTCTTGAAATGGCTTGTCAAAGTTTTGTCCCCCATTCTCAGAACTATCTCTGATTCACATGTAAAACTTTCATGCATCTTACTGAAAAATTGAATAATAGGATCAAATGTATCATAACTGGCTTCTCTTCAGAACGTGTTAGCACCATGATCACCAAATTTCGCACAAGAAAATATTCCAGTCAGATATGACTTGGAACTTATCGGATATTCTAATAATAATTTACTACGAAACCCACCTTTTCCTCATCCCAAGGTATTCTCCTGCAAGGCTCAAGTGTTCCTTCCATTGATAGGGCGTAGCTGTGATTCTAGCTATGAAATTCTTAAGGGCGAGGCATTAGCCTTCATATCTTTAACTGTTACTTTGGAATTTCAGATCTCCCTGAGTGCACAGTCCAAACATATGGGAATCGCTAGGACTTAATAATATGTTAGTATATTATTAGGAGTTAGTGGTGACTTTACCATTAAAAAAGTCAAAATAAATAAGTCCCTATATGACACAAAACACTGTTTCCATCACATTTTCATTATCTGGCTGCATTTTGAATTTATTCAGTTTTGGATATCTAGAATGGCCGCCCAGCATCCTTCGTTACTGAGAGTCAGGAATGAAATAGTAGCCAAGTCTTATCGCGTGTTACAGCTGAAATCAAACATTTCCTCCTTTGTCTGGAAACGTCTCAGATGCAGTGGCCACACGATTCGTACAAAGAAATATTTCAGATATATTCTTTCTTATTTTTTGTACAATGCATTGGATAGTTATGAAAAGTTTACCGTTGTTTTGGAAAAATTTAACAAATAAAAAAAATTAGTTTAACTCCAACATATACTGTAATGTAAAACATTACAGTAATATAAAAAAGTTAAAATGCAGAGTGGCACTGGAGAAAATCAGGCAAAGGCAGTTGTAGGAGAAATACGAAAGTGGGGTCTACAAGATCGAGTCATTGGGATGAGGTTTGACACCACTGCCAGTAACACCGGTCGTCACTCAGGAGCATGCATCCTTCTGGAGAAAAACTGAAGAAGAGCCAGCTTTACTTCGCCTGTCGCCATCACATCCTTGAACTCGTCTTTGGGGCAGCATTCACTGCTTGCCATGGTGGAACATCTGGACCCGAAGTACTAATACTCTCCATTGGGTGAGGGGGACCTGGATTCCAGCAATTCTACAGATCTACAGGAGCTAAGGCTAACAAAGACCGTAAGATCCACTCTAAGGTTAGCCCGAGAGAAAGATGAGAGTAGGGGGTCAAAAGAAAAGAATAGGGAGTTAAAAGAAGAGAATAAGGGGTTAAGTAAGTAACAAAACCTATCATTCGTGGGTTAACATTCATTCAGAAAAAGAGAGAGAAAGACTCACCATCATCATTCGCTGGCCACCGCCGACAAGTCGGAAAAATAGTCGAAGAGAATAGGAAAGGGGTGAAAGATGAAAAGAAGTAAAATAAGAACGCTTACAAACCATGCAAACACAGGCTTAACGTAAAAAAACACTGTCATACCATGCAAACTACAAACATGCAAGTAAAGAGAGGATGAGAAAAGAAGAAAAAACGTATGAAGAGTATAACAAAAAGTGGATTAGTTTACGCTACGAGCTTCATCTAAGTTCGTGTTAATCTAATTTTTTTTGAATAATAATAATAATAATAATGTAAATTTAGCGCTGGCATATCACACGCTGGCATGTCACCAAGCTGGCATCAAACGTCAACAAACTCAAACCTCGACTATCACCCCCAGAGCTCCTGTTGCTAATTATTTTATTATTTTAAACGACGTTAATATTTTTAAAATGCTGAACTAAACGGTTCTTAAACATATTAAAGCTGGTACAGTTCACGACGGACGCAGGAAGATTATTTCATTTATCAATTACATTAAACGTAAAAATGTTTTTAGCGATGTTAGTAATGAAACGACTACCACGTAATTTAAATCTTATATTACGAGTAATGCTATTATCGAAAATGAACAATTTGTGAAAATTTACGTTATCGATTTTATTAACGATTTTGAAAACTTCAATAAGCTCCCCCCTTAATCTCCTAGTCTCGGGGTGAATGCAAGTCTAACTCTTTAATCCTATCTTCGTAAGACTTGTTGCGTAGTGACGGAATTATTTTCGTGGCGCGTCGCTGAACAATTTTTAACCTATCAATATCCTCAGGCAAATACGGGCACCAAAACTGAACGGCATATTCTAAATGAGGCCTAACTAGGGACTTGTAAAGGGGCAATATAATATTCTTCGATTTAAATTCGAAATTACGCGCTATGAAGCCTAACATCCTATTAGCTTTTGCGGAAGACTCCAGGCACTGGTTCTTAACTTTTAAATCCTTAGATACGCATACGCCTAAATCTACTTCCTCGTCAACGCTCGCTAACTGTCCGTCGTCCATCGTGTACGTGTAATTATTGATACGAGAACCTATATGCGAAACTTTAAATTTGTCTACGTTAAATTGCATCTGCCACTTATCCGTCCACTTCATAATCCTATTTACATCGTCTTGGAGCCTATTCCTATCGTCGACGCTAAGAACTTTACCGCCTATTTTAGTATCGTCCGCGAATTTTGGCACGTTACTGGTCAAGCCTACATCTATGTCGTTAATGTAGATTACGATTATCAATGAGCCTAACACTGAACCCTGAGAGACACCGCTACCTACATCCAGCCACCCCGATTCTCTACCACTAACAACGACCTGGCATGAAGCCATTTCTCTAACCAGTTAGCTACATGACCGCTTTAACTTTAGCAATTAATTTTCTATGAGGAACTGTATCGAACGCTTTTTGAAAGTCTAAATAAATAACGTCAGCCGCTCTATGCCTATCGTATTCGCGCACTATTTAGTTATGGGTTACGAAGTATATCCTCTGCACATACTTCTCTCATGTAGCTGTTATAATCAACAGCGGTGTTGTGGTTAATTTCCAACTCCTCACAAAACCGGATAGTTGTTAGTTCCTTGACCCACGAATAAATGAATACAGCTACGGTTGAAAGCGGAAGAGTACCACCTTCAAGCCATGTTCCTTTCCTCACTGACACAGATTCGTTGCAACAGATACATAACAACATAACAAATTAGTGAACATTTAAATAGGGAAAAACCAATCTTTACTTAACCTAACCTAACCTAAAAATTCAATCTTTAAAGGGTTGTAACTTATTTATTATTAATTTCTCCAAAACATGGTTCTGATTTTCGTAATCGGCATGCAAAACTACGTCTGTGTAGAAATTTAAAATAAAATCGAACCATGTGTGTCAAACGGAAAAGACCCCAAATGTTCACCGACAATTGACGTTAATCTAATAGGCCTATAATTGCGGTCGCCTTTTATAAAAATGGGCGTAATGTTAGCTAATTTGAAGTCTTCAGGAATAATCCCCGTTTCCAATGACATTAAAATTTTTGTTAATAGGCCTACGATAATTTATGTCTTCTACGGCAAAAACTCTCGCAAAAAAATTGTTAAAAATACCCACCATCGCCTGAGCATCGGAAGCTAAAGCGCCGTTAGCTTCCACTAGAGGGCCTATGTTATCTTTTATTGGCTTACGATTATTGACGCGCCGTTAGCTTCCACTAGAGGGCCTATGTTATCTATAATTGGCTTACGATTATTGACGTAGTCAAAAAACTTTTTGGATTATGTTTACTATCCGCAGCTATAAGTATCTCTAAATTACGCTTAGCATTCCTAACAGATATTTTAACCTGATGTCTAAGCTCGATATATCTATTAAAGTTAGCTACCGTGCCATTGCGCTTATTAAGTCTATGCGCTCTGCTACTCTCGTTTATGAACTCACCTATTTCCCTAGTCCACCACTTTGGCCTCCTATGATTTCTAGCGAACTTGGGCCTACGCAGAATAAACTTCCTTCGATATTCAAAAAATTTTCATTAAACACCTCCCAATAAAAATTTGCGTCACTACCCATAAATAAACTATCCCAGTCCACTACTCTTATTGGTAAATCTCTAGGAGCGCTCCATTTTTCAATATTAAACATACACTCATAAAACATATACCATTTGAAAGCTCACATTTTTCTGAGTCTAAAAATGTAGTAATCCAAAAGTATCAATGGTAAATAAAAAGTAACTAGGTTTAAATATAAAACCAAATACCAATCAATTTGTGATGCGTGATCTTTACGGGGCCGGAGCCCCCGTACCCCCGACACCTAAATTATACAAATGATAATGTAATAATATATTCATGTTAGGTTAGGTTAGCGTAACAACTACCAAAAATACCATCTTACAACACAGACTGAAGATTTATAACTTAGCCAACCTTTATAATGAAGTTAATGATGTCACGCGTCAAACAATTAGCTATTTCCCGGCGTATAACGCGCACCCTAATTTTGAAGAGAAAATTATTTTCTAGAGAAAATTTAGGAAAGTAAAAATTTAGGGAAAGATATACCTACCTCACTTCACATGTACAATTTTAACGAGTTAATTTTAACGCAGGGTGATTTTTGGAGTATTTTGGGGAAAAAAAAGTGCGCGTTATACGCCGGGAAATACGGTAATTAAATCTAGTTACTTTTTATTTGCTATTGATACTTTTCGATTACTACATTTTTAGACTCGGAAAAATGTGAGCTTTCAAATGGTATATGTTTTATGAGTGTATGTTTAATATTGAAAAATGGAGCGCTCCTAGAGATTATCCCTCTTATCTTGTACACAAAACTATCAAAATTAGCCCTACGAAAATCAGGGACTTCCATTACGTTACGATCCTTACTGTTTTCTATCAATAGCTTAAACCTAATAATTTGGTGATCACTACATCCAAAACTCTCACCTACTTCCAAACCTTCGATTATATTTTCGTCGTTCGTCATCACCACGTCTAAAATATTGTCACCGCCGCCCGTTGGTTCGGTAACCCTCTGTCGTAAAAAATTATCTTCCATGAACTCAGTCAGTCTCAAACCCTCATCATTACCAGTAATCCCGATTATTAATAAAGTTACCAAGAAGTGTGTAAAATCTTGTATCGGTATCGAGGGGTTGAACAACAACGAAATTAAAGCTAATATTACGCGCTCTAACTTCAACGCATATCGCATTAATTGCTGCCGGAAAATCTATCGTAACCTCGATAGCCCTAAGGGAATTACGAATGTAAAACAAAACGCCGCCACCAATCCTGTGTAACCTATCATTAGTAAGGAGTTTAAAACCCGCTATATCAAGTTCCCCAACAAGTACCGAGTCACAGTATTTAACCACATTTCGGTTAATTATCGAAAATTATAAATTATCGCCTTAAATTCGTTCAATTTATTTCTAATACTACGCGCGTTACAATAAAAAACGTTTAAATTATTTTTTATCACGGATCGTGGTTTTAAACTATTTTTCACGTCGGGCTGGCGTTTCCCGGACCCACAACGTTTAAAGAGGGCTTCGACCTATACAGCTTTCGAACGTTCTCATCGATTAACCTACCTAGCCCAGCATTCCTTATTTCATTGAAATGCACCCCCATCTTTTATAAAAAGGCTAGGATCACAAAATTATAACCACAGCTTTACGAAGGGTACATTTTCCTGAGCACAAATCTCTTCTAGTTTAGTGTTCAAAAATATTGTTTTTGACGTAATCCGAAGACCTAAACCGTGCCTATGGGTAATACCTAGAACTAAAGACCTATCTGACCTTGCCTCCAGGGACCTAATTAACCCCCTGTATTAGGGTTGCCAGATTTTTCAAATGCCCATACGATACAAAAAAATTTCTGAGGTTTTTTTTCCAAGACCAAATTTTTTTTCAAATTGAAACTAGATTTCTTCAACGGTTATAACAAACAAAATTAGAAAAATTTTATTACAATAATATTTAACAATTAAACATCGTGAATAAATTGAAATTATTATATATAATATTGAAATTCTAAATCAATTCATCCCTAAAAAATTTGCTTAAAAAATATTTTTTGCGGGACATTTTGAAAGCGGGATTTTGACGCGGGATTTTTGGATCAAATGCAGAACTGTCCCGTAAAATACGGGAGGGACGTCTGGCAACCCTACCCTGTATCTCTCCAAAAGGTCAGTTACTCTCATATCGGGCCTATACGAGTCGTTGTCCCCTACCATCGTCACCAACATCGAGTGACGGGAGGCAACATCAATCCTATCTACTTCGTCTCTAATTCTGTCAACCCTGGCCCCTGGTAGACAGACCCTCCTCCTCTTGGTTGGATTCCGTTCAACGAACTCCTTATCCATATGACGCACTAAGGAGTCCCCAATTAAAATCGTTTCCCCCTCGTTCACATCCCTATCCAACTGGGCGAAAGGGTTCGAAACCTCGATAGGGCTGGGTGGGATTCCTATCACCTAACGTACGTGGCCTCGCTCCACCCTTAACTACTCTAAATCCCTCCCCGTCTACTAATCTCGGGCCTACCTTAACCCCTTCCTCAACTCTATCTAACCTTCCCGATAAGCTACCTATAGTAGAATCTAGGTTCCTAACCTCACCCTTCAAATTACTAACGTCTTCAACGTTAGTATAGGTTCGGCTTACGTCAACTGTAAGCCTACCCCTGCCCTCATCAGGCGTTGCAAGTCTTCCCGTCACCTCGCGTACAATACGTTTTAAATCAATTGTCTCTTCACTTAACTCACAAAAAAAAAACCGATCTCTGTCCTTAGGGTGGCCATTTCCAAATTTCCAAAAAGGAGGACACTGCGTATGTGGCCGTACGTTAACATATATATAATAATATATATATGTTAACGTACGGCCACATACTCAGTGTTCTCCTTTTTAAATAGCCACCCTAACCCCATACCTAGCACACGACGCTTTCTGCGACAGCATCGCGCAAGTTAAGTAGTTAACGTTTATAACCGTCACAAGTTTAAATTAAATTAAGCCGGCACGCATGAAAACTTCTAAATCACTAAAAACCACTAATATTCAGTTACTTAACTATAACAATGTAATGTAAAGGTTATATTTTATTGGGATTCCAACTGCTAGAACGTCGCATATACTACCTCTTACCATGTTGTGATATACAGGTGGCATTCCTAAAATTTCAGTGCCATGAGCGACCTCTAAATATTAATATACTTCGAAGAAATTTTGTACAAGTAATTCTTTCATCAAATAGAACAATTTTGGTGTGTGTGTGTGTAGGGGGGGGGGGGTAGGACATTTACATTTAAAAGCAATTTATTTTACCCTATAGCTAAGGATCACGCTAATATATATATATATATATATATATATATATATATATACATATATATATACTGTATATGATACACACAGACCGTGCATGGAACAAGGAACTCTTCTGGGAAAATTAAATCCACAAATCCACTACAGTCCGAATAAGTAATGGTAAATGACAAACACTATAATTTTTTCTTTTCATGATGTTAGCCCGGCTAACATCATGAAAAAGAAAAAATTATAGTATTTGCCATTTGGCCCACAGGGTGGGCCAAAAAAACTATTACCCAACTTTTGAAAAAATATTGTGGCTCACCCTTTACACTGATTTTACTGCTGAGGCCGTATGTTGTACCCATACTTTTACTCTCTCAAATACTGGTTTTGAATCTAGATTCAACTCCCCAGGAGTAGAGGTACCGGCTCACAACTGGGGGGAGGTATCAGAATATGGTGCTCAATTGAAAGACGGTCAAAGTCAGCAACTGATACTTTCAGATGACAGTCAGTTTCTCCATAAATAATTAATTTTCCTAATTTTTCATAAAATAATTAATTTATTTCCTTTTTCATTTCAAACCATCATTCTGCTATAGTTGGTGAACAAGTTATAACATAATGAAATACTCTTTGGAAGGTGAAGGATTGATATTGAAATTGCGTAAGGAGAAACACTGGGGTGCAAAATGAGTGAAGAAAGTTTCCAAATAAACGATGGACGATACCTGGACTTCAATATATCATAAAGAAAATCGATATCGCAGGGTCGACCAAGCGAAAAGAAGGCAGTGGAAGGTCAAAAACATCACGTACTGAGGAAATTATTGACACGGTTTCATCCATGATATGCAGTCAAGAAGAACAGCCCAACACCCACAAGTCCGTTAGAGAAATTTAAAAAACTACTGGTATTTCTCGCTCTAGTGTTCGTCGTATTGTAAAAGATGATCTACGTCTTAAATGTTTTAAAAGAGTCGACGTTCATAAGCTCTCTGCATCAAATAAGCAAGCAAGAGTTGAAAAATGTCGTGCTCTCTTTGATCGATTCCCAGACAGAGAAGTGTCGAAACTAAGGTTCATGACGAGAAGACTTTTACTGTTGCTTCAGCAATAAACACACAAACTGACCGAGTTTATGGAAGACAGGACAAAGATCTATCAGTCTACTGTCGATCGACTTTGGAGGGAACGGTCCGCATTTTTCTCAAAATGTCATGGTTTCCATCTTTATTTCAAAGTTAGGGAAGTCAGAGATTGTTTTTGTTGATCAAAATGCCAAAATCACTGCTGCTTATTACCGAGAAAAAATCCTAGATGCGGTACTGCCGTCGATAAGGAAGAAGTCAAGGTTGCAAGCGTGCATTGATTGGAGGAGGGCACATTCCGCATAATCTTGGACTCAATTAGGTAACTGTATAGAAAGAGAAAGTTTTTCTACCCGTGTCTGTATAACAGCGCATTACAAAATAATGGTTACAGTTAGCAAAAATCCAACTTTACCACGAGATAGACCATGAAATTCTATACAGGACACATATATTGATTGTACAAATAACATTTGATAAAGGTAAACTTATATTGTTCAAAATCAAGGTAATATTTTTTTGGGGCCCACCCTCTCTCTCTCTCTATATATATATATATATATATATATATATATATATGAACATAAAATAAACAATAAGGATAAGTAAAAATTAGTGGTGTACCGATTAATCGGCATCGACACCGGCAGAATCCGCCATTTTGGGGCGTCGGCCAAATTTAGCCAATTCTTTCGCTGATCCTTTGAAATTTTAAAGTTTTCATTACAAAACAAAATCTATATTGAGAGAAAATTGAACAGACAAAAAACACTATTTATAATAATTTATACTCATTTCAAAGTGTAATTATATAAAAATATTTTACATTCACGAAAAGGCAAAGTTTAATGTTAAGAGGCCCATAAATTTCCATTTTCTCTAACTAGCTAATCTCTAAATATTATAAACGATTGTAATCTCTTACTCTATATTAATAATAATTCTATATTAAGTTGTACTTTATAATATATATATTAAACCATCTTATTACGTTGAATTTATTTTAAGTATTTAATAATCTTATAAACCCAAATTCTATATAAATTTTTTTATTCAAATTAGCCACAAAGGACTTGAAATGTTGATGAAAAATTTTGTTATTGTTGACATTGTTGAAGAAAATGCGTTCAACATAAGGAAAAACAATTACTTTAAATATTGGTATTCAATTTATGAAACTAAAATAAAATTATTTTATCATTTTACTCAGTAATAAAACCTTTTTACATCATTTTAGCTATGGTATATGACTAACAAATTCTGATGTTGTATACTGTGGAGTGAGCTGAGGAAAAGCATTTAAACAAATTTGAAATGTAAAAATATGAAAATCAAAGTTTTCACGTTGGATTAGTAACATTTATGAAGGGAATTGATTTTTTAAAATATAAGCGAAGAATCGGCATCGGCATCGCTAAATTTTGGAATTGGTTTACATCACGAGTAAAAAAACAAGCCTATATAAGGACGGTTTGCGATTGCGAATGCTTGTGCTTTTTGGTCTAGTTTGTGTAGAGTAAACCTGAGGTGATATGAATGTGGCTGTGATTGATGAAGGCGAGCTTATACTGCTTTGGGGAGGAAACACAAACTTGCAGTGCATTTTGCTCCTGAAAACTCATACTACCAAACTGACATTAACTGGAGGTGTCGGCAATAAAAACTAACGAAAACTGCGCGAAAACGAACACGGATTTTGATATGCTTTGAACCGGGATAACACGGGGCACTGTTGCTTTCAGTGGTGATGAACTCCGTACGGAAGCCTCGTCGGTACAGTGACCCCCTGTTTTCTTGGCAATGCTGCTGCTAGCTGCTCGTACCCTGAAATGGGAGTATGGGCAAATGATGCTCTATGCGAAAAAACTACAAGTGTCTTGGGCAGTGATTGATTAAATATATATATTGAATAAATATTTTTTTCATTTCCTTCTCTCTATTCATAATCTTAAGCACTCTTCGTCGATATACACGGACAATGACGCTACTTTTAATACTGAGACACCAACCAAAGGAGCTCCTACTATCATGCCCTTTTCACAGTCAGTTACATCTTTTCCAAACGCCACACTTTTTATTTATTTTAGAGGAACACAAAAAACAAGTACAGTGTCAGTATATTAAAATAGAAGATATTCTCAATGTTATATGCATTTGCATATCGACTTTGTAAAGTATGTAACGCCATTAATGATATCAGAAAATACACCACCAAAAATTTCTTACATATATATTTATATGTAAAAATGAATAATGAATAGTTCTTATATTCATGTTTGCATATAAAGTCCAACTCGCGTGAAACTCTAACTGTATATAAAACGCAAGTTTTGGGAAAACATTTTTCTTTCTATTTTATTTTTGCTGAATAATTGATGAATTATTTCTTTTTCAAATTAATAATTTTTTTAGATTTAGCTTAATCATGTAATCGAATTAAATTCTGCAATGTCTATTTTCATTATAAAGGGTGATCCAGAGAAATGGGACCCAAAAGAAACCCCTGTAACTCTTAAAGTATAAGTCCTTTTATAAAATCATACGCATCATTCGAAAGAGGATAGTTACAAGTTTGTACAGTATTGTATAGGTTTTGACAATACAAGACAAGATAAGATACAAAACAAAATAAAAGTGTTAGTTAAAACTAACCCTTCAAGATGACTGCATGGACTGTGGAACAGCTGCGTTTCATAACTGAGCAATATTATGAGCATGGAAGAAGTGTAGTTTCAGCTCAAAGATCTTTCAAGACAAATTTTCAGATGTCAAAATCACCTTCTAAGAAAGTAATCCGTCGGTGTGTCAGAAATTTTTCCCTAACTGGCAGCATTGGAAAAAGAAAACCAACTGGAAGAGTGCGCACAGCAAGGAAAGACGAGATCATTAACAGAACTCATGAAATTGTACAGGATAATCCTAACATAAGCATCAGACGTGCTTCTCAGCTGTTAGGAGTTGGATATGGAACAACACACCGTATATTCAAGCAAAATTTAATGCTCTTTCCATATAAAATTCAAACAGTGCAACAACTAAACGATGGAGATTTCGCACGAAGACGACAATTCTGTCAATGGATCCAACAGAAGGTAAATGACCACCAATTTTCTAGCAACTTTGATTATGTCAGACGAAGCCCATTTTCACTTGAATGGAACTGTAAACAAACAAAATTGTCGTTTCTGGGCAACAGAAAATCCATTGAATATTACCGAAGTCCCGTTGCATAGTCAGCGTGTAACTGTTTGGTGTGGTCTTACTGCATCTCAGATCATAGGGCCGTACTTTTTCGAGGATTCCACCGGAAACACGGTCACTGTAAATGGTGATTGCTACGAAAAAATGTTGACCGATTTCCTTATTCATAAATTAAGAGATCTTTGTCTAGAAAACCACTGGTTCCAACAAAACGGAGCTACCTGCCATACCACGAGGAACTGCATGGCAGTTTTGCGGCAAACGTTTCCAGGCGAGTTAATCTCAAGATTTGGAGACGTTGAATGGCCCGCAAGGTCTCCGGATTTTTCTCCCTTAGATTATTATCTCTGGGGATATTTAAAGAGTACGGTCTACAGAAATAACCCAACCACCTTGCAAGAATTGAAGGCCGCCATTACAAATGAGATACAGGCCATACCACGGCACACTCTTGCAAAAGTGATGCAGAACTTACAAGCGAGAACACTGGAATGCTTGGCAACTAATGGAGCACATTTGAAAGGAGTCATTTTAAAAAAATAAATATTTCATAATAAACTTGTAACTCTACTCTTTCGAATGATATATAGTTTTTATGAAAGGAATTAAATATTAAGAATATTTTGCTTTTTTTATGGGTCCCATTTATCTGGATCACCCAGTACATTCTCTCTTAGTTTAAAAGATGAATTCATGCCTTGCTTAACACTTAATTTAAAATTTTAAGCATTTACTAGGGCACTCAATATATTTTTCCTCACCCTTTTCTCTTAGCTAAATAATAAGCCATGTGGCTGAAATGTCTTTTGGGCCGTAAGTTTGAACTTTCTGCGCTTCACATAACCGGATTTTTCTCCAGTTTAAACCTCCCCTTCTTGCATAAAACCGCTTTTAAACGCCCTTGTATAAAACTGACGGTTAACGCAGTTTTGAAAATGGCGTCTGACAGTGATGTGCGTCGTAAACAGAGCTGCTATCGAGTTTTTAACCGCAGAGAAGGAAACAGTTGGAAATATTCACAAACGTCTACAAAACGTTTACGGAGATGCTGTTGTTGATCGAAGCACAGTTGGACGCTGGTCTAAACGTGTGAGATCATCGGAGAGAGGGAGAGCCAGCCTCGATGATGAGCCACGCAGCGGTCGCCCGACATCGGCTGTCACATCTCAGACTGTGCAACGTGCTACCAGCATCATTCGATCAAATCGGCGCGTCACATGGAGCTAGGAATTAGTCACTGGAGCTAGGAATTAGTGAAGAAAGTGTGAATACGATAATTCAGCAACTGGGATGCTCAAAAGTGTGTTTACGGTTTGTTCTCGCCAACTGACTGAAGATCACAAAGCCCAAAGAAAAGAAATTGCTTCTGAGTCGTTGGTTCCATACGAGAGAGAAGGGGATGACTTCCTTTCACGAATTGTGACTAGGAATGAGACTTGGGTACACCACATTGAACCTGAAACAAAATGCTAATCCATGGAGTGGCATTACGCAGCAGGAAAGGTTATGGCCACCATCTTCTGGGACATGAAAGGGGTAATTCTGGTGGACATTATGAAGAAAGGACAAACAATCAACTCAGAGGCATATATTGCTACACTACAGAGACTCCAGAGACGTATAAAGCGAGTTCGACCGGAGAGAAAAATGGAAGATGCCCTTCTTCTGCACGATAACGCAAGACCACTCAACAGTTTGCAAACAAGAGAGGCTATCACAAAAATGCACTTGACTGTGTTACCTCACCCTCCATACAGCCCGGATCTGGCACCTTCAGACTTCCATTTGTTTGGGCCAATGAAGGATGCTATTCGTGGAAGAAAGTTTCAGAGTGACGATGAGGTTGTTGAGGAGATTAAGAGGTGGCTCCAGCGGAACCCAGCGGACTTTTACCAGCAATGAATAAAGGCCCTTGTTTCGAGGTGGAAGAAAGCTGTAGAAAAGGATGAAGACTATGTGGAAAAATAAAAACTTGTAAAAAAAGGGATGTAACTGCTTGTGTACAAAATTTCTGGAACTTACAAGGAAACTTGGAAAGAAAAAAAAAAAGGTGGGGTAAAATATATTTGAGTGGCCCTCGTAATTTTGCCTCATATGTATTTTAGTTTTAATCCATAATAAAATGCATATTTCAATTTCCATTTTTAGTTAACTCGGCAGATCATGATAGTCAGATCTGTCAATATTCGATTTAAAATAAAAATATGGCTTCATCTTCAAATAGCTTGCTTATCTGTCTAGACGTTGTTACAGCTAAAAATCTACTTTATCTTCAAATATTTTGCAAAAAAATTCAGCCTATTGAGAATAAAAAACAAAACAGTTCAACATTAAATAATAATGATGTCACCAAAATTTTTGTATATAAACTCGAATAATTTTTCAAATAATTATTCTGATTGTTCTAATTGTTCCGATTGTTCCAATTAGTCTAATCTGACCTAGAGTCTGAGCATTATCTGTAACATTTTAGAAGCAGTAAACTACAGTCAGAGAATATCTTTGTCTTCTCCTTCGAGCCTTGCTTTCTTTAGAGAACTAAGTCTTAAAATAGAAAAAAAAATCCCGAGACGCTACATGAAGAATCGTGGAACCATCAGAGAATTTAGTAAGTTTCACAGAATCCTCCGATCCACTACAAGAAGAAATAGGAGAGTAGTATAAGAGAAACTACTGCGATTTCCTACACTGTACCAGCTACTCTAAAGTGACAAATCCTCTGCTACCACCTAACCAGAACCCCCGTCAACCTCGAACCACCCAAGGCCATAGACGAAGGGGTTAATATATACGTACATATATATTACAGATATATACTGTATATATTATGCGAGGTATTCATAGATATCTCCAAAGTCTCAACAAAAGAGGTCATTTTAAAAGGACGTGTGTATATAGGTTATTGAGAGAGAGAGAGAGAGAGAGAGAGAGAGAGAGAGAGAGAGAGAGAGAGAGAGAGAGAAGAGTGGTGAGAAAAAACTCCACAACTTTAAGAACATGTACAGTATTTCAGAAACGAACAAGTACCGAGACAAAATAAAATCATAATTTGAAATTACGGACGTGCACTTTTGTGGTAATATAAACATTTCTATACACTCATAAAAATCTAGAAGTGCATGATATGGACAATCCAGCGCCCTCTCTGCCCTCGCACACCCTTGCAATCTGGTGAGTTGCCTACCACAGCTATGATTGTGTCTTGCTGGATTCGTCTCACTTCTCGCCGAATGTTAGCTTTCAGGGTGTTTAGATTCTTGAGCTTTGGGTTTTTGTGCACTTCATTCTTAAGATAACCCCAGAGGAAGCAGTCTCACGGGTTCAGGTCGGGGCTGTGTGATGGCCATTCTCGCTCCGTGCGTCGCGATAGGAGCCTGTCCTGCAGCCTCTCTCTCTCAGCTAGTCCATCACCACGTTGGCTGTGTGAAGAAGAGCACCATCATGCATGAACCAGAGATCGTTTTGAATTATATCATTACGTCTTTCAATTGCTGTCCAGTAATTCCTTCTGAGCATCTTAAGATAACTGGTAGTGTTGACGGTCACAGTGTCACCATTTTTATCTTCAAAAAAGAATGGACCGATGATGTATCCATATCCTATAGCACACTATACAGTTAACGTTTCCACACTGAGGGGACGCTCCTCAGTTTCATGTGGCTGCTCACAACATGTGCGGTAAGTTCACCGCCATCAATTCACCGCGGGAAAGTTCACGCCATCAATTCACCGCGAGGTAAGTTCACCGCGAGGTAATTTCACCGCGAGGTAAGTTCACCGCGAAGTAATTTCACCGCAAGGTAAGTTCACCGTAAAATTAATAAAATTAAAAAGCATTTTAAACTTAACAAGAATTTAACACTATTTAAAAACATTAAAATATAATTAGGACAAAAATTAAAAAAGTATTTAATTTTTATTTAGCCACAAAATTTAAAAACAAATAATATATAATTAGGAAAAATATTTAACCACATTTAATTTTTATTTAGCCACAAAATTTAAAAACAAATAATATATAATTAGGAAAAATATTTAACCACACTATTTAAAAACATTAAAATATAATTAGGACAAAAATTAAAAAAGTTAGGTTAGGTTAGGTTAGGTTAGGTTAGGACTAGTGATGGATCGAATAACCGCAACCGCAACCGCAACCGCACTACAACAGCACAAAAATTCACAACCGTAACCGCCGTTCCATAAGTGCGGTTGCGGTTGTAAAAGCTTAGTTAATTTTTATTTTAGGTTAATTAGAAATATTTCTTTTTTTAAAAAGAAAATGATGGGTCTCCTTATGCGTGCTTAAACGTGACGTCATACGGCTGCCGTAGTAAAATTGGTTTAAACTGCGCTCTAAGTTATTACTCTGTGAGCTCCATGAAGTAACATTTATTTTTATTTAATTTTCTTCAAACTAAAATCGCCTTTAGTACAATAGTCAATAAAGCTTATTCCTGCTCGACGGACCTCTCGGGTTCGTGTAACTTGGTCAATGGCCTTGGTTGGCCAAAGGGGTGGTTTCTCGAACATGACTCCCCCAAAAGGGGGTAAAGAAGTTGTCTGTGTTAAAACGGACCTGCGCAGTCTCAACTCGCTGCTAGTTGACAACATCAGTCCTCGTTCTGCTTTGATTGTTATCGGTGTAATGTTATGAGCTCTTCATATCTACAACGGTTTTTCATATTGTGTAATGTTTAGTTTATTGAATAACGATACAACTGTGATTGCATTATTGCTCTTAACTGTTACTGTATTGTAATTACTGACAGTGATAACTGATAAGTACTTATTTTTTATTTTTCGTGTTCACAGATTTTAAATTAAGATTTGAAACATTATATTAACAGAAATGGAGACCAGTGTGTGGTGGAAATATTTTAGTAAGGAATCCACTGATACTGCAAAATGTGATCTTTGTAATAAACTATATTCTCGCAAGGGACGTAGTACAACTAATCTTAAAAATCATATGAAGTCAATGCACAAAGAAGAATATGAACAATTAACTAATGAACAAAACGAATTATCGAAAAAGAAATCAAAGGAAACCGCACTTGAAAAATGAAAAAAGAAACAAAGCAACGAAATGAGACAATAGATCAGTTCTTTCCAAAAACTAAAGTTTGGGATATAAATAACCACAAATCAAGATCTCTGGATCAAAAGATCGCCGAAATGATTGTAATGGACGATTTGCCTTTCAGTCATGTTGAGGATATAGGTTTCATGAGGCTGTTACGTGAAACTAGTCCACAGTATAAAATAAAACAGAGACATTTTTAAGAAAACCTTGTCTGTAACAAAATGTACCCTTTGGCTGTGGATAAAGTGAATGACATACTGAAAGACATGAAAGATAGCAAACTGTCATTTACTACTGATGCTTTGTCAGATACTTCTGCTGGTGTATCTTTGATGTCACTAACGGGCCACGGCATAAACAGCAAATTTGAAAGAGTTAATTTAGTGTTGTGTGCTGAACCTCTTAATGAACGACATACTGGTGAATATTTGTCCCAAAAATTTGATGAAATGATCAAAATGTGGCACTTGGACGCAGCTGTGCATATAGTGATGAGAGACTCAGGAGCGAATATTAAAAAAGCTCTATTTCTCAGTGGTGTCAACAACTTGAACTGCACTGCCCACAAACTCCAACTAGTGATCAAGTCAGGATTATCTACTCAGAAATCTGTCTCTGATGTTATTGCCAAGGTACGCTCCATAGCTGGCCACTTTAACCATTCAACGCAGGCCCAGGATGAGCTGAAAAAAATTCAAAGTCGTCTTGACAAATCGCAGCTTGCAGTTATGAATGACACTCCAACAAGGTGGAACAGCACTCTTCACATGTTGGAGCGAATATCAGAAGTTAAAGAGCCCCTTTGCCTGTACTTTGCTATTAATTCTAAAGTGAGAGATCTAACTAAGGCTGATTTTTCTTTGATCGACCAATGCGTCAAGATTCTGAAACCATTCGATGAGATCACCAGAAGTTTGAGCTCTCGTTCCTCCTCCATATCAGAAGTAATTCCCTTAGTAACTTCACTAAAAAGATATCTGAATGACTTGAGCGAGAGTACTGAAGGAGTAAAGAGTATGCTTCTCACAATGAGTACTGAACTTAACAGAAGATTTGATACTCTTGAAGTAAATTTTCTATATTCTGTCGCGACCTATCTCGATCCTAGGTACAAGGGAAAATTCTTCTCTTGTCCAAATGTTTTGAAGCAGGTTCAGGAAGAACTAGCAAGACTGTGTGAAAATGTTGATGTGACAAACCTGAACCAGTCAAAAAGCAGCCAAAAAGAGCCCGAATGACTGATTCTCCTGAGCCAAGTTCTTCAAAGTCGTCACTACTGGACTCGATGAACGCATTTTTGAGTTCAAGCAGTGAAGAAGAAGAAAGTTCACCAAGGATCAACAAGAAGATGCGAGTTCTTCTAGACAACTATCACAAAGA
Source organism: Bathynomus jamesi (assembly GCA_023014485.1). Classification (NCBI taxonomy): domain Eukaryota; kingdom Metazoa; phylum Arthropoda; class Malacostraca; order Isopoda; family Cirolanidae; genus Bathynomus; species Bathynomus jamesi. Next base: position 1,207,112 of record JAJOZX010000035.1, on the reverse strand, counting down.
AAAAAGAATTGCTCCCGACGATGATCCTCTTCAGTGGTGGAAAGATAACGAACTAAAATACAAAGAACTTGGCTGTATTGCAAGAACATATCTTGCTTGCCCTTCAAGTAGCATTCCAAGCGAGCAGCTCTTCAGTGGAGCGGGAACGTTGTACGATGAGAGGCGTTGCCGCTTGAAAGGTGAAAATGCAGCAAAAATATTATTCTTGAAATTCACACTGCCTGTCATTAAGTTTGACATCAGTTTTTCAAATGAATAATAATCCATAACTTTCCAATGGGTGGAGGCTGGGGAAAGTGGTAGGTGGGATGAACAGTGCGATGGGTCCTCGTCCCTCATCCTGGTAACACACTTAGTGCAAAATATGGTTTTAATTAATTTGACCTATTCTTTCATAATAGCTATATAAGTTTAGAATATACTTCATTAAATAGTATTTATTTAGTAAATACCTTATGTTGAACACAAGTTTTGCAACACACAAATAGCGGTAGCGGTGTATTGCAAAACTTGTGTTCAACATAAGGTATTTACTAAATAAATACTATTTAGTATATATTATGTACCAAGTGTGGCTAAATCGCACTATAGTGGCTAAATCCAGTTAATAATTACGCATTTTTCCTAGTATATGATAACCGCAACCGCAACCGCGGTTGGAAAAAATTCGACAACCGCAAACACAACCGCAACCGCGGTTGTGAAAAACCGACCACTCGATCCATCACTAGTTAGGACCTAACCTAACCTAACCTAAATTTTTTAATTTTTGTCCTAATTATATTTTAATGTTTTTAAATAATGTGGTTAAATATTTTTCCTAATTACATATTATTTGTTTTTAAATTTTGTGGCTAAATAAAAATTAAATGTGGTTAAATATTTTTCCTAATTATATATTATTTGTTTTTAAATTTTGTGGCTAAATAAAAATTAAATACTTTTTTAATTTTTGTCCTAATTATATTTTAATGTTTTTAAATAGTGTTGCTAAACCCTATATTAAATTCTTGTTAAGTTAAAAAATTCTTTTTAATTTTATTCATTTTACGGTGAACTTACCTTGCGGTGAAATTACTTCGCGGTGAAATTACTTCGCGGTGAACTTACCTCGCGGTGAAATTTCCTCGCGGTGAACTTACCTCGCGGTGAATTGATGGCAGTGAACTTTCCCGCGGTGAATTGATGGCGGTGAATTTTCCTGTAAACTGCTCACAAGCCCATATTCGAAAATTTTGCTTATTTACGTGGCCAGAAAGATAAAAATGGGTCTCATCCGTGAACTGAATTCGCTGTATGATTCCTGGATTTTGCTCCACCAACTCTGTCATTTCTTCTGCAAAATGCAGTCGAGATGCTTTGTTTTGATCAGGATGTGATTGAAGAACCTGAATCTTATACATAGAGGTATAACGTAAGATCACTTTGTAACATTTGCAACACAGAACTTCTAGTGATGCCAAATTCAGCAGAAAGTTGGCGTGACGATTTTCGAGGACTTCGCTGAAGGGACCTCCTAATTCGTTCAACACTTTTGTTTGTTGTAGCAACTTTAGGGCGTCCACTTCTGCCTTTGTTCCTGTTTTTGACGCTACCAATTTCCTGAAAGTTATGTATGGCTCGCGGTATTGTGCGGTTTGATGGCTGTCTCGCAATTGTGTGTACGTTTGTATGCACGTTGTACCCTTGTCAGAGATTTGCTATGCTCATAGTACAGCTTCACCAGTTCTGTTCTCTGCTCAGGAGTGAGATGAGACATTGTTATCTAACCCGCAGAGCAAAAGTATGATACTGTACATCAATAAAAAAGTAAAGGTATCTTCCTCCAAATGAGTAATAATTCACTTATGCAGGGTGTTTATAAAGTCCCTATCTATTTCAGTGAAAATGTAGCAAAGAGGGTAAAATTCAATAACAATATAATAGAAGGCATACATTTAATGAATACTTAAGCATATGATTATACATGAGCACCATCAGTATCTCAACAGAGTTCGAATCTGTCAGCAGCATTGCGGAACACATTTTGGAGCATGACAGGGGTTATTTTTGTAACTGCTGTTACAATACGAGCACGTAAATCTTGCAGATCTGTAACCCTCGTTTGATAGACGTTTGATTTGATAAAGCCCCATGCAAAGAAATCCAAGGGCGTTAGGTCAGGAGATCGAGCTGCCCAGGGCCTGTTGCCTCCACGTCCGATCCACAAATTTGGAAATCGTTCATTTAGGTACTCCCGAACAATGTTTGCGTAAAGACAGGGTGCCCCATCTTGTTGAAAGACGACGGTGTTTTAAATGCCATCTGAATGAAGCTGGGACATTTACGTGCTCGTATCGTAACAGCAGTTACAAAAATAACCCCTGTCATGCTCCAAAATGTTTTCCGCAATGCTGCTGACGGATTCGAACTCTGTAGAGATACTGATGGTGCTCATGTAGAATCATACGCTAAAGTATTCATTAAATGTATGCCTTCTATTATGTTGTTATTGAATTTTACCCTTTTTTGCTATGTTTTCACTGAAATAGATAGGGACTTTATAAACACTGTATAACTTAAATATTGTCCAAGTAACATTTTAAAATTGTGAAGGTTTTTTCTGACCACTCTGTATATAAGGAGGAGGGGCAACAAACTTGACCTTCGTAAAATGAAGAATCATCGCATGGACCATTTGAAAGGTTGAAAGGTATAGGGTGTCCATAAATGATTACCCTGATTAAAGCATGCTATAACTTTTAAATAAACACTCGTATTCAAACACAGTTTTAATCATAAGTAGTTAAACACAAAGTTTTGATACATAGTTAATGAACTTAATAAGCTTCCACATGTGCACCCCTAGTGGCACGTAAAATGTCTAAACGGTATTCACACTCACGCCACACATTTTCCAACATTTGTGGGTTAACTGTTACAACTGCATCCGTAATGCGTTCTCGCAATGTCCTGATATGTGGAACAACTGTTGCATAAACCAAATCTTTAACATGACCCCGGAGAAAGAAATCCAGCGGGGTAATGTCTGGTGATCTTGGGGGCCATGGGATTGGCCCGTCCCTGCCAATCCATCGATTTGGAAATGTTGCGTCGAGAGTTTCACGAACAACATGCGCCCAATGAGGGTGTGCCCCATCTTGTTGGAAGATGACAGTTGGCTGCCTGTCCTGCAGCTGGGGGATGGCGTAATTGGTGAGCATATCCAGGTACACAGTTGCGGAAACTGTTCTCAGCGAAGAAGAAAGGACCAATTATCTGGTCATGCATTAGTCCACACCAGACATTGATCTTCGGACTGCCCCGAATATGCTCCCTTACGGCACGTGGGTTTTCCGATTCTTTCCATACTTTGTTCTGAACCTTCGCTGAACACTGACAGGAGATTTTGTTTCTGCAAGCCACACAACACATTGTGCCTTCTCTGTCGCAGACGCCATCTTAACCGAACAGCTACTACAGCGCTCCTAGCGGCGAATGCGGTAGACGAAACACACCAGCACAGAAACTCTATGCGTGTACGAGATCACCTGTAAAAAGAAAACGGATGTAAGATTCGTCATTAAAACATGAGAGCATACTGTTTTCAGGGTAAACATTTATGGACACCCTGTATATATATATATATATATATATATATATATATATATATATATATATGTGTGTGTGTGTGTGTGTATATATATATATTCATGAACATATTACAGCAGAAATGATGATGTAATTTTAAACAATTTTGTACATTATTTTATTAGTTAAACAAAACACATATGGTTTCAATGATAACGCACAAAATTATTTAAAATTCCATTTTACATTACATGAAAATGAATAGGTTTATTGGCAAACCAATAGTCCATATGGGAAATACTAATAATACAAACTTAAAAGAAATACAGTATAATTGAATTAAATTTTATATATATACAGTATACCGGTATATATATATATATATATATATATATATATATATATATATATATATATATAATAAAATATACATATATTAAAATTTACATATTGTTTTTCGTTTGGACCGAATTCGACTTTGAACTGCATTGAGTTTAGTAGTTTTTAGCATCTCGTTTCGTATCAGTTTCCACTATTTTGCGAAATCTTTGTTTTTATTTGTTTTGAATTAACATGAAAGCCATTCAGTGAAGCATTTATGTTGCTAAACAGGGCGTTCGGTGAATATTAAATGACTTTCCACCGAACTGGGTTTGAGCTCTCCTCTTGCTTGCGAAGATGTGTGCAATATGAATGATTCAAGAGGCTTTGTCTTACACCAGAAATAATGTAAGAGTCAGTAGAAATATGAAGATACTTGATGTACTATGATACATTCTATTACTTTTTGCATTATATTATCATCACCAATCTGAAGTTAAATGAATTTTTACAAATAAAAGTTATATATATATATATATATTTATATATATATATATATATATATATGTATATGTACTGTGTGTGTATATATATATATATATATATATATATGTATATGTACTGTGTGTATATATATATATATATATATATATATATATATATATATATATATATATACAGGGTGGGCCGAAAGTCTGGATCCATAGGAAAATATTTTTTTAATACATAAATTACAACAAATGGTAAATACTTAAAATGAATATCAACTTTAACTCGTAAATGCGTATCCGTGATACTGTACAGTAGTTCGTACTCCAGTATAAATACTCAAATACTTTTTTATTTCAGCCCAGAAATGGCTTCGAATCTAACAACAGAAGACCGGGTAGAACTTGTGCTCATGTACGCAAGACAGGGCGCTACACACAGAGAAGTTGCTACCGAATTCAATAGAAATCATCCTGATAAGCATCCAGTAACACATGCGACTGTTGGCAAGTTGTTTAAACGTTTCAAAGAAACAGGAAGTGTACATGATCGACGGCGTTCTGGTCGTCCAAAAACTGCAACTGATGAAAATACCTCTGCAATGGTATGTAAAACTTTAACGAATAGTCCAGTAAAGTCAACAAGAAGAATTATCAAATGAAACACGCATCTCGAGAACGTCACTTCGAAGAATTATTAAAAATCATAAATTCCATCCCTAAGTGTCTCGATGTCAGAGGCCGCCAATTTGAGCATTTGTTATAATTTGTTGTTTATACTGGAGTACGAACCACTGTACAGTATCACGGATACGCATTTACGAGTTAAAGTTGATATTCATTTTAAGTATTTACCATTTGTTGTAATTTATGTATTAAAATAAATATTTTCCTATGGATCCAGACTTTCGGCCCACCCTGTGTATATATATATATATATATATATATATATATATATATATATATATATATATATATATATTTATATATATATATACAGAGAGAGAAAATAAAGTCAGTTATTTATAAATTTTGTTTCGAGTTAACAAATAATTGAAGCAATTTTCCCTTTTGCTTTTATTTGAAGTCTTCCGTTTGTCGTCCAAATATCTGTTATTACTCTCTCTTTCTCTCCCTCTTTCTTCCATTTTTGAAATTTCTATTTGAAAAATATTTGTTAGACCCTATTTATTAAACGATTTTATACCCTACACACACACACACACTCTCAAATTATATATATATATATTATATTATATATATATATATATATATATATATATATATATATACGAGTATATAGTTTGCCTATGTTTGTGGGTTGTGTGTGTGTGTGTGTGTGTGTGATCGTTTCTGTTTTAACTTACCCATGAGTGTAGAAGTATATACGCTATTGTAAAATCTGTATTGTGAACGTTGATCGAAAGTGTATTTCTTCTTTTGGTGGAGGGCGAATATTAGTCCGTGTATCATGAATTTTGTTGTACACATTTAACCCTTTGAAGGGTTCGAGGTTTCTCCCGGGGCGATCGGAATTCAAATAGGCCATCCTCTTGTCTCCTTAGGCCTAAGTTAAAACGGGACATGAGCAGACCTAGAGCCGAAAAGAACTTCTTTTTCAACCCCTAGGGAGGAATTAAATTAACTTTACTGGCCTAAGTTCGTGTTCAAAGTAATTCCCATTTCTCACGGGCTGGGAAGAGATATTAAAGTAAAAATGATAAAGGAGGGAAAATGCGATCTTCTGGACTGTGTACGACCCTCTATCTATGACAAACTGTTCTCCACTGACTGATTCACTCTCGAACTGTGCTGCGGGATCTTTCTCCTTTTTGCAATTCGGATTTTCATCTGGCATGGGGAAAACATTCTTTATTCTTTATTCCATTTGATTCTGGAACTTACAAACAATTTTAAAATGTCTTATATAAGTTATATTTAAGTTTTACAGATTCCTAACTGTTTTATATTATTTAATTAACTTATGTTATCTGTTTAACAATATTAATTAAATTTGATATATATTTCAAGTACTATTTAAGCACTAAAACTGTTTATGAATACAGGATTGGACAAACTTTTGGTGTGGCATCACGGGACTAGTATTCCCACACCTCATTGGTTGAACAAATAACGTCCCATGTTTCAGTAAGAACATGTTGAAACCTGTTTGAATGTTTACATGCGTGCAGTCACGTAGCTTTTTCTGTAAATTACCCGAGGCCTACTTGGAATTTATCTCCTAACTAACTTATGTTTTTCATTCATGTTAAAAATTTGACTATATTTTACATTATTTATAAATCCCCAATTTTGGAATCCCAACACCGGATCTTTTCCGTTTCATGTACTGTTTCCGATTTTGTTGAAAATAAGATATTTAACGTAGATATTTACGCTGATTTAAAAAATGTAAGTCTTTTTTTTGCAGAAATGAGCGGTTCAAAAGTTAAGTTAGGTTAGGTTAACTGAATGCGCGGTTAGGTCAACTGAATGCCCGGCTAGGTTAATTGAATACCCGGTTAGGTCAACTGTATGCCCTTGACGATTGGTTAGGTTAAGTTGTGATATTTTCGTTAAAACTAACGAAAATATCACGACTTAACCTAAGCAATGAAGGGCGTACAGTTGACCTAACCGGACATTCAGCTGACTTAACCGGGTATTTAGTTAACTTAATCTGTCATTCAGTTAACTTAACCGGACAGAAAAATAACGGTCGAAATCTATTCA